>CM052722.1:34363487-34421475 GCA_028551405.1 Uromys caudimaculatus | reverse complement strand
CCGAGATGCACCTAAAGAAATGCTCAACATCCTTAGTCATCAGGGAAATGCAAATCAAAACAACTCTGAGATTCCACCTCACACCAGTCAGAATGGCTAAGATCATAAAATCAGGTGACAGCAGATGCTGGCGAGGATGTGGAGAAAGAGGAACACTCCTCCATTGTTGGTGGGATTAGAAGCTGGTACAACCACTCTGGAAATCAGTTTGGCAGACCCTCAGAAAAATGGACATAATACTACCTGAGGACCTAGCTATACCTCTCCTGGGCATATACCCAGAAGATGCTCCAACATGTAATAAAGACCCATGCTCCACTATGTTCATAGCAGCCATATTTATAATAGCCCGAAGCTGGAAACAATCCAGATGTCCCTCATCAGAGGAATGGATACGGAAAATGTGGTACATTTACACAATAGAGTACTACTCAGCTATTAAAAACAATGACTTAATGAAATTTGCAGGCAAATGGATGGAACTTGAAATATCATCCTGAGTGAGGTAACTCAGACCCAAAAGGACATGCATTGTATGTACTCACTAATAAGTGGATATTATCCCCCCAAAAGTACAGAATACCCAAGATACAGTCTACAGAACTCAAAAAGTTCAACAAGCTGAAGGGCCCATGTGAGGACGCCTCAGTCCCACCTGGGAGGGAGAAGAAAGCAATCACATGTATGGAGGTAAGGGGGCACTTGGGAGGGGAAATGGATGGGGGAAGAGGGGAACATGATCTGGTATTGGGTGTGGGAAAAAACTGATTTCCTGAGGGCAGCAGAAAGAATGGAAACAGGCAAAT
Source organism: Uromys caudimaculatus (assembly GCA_028551405.1). NCBI lineage: Eukaryota > Metazoa > Chordata > Mammalia > Rodentia > Muridae > Uromys > Uromys caudimaculatus. The sequence goes on along the minus strand of CM052722.1, from coordinate 34,420,669 downwards.
TCGAAGGTAGGAGGTTGGGGGTCCCTTGAGAATGCACCAGAGACTAGGGAGCTGAGACTCTCAGGACAATTGATGAAATGCCCAACAGTAGGAAGAGGGAACTTATAGAGCCCACCTCCAGCAGGAAGACAGGGCATCAAATGAGGGAGGGCGTTTCCATCCCACAGTCAAAACTCTGACCCATAATTGTTCCTGTTTGAAAGAACTGCAGGGATGGAAATGGAGAGGAAACTGAGGAAAAGAAGGTCCAACAACAGGCCCAAGGTGGGATTCAGCTGAAGGGGTGGTCCTAAGGCCTGACACTATTACTAAGGCTATGGAGCATTCACAGAAAGGGACCTAGCATGACCACCCTGTGGAAGACCTAACAAGCATGTAAAAGAGTCAGATGCAGATATGTGCACCCAACCAATAGACAGAGTCTGCTGACCCCTATGGTTGAATTAGGGAAAGCCTGGAAGAAGCTGAGGAGGGGGGCAACCCTGTAGGAGGACCAGCAGTCTCAAATAACCTGGACTCCCAAGATCTCTCAAGTACTGGACCACCAACCAGGCAGCATACACCAGCTGATATGAGGCCCCCAACACATATACAACAGAGGACTAACGGGTCTGTGTTCAATCAGAGATGATGCACCTAACTCTCAAGAGACTGGAGGACCTAGAGAGTTTACAGTTCAGGTGGGTTGGGGGTGGAGGATGGGGACATCCTTATAAAGACAGGGGCATAGGGAGGCGGTATGGAATGTGGAACAGTCAGAGGGTGTACAGGGGGCAAATAAAACCTGGAGTGTAAAAAAAATAAGTTTTAAAATAAAAAAATAGATCATTCAGGAGTTGTTAAGGAATATTTAGCAACTTTCAGTTCAATATGAAAATGTAAAGTTTCACTTTTAAGCACTCCTCTGGAAAATACAAGAAATAAAAAAATGTATATAATAAAAAAAGAACCAGCCTGATTGCTGTAATAATTTTATAAAAGCAAATACTGATATTAATCACATTTCTACTATAGTGTACTCTATGAAATTTACTGCTCTTGGTGCACTTTTGGAATTCTAATCTCATTATGACCATGTGTCTTAAGAAGTAAGAAGCAATAGAGGAAGATAATCAATATCAACCTTTGATCTACAAACACACACACAAACACACAGAACTACGTACACACACACAAAGTTTTATAGTTTTTCCAAGTTTTCTTCTTCACTGGCCACATAAAAAAAAATAATGTTAACATCAGCTCAGCCACATTACAACCCAAATATAACAAGACATTTTCCTGGAGTATCCCCTGAAAGTAAGCATATAAGAATTACTTATATTAGATTTATACCTGGATTACATTTAGGTTAATGCCACAATCAATTCATCTATATATATGGTTACTTGTTACTGTAGTAGCACTGTGTGGGCAATAAGATGCTATACTTCATTTAGCTCTTGTGATTTCAATAAAAACTGATAGAATTTTGTAACATCAGTAAATCCACAATAACACATGTGCTTTATGGAAGATAAAATAAATGAACAGTTATTCAATATCCATGAAATTCTGAGGCAATGCAGTTTATATTTCATCAATACATTGTAGTTTTGATATCAAATTGACAGAACTATTTTTCATTTTCTCAAAATCAGAAAATAAATAAAAATGTCTATGATGAGTATGACTATATGTTTGAAATACAGATCAATTTTATGGAGAGTTTATCTTACCAAATGCAAATGTGTTAAGCATTTGTATAAAAGGTTGAACAACATAGCCTTTACTAATAAACTCTTAGTTTAAGCTATGCAGAATGTGTTATTATAAAGTACTTTTATGATATAAAATACCAAGGAAACTTCTCAGATTAAGAAGTATATGTCCCCAAAGCTGGTATACCTCAAGGCTTGTTTAATAACAGCTATAAAACACTATGTAGAAATTAATTAAAACCCAACATAGAAAGCTAGTTTTTCCTTGGCATGGGCATGGAATTTTATAAACAGAATGATGACACATCAGTATTTGTCATTTTAAAATTCTAAAAATAGTACATGTTGGCAATAGCTTGAGACATTAAGATTAAAATACCAGCTAAGAGGCAAATAAAAGTTTAGCCCAGAGGTTTTTTTAGATCACCCAGAAGAAAATATGCAACTTTTCATTTAGAATAACAACTATGTTTATCGTGATTTAATATAAAAATAAATGAATTCAAAAAATTTAATAGTAGGGAGTTAACCAACAGACATCTAATTGTACTTAAGTCTTACTCACTATCAGGGAATTCATGTCTGGTACTGCTAAATGAGACCAGTATTAGTAGATTCTTAGGCATGGTCCATATAAGAGAACCTACTACAACAACTTCCCTAATATAATTTCTAATTTTAGTATTTATACTTGTACCTACCAAAAAGTATAACTCTCACTCCTCATCAAAGAGGCTTATTTTTTTCAGAATTCAGGGATCACTACAGAAAGCTACCACTGGTCAAAATGCACATATCATTTTGTGGTGTGCAGGTTTATTGATTACATACACAATACAACCCTTACACCTCTGGATCAAGGAACATGATGGAACTGGGGTAGAAAAGATTGTTAAGAGCCAGAGGACCAAGATGGGATGTCTGCTGGGAGGATCTGTCTTGTATATGTGATAGGAAAGGGGTACCCAGGAAATCTCAAAATTATGCTTGCCCAGACAAGTTCTTAAATTTGCAATGCAAGCTGAAATGCAAGTGTGGATGGGAGCATTCTCTTGGGGCTTCACCTTGGAAAAAAAACAATTACAATTAATAGTTGCTTGGAGTGGAAAAATAAATCTTTGACATGAACAAGTCCCCTGATAGATCAGCCATAAACACATAAGATGCTACATTTAATAATTTCAATGGGTTCTATTTATAAACTATATATATTTATATAGTTTATATATTATATATGTATATAAATTTATATATATATATATACATATACATAAAACAACTATATTTAAATAATAAGAAGCCCTGAAATTTGAGAAGGAGTGAGAGAGAAAGATGACATGAACTAGAGGAAGGTAAGAGAATGGAGAGTAATATAAGTATAGTACTCATAAAAAGAACATATATTATGGAAAAATATTTAGAAAAAGAAAATACAATAATATTTAAGGTATAAGAAGGAAGTTTACTTACTTGTGGAAACTGGAGTTCCTTTGCAATACTTTTTGGTCAACGTAAGCATTTTTAAAGTCTATCATTATAATATATTTGTGGAAGTTTATTTCAATTCAATACATAGAGAAAACCAAATTTACCTATTTTTCTAAATAGTCATGTTTTCAAACTGACTTCTAAATATTTATGTTCATATCCATAGAGTTGTGCTGCTTTCACCCTGGGTCAGAGAAGCTTCTTGTTGCCATGGATATTAGTCAATACAGAAACAGGTTCTTATCCAAAGTACTAAGAATAAACATCAGTGACTGCACAGCATTAGATAGTACGTATATATCAAACTATGACCCAGACTAAGGAAAACTCATGCAAGAAGAGGCAGAAAAATTGAACAGCCAAAGGATGGAAAGGAGAGCTCTATCTTACTGTCCTCTGGACAAGACATTGCCGTTGCACATGTAGACTCACAATATCTGTGGCAACGTATATAAGAACTGTACAAAATCGGGGCAATAGCAAGTTTCAGCATGGGTTAGGGATGGGCTAAAAAGGCCAATACCCTAGCTGAGCAGCTATTTGTAATTAATGTCTGCTGGGGATAAAATAGTCACTTTTCCTTGGGGTTGTAGCTACTGATCAGTTTCACCATACGCCAATGATTAACCCCTGCAGCATATTTTCCTGAATATATGGCAGCCTTAATTGAATACAATGAGTTAAATTAATAAATAATTTTAATAAACAGAGACATAGTTTGGAGGGAAATGTGACATGGAAATATTGAGGGGACTTTTACATAGGAGTATGTGAGGGGTAATCAAGGAATACACATATATAAAATTTTCAAAGAAGAAAAATAAATCAAGAAACTACACAATTAATTGTATTTAATCAAAATGTATCTCAATAATACAAGTCATATACTTGTGATGAGTATGATGACTCTAAATTTAATTCACTAACTTATTGTCTATTAAATATTTGCTTTCCTTCTACTATAGGTGACGGAAATTACACAAAAATATTGCCTTAAACATTTGGGGAATAGAAGTGGAAACATAAGCAGACAATATATTAAGTGAGATCAGGTTGTAATACATTCTTTGAGGAAAAGTACAACAGGGCAGAGATTATGCACAGCATGAAGGGCATGGCCCTGTGTTTGAGTGGCCTTGTAAGGCAGGCCTTTCAATTTAAATGATATCTTAAAACAATAACAACAAAAACTTCATTAAATGAGCAGTTGAGTCCTGTGATGATTCTCTAAAGGTAAAAACAAAAATACTTTCTTACTAGAGGATCACCAAGTTTAATGGTCCTGAGGCAGGACCTCTCTGTCAGTGATACTTCAGTTATGTTATAAGTAGAGTCATAGAAAACATGCCATTTGCTCAGGAAGTATCTACTTGCATTACCGAATTTTCTAATGTGAATGCATTAGCTTTAACAGTGAACCACTGTTCAGAGACCACTGATAAATCTTTTGACATATAAGTAAACTTTCTTTCATAATTTAGTGCCTATAAAGCTATGCTTTTAATGAAGATGAGGAATTCCATTTTGTGATTGTAAAGTCTCAGAGTTCAAAACAGATTATGTAAATTGGATTGTGTTCCAATTACTGCACATGTGAAAACGTAACACAAACTCACCAGTCTACACAGATTCCAGAAAATTCTAGATAATGACAATATTATTAAACAAATTCCCTGAGCTTTATATCCTATTATACACATAGACACACCTCAAAATGACCCCATTCATTCTATGAACTCACACAGTTTTCTTCAAACTACCAGAAAATTAATGACACTAATTTTGTCTTCTTGATATCTTTTTAAGTACCTGACTCCTGTAAGATAGTTAATCATTGGTTGGATGGATGAAAGTAACAGTATTCCCTAAAATTTTGACAAGTCTCTCCCTGCCCCCAGTGAATAACTAATTTAGCAGTAGACACACAATAATCTAAGCAACAAACTCAAATAAAAAGTCCTTGTTTGCTTCTCAATAAAGAAGACACCACTGACATGGTCCTTTCTAAACATATAGAATTCCTTCCAGTTAGGAAATGGTGGAAGTTAACAGTTGTCGTGTGAGAAGGGATTTTCTCAGTGATATTACCACTGGTAAGTTGTCCGCGCTCCAGTAAATGACACCAGATCCTTGCATAAAAACATAATTAAATTCAATGCTTCTCAGAAATTGAAGCCAACAATAAAACATCAAAGTAAGGGGTGAACTTGCGAGGAAGAAAAGGTTCAATGGGAGTTGAAGATCGAGGGAGAAGAAAGAGTAAAAGAGAGAGGACAATAATAACAGTAGTCACAATAACAATTACAATAGTAAGCCTTTACTATGTACCTTACTATAAGTATTTCAAACTCATCTACAACTAACCATGTTGTATAAATGAAAAAGCAGAGAGAGAAACTAGTCATGCTGAAATTGATAAGTGTTATTACAATATGCATCAGTTACAAACAAAAGTTGTACTCTGTAACTGATAGAATCAATATGTAAAGAATGTATGACTTCACATGTGAGGAGGTATTTACTATAAAATGAGAAACGGTATGCAGTGGAACCCTCCATGTCATGTTGGAACCAGGCCTGTGACGTGAAGTCTTCCTCCATACCTGCTCTGACAGGAGCTCTGACTAAGTACAATGTAGCTTGATTGAGATCAAATAGTTTACAACTAGTTCAGCCACACACATTCTAAGAAAGCAGCACAGACTCTCAGAGGAATTCATATATTTGATAGTTCTGACCATTCCCAGTCCAGATAAATATTAATATATAATTATCTAATTAGACACAAAAAACCACTTTCATTGTCCTTCCTTAGTCTGGCTTTTTGTTTAAGATGCTCTGGAAGCTTTGTTAAGTCTCTCTTAGTGCAGTAATTAGTTAAATTAAACTTTCTGTGATACACACCTCTATGGTTATTTCTAAAATACATACTCATTGGGCAGAGAGAACCCTTAATGTTTGTCCTCAACACGAGATTTTCTTCTTCCTTCATTCATTAATCTCTACCATCCTGTCCTTTCTCACCCAATCCTCTCTCTCAGGTAATTGTGTGTGTGTGTGTGTGTGTGTGTGTGTGTGTGTGTGTGTGTGTGTGTGTGTTGCATACATACCTATGAATATATTTGAGTGCAAGTATGCCATACCACATGTGTGAAGGTCAGAGGACAACTTTAAATGTGAAACAACTTTCCACTATGTTTTAAAAGTTTCTGTTTTTCTGTGGCTGCTTACACATACTATGATTTCTGGCCAGACAGCTTTAGGAGATTCCCTATTTCAACCTCCCTTTTTACCATGGGAACCCAGGAAACACAGATTCATGAGACCATGCCCAGCTATACAAACTCAGGTCCTCATGCTTACCCATCAAGTGCTTTATCCACTAACTCACCCCTCAGCCTATTTGTTTCTTTTTATTTTATTTCTACAAACTTAGAAATACTGGTTGCCAGTTTATAGGCTATATGTTAAGAATATTTAAATCTCTTGCAATTGTGTATTATCTTTTAAATTTTAATTTGTTATTGACACATAGTAACTATACATATTTATGGGTTACAGTATGATATTTCAATATATGTGTGCTTACATAATGAACAAATGAGGGTAATTTGCATATACTTTTTAAAATTCTGGCTCGGGTACATTTTCGGGAACTCTTTTGACCTATATTTCTATTTATACTTTAATTACACAGTTGATATCTCTCTGGCATTCAGTTATATTTCCACTGTATAAAGTTCTGTTATATGGGTCACCCTTAATGACGGGAAATAAATTATTATACACAAAAAGACATATAAAATATCTAGGAAAATAGAAACAGCTGTTTAAGATGAATGTAGCCACTGGACTAGCCATACATGCACATTTACACCTAGGCACATGCTAACACTAAAACTTAGCTGAGAAACAATATGCACAAAACACAAAGCTATGAAAACTAAAGAACTCTCAAATTTTTTACATCAAAGAGCTAACAAATTTGAGTTCTATGCTTGGAACGAAAGCTAGCCAACCTTTCAAGTTTACAACAATTAATACATTATGACATTGAAATAGTGCAAATAACATTACTGAGCTCCCTTTTATGCAAGTCACATGAGTAAAAGAAACAGAACAATTCAGAAGATATAGCTTCTCCTTTGAAGCTTTTAATTCCAAGCAACTTACACTGAAACACATCTTCCAAACATATTTTAAGTTAATTTATATTTATTCTTTCAGAGTAACTCTTTGAGGTAGTGTACCTACTAATGAAGAATAAATCATTTCAAGTACCATGAAGAATTGTTGATGAAATTCTTCTTGATGAAACCCAGGAAACATTCGATCTTCACAAATGCTTAACTATGTAAACAAAGTAAATGGATTTATCCAACTAAAATTATGCTTGTGCATGAAATTTGATGTTTTATGGCCAAAAATGAAAGGAAAGACAGTATGAAATTTTAAGAACCATTATATTGCGTTGCATTTGCTGATAAAGGGAATAGAGTTAAATGAGTTGTGAAAAGTTCTAGCCAGTCTTATAGGGCATGAAGAATATCTAGTGCCATAAATTTCTGTCTCTTTTATTTTCAAGTCATTAAAAGTAAGCAACAAGTGCCATACTTATCTGAGTAATTAGACTTTCCTAGTTTAAAAAATGAATGCTAAAAAGATTAGCTAGATTTCTAGGTCACTGTATGTTTCAGCATTATAAATTTATTTAGGTCAGCAGCTTACATTTGGGGCCACAGACTGGAGAGGAAATTCCACACTCTTCAATTTGAATACTTAGTGAAAGAAAATCTTTCCAAGCTAGGCAATTAGTGAGAAAATATGCTTAATCTACTCAGGATAATATCAAATTTGTTGCACTCAATAATAGCTTTGTTTATTATTTGATTTATATATAAATAAGTGTGGATTTAACAGGAAGCATTCTCTCAAATGATTAGAAATCCTTAAGATTCTTTTTACTTTATAACATCATTGCTATATAACATGTTCACTTATTTGAGGAATATAAAATTTTCCTTCAGATAGGGAAAATTAAAATAGCTGAAAAAGAGAATCCCAAAATTCAGGACTTCAATAAAGGACCTTGCCAAAAGAAATAGAGACATTTTAAATTTTGGAATGGATGTTCCCTTTCCTTTGGCCAAACCTTTAAGTTTCCAATTATCACTGACAGTTTTTGGCAAAGGATAAATTTCAGATGCTTCTATAAGAAAGAAACTGTTTCCACCCTTATATAAATACCTATCATATGGACGGGAAGAGAGAAGTGCTTTAGCTTACAAAATATTTTTTGTTTCATTTCAGAATGATATTTAATGGCCATCTTACTAAAAGCAATCTACAGATTCAATGTAATTCCCATCAAAATTTAAACATAATCAGTGGAGCTAAATTGACGACCCAGAAACCAAACTCCAAACCTAGGGATACAGGATTTTTGACAAAGATGCCAAAGCCATACAATGGAAAAAGAACGCATCTTCAACAAATGGTGCTGGTCTTACTGGATATCTGCATGTAGAAGAATGGAAATAGATATCTATTTATCACCCTGCATAAAACTCAAATCCAAGTAGATCAAAGACCTCAACATAAAACTGGATACACTGAATCTAGTAGATGAGAAAGCGGGGAGTAGCCTTGAATACATTGGTACAGGAAACAACTTCCTAAACAGAAAACCAACGGCTCAGGCACTAAGATCAACAATTAATAAATGGGACCTCATGAAACTGAAAATTGTCTGTAAGGCAAAGGATACTGTCAAACACAAAACAGTAGCATAGAGAATTGGAAAAGATCTTCACCAGTTCTACATCAGACAAAGGGAAAATGTCCAAAATATGTGAAGAACACAAGTTAGATACCAACAAAACAAATAACCAAATTAAAAGTTGGATTGCAGAGCTAAAGAGAGAATTCTCATCAGAGGAATCTCTAATGGTTGAGAAAAACTTAAAGAAATATTCAACATCCTTAGTCACCAGAGAAATGCAAATCAAAATGACTATGGTTCAGCCTTACACCCATCAGAATGGCTAAGATCAAATAGTTAAGTGACAGCACATACTGGCATGGATGTGGAGCAATAGGAATATTCCTCCTTTGCTGGTGGAAGTATAAGTTATTATAACCACCCTGGAAATCAATTTGTTGTTTTCTCAGAAATTGAAAAAAGTTCTTCCTTAATACCCAGCTTTGCCACTCCGGGGCATGTACCCAAAAGATGTCCCACCATACCACAAGGTCACTTTCTCCACTATGTTCATAGCAGCTTTATTCATAATAACAAGGAACTAGAAACAACCTAGATGCCCCTCATCTGAAGAATAGGTAAAGAAAATATGGTTCATTTACACAATGGAATACTACTCTGCTATTAAAAACAAGGACATCATGAAAGTAGCCGCCAAATGGACAGAACTAGAAAATATCATCCTTAGTAAGGTGACCCAAACCCCAAAGACCTACATGGCATGTACTCACTTATACATGTTTATTAGCTATAAAGTGCAGGATAATCCACAGAAGCTAAATAGCAAGGAATGCCCAAAGGATTCTTGAATTTCACTCAGAAGGGGAAATAAAATAGTCATTGTAGGGGGTGGAGGGAGGGAAATGGGCGGAAAAAAGGATATGGAAGGGAACAGAGGTGGAGAACAGGTGTATGGAGAGCTGGGAAAAGAGGGTTGGGAGAATGAATGGAAATTGGCAGCAGGAAGGGGTGAGAGATATCTCTAGGACATGCCAAAAACCTGGGATGGGGCAGGCTTCAGGGAGTCTATGAGGGTGACTCTAGCTGAGACTCTTAGCACTGGGCGATATGGAGCCTGAAGTAGACACTTCCTATAGTCAGGCATGACTCACAGCGGAGGGAAAAAGACAGCAACCTACCCACAAAACCTTTGACCCCAAATTCCGTCTTGTCTGCAAGAAGTACAGGGACAAATATGGAGCAGAAACTGAAGCAATAGTCAACTAATGATTGGCCAAACTTGAGACCTATCCCATGAGCAAGCACCAATCGTGGACCCTCTTAATTATCCTCTGTTATGCTTGCAGACAGAATCCTTACATAATTGTCTACCAAGAGACTTCCCCCAGCAGCTGACCAAAACAGATACAGAGATCCACAGCCAAACATTAGACAGAGCTGAGTTAGAAGAGTTGTGGGAAGTAGTGATGGATCAGAAGAGACTCCACAAGAAGATCAACAGTGTCAACTAACCTGGGCCCTCGGGGGCCCCCAGAGTCTACAACAAACCGAAGAGTATACATAGGTTGGACCTAGGTTCCCTGCACATACGTAGCAGGCGTGCAACTTGGTCTTTCTGTGGGTCCCCCCAAAACTGGAGTTGTTGACCCTGACTCTGTTACCTTCATGTGGATCCTGCTCTCCTAACTGGGCTGTCTTGTCTGGCCATAGTCGGAGGATGTGTGTCGTTCTGCAGCAGTGACTTGTACCAGGGTATTTGGCCTTGATTGCCAGAGAAACTTTTTCCACTTTTAAACTTAGACCATATATATATATATACACACTATATATATGTGTGTACATATGTATATACATATAAATACATCTGTGTGTGTATGTGTGTGTGTATATATATATATGTGTGTATATATATATATGTATATATATATATATATATGTATATATGTATGTATTTACTTCTTACCTAGCATAGGATCTCTTTATTTCTTAGGCTTATCTGGAACTTACTATGTAATTCATGGAGATTGTGTTATCATGCGTTGTTAAACATGGACTGTTGAGAAATATTAGAACTCTTAAAACTTTGGGAACTCATTCAAAGTAACTTAGTGCATTTCATACCGTGCAATGAATGTGAACTTTTGTGGGACCTGAGGTGAAATGTTATGGTGCAATGAGATGTGTTTAAGTGTTGAGTTACCAAACAGTGGGCTGATAATGGATATTCTTGATTTTCAACCTGACTAGATTGAAAAGAGCATTCAAGATTGAGAAATAATTCCTTGGAGTATGTCTATGAGCAGGTTTTCACAGAAGATAACCAAGAAGGGAAGATTCATTCTGAATGTGGATAGCATAATTTTATAGGCTGGAGGCTGGGATGCAATAGATGAGAGGCATACCCATGATCTCAATCTTCAGGCCACTGTGAGGTGAGAAGATTGCTCTGTCAAGCCTTTCTTGTATGCTATTGTAACTTACCACAAGCCAATAGAACAGAGACATCTGACCATGGACTAAAATTTCTAGAATTGAGTCAAAAAAATCTTTCCTTCCTTCTTCCTTTCATAAATAAAAATAAAAAGAACTATTCTTGAAAAACAAAAAGAAAAATAAATTCCCCACACTCATCCATGAGTTTAGCGTACAAATTAAATCTCGAGCTCTGGGATGGTCTTGATGTAAAGTGAATAAATGGAAAAAAAAAACAGGATAAAGAGCAGAAGGCTTATACAAAAGATTGCTTCAATTAAACAGTTTTGTAGGTTTAATAAGTAAATATCCTCCCTTATATATCTTATTGGCAATATATGTTACCTTTATAGAAAAGCGGCTTTTCTACATATCTGAAAAGGTTAAGATATTGAATTGAATTTCTCTTGTAAATGTTGACTTAAATATTTTAAAGAGTTTTTTTTTCAAGCTTGATGTGATTGTGGTAAATGTAACATTTATGAATGTAATTCTCAACATTACAGTGGGCATATGCACACGTGTGGATCTATAATGAAATCTGCAGAAATTCATTCATATGTAGGTCTGAATGAATAGCTTTAAATATGAGATAAAATATTAATTACTTTTTAGTCCATTATGTCTTGTAACCTGTCACTAGAAACCGTGTCTTTAGTTAGTAAACAGACTGCTTAGGAATGAACGTCTTAAGCAAATGGACGGCCATTGAAGTCAATCTTTGTATGCTATTAATATGATAGGCCATGAAGGTATTGAGTCATTTGATTACTTACCATGAACTAATCGAATCACAGCCTCAACACCTGAAAATCATTGCTATTTTGAAATGTTTTATTGTGTCTTTATTATCCTCTTAATTATTAAATGAAGTTCTTCTATGCAAATAAGTCTTTACCAGTCATTTGACTGAAAGCTATCTATACTAATTGAGAAAGAAGTATCTAACCCCTGTGACAAGGCACTCTAATATTACTATTCTGATGAGAAAAAAATAATAGGAGAGGAAAGTCAACTACTGTTTTATGCACAGCTCTTCTTACTTGGACAGTACTTAGTAGAATGAGAGTTAGAATGAAAGTACAATTCTGTTATAAACATGTCTGTAAATAAGAAACAAGAGAAGAGATAGGTGTAAGCAAGAAGGGAGAAAAGTATGAAGGGAAAAAATAGGAGAGAAGAGAGATGGGCAGGCAAAAAAGAGAAAGAAGAGTTAAACACTCAGGAGATAAGCTAAGCCCTTTAATCACAAAGCAAAATTTGATGACCAGTCTGACATGACAGATAGACTGTTTCTATTTTATTCAGTGGAAAAACTATTAACAACAGGACTTTCAGCAATTATCAGCATGCTTAGTTAAACAGTGAGGAAGAAAACACAACATATATGCACAAACCTCTAGAAAATGGATTCTTGATTTTCGTCTTTTGAAAGAAATATCTCATAGGAAAAATATTCTCTGTGTGGTTATTTGTTATTTTAGCTGCATGATATTCTTCCTTGATATGCAGTACCAGGACTGTACATGAAGCCATTGAAATAGTCAAAATATAATCTCCCAACATGGTATTTTAAGACATCCCTGTTAGAATTAACTTGATGTTTAAATCCCAAAATTGATCCTGGATAAGATACCTATTAACTGCAGTCTTAGTTATAATAAAACACTTTTAGGTTCAATGTTTTTATTCCTGAATGAAATTACTCTGAAATCACTATGTACAATGGGCCAAAAAGTGTGTAATCTACAAGATGGTTTTCATATTTGAATTTAAATTCTTTTTCGCAAGAAGTACTTTGTATACATGTGCTGCCATTGCTGATGATAAAGTAAAGAAGTATTTCAAAGAAAAAACTATTCCTTAATTTAAGACCAAATTTAATTGAAAAACATACATGTTAATATGATATTTATTTTTTAAATACTATGTTTTGGAGTGTTCAGATATTAATGTGCAAGTGATATGATATCTTTTATAAATATTTATTAAAATAATTCCATTTTTCCAATAATTAAATAAGATATTTCAACTGCCAATAACATATGCTTTGCCTAAAACCATTTATCATTGACTTAATTAAAAATATAAGTATGAACTATGGATCTATAGAACAAAAAGCCCAGATTCTTATATCTCCTATAGTTTTTTTTAATGACGTCACAAACTCCTTTTGAACAAATACCTTGTTTGATGTAACATAACAAAAACTGTTGTCATTAGTCCACAAACCAGCTCTAGGAATATGTACCTAGTTGTATTTCTTAATATTAAATTAATGTGTAGAAACCATATTTTTAATTTAAATTAAAATGTATTTTAATTATATCAACCTAAAATAGAATAGTGATACATTAACTGACAATTTCTATTTATTTAAGCCTGTATATTACTCAAATGTCTTTAGCAATTTTGGTGTTAGAACTTAATCTATATTGTAAAACTTAAACTTAAATCATTTGACTAGATTATTTATTATTTAAATGCTTCAAATTCTATAGGAAAATTTTTTGATTATATATGATCTATTTTATTTTTACAAATCATTTCTAAGAAAATTTAGAAACTAAAAGTTGATTGTTTTCCATAAAGTCAAAATTATTATATAACATAAAAAGAATATTATAGGTTTAAAGAAAACACATAATTTTGGTATAAAAACTAAGTTTAAGGTGGGTACATCTATATACCAATACTATATGTTACTTTGTGGGTCTTTTTGATACCTAGGTGAGTGAATATAGAATAGTTAGAAACAATAATTTCAGTCATCCAAACAACTGAAATAGATAATGAGGACAAAAATAGCTTTATTTTAGCAGTGTTTGTCTCAAAATGTCCTGAAAATACTGTTTTTATGGCATCTGAATATAAAGTATTGAAGAAAAGAGGGTACCAAATGGAGATTCTCATTCATTCTCCCCCCCTCCCCCAATTTCAGGCTGCTTGCTTGGCTTCTATGAAATATTAGTTAACATATTTATTTATTTTCATTTCTATTTGATAAGACTTTTTAACATAACATAGGAGATGTTTATATTATTATGTTAATATTAATATAGTCACCTCTATCCTACCATTAAAATACCTACTCTTACTTTTATACTTAAAGCACTTATATATTTTCATGCATGCACAACTTCATTTAATTTTCTTATGTATTAATTGATATAGGAGTTTATATATTTTAACCATTTGTTCATTTATTTTTTTGAAGGTATTGAAGGATCTGAGGATATCACTAGAGAGTCTTATATATTCTTCTTTTATTCAGTTACACTAACATATCAGTGAACTGTCAAGGATGGCTATGCAATATGCTTGGCTATGAAAAATAAAATTGTACAAAAATTAACTTTTATGACAAAAGTTCAAAGTAGTCAAGATTTTTCCATTTGATTCACTTGTTCCAGATATGTGAAGGCTAAGACTATTAATCACATTTCTCTCAATTTCTACATCACCTATCAGTTTTTCTAAAGTATCATTATTCATCCATTCTCATCTGTGCTGTAAGTAATGCAAAAGACTTCAATGTGTTTACACGGAATCCTCTAAAATCTTTTTCTAAAGGATTGTGTTAAATTTATTGTAAAGCAAATAAGATGTGAACAGTAAATCTGCTAAAGTAACCCTCTCCTTTGCTCATGAAAATCTGATCTATATCAATTTGTTCATTTCAATTTTGACACACTAAAGATTATTATTAAAAATAAATCTGTTATTATTATACTTAGCACTATTAAATGATATAATTTGTTTCTAATGATACTTTTGAAAAATATCAACTATTTTAACAGTGACATTTCTTTAATCCTTTTTAAATTAATTAATCAACTAATTAATTAATTAATTTTACATTCCAAATGCAGTGTCCCCTAACTCCTCTCCTTCCAGTCTCTCCCTCCACTTCCCTTTTCCCCCACCCACTCCTCTTCTTTTAATGTTTTTTTCTTAAGTAACACTGGGAAAAGTCATTGCCAGATGAATGAGTGGAGAAGTTACTTAATTGTCCCTACAAAAAACCTTGAAATTTAGGTTTATACAATTACAATGTATAGTGTCATTAAATAATGTCAGGCAGGGCTAATCATTTAAATCAATCGTGGGGAAAAGAGAAAGAAAATCTCAGTGTTATAAGGTTGTCATCCTTAAGGTCATTACTATATTTTTATATGCATACAACATAAATTTTTGATTGCATGAAAAATTAGAATTTTTCTGACAGAGTTTGACTGTAAAAGTTTTGACATTTTTACAGTAACAAATTCCATTATTCCATATTATGCAAGTAAAATATTGCTATAATCTGTACATAAATTATCCTATAACATTAACAAAGACTTCATATTTATAAGACTCTAGTTGTTTTAATTAGAAATGTTTTTGTGTATATTATATTTCCTTGAAGTTTACCATGTGTTAATTACTTTTAACTCTTTGTTATGACATTATAAAAATGTTATGGCAAGAACAAAGATAGAGAGCAAAATAAAATGCGCTCATGCTCAAATAATTGTTAACAAGTCACTTTGAAAGGATCAAGATACTTCTTGTTTGATATCAAATGCTATATTTTTTCCTTTGGATACTTTTTAAAGAAACAAATTGATGTCATGTAAGGGTAAGCCAGAAACTATTCACATCAGTAGTAAAACCATATTATAGAGACAATTCTTGGAAAAGAAAACTTTTTAAAACAAGTCAGAGTGATAGAGGAATTAACAAGCTGAAAATAGAATCTGTATTATCATCCTCCTGAAGTCAAAATGAAGTTGATTGAAAGTAAACTCTAATTGGTTTGCAAATGTCATTTTGAAGATAGGAAAATTATTCTCAAGGCGTTCTGTGTTTGTTCTTATTGACATCCAAATTTAACTATAATGCCATTTTGTTGTTTTATATCTGAGAGTTACCCTGGTAAATAAGGAGGAGCATGTCCACATCACATTGCATAGCTTAAATACAAACATCTTTTTATAATAATGTACAAGAGTTATCTAAAACAAGCATATTTTATCCACGGGGTATTTTTTTATTCCTTTAAAAAGAACATCTTTACTTTGTTATTCACAAGGAAATGCTGACAAGGCATTCTCTTAGTACACTCAGTTGTTTCTGGATTGGCAAAAAGAACAGTTTCTTTGAAAATTAGAAAAAGAAAGAATGTATGTAACACCCAGGGAGCATTGCCATGTAAATATTATAAAGAAACCATGATAGGAAGTGAATTGTCAATTTTATAACAGGATATATTTTGAAGGGTACAAACCTTTTACATCTGTAATGCATAAATTATTAAATAATGCCATGCTGGATATACTTATTTTGCATATGTTAACATTTAAGCACACTAGAAACAGCTCATGAAATTGCTTATGCAAATCTATACTGATACTTATTTTAAAAGGCAATTCCACTGAAAAACCAACTTCAGGTCTCAAAACACCAGTTAAGGCCAAACAAAGTATACCAAAATCTATATAGGCAATTTGTGAAAACCTCCAAAGTTTCAATAACATTTTAATTTACAAATCAACCCATTAAAAGACATATGTTTTAAATTTAAATCATTATTTGGCAAATATTAGCTTTAAGCCTCCAATAGTATATATATATATATGAATAAAATGCTTCATTAATTCAAGAGACATGATAGATACAAAATGAAAACAATTCTGTGGAGAAAACCTGGTATGGTCATGTATAATCTAAAATATCAATATTTGTTAATTAATCTTATAAAGTTTTTAGAAGCACTTATTACATAGGGTGTGAGATAATTGTATTAATTTAGTTTAATTAGATTCACTGAAAAGAACATTTTACCAATGCAGTTCTAAAATATGTTATTCTCTGTTTTGTGAATAACAAATCAAGTAAAAACTTTCCACTTATATTTTCAAAAATAATTGATATAATTTCCTGGAAAATGCTGAACAATAAATTTGTTCTCTACAAGGTATGTATTAATATAGGGGCAACAGTTAGCACTATTAAAGAAAAGGCTCTTATGTTGTATGGGAACAATAGGAAATGTGACCTTGGCAAAGCTTTCAACTTGTCCAAGGAGAAGACCTGTATTGTGTTTCAACCTCTTAGAAAGCAGCAACAGCATACAAAAACTGCTGTTAATGTGATTCAAGGGGACTAAGGTCCATTCTAAGCTGCCACCAGAGCATGGCAAAATTATCTTCACAGTTTGGCTTTGAAGACATAAAATATGCAAATATGAGTCGGGTGAATATTCTTCCTCCTTGCTTCAAGGAGCTGCTGAGCCTAGGCAATATGACACAGAGATAAAGTCACTGGGAAGAAATTGTGAGAGGCTACAGCTTGAACCTGTGATGGTGATGCCTAGGTTCTAGTTGAGACCCATTATATTGAAGATGCCAGAGCTCTGAGATGTCTGACAATGAGAACTGCATACAGGCACTGCAACCATTCCAAGAAGGAAACAGAGGTTTCAGGTAGTACAGCTGGAGAGGTGGAACTATATATACCCTTAAAACTAAAACTCTAAGTACCAGGCATTTGGTGTCTTACCTGCTCCAATTTTCTCTTGCTTTGATCCATTATTTCTCCAATAATTTCTCATGCCTTCATTTTGCAATTGGAATGTATATGCTATATCATTATACATTATGTCTCAAACCCAGGGCAGATAGCTAACTGATATGCCTATAAACATATCAAAGCTGATACTGGCCATCAGTTATTCCCAGCATCCCTAAGTTCCTACCATTTGCAGGCTCCTACTGACTGGCATACTCCTTCCCCTACTTTAACCTTCTCCCCAGCTTGACTGATTCCTATGAGACACAGCCATCTTGATTATGCAACCCTTTTTACCCTTTGACCTTTTGATCCCTTTGACTGTTGACCTCCTGGTCTCTTGGAATCTGGATTTCCCTCTCCGCTTCATACTCACCTCATATAGCTCAACTCAGGTAGCCCATACATATGGACTCTTTCAGATGTTTCTGCCTCTGCCTTGTTTCCTCAGTTTATTTTATAATAAAAACTTCAACTCCTTAGGAGTAGTCATGTCTTTTTTTCTTCTTTTTTCTTTTTATTCTTCTGGTACCAAAACTATAGAACTGGCAAAAATGAGTTGCACTCCAAGGGACTGGCCATTCTGAACCAAGCTGTTCTTCTGACTCTCCTATGATACATTCAGATCTTTCGTTTCTGCTGGTTTTTCCCCCCAACCAAATTTATTCTAAACTTATTGCCTGATTTTTAACCTGCTTCCTTGTCCACCTGTTACTCCCTGTCTACTTGCTAAGAGTCTTTTAGATCTATGAGCCTTCTAAATTCTTCACAATGCCCTAAATAGAAGGCCTCTGGCCAGGTAAACAGCACGAATGTTATTGGGCGAAAGGCATCCTACCTTCAGCATTCCTAGGGGACCTGTAAGGCTGGTTTCTGTTTATCAGGAAAACCACTACCTCCATTAACCGCCCTCAACAGTTAACTGCCTTGGGCAGAGGAATGGAGTTGTTGATAAAACTGAACAGCCTGCATCAATTCATAGAAGTACCATACAATATTCTGCATACATCCCAAATGCTTACTGTTTTCTACTCTCAGATGCAGACCAGTAGTTTGAGGCCACCAATAAGCTTTCAATCTACCAATGGAGTGTCTTCATTATACCTTGAATTATATCATCCACGATGCTTTATTTTGTATTGTTTTGTTTTTTGTTATTTTTCTGTCTTCTGTTTGAACCTTTCAGCTATAGTCAAAAGAGTAACAAAAGAAATGACTTAAGATCACATACTGAGTTCTTCAAAAATTAGTTCTCCTTTAATTTCTAAAATGTCTAGGTGAGATCTAGCTTATCTCTCTCAGATTTGAGGTTGTCACAACTTTAATGACTCCTGTGGGTGAGGGTAGGAGAGAACTAGTGTGCCTTCAATTTCATTCTGTCTTAAGTAAGAGGCACAAGGGAGCTTGTGTCTGTCTCTCAGAAACCTGAAGTTCTAACAGTGATTTGAAGAGGAGTGAAGGCTACAATTCATGCCAGAGGTCAAGGAGGACTGCAGCAAAAACGCGTGATCAGGATTTGATAAGTTCATTGTACCCATGAACTCAAAGAAATTGCATTTTCAGGGACAGTACCTATACAATATCAACCATTGAATAGTTCATTGTGTATTGGAATTGGATCAAAATTTCAAGGCTGTAGCCAAGAGCTATTGACAGTTGATCGTGGTTGGAGGATAATTCTATAAGGATGTGGCACCAGGTAGAGTCTATATTCTTCAGTAGATGATGCAATTTGTTTCCACATGTGGGAGCACTAAATGTGTAACAGGCTGGATGAAAAGAAAATAATCTAAAATGATACTCCAGTCTCATTTTGACAATCCAACTATTGAAAGAATGGGCTCCAAGAAATGAGAATTTCCTAGGGAACTCATGCTGAGGAAAGAAAAAATGGCCCAAACAGAGGGAAACCTGAACAATATTTCATACAATCCTAACAATTTTTCAAAACACTTTACAGGATGAATAAAGAACAGGCATTGGAGGCTTTGACCCCAATTTGAACAGAACTCCTTCTTAAACTTGATATCAGTTCACGAACCTGAAGCTTAACTTGGGTTGTTCAGCTATTATTCATCCCTCTTCCCAGTGTAGCTATATGAAATAAATACTTTTTTCTTTCTACTGATAATTTGATACTTTCAGTTTATATGTTGCCAATTCATGTCTCATCTTGATTTGGGGCACAGGCTGAGTCCAATGTTTCAAAAACTACAGAAAAACAGGGAAAGATGTAATGCTGTGGGGAACACAGAGGAGATCTGTGAGATTAGGCTAGGTAAAGTCCCAAAGTGAGAGACAAGGAGTTAGACAGACACCCCGGTAGGCAGAGAGATAGAGAGAGAGGCACTGCCTAGGTAAAAAATGTGGTCTTATTATTGCCTCCTCTTCTGTATCTTTGCTATTTGTTAAGATTTATGAAGGCCCCATAGATCCACACTCCTCAAGTTACCCTGACCTTTGAACCTCAGGTCATCTACCCTTTGTCAGGTGGAGGCAGTTAAGAGTAGCCAGTATTCTGAAGCCCATAATAGCAATAAATGTGACTTCCAGATTTGGTCTGAGAGATTAGGTATTAGAGAGACTCCCTATAGGTACACAGACAGATAGAGAAGACAAAATACATGTGGCAAACTGACCAAATGGCTTATCCTTCAACATCCTGACTTGAAATAAAAACTAAGAGCTCAAAATAACCATATTTTTTTTTCTTGAGAACAAGCCTCCTGCTGATGG
This sequence comes from Uromys caudimaculatus, assembly GCA_028551405.1. Classification (NCBI taxonomy): domain Eukaryota; kingdom Metazoa; phylum Chordata; class Mammalia; order Rodentia; family Muridae; genus Uromys; species Uromys caudimaculatus. The sequence goes on along the minus strand of CM052722.1, from coordinate 34,399,996 downwards.
ACTGACTCCATAAGTTCAAGGCTAGATTGGTACCAAAATACTACAGATGCTACTCAGTCAACCATCATATCTGACTTAAAACTGACTAACCCTAAATAAGGGCAGAAAACTCATAGATTCTTTAAATGGCATCCCTTGAGATGAGAGTGGATCTCCAGCTTTCTGCGTCTCCTCTGTGCTTTGGAGAGGGTCATCACATCCTGCATGTGTGTGATCCTCATCTCTGGAACAAACCTTAAACTATTGTGTCTCTTTGCTGCTTTGGATATGCCTCTGATGCTGCATGCTGTGCTTGAAATATTTCTTGTCTTTTATTTCTTTAACTGTCAGAGAAAATGAAACAAATCAAGCCCCAGAGCCTAAGCTATGTTCTGTGTAATTTTGGTTATCATCTGGGATTACTCTAGGGGGGGATCATAGCACTTATCATGTAACATAATCAGACTAAACTGTAAAAGGACAGGAAATTTGACAGGTAAGGTGCCTAAACTACTCCTCCATCATGGCACAGACCGTTAATTTTATTTCCTTCTCTCCAACAAAGGAATTCTTCTCAAACCCACCTCAGTCTTTGTACCCTAGGAAGTCAGTTTGTCTTGTAACCAGAGACCAGTGAACACAACTTTAAACTGTACTAATAACCTAAGGCCTAGACTCCAGAGTAAAGTGATCTCACCCTGTTCATGGTGAAATGTGATCCAGCTGCCCAAAGGAGATGTATTCTTAGGGAAATTTGTAAAATTGTTCTCTGTGTGGAGACAGACTATGGGATAAGTTCCTGTATAGCTTATCCTGACACTGTGAGAAAGGCCAATTACTGTTTTGAAATAGAATTGAATGAGAGTTTTCTTCTCTCTCTCACCATAGAAGCTATTTAACAATCCTGAAACTCTACTCTTCTGGCCTAAGACTATGAAATCCTTCCTCTGTTTACTTATTATGCTACCCACATAGGCAATACAAAATGCTTTTACATTTATTGATTCTAAGTAACAAAGTCTCTGATCTTTAAAAAGGCCTTCGAATGTCTGCATTTAATAGGTAAGCTGGATGAATTCCACAGGGACTGATAGGCAATGGGCTCACATTATCAGGTAGTTGGATTCACTGTCAGCAAAATGTAACCACCTGCTTCGACACCATCTTGGACTATGACCTCATCAAAATGGAAGCCATCTTGTGACTTGGACTCCATCTTGGTTAATGCAACCACATAATATCAACCCACTATAACAGTACCCAAAGTACTTCCTTGTCCTAATGAAATTTCTCTCTGATTATCTTTCTCACCCTGTCTATCTCTGTCTCTGTCTCTGTCTCCTTCTCTCTCTCCTTCCCTCCCTCTTCTCTTCTCTCTCTCTCTCTCTCTTTCTCTCTCTCTCTCTCTCTCTCTCTCTCTCTCTCTCTCTCTCTCTTTCTCCCTCTCCTTCTCCCTCTCTCTATCTCTATCTCTCACCACTAATTAATTAGGCAAAACTAGATACTAGTTTGGTCCAATGTGAGCTCCCAAAATTTATGTGATCTTGAGAATGCCTAAAGAGAAAGACACTGGCTAAGGTAAACCAAAAACTTGTTATTGGGCAAAGAAAATCCTATATTCAGCATTCCTAGGGGATGTACTAAGGCAGATTTCTGTTTATGAGGCAAACTACTACCTCCATTAACTACCCTCAACAGTCAACTGCCTTAGGCAGAGGCATGGAATTGTTGATAATTCATAAGAGCCTGCATCAATTCACAGAAATCCAATGCAGAAAACTACCATATTAACTTTACATATTTCCCCAACAGTTACTGTTTTCTACTCTCAGAGGCAGACCAGTAGTTTGAGGCCACCAACAAACTTTTCTATCTATCCATGGAGTGTCTTCACTCTACCTTGGATAGTATCACCAAAGATCATTCATTTTCTTCTTTTCTTATTGTTCAGTCTTTTGTTTGAATCTTTCAGTTATAGTCAAAAGAAATTAACAAAACAACTGCCTTAATATGACCAAATATTAAGTTTATCAAAATTTGTTCTCTATTACTTTCTAAATTATATTTGAGAGCTTATCTCTCTGAGGTTTAAAGTTGTACCAACTTTAATGAGTCCTATGGATAAGGTTAGAAGGGAACTGGTGTTACTTCAAACTTATTCTGTTAAGAGTATTGAGGGAGCTGATATCTGTCTTTCAGAAACCATATTCTCTAACAGTGATTTGAAGAGGATAGGAGTGAGGGAGAGAGTTCATGTCCCAGTGTACTCTTGGAGAGGTTTTGAGTGATCCAGTGTCTACCTCTCAGAATTCCTGTTGACCTAACATGATCTGTACTATGGAAGATGTCAGGAGCAAACTAGTGTGCTCTCTAACTCAGTCTGTTCAATAGAGGCATGAAATGAGTTAACATCTCCTTAATCCATGTCATGTTGTTCTGACCTTTATCTGTCCTAATGAGGAGGATAGAGATGATCTAGTGAAACTCTACCTCCCTCAGTTTTACCTAGGAAGCTTTATGTGGAAATATTATTTGTCTCTGAGAATGTGTATTTTCCTTAATCTGTACTATGAAGGAGTATAGGAATGAGATACTGTGCTGTCAAACTCATTCTGTCCCACAAAAGTGGATTGGAGAAAGCTAGTATCTGCCTGAGGATCCATTTCATCCTAACTTGATCTTTCCTGTAGAAGAGGTTAGGATTGAACTAGAGTGCTCTCTACCTCAATGTTGCCTATGGTGGTTGATTTGAGGGAACTACTGTTTTCTCCCATGTTCTACAGTTTACCACTTTCCCATTTCAACTTGTTCCCAGTTGTGAAACTGTCCTAATGAGGATATTATGAGGAAACTATCATGTTCTCCGTCTCAGTCTCTTGTACTGAGGGTACTTAGTTTTCCATGATGTCTGCAAGTCATCTCAACTTTATTAAGCCAAAATCTGTTAAAAAAAAATGGGGGCTCACATTATTTTCAGTTCTAATAAAATATCACAGTAATGTACATGTTAACTTCTCATGAATGGACAAAAATGATTCAGTTTTAGTAGGCTTTCTTGGTAACTACCAAGGTCAAGCTATTGTTACTGCCAGGTAGAGGAATCACACATACCTAAACTACACTATGTTTAGAAGGATCTCATTTATACTATAGATACTAATACTTATTTAATATATATCCTGGGACGATTTTTCTATCACTCTGTGGACTTGAATTTCAAAGAGTTGACTATTTCTTTTTACTATATACAAGATTTTCAGTTCCATGAATAACCATTTGCCCTAAAAGGGGTTTGGGAAAATTGTAACTGTCAGAAGTCAAGGAGTACTGGAGCAAATATGTGTGATCAGTATTTGAGTAGATCACTACACCCATGAACTCAGAGTAGCTGCCATTTCAGGGGCATTTCCTGTACAATATTAACCATTGAATAATACAGTGTTTATTCGAAGTGAATCAAAAGTTCCAGGCTGTAGCCAAGACCTATTGACTGTTGATGATGTTTGGTGTGGAAAGTAGATATTCTTTAAGGATGTGACACCACACAGGCTCTTTATTCTCCAGTAAATGATACAATTTTGATACACATGAGGGAGCATTAAATGTGTAACATGACTGGAAGAAATGAAAATAATCTACAATGATAATCCTGCCTCATTTTGACAATCTAACTATTGAGAATGGGCTCCAAAAAATGAGAATTTCACTAGGAATCTGCTGAAATGCTGAAAGAAGAAAAACAGCCCAAGCAAAATGGAATCTGTTGACCTGAACAAGATTTCATACAATCCTAACAATTTTTCAAGACAACTTACAGGATAAATAAACCACTGTCATTGGAGGGTTGGACCACATTTTGAACAGGACTCATATTTATATGTTTATATCCTAAGCTCTCTTTCTAAACTTTAATATCAGTTCTGGTACCTAAAGATTAACTCAGGGAGTTCGGTTAGTGTTCTTTCTTCACAATGTGGTCATAATAATAAAATCTTTGTCCTTTCTACTGTTAAAATGATGCTTTCAGTTTACATGTTGGCAATTTATGTCTAATCCTGGTTTGAGGCATAGGCTGAGTTGAATAGCTCAAAAACAACAGAAAAATAGGGAAAGATATGAAGTTGTCAGGGGGACACAGGAGATATGTGTAAAGTTAGAATGTGGATAGGGTAGGTAAAGTCCCCAAATAGGAGACTAAGAGTTAGACAGTCTCTGGTAGGCAGAAAGATTGGGTGAAAGACCATGCCTGGGTCAGAAAGGTAGTTTCACTGTTGTCTCTTATTCTGTATCTTTGTCATCCATTAAGTGTCATCACACTTCACTAGTGACATTGATTTTTTTTTTCACCTCCAGTCATCCACCCTTGGTCAGATGAAAGCAGTTAAGAGCAGTCAGTACTCTCAAGTCCAAAACTGCAGTAAATGAGCTCCATGTTTGGTCTGACAGACTGGGTATTGGGGAGACTCCCTTTAAGTAGACAGTAGGTAGAGAAGCCATGACAACATAATAATTCTGGCAAAGTAATGAAATGGACATCCTTCAACCACCTGAATTGAAATAATAAGTGCCCAAAATAACTGTTGGTGTTTCCTGCCAATAAACCTCTTGCTGATGGACTGACTCCATAAATTTAAGCTAGAGCAGGACATGTCTACAAGAAATGCTACTCAGTCAACCATCTTAACTGTCTAAAATATGTCCAATGCTAAATTAAATAGGAAAACTCTGTCTGTCATATGCCAGCCTTTGAGATGTGACTCAGTTTCCAGTATTCAAAGTCTCCCCTGTGCTTTACAAAGGGTCATTTTCTCTGTGTACATCCTGCATGAGTGTGATCTTCATCCCTAGAAAACAGATTCTAATAAACTGCTGTTTGTGTTTGCTACTTTTTAGATGTTTCTGATGCTGCATTCTGTGACTGAACTTCTTATCTTAGAAGTATTTAACTGAGAGAGAAAATGAACCCAATCAAGTCCCCTAGCCTGAGTCATGTTCTGAATCATTTTGGTTATCATCTGGAATTTCTCTTGTGGATCACCAAACTCGCCAGATCACAAATCAGGCCAAACCTTAAGGCAATAGGAAATTTGAAAGGTAAATTGCCTACATCTTTCTTCCATCCTGGCACAGGTAGGAGTTAATTTTATTTCCTTCTCTCTAACAAAGAGGTATTCAGACACACCTCTGTCTTTGTACCCTAGAAAGCCAGTTTAACTGCTCAGTAACCAGAGACATCTAACTATACCAATAACCTATGGCATAGACTCCATAATAAAGTGATCATGATCAAATCTGATCCAGGTACCTAAAGGAGGGTCATATTTAAGGCAAAGTTGTAAAATTGCTCTCTGTGTGGAGACAGACAGCGGGGGGATAGGTTCCTATATGCCTTATCCTGACATTTCCTCAATGAACAATGTGAGAGAGGCCCACTACTGTTTTTAAATAGAATTGAATGATAGTTTTCTTCTCTCCCTTACCCTACAAGCTATTTGAAAATGGTGAAACTGATTACAGCAAATTTGCTCCTCTTGTCCAAGTCTATGAAGTCCTTTCTCTACTTATTTTTCTAAGTGGGGCCCTATCCACTTACCCACTAAGGTTTTACCAATATCCATTCTAAGAATCAAAACTCTCTGTTCTTAAAAAAAATACCTCTAAATGTCTATATTTATTAGGTAAGATATATGAATCCCTTAGAGACGTGTACCTGATAGATGATAGGTTCACATTATCAGGGAGGTGGATTCACTGTCAGCAAAATGTAACCATCTGTTTTGTCACCATCTTGGATTAAGACCTCATCAAGATGGAAGCAGTCTTGTGACTTGGCTTCCATGGTGTTCAATAAAACCATATAACATCCACTAACTATAATAGTACCCAAAAAACTTCCTAGTCTTAATGAATTCTTCCTCTGCTTATCTTTCTCTCCCTTCTCCCTCTCTTCCCTCTGATTAATTAGGCAATATTTTCTATTTGTTTGGTCCAAAGTGGATCCCAAAATTGGTGTGAACTTGAGAATGTTCTAAATAGAAGGAGTCTGGCTAAAATAAACAGAAAGCTTGTTATTGGGCAAAGGGAATCCTATGTTCAGCATTCCTAGAGTATGTACTAAGCTTGATTTCTGTTTATCAGGCAATCCTTTACCTCCATTAACTGCCCTCAACAGTCAACTGCCTTGAGCAGAGTAATGGAGTTGTTGATAAATCATGAATTCATAGAACACTATAGGAGCAACTACAGTATACAATCTACATACTTGCCAAACATATACTGTTTCATATTCTCAGATGCAGGACAGTAGTTTGAGGCCAACAACAAACTTTTCTGTGTCTTCACTCTACATTGGATTCTGTCATCCAAAGTGGTTTATTTTGTTTTCACTTATTTTTATCTCTCTGTTTGAATATTTCAGTTATATTCAAAAGAGATCAAGAAAAGAAATGACTTATTATGATCAAATACTGTGTTCTCTATTACTTTCTAAAATGTCTAGATGAGAGCTTGCTTAAGTCCCATAAATTTGAGGTCACCATCACTTTAATGAGTCTTGTGAATAATGTTAGGGGGGAATGAGTGTGCCTTCAATCTCATTGTGTCCTAAAATAAGAGGCTTGAGGAAGCTTTTGTCTGTCTTTCGAAAACATGATGCTCTAACAGTGACTTTAAGAGGATAGGAGTGATGGAGAGAACTCATTTCACATTGTGCTATGAAAGGCTTTGAGTGAGCCAAAGTCTATCTCTCAGAATCAATGTTGACTTAACATGACCTGTCCTAAGGACGATGTCAAGAGTGTGTTCTCTAACTCATTCTGTCCTAAGGAGGAAATCATGCCTCTCTAACTTTGACTGGACCTAATGAGGAGGATAGGGATGATTTACTGAAACTACAACTCCATCTATCTTACTTAGCATCCACATGTGGAAATATGATCTGTCTCTGAGATTGCATGTTTTCCTACCTTAAACTGTATTATGAAGGAGTATAGTAGTGAAATACTATTTGTAAAATTTATTCTGTCCTACCTAGCATTTGACTGAGGATTCATCTCATCGTAAGTTGACTTTTCCTACAGGAGTGGATAAGATTGAACTAGAGTGCTCTCCATCTCAGTACAGCTTATATAGAATGATTGGAGGGAACTAGTGTTTTTCTGTCATCATCTCCATTTTATGAGTTTCATATTTCAACATTTTCCCAGTCTTTAAGCTGTCCTAATGAGGAAATTAGGAGGGAGATATTGTGTTCTCCATCTCGGTCTGGGTCTATAGTAGTGAGAATTCATAGTTTGTCAGTGATATCTGCAAGTCCTCTCAACTTTATTAAGCAAAAATCTGTTTAAAAAGGTGGGTCCACATTATTTTCAACTTTGGTAGTCTTTCTTGTTAATTACATTTATTGTGATTGCCAAGTAGAGAATTCACAACTACCTTACCTCTTTTTAGAAGGATAGCATTTATGGTCTAGACACTAATCCTTACTTAATGTATTTCTGGGTAAGCTTTTATTTCATACTTTGGACTTTCATTTTGAAGGATTGATTATTTATTTTTACCATATTGAAGCTTTTCAGTTCCATGAATACCCACTTGCTCTAAAAGAGGGGGTAGGAAAATTGTAACTGCCAGAGATCAAGGAGGACTGATAGCAGTGTGATCAGGGTTTGACAAGATCACTGTACCCATGATCTCAGAGAAGCTGCCTTTTTAAGGACAGTACCTGTACAATATCAACTATTTCCTAGTGCAGTGTGTATTGGAGTGGATCAAAGTTTCCAGGCTAGCATCAAGACGTATTGACTTTTGATGGTAGTCGGACGGTAGAGTAGATTTTCTATAAGTACGTAGCACCTCATAGGTAGTTTATGGTCCAGTGGATGATACACTTTCCATGCACATGTGGGAATACTAAATGTGTAACAGGATGAATGAAACGGGAATTCTCTAAAAAGATACACCTCTCTCATTTAGACAATAGAACTATTGAAGGAATGGGCTCCAAGAAGAGAGAATTTAGCTAAGATTCTCATGATAAGAGAAGAAAAATGCACCAAGCAGATGGCAACCTGTTTACCAGAATGAGATTTCATACTATCTTAAACATTTGTGAAGACACCTTACAGGATGAATGAACGACAGTCCTTGAAGAGCCGGAATTCATTTTAAGGAGGACCCCTGTTTATATATCTAAATTCTTGACTCTTTTTAAACATTAATATCAGTTGAGGAATTTAAATAATAACTAGGAAATTTTAGTTGCTCTTCTTCCCACTTCCAAATGTGGGCATATGAAACACACACTTTTTTCTTTCTACTATTGATTTGGTTCTTTCAGTTTACCTATTAGCAATTTATGTCTAATCCTGGTTTCAGGCAGAAGCTGAGTCCAATAGTTCAAAAACAACTGAAAAAATAGGCAAAGATAGGATGTTGTAATTGGGACACAGAGGAGATTCATGAGGAGTTAAAGAAGAGATGGGGAGATGGGGTAGGCAAAATACCAAACTGAGAGACTAGGAGGCAGAGAGATAGGGAGAGAGGCCATGGCTAGGTCAGAAAGGTAGTCTCCTGGTTGTCTCCTGTTCTGTATCATTGCCATCACATAAGATTTATCAAGGCTACTTAGATCAAACATGTTACAGTTGACTGTTGAACCTCAGGTCATGAACCCTTTGTCAGGTAGAAGCAGTTAAGAGTGGTCAGTGTTCTCAAGCCCATAATAGCAGTAAACATGACCTCCAAGTTTGATCTGAGAGTTTAGTTATTATGGAGAATCCTTGTAGATAGACAGTTGGTAGAAAAGACATGACCAAGCCAAGATAATAAATGTGTCAGACTCAAAAATGCCTTCTCCTTCACCCTCTGGACTTAAAATAAAAGAGTAAGAACTCACTAAACACAACTCCCTTTGTTTCATGTCAGCAAGCCTACTGCTAATGATCTGACTTCATAAGTTCAAGGCTATAGCAGGACATATCTACAACATAAAATACTCAGTCAACCATCGCAAATGTCTAAAAACTGTCCATTGCTAAAATAGATATTAAACTCCTAAAGTCGGTCAAATGCAAACCTTTAAGATGTGACAGAGTTTCCTTTTTTAAGATTATCCTGGGTGCTTTATAGAGGGTCATCATTTTCTGTATATTTCCAGAATGAATGTGGTCCTCAACCTTAAATACAGAGGGACATTTTCTCTGTGTACCTCCTGCATGTGTGTGCTCCTTATTCCTGGTAAATAGATTCTAATGAACTACTGTTTGTATTTGCTACTTTTGAGATAACTTGGATATTGTATGTTGTACTTGAAAACTTTATTGACTTTAAATTTTAAACTGACTGAGAAAATGATCCCACCCAAGCCTCCTACCCTGAATCATGTTCTGGGTCATTTTGGTTATCATCGGGAATTTTTCTCAGGGATCACGAAACTCAATGGATCACAAATCAGTACAAACCTTAAGGCAACAGGAAATTTAATAGATAATTTGCTTACAAACTTCCCCAATCCTGGCACAGGCAGATGTTAATTTTACTTCCTTTTGTCTATCAAAATGGTCTCTTCATTCACATCTCTGTCTTTGTACCCTAGAAAGCCAGTTTAACAGCTTAGTAACCAGAGATGAGTGAACACAACATCAAACTACACTAATCACCTAAGGCATAGACTCCATAGTAAAGTGTCCTCACACTATTCATGATCAAATCTGATCCAGGTACCTAAAGGAGAGACATATTTAGGCAAATTTGTAAAACTGTTCTCTGTGTGGAGACAGACAGACTGTTGGATAAGTTCCTGTATACCTTATCCTGACATTTCCTCAGTGAACAATGTGAGAGAGGCCTACTACTGTTTTGAAATAGAATTGAATGATAGTTTTCTTCTCTTCCTCACCCTACAAGCTATTTGACAATCATGAAACTGATTACAGCTACTTTGCTGCTGTGGTCCAAGTCTATGAAATCCTTTCTCTACTTATTTTACTAAGTGGGGCCCTATCCACTTACACACTAAAGCCATAAAAAATAATTTTACCAAAATCCATTCTAAGTATCAAAATGCTTTGTTCTTAAAAAATACATCTAAATGTCTGTATTTAATAGGTAAGATATATGAATCCCATAGAAAGCTGTGCCTGATTGGGGGGGGGCACATTATCAGGGAGTTGGGTTCACCGTCAACAAAACTCAACCATCTGGTTTGTTCCCATCTTGGATTATGACCTCATCAAGATGGAAGCAATCTTGGGACATGACCTCCATCTTGGTTAATGTAACCATGTAACATCCACCAACTGTAACTGTACCCAAAGGCCTTCCGAGGCCTAAGGAGTCCTCCCTCTGGTTATCTTTCTTTTCCTGCCCCATTCTCACCTCTGATTCAGTAGGTAACAACTGACATTCATTTTGTCCAATGTCACCCCAAATATTGGCATGTTCTTGAGTATGTCCTCAATTGAAGGACTCTGGCTAAGGTAAACAGAAAGCTTGTTATTGGGCCAATGGAATACTACATTCAGAATTCCTAGAGGATGTACTAAGGCTGATTTCTCTTTATCAGGCAAACCATACCCTCCATTAACTGCCACCAACAGTCACCTGCCTTGGGCATAGGCAGGGAGTTTGTACATTAATCTAAAAAGACTGCATCAATTCATAGGACCACATGCAGATCATTACAATTTAAAATATACATACTTTCACTACATATGCTCCTTTGTATTCTCAGATGGGAACAGTATGTGAAACCACCAAAAATCTTTTCTATCTACCCATGGAGTGTCTTCACTCTACCTTGGATTGTATCATCCAAGATGGTTTACTTGTTTCTCATTGTTCTTTCATGTGTTTGAATATTTATGTTTTAATAAAAAGAGATTAAAAATTACTTAATATGATCACAATTTTTCTCTATTACTTTCTAAAATATTTAGGTGAGAGGTAGCTTATCTCTCAGATTTGAGATTGCCCAAACTTTAATGAGTTCTGTATATAAGCTTAGGAGGGAACCAGTTTTCCTTTAATCTCATTCTGTCTTCAGTAAGAGGCTTGAGAAAGTTAGTGTATGTTTTTTAGAAATCATATATTCTAACAGTCTCTTGAAGAAGATAGGAGTGAAGAAGAGAATTTAGTGCACAGTGTGCTACAGAAGAGGCTTTGAGTGAGCAACTGACTACCCCTCAGAATCCATGTTAACCTAACATGATCTGTCCTAATGGGGATGTCAGGAAAGAACTAGTTTGCTCACTAACTTAGTCTGTCTTATGGAGGCATGAATTTAGTTAACATCACTCTACTGCATGTGTCTGCAGGTCCTCTCAACTTTATTATGCCATGCCCCAGTGTAGGGGAATGCTAGGGAAGGAAGACTGGAGTGGGTCAGTGGGTGGGGGAGCACCCTCATAGAGGCAGGGGGTGGGAGAATGGAATAGGAGGTTTCTAAAGGGGAAAACATTTGAAATGTATATAAAGTACATATCCAAAACTAAAAATGAAAACAAAAAATCGGCGACCATATTATTTTGACCTTTACAAAAATCTCACAATAATACATAGGACCACCTGCTAAGAAGGCAGAAATAATGGCTCAGCTTTGATATGCTTTCCTGTTGACTACAAAGGTCAAGCTATTGTGATTGCTAGGAAGAGCAATCCCAGCTACCCAAACTATACTCTGTTTAGAAGGAAATCATATGTACTTTGGATAATAATCCTTACTTAATGAACTTCTGGGGAAGATTTTTCTTTACTCTTCAGATTTCCATTTCAAAGTATTTACTATTTCTTTTTAGCACATACAAAAATTTCCATTCCATGAACATCCACTTTCTCTAAAAGTGGGGTGGAATTATAACTGCAAGAATACAAGGAGGACTTAAACAAATAAGTATGATCAAGATATGAGATCACCATACTGATGAACTCAGAGAAGTTGCCTTTTGAAGGACAGTACCTGTAAAATACAAACCACTGAATAGTTCAGTGTATATTGAAGGTAGATCAAAAGTTCCAAACTGTAGCCAAAACCTATTGACATGTGACAGTATTGTAGGACATACTTGATTTCCAATAAGCATATAATACTTCATAGGTACTTTATGTTCCTCTATAAGATATAGTTTCTATGGATATCTGGGATCAATAATGTGTTACAGGCCTAGATGAAAGGAAAATATTCTGAAAAGATATTCTTGCCTCATTTTGACAATCCAACTCTAGAAATAATGTGCTCTTAGAAATGAAAATTTCCTAGGAATCTCATGCTGGGAAAAGAAGAAAGACCCAAGAAGAGGGACTGCTTTGTATATGAATGAGATATCATACAATCTTAACAATTTGTTAAGATATCTTACAGGATGAAAATATCACAGTTTTGGAGGGTTGGACCACATATTGAACAGGATTCCTATTTACATGTCCATATCCTTGACTCTCTTTTAAAATATTAATATGAGTTCAGGAACACAAAGCTGAACTCTGGAGGTACAGTTGGTGTTCTTCTTCCCAATGTGGCCATATGAAACAAATACTGTTTTTTACTAATGATAATTTGATGCTGTAAGTATTTATGTTGTTAATTTATGTCTGAAATTGGTTTGGGGCATAAGCTAAAGGCAATAGTTCAAAAGCGACTGAAAACAATAAAGAAAGGCAGGAAATTGTGAAGGGGAAACAAAGGAGAAATGTGAGAAGTTAGAGAGGAAATGGGGTAGGAAAAGTCTGAAACTGAGAGACTAGGAGTCAAACAGACTCCCTGGTAGGCAGACAGATAGGGAAGAGTGCATGCCTATGTCAGAAAGGTGTCTTGATTGTTGCCTTCTATTCTGGACCCTTATCATCTGTTAATATTTATCAAGGCCCCTTAGATCAACAATCCTGTAGTGACACTGTCTGTTCAACATCAGATTATCTATCTACCCTTTGGTACATGGAAGCAGTTAGGAGCAATCAGTATTCTAAGCCTATAACAGCCGTAAAAATTACCTCCAAGTTTAGTCTGAGAGACTAGGTATTAGGCAGACTACCTTTACGTAGACAGATAGTAAAAATTACCTCCAAGTTTAGTCTGAGAGACTAGGTATTAGGCAGACTACCTTCAGGTAGACAGATAGGTAAAGATGACAAGAAATGGTAATAATAAAGTGGCAAACTCACAAAATGGCTTCTCCTTCACCCTCTTTACTTGAGATAACAGACTAAGAACTCAAAACAGCTGTCTTTGTTTCCTGTGAGCAAGCTTCCGGCTGATGGACTGACTCCATAAGTTCAAGACTAGTGCAGGACATGTCTACAACATATGCTTCTCAGTAAAAGATGCTAAATGTCTGAAAACTGACAAATGCTAAATTAGGTGAGGAAAACTCCTAGAGTTGGTCAAATGTCAGCCCATGAGACTTGACTGGGTTTCCAGCTTTCTGAGGCTGCCCTGTGCTTTGCAGGGGGTCATGTTCTCTGTGTAATTCCCACATCAGTGTGGTCCTCATAGCTGGGAACCACTTTTGTTAAACTACTTTTTGTGTTTTCTACCTTTGAGATATCTCTTATGCTACATCTTATTCTTGATACCTTCTTGTCTTTTAATTCTTTAACTGCCAGAGAAAATGAGACCAATCAAAACCACTGCCCTGAGTCATATTATATGTTATTTTGTTTCTCATTGGGGTTTTCTCTTGGGGATCACCAACATTTTGAGATAAAAAATCAGGCCAAACCACAATGGGACAGGATATTTAACAGATATGTTGCCTACACCCTTCCTCCATCCTGGCATAAGGGGTTAATTTTATTATCTTCTCTCTAACAAACAGGGTCTCCTTACAAATACCTCTCTGTCTTTGTACCCGAGGAAGTCAGTTTAACAGTTCAGTAACCATAGACCAGCATGTGGCATTTACTGTTTTCTATTCTCAGAGGCAGAACAGTAGTTTGAAGCCACCAAATATCTTTTCTATCTACCCATGGAGTGTCTTCACTCTACATTGGGTTGTATCATAAAAGATGATTTATGTCATTTTTCAAATTGTTCTGTCTTGTGTTTGAATCTTTGTTATAGTAAAAAGAAATTAAAAATGACTTAATATGATCAAAAGCGTGCTTGTCTAAATGCTTTTCTCCACTACTATTTAAAATATATAGGTGAAAGTAGATTATATCTCAGATTTGAGTTTGTTCAAATTTTAATGAGTTCGGTGGATATGGTTAAGATGGAACCAGTTTGCCTTTAATCTCACTCTGTCCTAAGTAAGAGGCTTGATGGTGCTAGTGTCTGTCTTTTGAGAAACCTGATTCTCTAACAGTTATTTGAACAGGATAGCAGTGAAGGAGAGAGTTCATGGTAAGGTTTACTGTGTAAGAGGCTTTCAGTGAGCCCACATTTACCTCGCAGAATCCATGTTGCCATAACATGATTTATACTATGGCAGGTATCAGAAGTAAAAGTGTGTTTTCTCTAACTATGTCTATCCTATGAAGGCAAGAAAGAAGTTATCATCTCTTTAATCCATGTTGTTCTAACCATTATTCGTCCTAATGAGAAGTATAGGGAAGAGCTAATGAAACTCCACCTCCATCTGTCTTAATTAGGAGGGTTGTGTGAAATATTATCTGCCATTGAGAATGCACGTTTTCCTACCTTAATCTGTACTCTGGAGTAGAGGAGTGAACTACTGTCCTGTCAAACTCATTCTTTCATAGGAAGAAGGATTGGAGAAAGCTCTTGTCTGCGTGAAGGTTCATATCATCCTAACTTGACGTTTCCCACAGGAGAGGTTAGGTGTGAACTAGAGTGCTCTGCACCTCAGTGTAGTCTACGAAAGATGAATAGAGGGAACTAACGTTTTAACTTCCAGAAGTCAAGGAAGACTGGCGCAAACCCCGTGATTAGGATTTTACAAGATCACTTCACCCATGAACTCTGAAACATTTCCTATATTGGGACAGTACTTGTACAATATCAACCATTGAATAGTTCAGTGTTTATTATGGATGGATCAAAAGTTCCAGTCTCTAAACAAGACATATTGACAGTTGATGGTGGTTAGAGGATAGAGTCAATTTTCTATAAGCATGTAGTACTTCATAGGTTGTTTATGCTCCAGTTGATGATAAAATTTCCAAGCACATGTGGGAAAGCTTAATCTGTAAAAGGATTGGACGAAAGGAACATGTCCTAAAAAGATACTCCTGTCTCATTTTGACAATCCAACTATTGAAAAAATGCTCTCTAAGAAATGAGAATTTCCCTTGGAATCTCATGCTGATAGAAAAAAAAATAGCATATGCAGTTGGGAACCTGTTTTCCTGAAAAAGATTTCTTACAATCCTAACAACTTGTCAAGACGCCATACCAGATTAAAAAAAAAAGCACAGTTTTCCACGGCTTGGACCACATTTTGAATAGGAATCCTATATATATGTATGTCTATATCTGAGGCTCTCTCTTTTTTTTTAAATTTTAATATCAGTTCAGGAAACCATAAGTTACCTTGAGAGATTCAGTTCTTGTACTTCCCTCTTCTGAATTTGGCCATAGAAAAATTAACTTTGTTCTTTGTACTGTTAATTTGATGCTTTTAGTTTATAGGTTGGTATTTTGTGTCTAAACCTGGTTTGAACAACAGGGTAACTGCAATAATTAAAAAACAACTGAAAAAAATAGAGATAGATATGTAGTTGTGAGTAGAACACACAGGAGATTGATGAGAATTTAGAGCAGAGATGGGGTAGATAAAGTACCAAACTGAGAGACTAGGATTTAGACAGACTCCCTGGTAGGCATACAGGTAGAGAGTAAAGTGATGGCTAGGTCAGAACCGTGATATCACTGTCTCCTATCCTGTATCCTTGCTATCAGTTAAGATTTATCAAGGCCCCATAGATGAACACTCCTCTAGGGACCCTGACAGTTGAAACTCCCCTCATGTACCCTTGTTCAGGTGATAACAGTTAAGAGCAGTCAGTATTCTCAAGCCCATAAAAGCCTTAAAAGTGACTTCCAAGATTTTTCTCAGAGACTAGGTAATAGACAGATTCATTATTGGAAGAAAGAAAGGTAGAGAAGCCAAGACAATGTAATACATGGGGCAAACTCACAAAAAGGCTCCTCTTTTTCCTTCCTGACAGGAAATAAAAGACTAAGTGCTCAAAACAAATGTCTTTGATTCCTGCAAGTATGCCTCCTGCTGATGGACTGACTTCACAAGTTCAAAGCTAGTATAGGACACGTATAAAACAGATGCAACTCAGTTAAACATCCTAACTGCCAAAAAACTGACTAAGTTGTGGGAGGAAAACTCCTACAGGCTTTCAAATGCAAGCCTGAGATGCAACTGGGTTTTCAGATTGCTGACTCTCTCCTGTGGTATGCAGAGGGTCATTTTCTTTGTGTACTTCCTGTATGTGTGTGGTCCTCATTTCCAGGAGACAGTTTGCCTAAAATTACTGTTTGTGTTTGTTTCTTTTGAGATGTGTCTGCTGCTTCATGTTGTGATTGAAGACTTCTTATCATATAATTCTTTAACTGACAGAGAAAATAAACCTAATCAAGACCCCTAGCCTGAGTCATGTTCTGGGTCATTTGGATTCTCATCTGGAATTTCTCTTGGGGATCATGAAACCCATCAGATCGCAAATTCAGGCCAAACCATAAGGTGACAGGAAATTTGACAGGTAAGTTTCCTATACCCTTCCTCCATCCTAGCACATAGGGTTATTTTTATGTCCTTGCCTCTAACAAAAGGGGTCTCTTCAGACACACCTCTGTATTTGTACCCTAGAAAGCCAGTTTAACTGTTCAGTAACCAGAGACCAGTGAACACATCTTCAACTTATACTAATTACCTAACACCTACACTCCATAGTACTGTAACCTTATACTGTTCATGATGAAACTGATCCAGGTGCCTAAAAGGGGGAGGGGGCATTCTTAGTGAAATTTGTAAAACTGTTCTCTGTGTGGAGACAAATAGAGTGTTGGATAAGTTCCTGTATACCTTATCCTGACATTTCCTCAATGTTCAATGAGAGAGGCCCAACTACTGTTTTGAAATAGAATTGAATGATAGTTTTTTTTTCTCCCTCACCGTAGAAGCTATTTGACAACCCTGAAACTGTTGATAGCAACTCAGCTCTGCTGTGCCAAGACTATGATTTCCTTCTGTTTATTTATTTTGGTAATTGATGCCCTGGCCACTTGCCACTAAGAGCATACTAAATGTGTTCACATTAATCCATTCTAACAAAGATAAATTTCTGCTTTCAATTAAAGCCTCTAAATGTATGAATTTAATAGACAAAATCTATGGAAATTTCACAGAGACCTATGCCTCATAGGCAATGGGCTCACATTATCAGGCAGTGGGGTTCACTGTCAGCAAAATGTAACCATCTGCTTTGTCACCATCTTGGCTCATGACTTCATCAAGATGGAAGCAGTCTTGTGACTTGCCTCCATCTTGTTTAATGTATCCACATAATATCCACCAACTACAACTGTACCCAAGGAACTTCCTAGTATTAATAAGTCCTCCCTCTGGTTATTATTTTCTCTCTGCTACCCCCTCTCTCTATCCTCTGATTAATTAGGCAACACTAGACTTTTGTTTGGTCCAAATTATGCTGTAAAATTGATGTGTTCGCCGGGCAGTGGTGGCGCATGCCTTTAATCCCAGCACTTGGGAGGCAGAGGCAGGTGGATTTCTGAGTTTGAGGCCAGCCTGGTCTACAGAGTGAGTTCCAGGACAGCCAGGGCTACACAGAGAAACCCTGTCTCAAAAAAAAAAAATCAGTGTGTTCTTGAAAATGTCCAAAATATATTCTGGCAAAATTAACTGAAAGCTTGTGACTGGGCAAAGGGAATCCTATATTCAGCCTTCCTAGGGGATGTAGTAAGACTTATTTTTCTTTATCAGGAAAACCACTAACTCCATTAACTGCTCACAACTGTCAACTGCCTTGGGTAGAGGTATGAAGTTTTTTAAAAACCTTACCAGCCTTCATCAATTCATAGAAGCTTATATAGGGAACTACAAATCAACAAACTTGTCCAACATTTACTGTTTTCTATAATCAGAAGAAGACCAGTAATTTGAGGCTATCAATAAACCTTTCTATTTACCCACAGTGTATCTTTATCTTGGATTATATCATCCAAAATGGTTATTTTGTTTTTTTTTCTTATTTTTCTGTCTTGTGTTTGACTCTTTCAGCTCTAGTAAAAAATGATTAACAAAATAAATGACTCAATATAATCACATACTGAGTTCTTCTACAGTTTTGGTCCCTTTACATGCTAAATTGTCTAGGTGAGAGCTTATCTCTCTTAGATTTTAGATTGTCCCAACTTTTATGAGTTCTGTGGATAAGGTTAGAAGTGTACTAGTGTGCATTTAATCTCATTCTGTCTTAAGAGACTTGAGCAAGCTAGTGTCAGTCTTTCAGAAACCTAATTCTCTAACAGTTATTTGAAGAGGATATGAGTGAAGGAGAGATTTTATGTTCAAGTGTACTATGGAAGAGGCTTTGAGTGAGCCAATGTCTACCTTTCAAAATCCATGTTGACCTAACATGATCTGTCCTGTAGAGGATGTCAATCATGAACTAGTGTGCTCTGTAACTCAGTCTGTCCTATGGAGGCATGAAATTAATTAACATAACTCTGTGTTGTTTTAATCTTGACCTGTCCTAATGAGGAGGATAAGCATGATCTAGTGAAACTCAAACTTCATCTGCCTTACTTAGCAGGCTAATGTGGAAATATAACCTGTCCCTGAGAATACATGCTTTTCTACCTTAATCTGTTCTATGAGGGAGTCTAGGAGTGAACTGATGTTCTGCCAAACTCATTCTGTCCTACAAAGGAGGATTAAGCTAGTGTCTGCCTGAGGATCCATATCATGCTAACATGATCCTTCCTACAGGAGCGCTTAGGAGTGAACTAGAGTGCTCTCCACCTCAGTACAGCCTATGAAGAATGCTTGGAGGGAACTAGTGTTTTCCTCTTACATTCTACGTTTTACCACTTTCCCATTTCCCTAATATTCCTAGTGTTTAAGCTTTACTAATGAGGGGGTTGGGAGGGAAATCTTCTGTTCTTCATCTCTGTCTCTAGTACTGAGGATACTTAGTTTTTCAGTGATGTCTGCAGGTCCTCTCAACTTTATTATGCCACAATCTGTCAAGAAATGGGTGACCAAATTATTTGCTCTCTAATAAATTCTCACAATAATACAGACGATCATCTCTCATGAAGGAACAAACAATGGTTCAGCTTTGATATGATTTCTTCTTAGCTACCAAGGTCAACCTATTCTGAATGCCAAGATGAGCAATCCCAGATACCCAAACAACACTCTGTTTAGAAGGCTCTCATATATACTATAGATACTATTCCTTATTAATGAGCTTCTGTGGAATATTTTTCTATACTCTTGATTTCCATTTCAAAGTGTTACTATTTCTTTTTACCACATACAAGATTTTTAGTTACATGAACACCTACTTTCTCTAAAAGGGGGTTGGAAAAATTATAACTGTCAGAATACAAGGAAAACTCAAGCAAATCAGTCTGATCAAGATGTGAGAAGATCCCTATAACCATGAACTCATAGAAGCTGCCTTTTGAGCAACAGTACCTGTACAATATAAACCATTGAATGGTCCAGAGTGTATTAAGGGTAGATCAAAATTTCCAGTCGGTAACCAAGATCTATTGACAGTTGATGAAAGATGGAGGATATATTTGATTTTCTCTAAGCATATAGCAGCTCATATATAGTTTATGCTCCAGTGGAAAATACAATGTCTATGGATATACAGGAGCACTAAATGTGTTATAGGCCTGGATGAAAGGAAAATGCTCTGAAAAATGCACTCCTGTCTCATTTTGACAATTCAAGTCTTGAAAGAATAGGCTCCTAGAAAGGAAAATTTCCCTAGGAATCTCATACTGAGAGAAGAAAAATGACCCATGAAGCAGGGCCCTTTTTTCTGTGAATGACATATCATAAAATCTTAACAATTTATTACCACACCTTATAGGATGAATAAAGCATAGTCTTGGAGGGTTGGACCACATGTTGTACAGGACTCCTATTTACATGTCTATATACTAGACTCTCGTTTTAAATAGTAATATCAGTTCAGGAGCATGAAGTTGAACTTTGGAGGTTCAGTTGGTGTTCTTACTTCTTTCCAATATGGCCATAAGAAATAAATATGTTTTTATTTCACTGATAATTGGATGCTTTTTGTTAACATGTTCGCAATTTATGTCTAATCCTCTTTGAGGCATAGGCTATGTCTAATATTTGAAAAACAACTGAAAATAATAACAAAACATATGAACTTGTGAGGGGGACATGTGTAAATTTGGAATAGAGATGGAGTAGGTAAATTACCAAACTGAGAGACCAGGTGTCAGACAGTTTCCCTGGTAGCAGAGAGATAGGAAGAGAGGCCAAAACTAGGATTTAAAGGTGGTATCATTTTTGTCTCCAATCTGTATCTTTGTAATCATTTCAGGTTAATCAAGGCCCTTTAAATCAACATCCCACTAGGGACATTGACTGTTGAACCTCCCCTCCTCTACACTTTGTCAGGTAGAAGCAGTTAAGGACAGTCAGTATTCTCAAGCTCATAGTAGCATTAATTGCTATTAAATGCCTGTTTGGTCTGAGAGACTAGGTATAAGTGAGATTCCCTGTTGGTAGACAGCTTGGTAGAGAAACCAAGACAAGTTAATAAATGTGGCAAACTCACAAAATGGCTTCTACTTCACTCTTCTTATTTGAGACAAAAGACTAAGAACTCAAAACAACTGCCTTTATTTCCTGCCAGCAAGCCTCCTAATAGTCAGGCTCCATAAGTTCAAGGCTAGATCAGGATATGCTACTCAGTCAAACATCCTAACTGTCTAAAACCTGACCAATGCTCACTTAGGGGAGGAAAATGCCTAGAGGGTTTCAAATGACAGCACTGGAGATGTGACAGTGTTTACAGCTTTCTGACTCTGCTCTATGCTTTGCAGAGGGTCAGGTTCTCTGTGTACTTCCTGCATGAGTGTGGTCCTCATCCCCAAGGAACAGCTTTTCTTAAACTACTGTTTCTGTTTGCTACATTTGAGATGTCTCTGATGCCATATGCTGTGCTTGAAACCTTTCTTGTCTTTAAATTCTTTAACTGGCAGAGAACCTGAACCCAATCAAGACCCTTACACTAAATCATATTCTGTGTCATTTTCTTCCTTATCTGAGATTTCTCCTAGGATCATCTAACTCATCAGATCACAAAATCAGGCCAAATCTAAGGAGACAGGAAATTTGTCAGGTATGTTGACTATACCTTTCTTCCATCCTGGCACAGAGACTTAATTTTATTTCCTTCTCTCTGATAAAGAGGGACTCTTCAGACTCACCTCTGTGTCTGCACCCTAGGAAGCCAGTTTAACTGCTCAATAAGCAGATACAAGTGAACACATACATCAAATTGTACTATTAATCTAAGGCCATGTTCCTTAGTAACGTGACCACACTCTGTTCATGGTGAAATCTGATGCAGGTGCATAAAGAAAGGGTATTATTAATGAAATTTATAAAATTGTTCTTTGCATGAAGACAGGCAGACTGTGTAATATGTTCCTATATACATTATCTTGACATTTCCTTAATATTCAATATGAGAGAAGCCAATTACTATATTGAAATAGAACTGAATGACAGTTTTCTGCTTTTCCTAACCCTGAAACTGAATATAGCTACTCTCTTCCTCTTAGATAAGACTATGAAATCATTTCTCTATTTTTTTATTTTGCTAAGTGGGACCATATCTACTTACCCAATAAGGCAATACAAACTATTTTTACCTATATACATTCTAATATCAAAAGTCTCTGCTCTTATAAAATTCCTCCAAATGTATTCAACAAGTCAAATGCATGAATAACAGAGAGAACTATGCCTGGCAGCCTATGGGCTCACATTATCAGGCAGTTGGGTTCACTGTGAGCAAAATGTAACCACTCTTTTTGTTATCATATTTGATTATGACCTCTTCAAGGTTATAGCAATCATGTGACTTGACCTCCATCTTGGTTAATGTAATCACATAACATCCACCAACTATAACAGTACCCAAAAAACTTCCTAGTCCTAATGAGTCCTCCCTCTGGTTAACTTTATCTCCCTACTTCTCTCTCACTTCTGATTAATTAGGCAACACCTGACATTCATTTTGACCAAAGTTACTCCACATAGAGATATGTCCTTGAGTATGTCCTAAATTGAAGGACTCTGGCTAAAGTAAACAGAAAGCTTGTTATTGAGCAAAGGGAATCCTATATTGAGTATTCCTAGGGGATGTACTAAGGCTGATTTCTCTTTATCAGGCAAACCATATCCTCCACTAACTGCCACCAACAGTTACCTGCCTTGGGCACAGACATGGAGCGGTACATTAATCTAAAAAGCCTTCATCAATTCATAGAACCATATGCAGGCAATTACAATTTAAAATATGCACACTTTCCCAACATATACTGTTTTCTACATTTACAGAGGGAACAGTAGTTTGAGGCCACCAATAATCTTTTCTATCTACCTATGCAGTGTCTTCACTCTACCTTGGGTTGTATCATTCAAGATAGTTTGTTTTGTTTTTTTCTCATTGTTCTGTATTATGTTTGAATATTTCTGTTATAGTGAAAAGAGATTTTTAAAATGACTTAATATGATCACACACTGAGTTCTTCTAAATCTTTTTCTCCATTAATTTCTAAGTTAGTTGAGAGGTAGCTTATCTGCAAAATTTGAGATTGTCCAAACTTTAAAGAGTTCTGTGGATAAGGTTAGGAGGGAACTAGTGTGCATTCAGTCTCATTCTGTCCTAAGTAAGAAGCTTGAGGAAGCTAGATTCTGTGCTTCAAAACATGAGGCTCTTAACACTGAGTTGAAGAAAATCAGAGTAATTTAGAGAGTTAATGCCATAATATGCTATAGAAGAGACTTTAAGTGAGCAACTGTCTACCCCTCAGAATCCATGCTGACCCAACATGATCTGTTCTAATGGGGATGTCAGGAGTGAATTAGTGTGCTCCCTAAACTAGTCTACACTATGGAGGTACGAATTTAGTTAACATCACTCTACTGCATGCTGTTCTAATATTGACCTGTCTTAATGAGGAGGATAAGGCTGGTATATTGAAACTCAAACTCTATCTGCCTTACTTAGCAGGCTAATGTGGAAATATCATCTGTCCCTGAGAATACATGCTTTTCTACCTTAATCTGTTCTATGAGGGAGTCTCGGAGTGAACTGCTGTCCTGTCAAACTCATTCTGTCCTACAAAGGAGGATTGAAGTAAGCTAGTGTCTGCCTGAGGATCCATATCATGCTAACATGAACCTTCCTACAGGAGTGCTTAGGAGTGAACTAGAGTGCTCTCCACCTCATTGTAGCCTAAACAGGATGATTGGGAGAACTAGTGTTTTTCTCTCCCATTATACATTTTCCCATTTTCCCATTTCCCACTGTTTTTCAGTCTTTAAGCTGTCCTGATGAGGAAATTAGGAGGGAGCTATTGTGTTCTCTATCTCGCTCTCTAGTAATGAAGATATTTAGTTTGTCAGTGATGTCTGCAAGTCTTCTCAACTTTATTAAGCAAAAATCTGTTTAAAAAAATGGGAGCCCACATTATTTTCAACATTGGTAGACTTTCTTGTTAATTACATTTACTGTGATTGCCAGGTAGAGAATTCACAGCTACCCCAACTCTCTTCAGAAGGATAGCATTTATACTCTAGATACTAAACTTTACTTAATGTATTTCTAGGTAAGATATTTCTACCATATTTTGGACTTCCATTTCAAATGATTGATTATTACTTTTTACCATACAGTAACTTTTCAGTTTCATGAATACCCACTTGCTCTAAAGAAGGAGGTGGGAGAATTGTAACCACTAGAGTTGAAGGAGGACTTGAGCATATCAGCGTGATCAGCGTTTGACAAGATCACTGTACCAATGAACACAAAGAAGCTGCCTTTTCAGGGACAGTACCTATACAGTATCAACTATTTCATAGTGTAGTGTGTATTGGAGTGGATCAAAAGTTCCAGGGTGGAGTCAAGACCTATTGACTTTTGATGGTAGTTGGAGGGTACAGTAGATTTTCTATAAGTATGTAGCACCTCATAGGTAGTTTGTGGTCCAGTAGATGATACAATTTCCATGCACATGTGGGAGTACTAAATGTGTAACAGGAAGAATGAAATGGAAATTTTCTAGTAAGTTCCACCTGTCTCATTTAGACAATCCAACTATTGAAGGAATGGGCTCCAAGAAAAGAGAATTTCCCTAATATTCTCATGATGTGAGAAGAAAAATGCACCAAGCAGATGGCAACCTGTTTACCAGAATGAGATTTCATACTATCCTAAACATTTGTCAGGATACCTTACAGAATGAATAAAGCACAGTCCATGGAGAGTTGAAACACATTTTGAACAGGACCCCTGTTTACATATCTAAATTCTTGATATTTTCTTTAAACATTAGTATCAGTTCAGGAACTTAAAGGAAAACTAGGAAATTGCAGTTGCTCTTCTTCCCAATTCCCAATGTGGCCATATAAAAGAAACACTTTTTTCTTTCTAATACTAATTTGAAGCTTTCACTTTACCTATTAGTAATTTATGTCTAATCCTGGTTTGGGGCACAAGCCAAGCAGAGTCCAATAGCTCAAAAACAACTGAAAAAATAGGCAAAGATAGGATGTTGTGATGGGGAAACAGAGAAGATACATGAGGAGTTAGAGAAAAGATGGGATAGGCAAAGTCCCAACCTGAGAGACTAGGAGTTAGACAGACTCCCTAGTAGGCAGACAGATAGGGAGAGAGGCCATGGCTAGGTCAGAAAGGTAGTCTCCTAGTTGACTCCTGTTCTGTATCATTGCCATCAGTTAAGATTTATCAAGGCTACTTAGATCTACCTTGTTATAGTGACCCAGACTGTTGAACCTAAGGTCATGAACCCTTTGTCAGGTAGAGGCAGTTAAGAGTAGTCAGTATTCTCAAGCCCATAATAGCAGTAAACATGACCTTTAAGTTTGATCTGAGACATTAGTTATTATGGAGACTCCTGGTAAATAGACAGATAGGTAGAGACGACAAGACAAAGCCAAGATAATAAATGTGTCAGACTCACAAAATGTCTTCTCCTTCACCCTCTGGACTTAAAATAAAAGAGTAAGAACTCACTAAACACAGCTCCCTTTGTTTCAGGCCAGCAAGCCTCCTGCTGATGGTCTGACTTCATAAGTTCAAGGCTAGAGAAGGACACATCTACAATATAAGATACTCAGTCAACCATCCCAAATGTCTATAACTATTGTTAAATTAGATATTAAACTACTAGAGTCGGTCAAATGCAAACCTTAAGATGTGACAGAGTTTCCTTTTTTAGGATTATCCTGGGTGCTTTATAGAGGGTCATCATTTTCTGTATACTTCCAGAATGAATGTGGTCCTCAACCTTAAATGCAGAAGGACATTTTCTCTGTGTACCTCCTGAATGTGTGTGCTCCTTATCCCTGGTAAATAGATTCTAATGAACTACTGTTTGTATTTGCTACTTTTGAGATAACTTGGATATTGTATGTTGTACTTGAAAACTTTATTGACTTTAAATTTTAAACTGACTGAGAAAATGATCCCACCCAAGCCTCCTACCCTGAATCATGTTCTGGGTCATTTTGGTTATCATCGGGAATTTTTCTCAGGGATCATGAAACTCAATGGATCACAAATCAGTACAAACCATATGACAACAGGAAATTTGACAGATAAGTTGCTTACATCGTTCCCCCATCCTGGCACAGGCAGATGTTAATTTTACTTCCTTCTGTCTAACAAAATGCTCTCTTCATTCTCACCTCTGTCTTTGTACCTTAGAAAGCCAGTTTAACTGCTTAGTAAGCAAAGATGCGTGAACACAACATCAAACTACACTAATCACCTAAGGCATAGACTCCATAGTAAAGTGTCCTCACACTATTCATGATCAAATCTGATCCAGGTACCTAAAGGAGAGACATATTTAGGCAAATTTGTAAAACTGTTCTCTGTGTGGAGACAGACAGACTGTTAGATAAGTTCCTGTATACCTTATCCTGACATTTCCTCAATGAACAATGTGAGAGAGGCCCACTACTGTTTTGAAATAGAATTGAATGATAGTTTTCTTCTCTTCCTCACCCTACAAGCTATTTGACAACCCTGAAATTGATTACAGCTACTTTGCTCCTGTGGTCCAGATCTATGAATCCTTTCTCTACTTATTTTACTAAGTGGGGCCCTATCCACTTACACACTAAAGCCATAAAAAATAATTTTACCAAAATCTATTCTAAATATCAAAACTCTTTGTTCTTAAAAATATCTTTAAATGTCTGTATTTAATAGGTAAGATATATGAATCCCATAGAAAGATGTGCCTGATAGGAGGGGGGTCACATTATCAGGGAGTTGGGTTCACTATCAACAAATCTCAACCATCTGGTTTGTTCCCATCTTGGATTATGGCCTCATCAAGATGGAAGCAATCTCGGGACATGACCTCCATCTTGGTTAATGTAACCATGTAACATCCACCAACTGTAACTGTACCCAAAGGCCTTCCTAGGCCTAAGGAGTCCTCCCTCTTGTTATCTTTCTCTCCCTCCCCTATTCTCACCTCTGATTCAGTAGGTAACAACTGATATTCATTTTGTCCTATGTTACCCTAAATATTGGCATGTCCTTGAGTATGTCCTCAATTGAAGGACTCTGGCTAATGTAAATAGAAAGCTTGTTATTGGGCCAAGGGAATCCTACATTCAGAATTCCTAGGGGATGTATTAAGGCTGATTTCTCTTTATCAGGCAAACCATACCCTCCATTAACTGCCACCAACAGTCACCTGCCTTGGGCCTAGGCAGGGAGTTGTACATTAATCTGAAAAGACTGCATCAATTCATAGAACCACCTGCAGGCAATTACAATTTAAAATATACATACTTTCCCAACATATTCTCTTTTGTATTCTCAGATGGGGAACAGTAGTGTGAAAACACCAAAAATCTTTTCTATCTACCCATGGAATGTCTTCACTTTAGCTTGGGTTGTATCATCCAAGATGATTTATTTTTTTCTCATTGTTCTGTCATTTTTAAATCTTTCTGTTATAGTCAAAAGAGATTAAAAATGACTTAATATGATCACTTTTTTTTCTCCATTACTTTTTAAAATATTTAGGTGAGAGGTAGCTTATCTCTCAGATTTGAGATTGTGAAATCTTTAATGAGTTCTGTGGATAAGGTTAGGAGGAAACTAATTTGCCTTCAATCTCATTCTGTCTTCAGTAAGAGGCTTGAGAATGTTAGTATATGTCTTTTATAAATCAGATATTCTAACAGTCACTTGAAGAATATAGGAGTTAAGGAGAGTGTTTAGCTCACAATGTGCAGTTCAAGGGTTTATAAGTGAACCAATGTCTATGCTGAGAATCCATGTTGACCTAACATGATCTGTCCTAATGTGGATGTCAGGAATGAAATATTGTGTTCTCTAACCTAGCCTGTACTATGGAGGCATGAAATCGGCTCTCCACTATTATGTTCTGACCTTGACTTGTCCTAATGAGGAAGATAAGGATGATGTAGTAAAACTGCAACTACATCTGTCTTACTTAGCAGGGTAATGTGGAAATATTATCTGTCCCTGAGAATGCATGCTTTTCTACCTTAATCTGTTCTATGAGGGAGTCTAGGAGTGAACTGATGTTCTGCCAAACTCATTCTGTCCTACAAAAGAGGTTTGAGGTAAGCTTGTATCTGCCTGAGGATCCATATCCGGCTAAGTTGATCTATCCTATAGGAGAGGTTATAAGTGAACTAGAGTGCTCTCTATCTCAATACAGCCTATGAAGGATGCTTAGAGAGAAGTAGTGTTTTTTCTCTCACATTCTACATTTTACCACTTTCCCATTCCCCCAATTTTCCAAGTAATTAAGTTATACTAATGAGCATGCTAGGAGGGAACTCTTGTGTTCTCCATGTCTGTCTCTAGTACTGAGGATACTTAGTTTTTCAATGATGTCTGCGAGTCCTCTCAACTTTATTATGCCACAATTTTTTAAAAAATTGGGACCGCATTATTATGATCTTTAATAAATTCTCACGATAATACACATGATCATTTGTCATGAAGGGACAAATAATAGTTCAGCTTTAATATGCTTTTTTGTTAGCTAAAAAAGCTCAAATTATTGTGATTTCTAGGAATAGCAATCCCAGCTACCCAAGCTACATTTTGTTTAGAAGGAACTCATATGAACTGTAGATACTAATCCTTATTTAATTAGCTTCTGGAGAAGATTTTTCTATACTCTTTGGACTTCCATTTCAAAGTATTTACTATTTCTTTTTAGCATATACAGGATCATCCATGCCATGAACACCTACTATCCCTAAAAAGGGGTTGGAAAATTGTAACTGGCATAGTACAAGGAGGACTGGAGCAAATCAGTTTGATCAAGATGTGAGAATATCACCGTACCCATGAACTCTGAGAAGCTGCCTTTTCAGGGACAGTACCTGTACTATATAAACCACAGAATCGTTCATTGCTTATTGAGAGTAGATGAAAAGTTCAAGACTGTAGCTAGACCTATTGACAGTTGATGAAATTTGGAGGACATACTCGATTTTCTGTAAGCATATAGCACCTCATAGGTACTTTATGCACCAGTTAGAGATATAATTTCTATGGATATGCAGGAGCACTAAATGTGTTACATCCCTGGAGGAATGAAAAATGCTCTCTAAAGGCATTCCTTCCTCATTTTGACAATCCCAGACTAGAAAGAATGGGCTCTGAGAAATGAAAATTTCTCTAGGAATCTAATGCTGAGAGAAGAAAAATGATCCAAGAATAGTGGCCCCTTTTTTTGTTAATGAGATGTCATACAATCTTAGCAATTTGATAAGATACTTTACAGTATGAATAAAGCACAGTCTTGGAAGGTTGGACCACATTTTGAACAGGACTCCTGTTTACATGTCTATATCCTAGACTCTCCTTTTAAACAATAATATCAGTTCAGGAACACAAAGTTGAACTTTGGAGGTTCAGGTGGTATTTTTACTTCTTCCAAATGTGGCTGTATGACATAAGTTTATTTTTCTTTCTGATAATTTGATGCTTTCAGTTTACATTTTGGCAATTTTTGTTTAAACCTCTTTTGGTACACAGGCTGAGTCCAGTAATTCAAAAACAAAAACAATATCAAAATATAGTTGTGAGGAGGACACAGAGAAAATATTTGAGAAGTTAGAGTAGAAATGGGGTAGGAAAAGTCTGAAACTGAGAAAATAGGAGTCAAACAGAATCCGTGGTAGGCAGACAAATAGTGAGAGAGGCCATTCGTAAGTCAGAAAAGGATTTTCATTGTTGTCTCTTAGGCTGGATCCTTGTTATTTGTTACGATTTATCAAGGTTCCAAAAATCAACACTCCTATATTGGCATTGTCTGTTTAACCTCAGGTTATCTATCTAACCTTTGTCAGAAGCAGTTAAGAGCTGTCAGTATTCTAAGCCTATAACAGGAGTAAACATGATCTCCAAGTTTAGTCTGAAAGACTAGGTATTAGGCAGACTCCCTTCGGGTAGACAGATAGGTAAAGATGACAAGAAATGGTAATAATAAAGTGGCAAACTCACAAAATGGCTTCTCCTTCACCCTCTTTACTTGAGATAACAGACTAAGAACTCAAAACAGCTGTCTTTGTTTCCTGTGAGCAAGCTTCCTGCTAATGGACTGACTACATAAGTTCAAGGCTAGTGCAGGACATGTCTAAAACATATGCTTCTCAGTCAACGATGCTAACTGTCTAAAACCTGACAAATGCTAAATGAGGTGAGGAAAACAAGAGTTGGTCAAATGCCAACTTTCTGAGGCTGCCCTGTGTTTGCAGGGGGTCATGTTCTCTGTGTAATTCCTGCATCAGTGTGGCCCTCATCCCTGGGAACCACTTTTCTTAAACTACTTTTTGTGTTTGCTACTTTTGAGATGTCTCTCATGCTGCTTCTTACACTTGATACCTTCTTGTCTTTTCATCCCATTCTTCAACTGCCAGAGAAAATGAACCCAATCAAGACCACTACCCTGAGTCATGTTATATGTTATTTTGTTTCTCATTGGGGTTTTCTCTTGGGGATCACCAACATTTTGAGATTAAAAAATGAGGCCAAACCACAGTGGGACAGGAAATTTAACAGATAAGTTGCCTACACTCTTACTCCATCCTGGTACAGGAGGTTAATTTTATTATCTCTTTTTAACAAACACAGTCTCCTCAGATGTGCCTCTGTCTTTGTACCCTAGGAAGCCAGTTTAACTGTTCAGTAACTAGAGACCAGTGAACACAACTTTCAAGTGTTCTAATAACCTAAGTCCTAGACTCCATAATAATGTGACCTCACACTGTTCACAGTGAAACTTGTCCAGGTCCCTAAAGGAGGTGCATTCTTAAGGAAGTTTGTAAAACTACTCTCTGTGTGGAGACAGACATATTGTTAGATAAGTTCTTGATTACCTTATACTGACACTTCTTTGATGTTCAATATTAAAGTGAACAGCAACTGTTTTGAATTAGAATTGAATGTTAGTTTTCTTCTTTACCTCACCCTAGAAGCTATTTGAGAAAATCCTCAAATTTAATAATGGTACTCTGTTCCTCTGAGCTAAGACTAAGAATTCCTTCTTCTGTTTACTTATTTTGCTAATTGGGTCCCTACAAAGTTACCCACTAAGTTAAGACAAAATGCTTTTACTTTTATCTTTTCTAAGTAACAAAATATTCTGCTTTCAATTAAAGCTTCTAAATGTCTATATTTAATAGGTATGATGTATGAATCCCACAGAGACCTATGCCTGAGAGTAGATGGGCTCACATTATCAGGGAGTTGGGTTCACTGTCAGAAATTGTAACCATCTTCTTTGTCACCATCTTGGATTATGACCTCATCAAGATGGAGGCAGTCTTGGGACTTGGTCTCCATTTTGGTTAATGTGACCATAAAATAAACCAGCGGTAACAATACCCAAAACAACTATCTAGTCCTAATGAGTCCTCAAGTTGATTATCTTTCTCTCCCTTCTCTCTCTCTCCTCTCTCTCTCTCTCTCTCTCTCTCTCTCTCTCTCTCTCTCTCTCCCTCTCTCTCTCTCTCTCTCCCCACTTTCCCCCTCTATCCCCCCTTGTGGTTAATTAGGCAACACCACACATTCATTTGGTCCAATGTGGGCCCCATACATAAATTGTTGTGTTGTGAGTATATCCTAAATAGAAGAACTCTGGTTAAATTAAACAGCTTGTTATTGGGCAAATGGAATCTTATATTCCACATTTCTGGGGGATGTACTAAGGCTGATTTCAGTTTATCAGACCTACCACTACCTCCAATAACTGCCCCCAACTGTCAACTGTCTTTGGCAGAGGCATGGAGTTGTTGCTAAACCTTAACAGTGGGCAACTACAATATGAAATCTATACACTTCTCCAACAGTTACTATTTTCTATTCTCAGTGGCAGACCAGTAGTTTGAGGCCACCAATAAACTATTATATCTACCTATGAAACATCTTTACTCTTCCTTGGATTATATCATCCAAGACGGTTTATTTTGCATTTTTTTTTTTTACTGTTCTGTCTTTTGTTTGAATCTTTCAGATATAGTCAAATGAGATTAACAGTAGAAATTACCTAATACGATCACATACTAAGTTCTTCTAAAATTGTTCTCCTTTAACTTTCTAAAGTAGGTTTTTCTCATGGGTGGTGATACCCAGAGGTATCTTCTCAAAAAGAGAAAAATGTGGAATGGGTGGAGGATTTTTGTAATGGGGTACTGAGACGAAATGCAGGGTTGAGGTTTGGTTGTAAATTGAATAAGTAAATATATTTTAAAAAGACAAAAATATTTAATATTTCAAAGATCATTTAACTATCAGTTTTTACTATTCTTCACCTTCTGGTCAAGTAATAGTTTCTTGTTATATATCAGATTCCACAAATCTTGCACTCATATTTCTACTACTGTAGTAATTTGTCAGCAAAGGGATAACAGACTCATTTCACAAATTTGGCACAAAATGAATATGTCTCATTGGGTAAATCTGGTATCCAGATTTGGATTTGTAGCTTTGGTAACAAAGATGAAACTTAGTTAAGAGAAATGTAACAAAAATATAAAAACTTCTATGTTCTCTGCCAGATAATGAAGTCAAAAAGGAATAACCTTCAAAATGAAGGCCTCCCCAGTGTGACAAATTATAACAGAAGCAGTACAGGTATATATGTCATGATTTAAATAATAAATTACATTGCATTTTATAAAGCAAATGAACAAAATTCGCAAGAGTAGCTAATTAATTATGGCTGTCTTATCTACCAAATCTTTGGTTGAATAATTAAATAACTGCCTGTAATTATTTGGAATCAGTGTATTCTAGTACATTATGCTCTATCAAAGGAGTTCATTCAATGTCAAAAGGTTTTTGTTTCTTGCCCTTACAATGTTTTACACTTCAGTTTTGAAATTTTGTATATTGAGAACTATATTTATATGTCAATTTATAATCTAGGATAGAAAATAGCATTTTTCATATTATCAGAAAACAGGAAATTATTAAGTTTACACAGCTTTCTATATTTTGTTACTGTTGAGACAAGGTCTCATTCTCCATAATTTTTTTTAAATTTTGTGTTTACTATATGGAAATGTGAAGTCTGTATGATAAGAGAAACAAAAAATAAAGATAAACTATAGTAAAAATTAAAGCAGTCTAGAAATCTACTAACCTTCAGGATCAAGAAGTTTTTCTATGCCTAACTGATATTTCGCAATGTTGAAGGCATGTTCCAGTCTTTGGATGGCTGAGTGCTGTGAAACCACTCTATTCCAATCAAACAGGTCTGGCCTGAAACAAACACATACATAAAAATATACAAATATAAATTAATCCACAATTCACTATAAGTTCATTCCAATTCTGAATTGAGGTATTTTTAATACTTCAAATCCATAAGAATTAACTGTGATTCTTATTACCTGTGATGATGAGAAAGACCCCATAAGCTCATATCTTTAAATGCTTGTTCCAGAGTAAGTGAAACTGTTTGGGAAAGACTAGGAAGTATGGCCTTGTTGGAATAGATGTAGAGTAGATTTTGGAAGAACTGTCGGTGGGAGTGGGCTTTGAAGCTTCAAAAGCACATACCAGGCTAGGTCTCTTTCTGTTTCTTGCCCGCAACTTATAGATCAGATATGAGCTCTCAGCTACCATTCCAGTATCATGCCTGTCTGGCTTCTATCACTCCTCAACTCCCAACTTCACCCCTATGAATATCATTCATGAACCATTTGAAACTGTGAATAAACCTCCAATTAATGGATTTTTCTTACGATTTACCTTGGTAACAGTGTGTCCTCACAGCAATAGGACAATAACTAACATTGTCCCTCAAAAACATTTTACTTTAAATAAATCACATTTTTAACTTTGAACATTGAGATTTCACATGTTAAATGATGTAGAAATATTCTAAATTATTCCTGAATAAAGTTGGAAAAGAAAATTCCATAAATTAAGTAAAGAGAAAATTATTAGGTTATTATTCATAAAGTTATGCCATATTTTTCAAATCTTAATATTGGAATATGAGCCATTTACAAGTAACTCCTGATTTCTTAACCCAATGTCATATTTTTTCATTGACCTTCTGCTAATGCATCCCTTTTGAGAAACCAATCATTTTATGTTTTCTTGACACAATACTGCCCTCATAAACTCTCATTGTAGCAATGGTTGCCTGCAGAAGATCTTCAAAAGACAGAGTCTATCATTATTTCAGAATAGATTGAAGAGTGGCAAAAGAGCCTCTACCCCTAGCAGAGGGCTATTGAAAAGTGATGGGTGATCCTATGGGTTGATGTACATGCATATCTGGGGTAATTAATACTTGATTCGAGACTAGATGTTGGCTATATAACAAAGAGAGGTGTTCAGACTAGGCTGAAACTGAATTAGGGATCATATTGAAGCCCAAATCTCACTATTACAAGCCAAGGTAGTGTGGAGATTAGGATTGGGAATTGCTAGTGTTACCTAGGTTAGATCTGTTATATTGTGTAGAAAAATGTTTCTGGTAGTGTGTGGCATAAAGAACAGGCTATATATGGGAAGAAGACACGAGGAGACTGGCTAGGTATGGACTGCCAGCACAGCAGTACATACTTAACAGGCTAGACCATGCAGGAGGACCCGGGAAGTCTGTGTATGAAGTGTGGTGTAGATGTTGGAAAGGGTCTTGTGAGTAGATGTGGATAGGAATAATCCTGGTGGCAGCCTCGAGGTTGGCTAAACGACTTAACGGTGGTACTAGGTGGGGCGACATATTTGGACCGCAAAGAATCCTAGAGATAGCTACTACAAGATACAGACAGCAAGGCTAGGCTTTGGTACATAGGCTAGATATGATGGGATGTAGAAAAAGAAGTATAGGGTACTAGGGTACAATCACCAAGCTTGACCCTGGAAGAGGACACCGGAAGTCTGCATAAGAAGGTAGGGTAGGGCCGGGCAATGGTGGCACACGCCTTTAATCCCAGCACTTGGGAAGCAGAGGCAGGTGGATTTCTGAGTTCGAGGCCAGTCTGGTCTACAGAGTGAGTTCCAGGACAGCCAGGGCTACTCAGAGAAACCCTGTCTCGAAAAAAAAAAAAGAAGAAGAAGAAGAAAAAGAAGAAGGTGGGGTAGGCAGAGCAAAATGCCCTGTGGGTAGATGTGAGTAGCATCCTGTTGTGAAGCTAGGTATTTACTATCTCACAGGTTGGAAGATGATTGACATAGATACTGATATTCAAATATATCAATGTATTTGTGAATGATTTGGGGAAACACTTTCACGTTACTAGCCAAAGATGGAGGGAGACATAGTGGACTGAACCATTGAAACTTAGCGAAGTACTTGGAGAAGCAAATGCTCCATTGTGTGTTTGACCATAACTAAAGTGAATATATGGAGAAGGATGACATGGAAAAGTTGCCTTGGGGTCGTTGAAGGGGAAGCCTCCTTCTAAAACTAGACTCTCTTTGCCTTTTTAGTACCCCTCTCTCCCTCCCCATGAGGGTCAGAAGTGGTACATTCTGCTGGCTGCTGCTTCACCACGAGGCCTTCTGGAGCATCATAGTCATGCTCTGTGACGTCTGAGCACATGCTCGCCTACTATTGGCTGAGAACCTGGTGACGAATCAGGCTTTAGGGGTGTGGCCTCCGCTGGTCTGGCAGTTGCTCAGACCTTTCGAGGTAGCAACAAGCGAAAGCTGTTGATGGCCAAAGTTACTAAGAAATCAAAGGATATCGTCGTGGAAATGGATACCCCGACCTCATCCACTGATGCTCAGGAGAAGCCTAAGCCTGTTATGCCTATCAAGACCAAGGCAGCCTACAAACTGTACCCCCCCAGCATTCTTTACGGAAAGGTAAGGTGACTCACCCTACCAGAGCTCAATCCTTTGATTTACTCTTGCCTAAAGTGACTAGCTTTACCTGACCTGGCCTCAATCCCCTTATCTACCTTCACCTTTTTGACGAAGTCCCCTTTACTTGCTTATCCTGACTTTATTCTACATTAACTAACTCTCTTGTGTCTTATCATTACAGGGTACAAAGACCAACAAGCGTGGGAAACGTGGCAGTGCCCAAAAGACTTCCACAAAGAAGGAGGCTGGAGACATCGTTCCACCCGTGGCTAAGAAGGCCAAAGAATCACCACTGGCCGAGGAGCCACCCGTGATGGAGGAGAAACCCGCAGCAGCAGCTGTGGTGGCAGCAGCAGCAGCACCGGCTGTGGCGGCAGCAGCACCGGCCGTGGCGGCAGCAACACCTGCTGTAGAAGAAGCAGCAGTGCCGGAGGAGGCAGCGGTGAAACCCACCGAGGAGGAGCCGACCAAGGAGGAGCCGACCGGCGTCGAAGAAGTCGCTACTACTACAACTACTCCGGTCGAGACAGATAGCCAATAGATGGCCATCTCAATGCTGGGAATTTCCCAGAACCCCCCAAAATAAAATTTAAAATTATATTGATATTAAAAATAAACTGATTGTAATTTGAAAATATGTTTGTTTTGCGTTGCTAAGGGGGGATTGGAAAGGGGGAGGGGAAATGGTGGGTATATGTCAAGAGAGGAGCTCGGTGGGTAGAGACAAAGGAGGGAGGTAGAGACAAGGGAGGGAGGTAGAGACAAGGGAGGTAGAGACAAGGGAGGGAGGTAGAAACAAGGGAAGGAGTTTGGGTGGGTAGAGACAAGAGAGGGAGGTAGAGACAAGGGAGGGAGTTCGGGTGGGTAGAGACAATGGAGGGAGGTAGACATAAGGGAGGGAGTTCGGGTGGGTAGAGACAATGGAGGGAGGTAGACACAAGGGAGGGAGT
>CM052722.1:34285282-34362987 GCA_028551405.1 Uromys caudimaculatus | reverse complement strand
GACAAGAGAGGGGGTAGACACAAGGGAGGGAGTTCGGGTGGGTAGAGACAATGGAGGGAGGTAGACACAAGGGAGGGAGTTCGGGTGGGTAGAGACAATGGAGGGAGGTAGACACAAGGAAGGGAGTTCGGGTGGGTAGAGACAGTAGAGGGAGGTAGACACAAGGGAGGGAGTTCAGGTAGGTAGAGACAATGGAGGGAGGTAGAGACAAGGGAGTGAGTTCACGTGGGTGAGACAAGAAAGGGAGGCAGATACAAGGGAGGGAGTTTGGGTGGGTAGAGACAAGAGAGGGGGTAGAGACAAGGGAGGGAGTTCGGGTGGGTAGAGACAATGGAGGGAGGTAGACACAAGGAAGGGAGTTTGGGTGGGTAGAGACAATGGAGGGAGGTAGACACAAGGGAGGGAGTTCAGGTGGGTAGAGACAAGAGAGGGAGATAGATACAAGGGAGGGAGTTCGGGTGGGTAGAGACAAGAGAGGGGGTAGATACAAGGGAGGGAGTTTGGGTTGGTAGAGACAATGGAGGGAGGTAGACACAAGGGAGGGAGTTTCGGTGGGTGAGACAATAGAGGGAGGTAGAGACAAGGGAGGGAGTTTGGGTGGGTAGAGACAATGGAGGGAGGTAGACACAAGGGAGGGAGTTTGGGTGGGTGAGACAATGGAGGGAGGTAGACACAAGGGAGGGAGTTCGGGTGGGTAGAGACAGTGGAGGGAGGTAGAGACAAGGGAGTGAGTTCACGTGGGTAGAGACAGTGGAGGGAGGTAGACACAAGGAAGGGAGTTCGGGTGGGTAGAGACAGTGGAGGGAGGTAGAGACAAGGGAGGGAATTTGGTGGGTAGAGACAAGGGTGGGAGTTTGGATGGGTACATGACAAGTTAGCGATTTGGGTTTCACAAGATTTTGGGGCCAGACAAGCAACTTGGGTGGGCAGTTGAAAAGGGAGGGACTTTGGCTAGTCAGAATTTGGTATCCAATCGAACAAGAGGAGACAGCCATGAAGCCCCTGTCAAGATAAGGTGTATATATGATACAGCAGGGACTTTGGGTGGAAAAATGGCAGGGTAGGTATTTTGGGTGCTGTATGAATGGAGGCTAGACAAGGAATTTGGTTGGGCATATGAGAAAGAAGGAAATGTGGGTAGTCATATGACAAAGAAGGGGGTTTGGGTCTCTCACAGTTAAAACCCAGACTAGAAATTGTTAGATACATGGATGGTATGGGCAGAGCTATGATTAAGCACTGAAGGCAAATTTTCTTTTTGCCTTATCTCATAGATAAGGATAGAGAATACTGGGTACCTCCACCTATGTATTTCACCAGATTAAGGCAAAACTTAAGGTTGTGGATTACCCCAACCTATCTGAGGCCATAACACACACAATGTTGTGTAAGTGACAGCACTGTTACTCTATTACATCATAGAGGAAAGAATATCTGTTAGCCCCATGTCTCCTAATGGTGCTTTTATACCCTACCCCTTAACTAAGGAAAGTCCTTCAGGATAACCAAAGACATTGGCATATTAAAATATATCAGTCACATCTCAGAGAAAGTAATGATAATTAGAAGTAACAAATAGAGCCTTGATTATCCTTCATAAAAAATTGGGGTTGAGCAGGGCTTTCAGAGTGGGTTCCTTCTATAACAGGTCTAACAAAAATTAAGGTGTACTAAAGAGACACTTGTGTCTCTCAATCTATCATACTAGTAAAACAACAGACTTCAAAGAAATGATTATTTTCACAGAAATCTCATGCTGTGTGAAGTAAAAGACTCCAGACAAAGGAATAATTTTAACAAGTATCAAACAACCTTGCCAGAGAAGAGAGATAGTGATGAATCAGTTGATGGTGGATAGAAATCACATCATGACCACAAATGCTAGATGTGAATATCCCTGGTCCTCTATTTAAATTTTAGTCTCATATCAAGGCCTCATGATGTACACTAGAGACTTCAGGGAGTTGATGTATCTCTTTATCCCTCTTTCCAATGTGGCCACATTGAATAGGTCCCTTCTGGTTTTTACTGTTAATTTGGATCTTTTAATAACCATGTTGAAGATAGGTGACTGAACTCAACTTCTCAGGGTACAGGGTGTGACACAAAGTTTGCTAACACATTCAATGTTGTCAATAAATATTGTCTGAATATATAATCTACTTTGTTCTAAAGTTACCCATACTTGTATAACATGATTAACAGTTTGTTAATTTATAGTAGCTTTGTTGCAGTTTCTATTGTTGTGCCAAAATACCATGACCAAGTGTAACATGGGGAGGAAAGGGTTCATTTTGCTTATACTTCCATACCAAAGTCCATCAATGGAAGGAAGTCAGTGTAGGACAGGGCAGAAATCTAGAGGCAGGAGCTTAATGCAGAGGCAATGAGGGAGTGCTGTTTAATGGCCTACTCCTCATTACATGCCCAGCCAGTTTTCTTATTGCTGTCAAGACAAATAGGCCAGGGGTATTATCACCTACAGTGAGATTGACCCCTTCACATAATCAAGAAATCAAGAATCAATCAAAAAAATGCTACATAAGCTTGCCAGCAGGCCAATTTGATGAAATATTTTCTCAATTGAAGTTCCCTTTTCCCAAATGGCATAAAATAAGCCAGCACACACAGCTCAAAGTATCTACCTATTCAGAAGAGATTCATTGAGAATTTTTTTTGTCATAAGACTAATATAACAAGATGAGAAAGAGAAAGGGGGAAGAAAATAATGATAAATGCAGTTATTTTCTCATCCATAATATTAGATTGTCATTAATTCCTTTCTAATTTTGTTTTTTAAAGAGTTGCTTTTATATCATACAAATCCAAAAATATTTAAAGACGTTAATACAATTAATAAAACTAGAAATAGATGTATGTAGTAACAGGCAAGATATGTAGGATGTACAGTAAAGAATTCACACATATATCTCCATCTTGTAGGAAAGGAAAATATATAATACATATTAGTATATGTTTGATCCTATTCTAAAGCTGGAATAAGAGAGATGTTCTAAAGAAGATCCATTACGCTCCTCTACTTTAGTTATACCAACAGAATAGTACTTTCTTTTTCATATGGTAAAAACATATGATGACAGGTGTGGGGAGCTAATGTTCAATTCCAAAGAAAAAGACTGAGCTTATAAACAACTCCTGCCTAATGAGCTGTACCTCTTCATGCTACAGAACACCATTCTTTTCATTTTGAAAGTCTGAGATCATTAAGTTATCGTTTTTCCCATGGTCAGAACTGATAGCACAGCTGAGAATAAGGTCAACATGGGATCAAGTTATCCATAAAAGAGCCAACCTGTCTCACCCATGTATTTTAAATTTTGTGTCACTGCTTTCTATACATTATCCACAGGCATGGTGGGATCGAAATTACACACAAACACAGAGAGCAAGTTTAAATAACATGATTTAACTTTACCATTTTCTGTTTTTTAATGTTTAGTTGCTAGTGATATATGTTTAATGCTTCTTAATTCTTTGAGAATACCATATGTGGATATAACATATTTTGACCATAATCACTCCCCATTCATCCTCCTAACTCCTCCAAGATCTAACCCCAATCTCTCTATGCACTTGTCTTTTTCTTGTAATAACTATGCAGTCCAATTTGTGCTAATCACATACTCGTGAGTATGTGAAATTCACTTGAGCATGGCTGACTTTCTTGAGGCAATACTCTTGAAGTAAACTGACTCTTATTCCCTATCTTAGTTGCTATTCTATTTCTGTGAAGAGACACTATATCTAAGGCTACTGTTATAAAAGAAAGGATTAACTTGAGAGCTTGATTACATTTTTAGAGTCTTAATCCATGATCACCATGCAAGATGCAGGTAGCAGACATACAGTTGCAGGCCAGTATAAAAGAACTTAAATACTGATCTACAGGCAGGAGACAGAGAAAGAGTGGGCCTGGTGTGGCCCCAAAACCCACACTCAGTGATATACCTCACATGACAAGTCCACACGCACTTAATCTTTCCCAAGTTGTTGTATTAAGTGCAAGTGACTAAGCATTCATATATATGAGTGTATGGTTTTCTCTCTTATTCTAACCACTGCACTTCCCTAGAAGCCGCCAACTGCCATTAGTTTGTCAGTTAGAGGTGGAAAATCGTGACTAAGCATTCATATATATGAGTGTATGGTTTTCTCTCTTATTCTAACCACTGCACTTCCCTAGAAGCCGCCAACTGCCATTAGTTTGTCAGTTAGAGGTGGAAAATCCTGATACTCTTTCCCAGTGCATACTGAAATATTAACTGGATTAATATTATGCAGGCCTTATGCAAGCCACCACAGATAAGGGGAACTTAGGAAAACAATGTAACTGTCATGTCTGGAAGAGACTATTTCACTTTTGTCTTCCCCAGCCTTTGCCACTTAAAATCTTTTTAAAATGTTCTTGGCAATAGTCCCTGAGCTTTGAGGATAGACGTCCCTATTTCAAATATCTTTACAGCTACTAATCCTTTTCTCTACTATATTTTTCCACAAAGATTGATCTTTCCTTCCCCATGAGTTAATCAGTTAATAAAGTTAATCAGTTATCAAAACTAGGAAATGAAGATAAGGAATATTATTACAGGTCAAAAGAATGGGTTCTGAATCTAACTCTGGGCCTGGATAGACACATAACATTGTAATCTTCCAGGAAATTTAAAAAAATAAAGCGAGCAACATTTGGTAAGAAAATAATTAAGAATCAATTTAAGTGGGTCTTCTAGTCTCATAGTAGAACAGAAATATGAACCCCCCCCCAAAAAAGATCTTTCCCTTTCTGAGATTTTAGAAATACTATAAAACCTATCCAAAACATGCAGGACTTCACAATGGTTTTTCTGGCCAATGTCTACACTCATCCTCAAAAGTGTTTCCCTTCAAATCCTTCAAATGTCTTTTTTTGTCAGTTCTCATTCTTTTCCCTTAGAAATATATAACTTTACTCTGCAGTATAGTCTGTGTATTTTATCTCTTTCACATTGAATGGGAATTGAATTCTTTCAGAGGAGATCATGAGAATCAGAGATGCATATGGAGACAAGAAGAGATTGTAATAAAAATTTAGACATTTTAATCTAGTTATAATTGGATTTCCTCCATTTTCATAATGGTAAAACATGGACTCCTCTCCCTAAGGTTCAGTTTATATAAATTACTGTTCCTTTCTTTTAGAATCCAGACCTAATGGCTGCTCAGGCTCCAGTACCTGTGTTAGCATTATATTCTCTCACTAGCCTCACAGCTATTGTCATGCCTCCTAAAAAACGTGCCTGCTCAGCTATAATTGCCTTACAGACTCACAGTGTCCATGTACTTCTCATTTCACCAAGTGAGGTTGCTAGGCTCCAAAATATCAGGACTATCAAAGGGTTACTAGGGGCCACATATTCCCCCCATTTACCTATTTAATTGGCAAATCTCAACTAGATGTGCTTCTCCCTAGATCTTCCACATCTTCAGAGCCCTGATTTCCTTCCTCAGAATTATCTTCCCCTGTGGCCTGCTGGAGAATCAAAGATAACATTTCAAGTATCATGCTGTAACACCTTCCTTCTTCCTCTGAGATGTCTAAAAATGGCCTAATGGGCCTTAATTCTCTTCAGAAGCCCCACTAAGCTGTTGTATATCTATCAGTCTCACTTCTTATGGTGTTAATAGCTGTTGGTCTAATAAACCTGCTACTCAAGAAGATAATTCCCCTCAGTGATCCCCTTGAAGACCAACCCAAAACCATTTTTCATTTAAAACTTCCATTAGTATTTGTACTTCTGTACTTGGCTAAGGGATTACTTTTTGTTTCCTAATTTGGGAAATATATGCCTTAGTTCTCTCACTCTCTCTTGTCACTTTCATGTTAACCTAAAATAAGAATGATTGTAAAGCACCACTAGATATTTTCATGGGCCTGTACTGACATGTGATTAAGGTAATGGGTTTTCTCTGTGAGAATGAAAACATAGTATCCTCAACTCATGAACTGTACAGTGAATTAAGGACTTGACTTGGATAATATATCTTGTATAACGGGTCTAGGAGGGAATTTAGAAATTCCTCTGTGGATATTAACATCTGAGATGTTGTATCCAAGATGAATGATTTGTTTTTGGACTTGATCTAATTTTTATATCCACTCACAGGAAGAGATTTATTGCTAGATTTGGAAGAGATATCTGTATTTTTGCTACATATAAAAGACAAATTTAAAGTAAGGAAGGAAAGAAGGAAATGGGGAGAGAGAAAGAGAGAGATAGGGAGAGGAAGGAAGGAAGGGTGAATAGAAGGGAGGAAGGAAAGAAAGGAAGGAAGAAAGTGATGACTCTCCTTGTTGAAACTGACAAAGGAAAGTCCAGTCTCAGGCAGTTACATGCTATTATTAATCCTCATGAAGATTATATACTTTGGTCTCTGTCAATAAAACTAACTAAAGAGTCAAGCAGTATATCAGGGAATGCTACACATGTTTACCAAGAAATATGTGGACTTTCGTATTCATAGGCCAACAAACTTGTACTAATTACCTGAAGTAATAATGGAATCAGATAGAAGATGTTCCTTTGAATTGCTATGCTCCTGAGTGAAAGAGTTAGTTTTGAATTATTTAAACTTGATTTCATTGAAAATTTGAATCTCAGTTACAACATTCAGAATCAGGGCACATTTCATCACTGAGCTTTTAAGTAAAGAGATTAAGGTTAACTTGGTCTTATACATTATAAAGAAAAAATCAAAATAATTTTTCAGACTGAATGGCCAGTAACTGACAACTGCTGGAGTCTAATGAAAACACTACTGCCAGTTTATAATATTTTATGGTGGTCATACAGAAGTATGCTGTAACAGATATCTTCTTTAAAGTAAGAATCTTTCTTCTAGACAGATAATTTACTCATTATACACGCAATTATAGAAGTAAATTGCAAAATATTGTCATTTTGCACTGAGATTCCACTCCTGGCCTATTAAGTACAGGTACGTGTTGACTATAAACTACAGAAGATGAACAAAGGGAAAAAGCTAAAACAAAGGAACCAGAGGCAGAGGCAGAGGTATTGAATAAATAGAACAAGCTTTATTCCATGACATGAATTCTGCTGGTTCCTTTCTAGGTGGAAATAAACAGGTAAATAAATATTATATTAGTTCCCAGAGTACTGGAAAGAAAACCTGTACATACAGTGTGTTCTTAAGATATTTCTTTTCCTCAGTGTTGCAAGATAGGACACCAGAGTGCTACTATTTCTAAAACATGAAGGACTCACAGGCTAGATCCACCAAACACTTTCCTTGAACTGAGGAAGACCTTGGTTTCAGCTCACTTGTAATTCAGTCATCATCATCAATGGAACAGAAGATGAATGTACATTTTTTCCTTCATAGCAGGACGATCTACTCCATTCTTATATTGTGTACCAGAAAATTGACCTCCCTGATTCTTGGTGGGTAATAGGAAAAATGGGACTTCTGTAGACAAACATTTCTCTCTACCTTAATGTATTAGATGGAATAATTTACTCATAGCAGTTCAGTGATGTCTACATGGTCACTCACTTTATTAAGTAAAAACGTGTTGTAAAATGGGAGCCACATTATTTTCAGCTCTAATAAAATGTCACAATAATATCCATAATCACCTCTCAGGAAGGGATAAATAATGGTTCAGCTGTGCTAGGTGTCCTGTTAACTAACAAGTGCAAGCTATTGTGATCACCAGGGAGAGCAATCACAGCTACTCAAAATATACTCTGTTTAAAATGATCTCATTTATACTCTAGATACTAATCCTTACTTAATGAGTTTCTGTGGAAGACTTTTCTATAAGTCTGTGGACTTCCATTTCAAATGATTGACTATTTCTTTTTACCATATACAAGCTTTTCAGTACCATGAACTCCTCTTGTGCTAAAAGATGGGTTAGAAAAATTGTAACTTACAGAGGTCAAGGAGGACTGAAACATATCAGTGAGATCAGGATTTAACTAGATTAGTACACACATGAACTCCCTTTTTACAGACAGTATCTACATAATGTCAACCATTTAATAATTAGGATGGATAAAAAATTCCAGTCAGTAGCCAAGACATATTGACAGTTGATGGTGGTTGGTTGCCTATTCAGGGACAGTACCTGTACAATATCAATCAGTGAACTCAGCAGTGTGTATTGGGGGCGGATCAAATGTTCTAGTCTGGAGTCAAGACCTGTTGACAGTTGATCGTGGTTAGAGGGTAGAATCGACTTTCTAGAGAGATGTGGGAACTCATAGGTTCTTTATTCTCCAGGAGTTTATAAAATTTCCAAGTACATATGTAGGAGCGCTAAATGTATAATAGGCCTGGATGAAATGAAAAAAAAATTATCTAAAAAGATTCTCC
Source organism: Uromys caudimaculatus (assembly GCA_028551405.1). Lineage (NCBI taxonomy): Eukaryota > Metazoa > Chordata > Mammalia > Rodentia > Muridae > Uromys > Uromys caudimaculatus. The sequence continues at coordinate 34,354,590 of CM052722.1, read as the reverse complement.
TGTCTCATTTTGAAAATCCAACTATTGAAAAAACTGGGCCCCAACAAATAGAAATTTCCCTAGGAGCAGTGACCCAATTAAAGGGGAGCCTGTTTCCCTGAAAGAGATTTCATAAAATCCTAACAATTAGTCAAGACACCTTACAGGATGAATAAAGCACAATCCTTGGAGAATTAGAGCACATTTTGAACAGGACTTCTATTTATATGTTTATATCCTTAGCTCACTTTTTAAACCTTAATATCAGTTTAGGAACTCAAAGGTTGACAAGGGAAGTACAGTAGCTACTCTTCCCAATGTAGCCATATGAAATAAATACTTTTCTTTCTAGTGTTAATTTGCTGCTTTCAGTTTATGTGTTGGCAATTTATGTCTAATCCTGGTTTCAGCAACAGTCTGAGTCCAATAGTTCAAACACAACTGAAAAAAATATGGAAAGATAGGAAATACTGAGTGGGACACCGAAGAGATGTGTGAGGAGTTAAAGAGGAGATGGGGTAGGTAAAGTCCCAAACTGAGAGACTAGGAGTTACACAGACTCCCTGGTAGGCAGACAGATAGGGAGAAAGGCCATGCTTAGGTCAGAAATGTGGTCTCACTGTTGTCTCCTACTCTGTATCCTTGCCATCAGTTAAGATTTATCAAGGCCCCTTAGAAGAACACTCCTCTAGGGACCCTGATTGCTGAACCTCCAATCATCTACCCTTGGTCAAGTGGAAGCAGTTAGAGCAGTCAGTATTCTCAAGCTCATAAGAGTAGTAAAAGTGAACTCCAATTTTGGTCTGAGAGACTAAGTATTAGAGAGACTCCCTGTAGGTACACAGGTAGAGAAACCAAAACAAGACAATAAATGTGGCAACCTCACAAAATGACTACTCCTTCACCTTCTTGACTTAAAATGAAAGACAAAGGACTCAAAATAGCTGCCATTGCTTATGGCCAGGAAGCATCATGCTGATGAAATGACTCTATAAGTTCAAGGCTAGACAGGAATTGTCTAGAAAAGACACTACTCAATCAACCATCCTACCTTTTTAAAAACTGACCAACCCTAAAAAGGGGGAGAAAACTCCTAGAGACTTTCAAATGCCAGCCTTTGAGATGTGACTGGGTTTCCAGCTTTCTGAGTCTCCCCTGAGCTTTGCAGAGGGTGATTTTCTCTGTGTAATTTTTGTATGAGTTTGGCCCTCATCCCCAGGAAATATCTTTTCTTAAATTACTGTGTCTGTTTGCTACTTTTGAGAAATCTATGCTGCTGCATATTGCACTTGAAAAGTTCTTGTCTTATAATTTTTTTACAGACAGAAAATGAAACCAGTCAAGAACCCAAAGCTGAGTCAAGTTCTGGGTCATTTTGGTTCTCATAACTCTTGAGGATCACCAAACTCATCAGATCACAAATGAGGCCAAAGCTTAAGGCAACAGGAAACTTGACTGGTAAGTTTCCTACACTCTTCCTCCATCCTAGCACAAGGCTTTAATTTTATATTCTTCTCACTAACAAAGAAGGTCTCCTCAGAACTACCTCTGGCTTTGTACTCTAGGAAGTCAGTTTAAATGATCAGCAACCATAGACCAGTCAAACTATACTAATAGCCTAAAGCGTAGACTCCATAGTTAAGTGACCTCAGTTTCTTCATGGTGAAATCTGAACCAGGGGCCTAAAGGAGGGGCATTCTTAGTGAAAATTGTAAAATTGCTCTCTGTGTGGAGACATACTGTTGAATAATAGTTTTGTATACCTTATCCTGACAGTTCCTCAATGTTCAATGTGAGAGAGACCAATGACTGTTTTGAAATATAATTAAATGACAGTTTTCTTCTTGCCCTCTCCCTAGAAGGTATTTAACAATCCTGAAACTGAATATAGCTACTCTGATCCTCTGAGCAAAGACAACGAATTACTTCTGTTTATTTATTTTGCTAAGTGGGGCCCTATCTACTTACCCACTAAGGCAATACAATATGCTTTCAGATTTATCCATACAAACTATCAAAAGCCTCTGTTCTTAAAAGACAAAAACATCTAAATGTCTCTATTTAATAGGTAAGATATATGAATTCCACAGAGACCTGTGCCCAATAGACAATAGGCTCACATTATCAGGGAGTTGGTCTCACTGTGAATAAAATGTAGCCATCTGCTTTGTTACCATCTTGGATTAGGACCACATCAAGATGGAAGCAAAATTGGGACTTGGCCTCTATCTTGGTTAATGCAATCACATAATACCAATCAACTGTAACAGAACCAAAAGAACTTACTTGTCCTAATGAGTCCTCCCTCCTGCTATCATTCACTCTCTGCACCCTCCCCTCTCATTTTCTTCTGATCAATTAGGCAACACCAGACTTTCCCCTTGGTCCCAAGCAGGCCCCCAACACTGGTGTGTTCTTGTAAATGTCCTAAACAGGACTTTGTCTAAGGTAACCAGAAAGTTTGTTATTGGGCAGAGGGAATCTTATATTTAGCATTCCTAGAGGATGTACTAAGAATGATTTCTGTTAATCAGGCCAACCATTACCTCCATTAACTGCCTCCAACAGTCACCTGCCTTAGGCCTAGCACAGAGATCTTCTTAAATCTTAACAGCCTACATCATTTCATAGAAGCCTATGTGACCACCTACTATATAACACTCTACATACCTTCTGAACACTTATGGTTTTCTATTCTCAGAGGCAGACCAGTAGTTTGAGACCACCAATAAACTTTAGTAACTTCCGATGGAAATGCTTTTTCTACCTTTGATTATACCATACAAAATGGGTTGTTTTATTCCTACTGCTCTGTCTTCTGCTTGAATCATTCATTTGTAGTCAAAGTGATTAACAAAAGAAATGACTTAATAAGATGACGTAGTGAGTTATTGTAAAATGTGTTCCCCTTTACTTTCTAAAATGTCTAAGTGAGATCTAGATTATCTCTCAGTTTTGAGGTTGTCTTCACTTTAATGAGTTCTGTGGATAAGGTTAGGAGAGCACTAGTGTGTCTTCAATCTCATTCTGTCCTAAGTAAGAGGCATGAGGAAGCTAGTGTATGTCTGTTGAGAAACCTGATTCTCTAACAGTTATTTGAAGAGGATAGGAGTGAAGGAGAGAGTTCATGTCAAGGTTTACTGTGTAAGAGGCTTTCAGTGAGCCCACATCTACCTCTCAGAATCCATTTTGACCTAACACGATTTATACTATGGCAGATATCACAAATAAAATAGTGTGCTTTCTAACTTTGTCTATCCTATGGAGTCATGAAAGGAGTTAACATCTCTTTAATCTATGTTGTTCTAACCATTATCTGTCCTAATGAGAGGTATAGGGAAGATATATTGAAACTCCACCTCCACCTGTCTTAATTAGGAGACATATGTAAAATATTATGTCTTTGAGAATATATGTTTTCCTATCTTAATCTGTACTCTGAAGGAGTAGAGAAGTGAACTACTGTCCTGTCAAATTCATTCTGTCATACGAAGGAGGATTGAAGAAAGCTCTTGTCTGCCTGAAGATTCACATCATTGTAACTTGACATTTCCCACAGGAGAGGTTAGGTGTGAACTAGAGTGCTCTGCACCTCAGTGTAGTCTACGAAAGATGAATGGAGGGATCTGACGTTTTAACTTCCAGAAGTCAAGGAAGACTGGAGCAAACCCTGTGATTAGGATTTTACAAGATCACTTCACCCATGAACTCTGAAATGTTTCCTATATAGGGACAGTACCTGTACAATATTAAACATTGAATAGTTCAGTGTATATTGGGGGTAGATCAAAAGTTCCAGTCTGTAACCCATACATATTGACAGTTGAGGGTGGTTAGAGGGTAGAATCAATTTTCTATAAGTATGTAGTACCTCATAGGTTGTCTATGTTCCAGTAGAAGATAAAATTTCCAGGCACATGTGTGAGAGCTAAATGTGTAACAGGATTAGACGAAAAGAACACTCCCTAAAACAATACTCCTATCTCATTTTTAAAATCCAACTATTAAAAAAATGCTTTCCAAGAAATGAGAATTTCCCTAGGAATCTCATGCTGACAAAAAATGGCCCACAAAGAGGGGAACCTGTTTTACTGAACAAAATTTCATACAATCCTAACAACTTGTCAAGACACCTTGCAGGATGAATAAAGCACAGTACTCCTAGACTTGGACCACATTTTGAACAGGAATCCCATATACATGCCTATATCCTAGGCTCTTTAAACTTTAATATCAGTTCAGGAAACCAAAGGTTACCTTGACAGATTCAGTTCCTGTTCTTCCTTCTTTCCAATATGGCCATAGAAATGCTAACTTTTTTTTTCTTTGTACATTTAATTTGATGCTTTCAGTATATACGTTGACATTTTATGTCTAAACATGGTTTGGGCAACAGACTGAGTACAATAATTCAAAAACAACAGAAAAAAATAGGGATAGATATTTAGTTGTGGGTGGAATACAGAGAAGATAGGTAAGAATTTAGAGTAGAGATAGGGCAGAGAAAGTACCAAACTGAGAGACTAGAATTAAGACAGACTCCCTGGTAGGCATACAGATAGAGATAGAAGTGATGGCTAGGTCAGAACAGTGATATCACTGTCTCCTATCCTGTATCCTTGATATCAGTTAAGATTTATCAAGGCCCCATAGATGAACACTCCTCTAGGGATCCTGACAGTTGACACTTCCCTCATGTACCCTTGTTCAGGTGATAACAGTTAAGATCAGTCAGTATTCTCAAGCCCATAACAGTCATAAAAGTGACTTCCAGGTTTGGTTTGGGAGACTAGGTATTAGAAAGACTCATCATTGGAAGATAGTTAAGTAGAGAAGTCAAGACAAAATAATACATGGGACAAACTCACAAAATCACTCATCCTTCACCCCCCTGACATGAAATAAAAGACTAAGTGTTCAAAACAAATGTCTTTGTATCCTTCCAGTATGCCTCCTTCTGATGGACTGACTTCATAAGTGCAAGGCTACAACAGGGTATGTATAAAACAGTTGCAACCCAGACAAACATTTTAAATGTCTAAAGATTGACCAATGCTAAATTAAAGGAGGAAAACTTCTACAGGCTTTCAAATGCCAGTCCTTGAGATGTGGCTGGGATTTCCAGCTTGCTGACTCTCCCCTGAGCTTTGTAGAGGGTCATTTTCTCTATATACTTCCAGTATGTGGTATTGATTACCAGGAGATACCTTGTCTTCAACTACCTTTTGTGTTTGTTACTTTTGAGATGTCTCTGCTGCTGCATGTTGTGATCAAAGACTTATCATATAATTCTTTACCTGACAGATAATATGAACCCAATCAAGACCCCTAGCCTGAGTCATATTCTGGGTTATTTGGGTTCTCATCTGGAATTTTTTCTATTGTATCATCCAAGTCATCAGATCAAAAAATCAGGCCAAACCTTAAGGTGACAGAAAATTTGACAGTTAAGTTTTCTATAGCCTTCCTCTGTCTTTGAACACAAGATTAATTTTATGTCCTTCTCTCTAAAAAAAAGTGGATTTCTTCAAGTCCAGTTCAGTCTTGTATCCTAGGAAGCCAGTTTAACTGTTCAGGACTGAGAAACCAGTGAACACGCCTTCAAATTGTCCTAATTACCTAACACCTACACTCCATAGTGCTGTAACCTTATACAGCTCATGAAGAAACTGATCCAGGTGCCTAAAAGGGGGGGCATTCTTAGTGAAATTTGTAAAACTGTTCTCTCTGTGTGGAGACAAATAGAGTGTTGGATAAGTTTCTGTATACCTTATCCTGACATTTTCTCAATGTTCAATGAGAGAGGCCCAACTACTGTTTTGAAATAGAATTGAATGATAGTTTTCTTTTCTCCCTCACCCGAGAAGCTATTTGACAACCCTGAAACTGTTGATAGCAACTCAGCTCTGCTGTGCCAAGACTATGATTCCCTTCTGTTTATTTATTTTAGTAATTGATACCCTAGCCACTTACCCACTAACAGCATACTAAATGAGTTCACATTAATCCAGTCTAACAAAGAAAATTTTCTGCTCTCAATTAAAGCATCTAAATGTATGAATTTAATAGGCAAAATGTATAAATCCCACAGAGACCTATGCCTCATAGGCAATGGGCTCACATTATCAGGCAGTTGGGTTCACTGTCAGCAAAATGTAACCATCTGCTTTGTCATCATCTTGGCTCATGACTTCATCAAGATGGAAGCAGTCTTGTGACTTGCCTCCATCTTGTTTAATGTACCCACATAACATCCACCAACTATAACTGTACCCAAGGAACTTCCTAGTATTAATAAGTCCTCCCTCTGGTTATTATTTTCTCTCTGCTACCCCCTCTCTCTATCCTCTGATTAATTAGGCAACACTAGACTTTTGTTCGGCCCAAATTATGCTGTAAAATTGGTGTGTTCTTGAAAATGTCCAAAATAGATTCTGGCAAAATTAACTGAAAGCTTGTGACTGGGCAAAAGGAATCCTATATTCAGCCTTCCTAGGGGATGTAGTAAGGCTTATTATTCTTTATCAGGCAAAACACTAACTCCAATAACTGCCCACAACTGTCAAGTGCCTTGGGCAGAGGCATGGAGTTGATAAACCTTAGCAGCCTTCATCAATTCAAAGAAACCTATGAAGGCAACTACAATATAAAATCAACATAGTTGCCCAACATTTACTGTTTTCTATAATCAGAAGAAGACCAGTAGTTTGAGGCTACTAATAAACTTTTCTATTTATCCATAAGGTGTCTTTACTCTATCTTGGACTATGTGATCTAAGACAGTTATTTTGTTTTTCCTTATTTTTCTGTCTTGTGTTTGAATCTTTCAGTTCTAGTCAAAAGAGATTAGCAAAAGACATGATTTAACATGATCACATAGTGAGTTCTGCTAATATTTGCTCCCCTTTACATTCTAAAATGTCTAGGTGGGAGGTAGCTTATCTCTCTCAGGTTTGAGGTTGTCACTACTTTAATGAGTCCCATGGATAAGGTTAGGAGGGAACTAGTGTGCATTTAATCTCATTCTGTCCTAATTAAGTGTCTTGAGGGAGCTAGTGTCTGTCTTTCAGAAACCTGATTCTCTAACAGTTACTTGAAAAGGACAGGAGTGAAGGAGAGAGTTCATGTCCCAGTGTACTACAGACGAGGCTTTGAATTAGCCAATGTCTACTTCTCAGAATCCATGTTGGCCTAACATGATCTGTCCTATGGGGGAGGTCAGGGGTGAACTAGTTTGCTCTGTAACTCAGTCTGTCCTATGGAGACAAGACATTGGTTAACATCTTCTTAATCCATGTAGTTCTACCCTTGATCTGTCCTAATGAGCAGGATAGAGATGGTCTAGTGAAACTCCACCTCCTTCTGTCCTACTTAGGGGTTATGTGGAAATACTATCTGTCTCTGAGAATGCATATTTTCCTACCTTAAGGTGTACTATGGAGGATTATAGGAGTGAGGTACTGTACTGTCAAACTTATTCTGCCCTACAGTGGAGGCTTGGAGAATTTTAGTGTCTGCCTTAAGGATCCAAAATATCCTAACTTTCCCTTTGTTACAGTAGAGGTTATGAGTGAACTAGAGTGTTCTCTACCTCAGTGTAGCCTATGAAGGATGCTTGGAAGGAAATAGCATTTTCCTCTCATGTTTTCCATTTTGTATTTTCCCATTTTCCCCCATATCTAGTATTTAAGCTGTCCTAATGAGGAGGTTTTGAGGGAACTATTTAGCACTGAGGACACTTAGTTTTTCAATGATATTTACAAGTCCTCTTGACTTTACTAAACAAAAATCTGTACAGAAATGAGGGGTGACATTACTTTAATCACTAATAAAATCTCATAATACTACACATGATCATATCTCATGAAGGGACAAATAATGGTTCAGCTTTGAAAGGCTTTCTAGTTAACTACCAAGGGTAAGCCACTGTAATTGTAAGAAAGAGCAGTCACAGCTACCCAAACAACACTCTGTTGAGAAGGATCTCATTTATACTCTAGATACTAATCCTTACTTAATGTATTTCTGGGGATGGTTTTTCTATCCCTCTGTGGACATCCAATTCAAATAGTTGATTATTCCTTCTTACCATATAGAAGCCTTTCAGTTCCAAGAAATCCCATTAGCCCTAAAAGAGGGTTGAGAAAATTTCTAACTGCCAGAGGTCAAGGAGGATTGGAGCAAATCATTGTTATCAGGATTTGATGAGACCACTGCACACATGAATTCAGAGAAGCTGCCTTTACAGGGATAGTTTCTGTGAAATATCAAACACTGAATAATGCAGTGTGTTTTGGGGGTAGATCAAAAGTTCCAGTTTTATCCGAGATGAACTGACAGTTGAAGGTGTTTGAAGGATGGTATCTATTTTCTATTAGTATGTAGCACCTCAAGGGTTGTTTGTGTTCCAGTAGAAAACAGAATTTTCATGTACATGTGCGAGCACAAAATGTATAACAGGCCTGGATAAAGTGAAAATACTCTAAAAAAATTCTCCTCTCAAATTTTAACAACCCAACTACTGAAAGAATGGGCTCCATCAAATACGAATTTCCCTAAGAATCTCATGCTAAGACAAAACAAAAAGCAAACAAAAAACAAAACATGGCCCAAGGAAAGGGGAGTCTGTTTCCCTGAAATACACTTCATACAAACCTAACAATTTGTCAAGACAAATTAAAGGATGAGTAAAGCACAGTACTTGGAAGCTTGGACCATGTTTTGAACAGGACTCCTATTTACATGTCTATATCGTTGCCTCTCTTTTCAAACAGGAATATCAATTCAGGAATCAAAGCTTAACAGGGGAGGTCCAGTAGCTCTTGTTCCCTTATCCCAAAATGACCATATGAAATAAATACATTTTTATTTCTACTGTTAATTTGGTGTGTTCAGTTTGTATGTTATCAATATACGTCTAATCATTGTTTGGTGCCCAGGTTGAGTCCAGTAATTTAAAAACAATTGAAAAAATAGGGAAAAATATGAAGTAGCGAGGGGGATACAGAGGAGATATATGAGAAGTTGAAGTGGAATTGGGGTAGGTAAAGTACCAACCTGAGAGACTAGGAGTCAGACAGACTCCCTGGTAGGCAGACAGTTAGCGAGAGAGGCCATGCCTAGGTCAGAAATATGGTCTCATTGTTGTCTCCTAATGTATATCACCGGTGGTCAGTTAAATTTATCAAGGCCCCATAGATCAGCATTCCTCTAGGGACCCTGCGAGTTGACATTCCCCTCATCTACCTTTTTTCAGGTGATAGCAGTTTAGAGCAGCCAGTATTCTCAAGTCCATAAGAGCAGTAAAGGGGACCTCTAAGTTTGGTCTAAGAGACTAAGTATTAGGGAGACTCCCTGTTGGTAGAAAGATAATGAGAGAAAACAAGACAAGGAAATAAAAGTGGTAAACTAACAATATGGCTTCTTCTTTACCTTCCTGGTAAGAAATAAAAGTGTTTAAAACAATTGTCTTTACTTCCTGCTGATGGACTGACTTCATAAGTTCAAGGATAGAACTGAACATGTCTACAACTGATGCAACTCAGTCATGTCTCCTAACTGTCTAAAAAGTGGCTGATATTAAATTAGAAGAGGAAAATTCCTAGAGGCTTTCAAATGCCAGCCCTTGAGATGTTACTGAGTCTCCAGCTTTCTGAGTCTCCCCTGTGCTTTGCAAAGAGTCTTTTTCTCTGTGTAATTCCTGCAAGTGTGTAGTCCTCATTACCAGGAAACAACTTTTGTTAAACTACCATTTGTGTTTGCTAATTTTGAGATGTCTCTGAATCTACATGTTTTACTTGAAGATTTCTTGTCTTAAAATTCTTTAACTGACTGAGAAAATTAACCCAATCAAGTCCCCTAGCCTAGTCATGTTCTGAGTCATTTTGGTTCTCATCTGAGATTTCTCTTGGGGATCACAAACTCACCAGATCACAAATCAGGCCAAACCTTAAGGCAACAGGACATCTGGAAGGAAATTTGGTTATACCCTTCCTCTACCTGGCACAGGGAGTTAATTTTCTTTTCTTCTCTCAACAAACATTGTCTCCCCAGACCCACTTCTGTTTTTATACCCTAAGAAGTCAGTTTAACTGTTCAGTAACCAGAGACCAGTGAATACAACTTCAAACTGTACTAATAACCTAAGGCCTAGACTCCAGAGTAATGTGACCTCACTCTGTTCATGGTTAAACTGATTCAGGGACCTAAAAGAGGGGCATTCTTAATGAAATTTGTAGAATTGCTCTCTGTGTGCAGACAAACTGACTGCTGAATAATTGTTTTGTATATCTTATCCTGACAATTTCTCAATGTTTAATGTGAGAGAGGCCAACTACTGTTTTAAAATAGAATTGAATGATAGTTTTCTTTTCTCCCTCACCCTAGAAGCTATTTAACAATCCTGAAATTGATTATATTTACTCTGAAATTTTGAGCCAAGACTGTGAATTTCTTCCTCTATTTATTTTTCTAATTGGGGCCCTACCCACTTACCCACTAAGGCTATACAAAATGAGTTCATTTCACTTCAATCCATTCTAACTAACAAAATTTTCTGTGTTCAATGAAAGCTTCTAAATGCCTGAATTTAATAGATAAGATGTTTGACTTCACACAGACCTATGCCTTATAGGTGTCATGTTATTGGGGAGCTGGGTTCATTGTCAGCAAATTATAACTATTTGCTTTGTTACCATCTTGGATTATGACTTTATCAAGATGGAAGCCGTCTTGTGAGTTGGCCTCCATTTGATTAATGCAACCACATAACATCAGACAACTGTAACAGTACACAAAGAACTAATGAGTCCTCAATCTTGTTATCATACTCTGTCTCTCTTTCTGTCTCTCTGTCTCTCTGTCTCTCTCTGTCTCTGTCTCTCTCTCTTTCTCTGTGTCCTCTGATTACTTAGGTAGCACCATACATTTGTTTGGTCCAAAGTGGGGCCCCAAAATTGGTGTGAACTTGAGACTGTCCTAAATAGAAGGATTCTGGTAAGGTAATTCAAAAGCTTGTTATTGGGCAGAGGGAATCCTATGTTCAGCATTCCTAGGGGATGTACTAAGGCAGATTTCTGTTTATGAGGCAAACTGCTACCTCCATTAACTACCCCCAACAGTCAACTGCCTTAGGCAGAGGCATGGAATTGTTGATAAATCATAAGAGCCTGCATCAATTTACAGAAATCCAATGCAGAAAACTACCATATTAACTTTACATATTTCCCGAACAGTTACTGTTTTCTACTCTGAGAGGCAGACCAGTAGTTTGAGGCCACCAAGAAACTTTTCTATCTACCAATGGATCATCTTCTCTTTACCTTTTGTTATGTCACTGAAGATTGTTTATTATCTTTTTCTCTTACCGTTTTCTCTTTTGTTTGAATCTTTCAGTTATAGTCAAAAGAAATTAACAAAATAAATGATTAAATATGATCACATAGTGAGTTCTAAAATTTGTTACCTTTTACTTTCTAAAATATCTAGGAAGGAGGTAGCTTATCTGTCTCAGGTTTGAGGTTTTCACCACTTTAATGAGTACTGTGGATAAGGTTAAGATGGAACTAGTGTGTTTTCAACCTCATTCTGTCCTTATTAGGAGACTTGAGGGATCTGATGTCTGTTTTTCCAGAAACTCGATGCTCTAACAGTGACTTAAAGAGGATAGATGTAAAGTAGAAAGTTCATGTCCCAGTGTACTATGGAAGAGGCTTTGAGTGAGCCAATGTCTTACCTCTCAGAATCCATGTTAACCTAGCATGATCTGTACTATGGGGGATGTCAGGAGTGATCTAGTGTGCTCTCTAACTCAGTCTGTCCTGTGGAGGCATGAAAGGAGTTAACATCTTTCATAATCCATGTTGTTCTAACCATGATCTATCCTAATGTGTTTGATAGGGATGATCTAGTGAAACTCTACCTACATCTGTCTGACTTAGGGCAATATATGGAAATATCATCTGTCTCTGAGAATGCATGTTTTCCTACCTTAATCAGTACTATGGAGGAATATAGGAGTGACCTACTGTGCTGTCCACATCATTCTGTCATGCAAAGAATGATTACAGACCAATAGTGTCTGCCTTACAGGATCCAAAATATCCTAGTTTTACCTTTCCTACAGGAGGTGTTAAGAGTGACCTTGTGTGCACCCTACTTCACTACAGCAAATTTGGAAGGAAGGAGTAGTTTTCTCACATTTTCTCCATTTTACCAGTTTTCCATTCCCTCCCAATCCAATACTTAAGCTGTCCTAATGAGGAAGTTATTAGGGAACTGTCGTGTGCTCCACCTCAGTTGCTAGTAATGAGGATACTTAGTTTTTCAGTGACGTCTACAAAGCCTATGGATTTTACTAAGAAAGATCTGTTAAAAAGTGGAGGCTCTACATTATTTTAAGCCCTAATAAAATCTTACAATAATATACATTATCACCTCTCATGAATGGACAAGTAATGATTCAGCTTTGAAAGGCTTTCTAGTTAACTTAACCAAGGGCAAGCTATTATGATCACCAGGAAGAGCAATCACAGCTACCCAAACTATACCCTGTTTAGGTGGATTTCATTTATACTCTAGATATTAATCTTTACTTAATGTATTTCTGGGGAAGATTTTCTATCACGCTATGGACTTCAATTTCAAAGGATTGACTATGTGTTTTTACCATATAGAAGTCTTTCAGTTCCAAGAACTCCCACTCGCCCTAAAAGAGGGGTTGGAAAAATTGCAACTGTCAGAGATCAAGGAGGACAGGAGAAAAACCAATTTGATCAGGATTTGACAAGATCACTACACCATGAACTCAGAGAAGCTGCCTTTCCAGGAACAGTACCTGTATAATATAAACCATTGAATACTGTAGTGTGGATCAAAAGTTCCAGTATGTAGCCAAGACCTCTTGACAGTTGATTCAGTTTGGAGGATAGAGTTGAGATTATCTTTAAGTATGTAGCACCTCATACAATGCTTGTGATCCATTAGATGATACAATTTCCATGCACATGTGGAGCACTAAATTTATAACATGCCTGAATGAAATGAAAATGCTATAAAAAGATCCTACTGTCTCATTTTGCCAATCCAACTATTGAAAGAATGGGCTCCAACAAATGAGAATATTCCTGAGAATCTCATGCTAAGAGAAAAAAAAAAACATGGTCCAAGCAGAGGAGAACCTGTTCTGTTGAATGAGATTTCATACAATCCTAACAATTTGTTGAGACAACTTACAGGATGAATAAAGCAAAGTCCTCGAAGTGTTGGACCACATTTTGAAAAGGACTCCTATTCATATGTATATATCCTTGGCTCTCTTTTCAAACCTTATTAACAGTTCAGGAACCTAAAGGTTAACTGGGCAGGTCCAGTACCTCTTCTACCCTATACCCCAAATGGCCCTATGAAATTAATACTTTTTTCTTCCTACTGTTAATTTTATGTTTTCAGTTTATATGTTTCAACTTATGTCTAAACTTGGTTTGGAGCACAGGCTGAATTCAGTAGTTCAAAAACAACTGAAAAAATAGGGAAAGATACGAAGTTGTAAGGGGGACACAGAGGAGATCTGTGAGAAGTTGTAGTAGAGATAGGGTAGGTAAAATACCAAACTAAGAGATAAGATAGGCAGATAGTTAGAGAGGCGATGCCTAGATCAGAAAGGATGTCTCATTGTTGTCTCCTAATCTGTATCCTTGCTATCAGTTAAGATTTATCAAGTCCCTATAGATCAATATTCCTCTAGGGACTCTGACCGTTGACACTCCCCTCATCTACCCTTGGTCAGTTGATAGCAGTAAAGAGCAACTACCGGTATTCTCAATCCCATAACGGCAGTAAAAGTGACCTCCAAGTTGGATCTGTGAGACTAGGTATTAGAGAAAATCCCTGTAGGTAGACAGATAGGAAGAGAAGCAAAGAAAATGTAATAAAGTGGCAAACTGACAAAATGGCTTCTCTATCACTCTCCTAATTTGAGATAAAGGCAGAAGAGCTTGAAACATCTGTTTCCTGCCAGCAAAGTCTCCTGCTGATGGACTGATTTCATAAGTTCAAGGCTAAAGCAAGACATGTCTATAAATATGATAGTCAGTCATCCATCCTATTTGTCTTATAACTGACCAAGCCTACATTAGGTTAGGAAAGTTCCTAGAGGCTTTCAAATGCCAGCCCTTGAGATGGACTAGGATTCCAGCTTTCTGATTATTCACTGTGCTTTGCAGAGGGTAATTTTCTCTGTAAATTTCCTGCATGAGTATGATCAGCATCCCAATAAAACACCTTGTCTTAAACCAGTCTGTCTTTTTTCTACTTTTCATGTGTCTCTGCTGCTGCATGTTGTGCTTGAAAACTTCTTGTCTTATAATTCTTTAACTGACAAAGAAAATGAACCCAGTCAAGAATACAAGGTTGAGTCATGCTCTGTGACATTTTGGTTCTCATCTGTGATTTCTCTTGGGAATCACCAAACTCAGGAGATCACAAAATCAGGCCATACCTTAAGATGAAAGGAAGTTTGACAGTTAAGTTGCCTACACCCTTCCTCCATCCTAGCACAGGGGGTTAATTTTATTCCATTCTTACTAACATAGAGGGACTCCCCAGAACTATCTATGGCTTTGTACCCTAGGAAGTCAGTTTACTGTTCAGGAACCATAGACCACTAACACAACTGCAAACTGTAGCCTAAGGCATTGACTCAATAGTAAAGTCAGTTCAATTTGTTCATGTTAAAATCTGATCTATGCGACTAAAGGAATGGCATTCTTAACGAAATTTATAAAATTATTTTCTGTGTGGAGACAGACAGATTGTGGGATAAGTTCCTGTATACCTTATCCTGACATTTCCTCAATGTTCAAAGTGAGAGAGGCCAACTACTGTTTTGAAATAGGATTGAATGATAGTTTTCTACTTGTCCTCTCCCTAAAAGCTATTGGATAATCCTGAAACTGAATATGAAAGTTGAATATGAAACTGAAACTGAAAGCTCTGCTCCTCTGAGCTTTGACTAAGAATTTCTTCCTGTTTACTTATTTTGCTAATTGGGGCCCTACCCACTTACCCACTAAGGGCATACAAAATGCCTTTACCTCTGTCACTTTTAACTATCAAAAGTCTCTGCTCTTTAAAAAAATTCTCTAAATGTCTCTATTTAATAAGTAAGATATATGAATCCCACAGAGACCTGTGCTTGAAAGGTGATGGGCTCACATTATCCGGGATCTGGGTTCACTGTAAGTAAAATATAACTATTTTGTTACAATCTTGGATTATTACCCCATGAAGATCGAAGCAGAATTGGGACTTGGCCTTTATCTTGGTTAATGTAACCCACATATCAATCAACTGTAACAGAACCAAAAGAAGTTACTTGTCCTAATGAGTCCTTCCTCTTGTTATCATTCACTCTCTGCACCCCCCTCTCATTTTCTTCTGATCAATTAGGCAACACTAGACTTTCCTTTGGTCCCAAGCAGGCCCCCAACATTGGTGTGTTCTTGTAAATGTCCTAAACAGAAGGACTCTGTCTAAGGTAACCAGAAAGTTTGTTATTGGGCAGAGGGAATCTTATATTTAGCATTCCTAGAGGATGTACTAAGAATGATTTCTGTTAATCAGGCCAACCATTACCTCCATTAACTGCCTCCAACAGTCACCTGCCTTTGGCCTACCATAGAGATCTTGAACCTTAACAGCCTACATCATTTCATAGAAGCCTATGTGGGCACCTACTATATAACACTCTACATACCTCCCGAGTTTTCTACTCTCAGAGGTATACAGTAGTTTGAGGCCACCAATAAACTTTTCTATCTTCCCATGGAACCTCTTCATTCTATTTTGGATTATATCATCCAAGATGTTTTATTGTTTTCTTATTGTTCTATCTTGTGTTTGAATCTTTCAGTTATTATCAAAAGATATTCAAAAAATAAATGAATTAAAATGATCCAATATTGAGTTCTTCTAAACTTTGTTCTCCTTTACTTTCTAAAATGTCTAGGTGAGACGGAGCTTATCTCTCTTTGATTTGAGGTTGTCACAACTTTAATGAGTCCTGTGACAGTAGGTACAAGGGAACTAGTGTGCTTTCAATCTCAGACTGTCCTAAGTAAGAGGCTCAGAGGGATCTAGTGTATGTCTTTTAAAATCTGATGCTATAACACTGGGTTCAAGATGATAGGAGTGAAGGACAGAGTTCATGTCACGGTATGCTGTGGAAGAAGCTTTCAGTGAGCCAATGTCTACCTCTCAGAATACATGTTGACCTAACATGATCTGTCCTAAGGAGGTAGTCAGGAGTGAAATAGTGTGCTCTATAACTCAGTATGTCCTATGCAGGCATGAAACAAGATACCATCTCCTTAATCCATGTCATTCTAAACTTAATATGTCCTAATGAGGAATATGCAACTAATCTATTGAAACTCTCTCTCCATCTGTCTTTCTTAAGAGGCTTTTGTTTAACTATTATCTGTTTCTGAGAATGTATGTTTTCACACATTAATTTGTACTATGAAGTAGAGGAGTGAACTACTGTTATGTCAAACTCCTTCTGCCTACATGGAGGATTGGAGAAAGCTGGTGTCTGCCTGAGTATCCATCTCATCCCATCTTGACCTTTTGTACAGGAGATGTTAAGAGTGCACTAGAATGCCATCCACCTCAGTGCAGCATATGGACGATGTTTGGAGGGAACTAGTGTTTTTCTCTCATGTTATCCATTTTACACTTTCCCATTTCCCCCCATACCCAGTATTTAAGCTTTCCAAATGGGGAGGTCAGGAGGGAAATAAAGTGTGCTCCACCTCAGTCTCTAGTACTGAGGATAATTAGTTTTTCAGTGATGTCCGCAAGTCCTCTCAACTTTATTAAGCAAAAATCTGTTAAAAATTTTCCTTATTTTCAAAATTTCATTAATTTTAGCTCTAATAAAATCTCACAATAATACACATGATCACCTCTGATGAAGGGACAAATAAAGGTGCAGCTTTGATAGAATTTCTGGTGGTTAACTACCAAGGACAAGCTATTATGATTGCCAGGTAGAGTAATCACAGTTACCCAAACTATACTCTGTTTAAAATGATCTCATATATACTCTAGATATAACCCTTACTTAACTTATTTCTGGGTAAGATTTTTCTATCACTCTGTGGACTTCCATTTCAAATGACTGACTATATCTTTTTACCATAAAGAAGGTTTTCTGTTCTATCAACTCTCTTCTACTCTAAAAGATGGATTGGGAAATTTTTAACTGCCAGAGGTCAAGGAGGACTGGAGTAACTCTTTGTGATCAGAATTTGGCAAGATCACTGTACCCATAAACTCAGAGAAGCTGCCTTTTCAGGGACAGTACCTATACAATATAAACCACTGAATTGTTCAGTGTATATTGTGGGTAGAACAAAAGTTTCTGTTTTTAGCCAAGACCTACTGACAGTTGATGGTGGTTGCAGGATAGAGTTGATTTTCTATAAGTATGTAGCACCTCACTGGTTGTTTGTATTCCAGTACATGATAAAATTTCCATGCACATGTGGGACCACTAAAATTGTAACATGCCTGGATGAAATGAAAATGCTATAAAAAGATCCTACTGTCTCATTCTGTCAATCCAACTCTTGAAAGAATGAGCTTCAACAAACGAGAATATTCCTGGGAATCTCAGGCTAAGAGAAAAACAAAACATGGTCTAAGCATAGGGGAAACTTTTTTGAAGAACGAGATTTCATACAGTCATAATAATTTGTCAAGACAACTTACAGGATAAATAAACCACAGTCATTGGAGAGTTAGACCACATTTTGAACAGGATTCCTATTTATATGTCTATATCCTTGGTTTTATTTTTAAACCTTAATATCAGATCAGGAACTGAAAGTTTAACAGAGGAGGTCCAGTAGCTTTTCTTCCTTCTTCCAATGAGACCATATGAAATTAATCTTTTTTTCTTTCTATTGTTAATTTTATGTTTTCAGTTTACATGTTGGCTATTTACAACTAACCTGTATTTGGGGCACAGGCTGAATCTAGTAGCTCAAAACGAACTGAAAATTTAGGGAAAGATATGAAGTTGTGATTCAGACACAGAGTCATATTAATCTGTATCATTGGCATTAGTTAAGATTTATCAAGTTACCTTAGATCACCACTCTACTAGGGACCCTGAATGTTGAACTGCTAGAGGCTTACAAATGTCAACCGTCACCTATTGTTGGTCAGGTGGAAGCAGTTAAGAGCAGTTAATATTGTCAAGCCCATAACATAATGTGATCTGCAAGTTTGGTGTGAGAGAGTAGACATGAGAGAGTCTCTCTGTAGGTATACATATAGGTAGAAAGCCAGAAAATGTAATATACCAAACTCACAAAATGGCATCTCCTTCTCAGTCCTGACTTGAGATAAAAGACTAAGAGTTCAGAAGGACTGTCATTGTTTCCAGTCAGCAAGCCTCCTGCTGATGGACTGACTTCATAAGTTCAAGGATAGAGAGGACATGTCTACAACAGAGGCTCATCAATCAACACTCCTATCTTGCTCAAACTTGTGTAACCCTACACTACATTAGAAAAACTCCTAGGGGCTTTCAAATGACAGCCCTTGAGATATGACTGGGATTACAGCTTCTGAGTCTCCCCTGTCCTTTCTAAAGGGTCATTTTTTCTGTGTATTTCTGCATGACTGTAGTCCTCATTCCCAGGAATCATTTTTTCTTAAACTTTTCCTTTTGTTTTATACGTTTGAGATGTCTCTGCTGCTACATATTGTATGTGAAAGATTTCTTGTCTCATTCTTTAACTGACAGAGAAAATGAACCCAATCAAGACCCCTAGCCTGAGTCACGTTCTGTATCATTTTGGTTTTCATCTTAAATTTCTCTTGATGATCACTTAACTCATCAGATCACAAAATCAGGCAAAACCTTAAGAGGACAGGAAATTTGACAGGTAAGTTGCCTACACACTTCCTCCATCCTGGCTCAGGGGGTTAATTTTATCTCATTCTCTCTAAAAAAGATAATCTCCTCAGACCCACCTCTGTTGCCTTAGGAAGCCAGTTTAACAGTTCGGTAACCAGAGACCAGTGAATACAACTTCAAACTATACTATTAACCTAAGGCCCAGATCCATAGTAAAGGACCTCACTCATATCATGGTGAAATAGGATTCAGTTGCCCAAAGGAGGGTCATTGTTAATGGGATTTTTAAAATTGTTCTCTGTATGGAGACAGAGTTGAATACATTCCTGTACACCTTATTCTGACAATTTCTCAATGCTCAATGGATAACAGCCAATTACTGTTTTGGAATAGAGTTGAATAATAGTTTACTTCTCCTTTCTCCACAGAAGCTATCTGACAATCTTGAAAATGATTATACCTACTCTGCTCCTCTGATCTAAGACAAAGAACTTCTTCCTCTGCTTATTTATTTTGCTAATTGGGGTCCTACCCAATAAGGCCATACAAAATGCTTTCACCTATATCCATTCTATCAAAAGTATCATCTCTGAAAAAAAATCTCTAAGTGTATGTAAGGTAAGAATCCCTCTGTAACATTGACCTGATGGGCAATGGGCTCACATTAACATGGAGTTGGTTTCATTGTGAGCAAAATGTAACCATCTGCTTCTAACCATCTTGTATAATGACCAAATCAAGATGGAAGTAGTCTTATGACTTGGCCTCCATCTTGGTTAATTTAACCACATAACATCAGTCAATTGTAACAGTACAGAATGAACTAAACTAGTCTTAAGGAGTCTTCCATCTGGTTATCATTCTTTCTCTGCCCCCTTCTCTCTCTCTCTCTCTCTCTCTCTCTCTCTCTCTCTCATTTTTCCTCTAAACACCAGACATTCCTTTGGTCCCAAGTGGGCCCCCAACATTGGTGTGTTCTTGTGAATTTCCTAAATAGATGGACTCTGGCTAATGTAAACAGAAAGCTTGTTATTGGGCAAAGGGAATCTTATTTCAGCATTCCTAGGGGATATTTTAAGGCTGATGTCTGTTTATCAGGCCAACCACTACCTCCATTAACTGCTGCAACAGTCAACTGTCTTGGGCAGAGGCATGGAGCTGTTGATAAATCTTAACAGCATGCATCAATTCATAGAAACCCATGAGAGCAACTACCATATAACTCAACATATTTCACCAACAGTTACTATTTTCTCCTTTCAGAGGCAGACCAGTAATTTGAGTCCACCAGTAAACTTTTCTATCTATGCATGGAATGTCTTTACTCTACCTTGGATTAAATTATCCAAGATAGTTTATTTTGTTTTTTCTTACTGATCTGTCTTTGGTTTGAATCTTTTATTTATAGTCAAAAGTGATTAACAAACTAAGTGACTTAACATTACATATCGAGTTGCTCTAAAAAAATTTTCCACTTACTTTCTAAAATGTTTAGGTGAGATGCAACATGTCTCTCTCAGATTTGAGGTTGTCCCAACTTTAATGAGTTCTATGGATAAGGTTAGGAGGGAACTAGTGTGTATTCAATCTCATTCTGTCCTAAGTAATTGGTTTGAGAGAGCTAGTGTTTGTCTTTTCAAAACATGATGGTCTACCAGTTATTTGAAGAGGATAGGAGTGAAGGAGAGGGTTCATGTCCCAGTCTGCTATGGAGGAGGCTTTGAGTAAGCCAATGTCTACCTCTCAGAATCCATGTTGACCTAACATGATCTGTCCTACAGAGGATGTCAGGAGTGAACCAGTGTGCTCTTTAACCCAGTATGTAGGCATGAAAGGACTTAACATCTCCTTAATCTATGTCATGCTAACCTTCATCTGTCCTAATGAGGAGTATAATGATGACCTATTGAAATTCCACCCCCATCTGTTACTTAGGAGGCTTATGTATAAATAGTATCTGTCTTTGAGAATGCATGTTTTCCTGCCTTAATTTCTAATATGAAGGAGTATAGGAGTTAACTATTGTTCTGTCAACCTCATTCTGTCCTACAAAGCTGGGTTGGAGAAAGCTAGCATGTTTCTAAGGATCCACATCATCCCTACTTGATCTTTCCTACAGGATCAGTTAAGAGTGAATAAAGTGTTGTTCACCTCAGTGTAGCCTATGTAGGATGCTTTGAGGAATGTAGTGCTTTTCTCTCACATTTCAATTTTATCACTTTCCCATTTGCCCCTGCTTTCCAGTATTTAAGCTGTCCTAATGAGGAGGTTAGGGGAGTAATATTATGTTCTCTACCTCAGTCTCTAGAACTGAGGATACTTAGTTTTTCAGTGATATGAACACATCCTCTCAACTTTATTATTTCACAATCTGTTAAAAATGGGGGTCCATATTATTTTCAGCTCTAATAAAATCTCACAATAATACACATGATCACCTCTCATGAATGGACAAATAATGGTTCAGCTTTGATAGGTTTTCTAGTTAACTAGCAAGAGCAAGTTACTATGATTGCCAGGAAGAGCAATCACAGCTACCCAAACTATACTCTGTTTAGAAGGATCTCATTTTTACTCTACATACTAATCCTTACTTAATATATTTCTGGGGATGATTTTTTTTAACGCTCTGTGCACATTCATTTCAAAGAGTTGCCTATCTCTTTTTACCATACAATAGCTTTTCAGTTCCATGAACACCCACTTGCCCTAAAAGGGGGAGTGGGTGGAAAAATTGTAACTGCCAGAGATCAAGAAGGACTGAAGCAAATCAGTGTGATCACGATTTGACAAGATCACTGAACCCATGAACTCAGAGAACCTGCCTTTTTAGGTATAGTACCTGTACAATATCAACTATTGAATAGTTCAGGGTGTACTGGGGATGGATCAGAAGTTTCATTTGGTAGCCAAGACCTATTGACAGTTGATGGTAGTTGGAGGATAGAGTCGGTTTTCTATAAATATATTAGAACCTCATAAGTTGTTTGTGTTCCAGTAGATGATACAATTTCCATGCACATGTGGGAGCACTAAATGTGTAACAGGACTTGATTAAATGAAAATGCTATAAAAGATCCTTCTGCTGCATTTTGACTATCCAACTATTGAAATAATGGGCTCTAAGAAAAGGGAATTTCCCTAGGAATCTCCTGCTTACAGAAGAAAAAAAAAAATCATGACCCAAGCAGAGTGGCCCTTTTTTCCCGGAACAAGATTTCATACAATCCTAGCAGTTTGTCAAGAGACCTTACAGGATGACTAAATGATGGTAACTGGAGTGTTGGCCCATACTTTCAACAAGACTCCTATTTAGTTGTCTATATCCTTTGATCTCTTTTTAAACCTTAATATCAGTTCAGGAACCCAAAGTTTAACTGGGGAGCTCTAATATCTCTTCTACCCTCTTCCCAGTGTGGCCATATGAAATAAATACTTTTTTCTTACTATTGTTACTTTGCTGATTTCAGTTTACATGTTGGCAATTTATGTCTAATCCTGGTTTGGGGCACAGGCTGAGTCTAGTAGTTCAAAGACAACTGAAAAATTAGGGAAAGATATGAAGTTGTGAAGGAGACACAGAGGATATTTGAGAGAAGTTGGAGTGCAGATGGGGTATTCAGTATTCTCAAGACCATAACTGCAGTAAACATGACCTCCAAGCTTGGTCTGAGAAACTCAGTACTAGAGAGACTACCAGTAGGTAGACAGATAGGAAGAGAAACCAAGACAAGGTAATAAATGTGACAAACTCACAAAATGGCTTCTCCTTTATCCTCCTGATGAGATAAAAGCCTAAGCAATTAGAACAACTGTCCTTGTTTCCTGTCAGCAAGCCTCCTGCTTATGGACTGACTCCATAAGTTCAAGGCTAGAGAGGACATGTCTATAACTGACACTAGTGAATCCTAACAAATTGTCAAGATGTCTTATAGGATTTAAAAAGCACAGTCATTGGTAGGTAGGACCACATTTTGAACAGGGCTGGGACTTACAGGTTTACAACATCCTTGGCTCTCTTTTAAAACCTTAATATCACTTCAGGACTACAAAGATTAACTCCAATGTTAAGTTGCTCTTCTTCCCTTTTCCTTATGCGGCCATAGTAAATAAATACTTTTTTCTCAATATTGAAAAAAAAAATAAGGAAAGATATGAAGTTGTGAGGGAGACACAAAAGAGATATGTGAGAAGTAGGAGTGGAGATGGGGTAGGTAAACTACCAAACTGAGAGACTAGGAGTCAGATTCTCCGATAGGAGAGAGGCCATGGCTAGAGCTGAAAAGTGTTGTCTACTATTCTGTATCCTTCCCATCATTTAAGATTTGTCATTGCCCTTTAGATCAACACTCCACTAGGGACCTTGACTATTGACACTCCTTTCATCCACCCTTGGTCAGGTTTAAGCCATTAAGAACAGTGTGTGTCCCCAAGCACTTAACAGCAGTTAGGGTAACATCTGTGATTTAACTGACAGTAGGAATTAGACAAATTCCCTTATAGGCAGACAGATAGAGAGGTCGTACCTTGGTAATTAAAGTGGTTCTCATTGTTGTCTCATATTTTCTTTCATTGTGTGGACATAGTGTGCATTTCACTATAAGTAGATGATGGTGGCATAGAAATCATCACTCTAGTTGATACCTATGAATGAACCTATGAATTATTCCTTGGATATTGACCTTGAATGTTTTCTTCTGACTCACAAGGGCAAAACTACCTCAAGTATTTTTCTAAATCCACGTTCAGAAGGAATTGTAGTACTACTAACATTCTCAGGTTTTGTGTTATAGATATGAGTGCCCTCATATGACAACCTTGAAATTGCTAAGATACATACTGCTACCAACTATCTGCCTCATATTCTGTGTCATTGCCATCAGTTAAGCTTTACCAAGGCCTCCTAAATCACTACTCATCTGAGAAACACTTATATTTATCTTCCTATCATCTACCTTTCATCAGGTGGAAGCAGTTAAGAACAGTCCCTGTCGTCAAGCACCTAACACCAGTTAAGGTGACCTCTGAGGTTTGTCTAAGATTCAAGGTATTAGAGAAACTCCATGTAGATAGACAGATAGGTAGAAAAGCCAGGACAAGATAATAAATGTGGCAAACTCACAAAATGGCTTCACTCTCCTGACTTGAGACAAAAGACAAAGAGCTCAAAACAACCATCTTTGTTTCCTGCCAGCAAGCCTACTGATAGACTGACTCCATAATATCAAGGCTGTATCAGGACATGACTACAACACTTGCTACTCAGTCAACTATCCTAACTGTCTTAAAGCTGACCAACCATAAATGAGGAAAGGAGAACTTCTAGAGGCTTTAAAATGCCATCCTTTGAGATGTGACTGGGTTTTCAGCTTTCTGAGTCTCCCCTGTGCTTTGCCCAGCGTCATTTTCTCTGTGTACTTCCTGCATGAGTATGGTCCTCATTCCCACGGAACACCTTTTCTTAAACTACTGTTTCTGTTTGCTACATTTGAAATGTCTCCACTGCTACATGTTGTGCTCAAAACATTTCTTGTCTTTTAATTCTTTAAGTGGCAGAGAAAATAAATGCAATCAAGTCCCCTAGCCCGAGTCATGTCCTGGGTCATTTTTGTTTCCCATCTGGGATTTCTCTTGGGGATCACCAAACTCATCAGATCACAAAATCAATCCAAACCCTAAGGGGACAGGAAATTTGACAGATAAGTTGTCTTCCTGCATGTTATCACAGGTAGTTAATTTTATTTTCTTCTCTTTAAATAAGAGGGTCTCCTCAGACCCATTTCTGTCTTTTTATCCTCGGAAGCCAGTTTAACTGTTCAGTAAGCAGAGAACAGTGAACACATACTTCAGACTATACTGTTAACCTGAGACCTGTCTCCATAGTAATGTGACCTCACACTCTTCATGGTGAAATCTGATCCAAATGTCTAAAGGATGTGAAACCTTAGGGAAATCTGGAAAATTGCTCTGGGTGTACAGACAGATAGACTCTTGGATAAATTAATGTATACCCTATCCTGATTCATCTTCAATGTTCAAGGTGAGAGAGGCCAACTACTGTTTTAAAATAGATTTGTATGATAGTTTTCTTCTCTCCCTCTCCATAGAAGCTATCTGAGTATCCTGAATCTGATTCTAGCTACTCTGCTCCCAATGTTTTCTTTCCTCTACTTGTATTTGCTAATTGGAGCCCTACCCACTTAACTACTATGGCCATAGAAAATGCTTTTTTTCCTTTATCCAGGATAACTAACAAAGTCTCTGCTTTCAAAAAGGGCTATAAATGTCTATATTTAATAGGCAATATGTGAGGATCTATGCCTGATAGGAAAAAAGGTTCATATTATCAGGGAATTGGGCTCACTGTGAGCAAAATATAACCATCTGCTTTGTCACCATCTTTTATTATGTCTTAATCAAGTTGGAAACAGTCTTGTGTCTTAGCCTCCATCTTGGTTAATACATAACATAAAATAATTATAACAGTACCCTAAGAACTTACTAGTCTTAATGATTTCTCCCTCTGTCTGGTTCATTCTCCCTCCCCTTCTGATTAATTGGGCAAGATAAGACATTTGTTTCATCAAAAAGGCCCATAATAATTGCCATATTCTTGACAATATCTTAAAAATAAGGACTCTGAGCCGGGCAGTGGTGGCGCATGCCTTTAATCCCAGTACTTGGGAGGCAGGGGCAGGTGGATTTCTAAGTCGAGGCCAGCCTGGTCTACAGAGGGAGTTCCAGGACAGCCAGGGCTACACAGAGAAATCCTGTCTCGAAAAAAAAAATCTGTCCACGTGAACAGAAAGATGGTTATCGGGTGAACAGAATCCAGTATTCAGCATTTCTAGTGTACCTACTAAGGCTGATTTCTGTTTATCAGGCAAACCACTACCTCTGTTAACTGCCCCCAACAGTCAACTGCCTTAGGCCTAACATCGAGTTCTTGTGAAATCTTAACATCCTGCATCAATTCATAGAACCCCATGTGTTGGCATCAGGACCTCCAAACCGGTGACGTGTCACACCCAGGGGACAGTGCAACCTACCCACCTGTTGCCAAGGCAACAGCCACCATGTTCCCAGAATCCACTTGGCCTACCACCCACCTTTACCTGTGGCTATGTCACTCTCCATATATAAAGGGAAGACCCCTCTGATCTCTCTCTTCTTTTCCCCTTCTCTTCTCGCTGCTACCTTGCCTCCCTTTTCCAATACTCCCCCCCACATGGAACTGTTTGGCCTGGTGTGGTTTCTGGAGCCGCATGACGATCTCCACTGATCATAATGCTGCTCATATCATATCAAAATATTGGTGCTGAGACTCCAGGAATTTCTATGCAGGTTGTTGTGGGGTCCGAGCGGGGTCCGGGTAGGGCCCGGGTCGCCGACATGAGTGACCGTAAAGCTGCCACTGCTGCCAGAGGGCTAAGCCCACATGCACTGCCACCACTGCCATTCCAACCACGAGCTGCTGCTACACCACATGGACTTCTTTCCCTGGCACCCACCCTTGTCCACCGCTGCTGCAGACCATTGCTGCCACTACCACTGCTGCTGTCAGATTCACAGATTTCTACCACATGGTGCCGCACCGAACAAACAGTTCCATGCTTCCTGCTACCTGACTGGAAAGTCTGCAAACACACACTGTCATTTTGATTGGTAAGGAGTTTCTCCAATCGGCGGGAGGACCCAGTATGCCCTGATAGTGTCTGGTCAACCCTTTCTGGGCTGAGGGGTTGGCGTTTCAATGCCCTGGTCCTTATGACCAGCCTCCTGGCTGACCTATGAGTTAGGCCCTAGCCCATGGGTGACCTCCCCTCTTGAAAGCAGTTCATATCCTCCTCGCAGCCATTAAAAATCCTAGTACTAGGTTGAATTGCTTTCTGGCAATTTCTGGGAAATTGCTAGCCGAGGCCCCTAGAAATTTCTCGTGATGACCTGAATTTCTAGCTTGGCTGACCTCTGGTTACTGACCTTATTCTCTGAGATGCCAGCACAAATAGTTCAGTAACATCCCCCAGCACCCAATGGGTGCTAAATGGTCTTAGAACATACCTCCAGTCACCCCACTGGGAAGTCTCCTGGGAAATCTTAAATCTCTTAAAATAATGCCTGATTTGAGGCCCTCAAAATTGATACACCTCTGCAATAAGGTTTGAATTCAATATTCTTTAGAAAATGGTTCCAACTGGCCAGCTAATGGCACATTAGACATGGTCGTTTTAAGAGATCTGCATACATACTGCCAGCAGTCCGGTAAATGGAAGGAAATCCCTTATATTCAAGCCTTTATCTATCTTTGCTCTCACCCCTCTATGTGTTCTGCTTGTTCCCCATCCCAACTTCTCTTAGCCATGAAATCTATTCAACTGTCACTAGATGACCCCACAACCCTAGACCCAGCTAACAAACTGCCTCCCTTCCACCAGAGACCTGCTTCTGCACCACCTAAAACCCAAACTGCTGCCTCTGTTTCTCCTTCTCACCAGGATACCCCAGGGCCAACTAGCTCGACCTCTCCAGACTCCTCCCCTCCTTCTATGCCAGCTGCAGGTCGCTCCAATTGCCCTGCATTGGCGCCGACCTTCACCCCTCCTATCATGTGTTCTAAGGCCACAGCCAAACCTCCAATTCCTTCTTCAGAAACACCTGACCCAGCACTAGTCCTTCCTCTAAGGGAAGTGGCTTGAGTTGATAGTCTGGTCAGAGTAGATGTCCCGTTCTCGCTGAGTGAACTTTCTCAAATAGAAAGCAGAATGGGTTTGTATACTTCTAACTCTTCCAGGTTTATTAAGGAGTTCGAGTACATCACTCAATCTTATAGCTTAACTTTCAATGATGTTCATATGATTCTTACTAATAATTTACTTCCTGATGAATGCAGGCGAGTTTGGAAAGCAGCAAAAGAGCACATAGATGAAATTCACCAAACAGATAGAACATATCCAATCGGATCTGAAACAGTGCCTGACCAGGATCCTCAATGTAATTACAATTCTGCAGGTGGTATCTTAGCCAGAGTCAGGTTTATTACATGCATTCTGGCTGGCCTAAGAAAGGCAGCCTGGAAGCCAGTAAAATTTGAAAAGCTCCAAGAGGTTGTCCAGGACAAACAGGAGAATCCCTTACAATTTTTAGAAGGCCTCACAAAGAGTGTACTATAATATGCTAGTTTAGATTCTGAAAACCCAAAAAGTAAGCAACTTCTGATGACCTACTTATTTTCCCAGAGCTACCCCGACATAAAAGCTAAACTTAAGTGGTTGGAGAGGGGGCCCCTGACTCCACAGGCAGAAGTCTTGGCACTGGCCTTCAAGGTATACCATGAGAGGGATGAGAAAGTCCAAAAACAAAAATACCACATGCTGGCAAAGGCTGCCCAACCAGCCGCAGCTGCTAACCTGGACTCCTGGTCTTCTAAGGCTCAGAGTCCACCAGCCTCCTGCTATAAATGTGGTCAACAAGGTCACTGGGTGAGAGCTTGCCCCAACCCCAACAAGCCAAGGGGACCATGTCCTAGGTGCCATCAGGAGGGACATTGGGCTGTCAACTGCCCTCACGTGGTGAAGAACAGAAGGACATCACTCCCAGGTAACCCTTCAGCTGACCTCCTAGGCTTGGCTATGGATGACTGAAGGGGCCTGAGCTCTATCACTAGCAGGGAGCCCTGGGTAGCTATCATGGTATGTGGGTGGCCCATGTCCTTTCTCTTGGACACTGGGGCCACTTACTCGGTCCTGACGGAGTTTTGGGGACCCACTTCACCTTCGCATTTTCCTATTGTCAGGGTAGGAGGACAACCTTATTTCCCTCATCAGGGTCCACCACTTAGTTGCATTTTTAGGGGTGTGTCCTTCACCCATTCCTTTTTGGTAGTGCCGACATGTCCTGTCCCCTTATTGGGAAGGGATCTTTTAGCTAAGTTGGGGGCTTCTATTTCCTTTGTTCCACCCATTCACCTAAACCCAAGCTTGCCAACAGTTCCTCTGTTCTTTCTCCTAGCTAGTCAACCTACTAACACTAATATGTTGTTTTCTTTACCAGCTTCTCAGGTGGACTCCCGAGTTTGGGACATCCAGAACCCCTCTGTTGCTAAACATTATTCTTCCATTGTCATCCAGTTACTGGACTCTACCAGGTACATAACCCAAGCTCAATACCCACTCTCTCTCCAGAGCCTCAGGGAACTTAAGCCTATAATTTCTGACCTCTTGAGGAAAAAAACTCCTTTGCCCCACCTCTTCTCCCTTTAACACTCCTATACTAGCAGTTAAGAAACCTAATGGTACCTACTGACTGGTTCAAGACCTCAGACACATTAATTCTGCAGTGGTTCCCCTCCATCCTGTTGTGGCAAACCCTTAAACTCTTCTTTCCACTATCCCCTCAGTAACTTCCCATTTCTCAGTCCAAGGATACATTTTTCTTTATCCCTCTAGACGTCCAGTTACAGAACATATTTGCTTTTACCTGGACAGATTCTAACACCCACTTTTCTACCCAGCTTACCTAGACTGTTCTACCTCAGGGATTCTGGGACAGTCCACACCTATTTGGCCAGGCCCTAGCTTCTGACTTATTCTCTTTATCTCTCCCTAAATCTAAGATCGTGCTTTATGTAGATGATGTTCTTCTCTGTAGCCCCTCTCTAGAGATTAGCCAATCGGACACCTCTGCTCTTCTAAATTTCTTTTTCAGTCGAGGCTACAGGGTCTCATCTGCTAAAGTCCAACTGTCCACTCCTCACGTCACCTATTTGGGACTAACTCTTACCCCAACCCACAGGCTATTACCTTAGATAGAAATAATCTGATTCATTCTCTAACTGTTCCTTCTACAAAGGAAGAGATTTTATCATTCCTAGGAATGGCTAGCTTTTTACGTTCCTGGGTTCCTTCATTTTCCCTCCTTTCTTACCCCATTATATGAAGCAGCATTAGGCCCTCTTCTACTACGAACCTCTTCTCAAAGCTGTTACCAAGCCCTTTCAAAGGCTCCAACAGGCTTTCCTGAAGGCCTCAGCTTTAAATCTCCATGACCTGACTCACCTTTTTTCCCTCTATGTAACCAAAAAGGAAGGATTTGCCCTTGGAGTCTTGGGTCACCACCTGGGACCTTCTTTTGCATCTGTAGCATACTTGTCCAAAAAAACTAGATCTAACCATCCAGGGATGGGCACCTTGTATTTGTACCTTACCTTAGCAGCCACTGAACTCCTTATTTGAAAGTCAAAAAAACTAAACTTGGGGTCGCCTATACCTGTCTTCTCTTCTCATAACCTGTCACAACTCCTAACTTACAAAGGCTTACAGACTCTACCTACCTCCAGGGTTCTTTCTCTTCATGTAGCTCTAATAGAAGACTCCACACTCACCTTCCAATCATGCCTGACTCTTAATATTTCCAATCTTCTTCCTTGACCTAATACTAATCACTCTCTATCTCACTCCTGCACTGAAACTCTAGAGGAACTATTACCTCATCCTTCACACATATAGGAGGGCACATTGCCTCAAGTCATTTATATGTGGTATGCAAATGGAAGTTCCTTTCAATACGAAGGGGCCAGAAAGGCTGGCTATGCATATCCCCTGGAATTAACTCAAAATTGCCACTTACAGCCTCTCCAGTGATACTGGCAAGTAACTTTACCTCAACTTTTGTAAGCTGCCCTGACTCCGATGTTGCCATGACTCCATACCTTACCTTTATTCCTCTCTTTGGCATGGCAAATTGTTTTAAGAACTCCGGGACACATTCTGCAGGAACACTAAGCGCCCTAGACTGCAATAGAACCATAACCCTCGATATACCATCTCTGCCACAATGCCTTGCAGTCCAGAACACTCAATTTTTTGTGGCACTCAGGTATATCATCGCCTACCTGCCAGCTGGTCAGGAGTTTGTATGTTGGTACTCCTTTTCCCTGAACTGGGAGTAATCAATGGAAACTAGCCCCTGCCAATCCCAGTTGTAGATATGATAGCTGCCCAACATAAGAGGGCAGATCAGATCCTGCTGCTCTTGGTTGCCATGGGAGTAGGCATAGGTGTTGATACTGGAGTTGCAGGGATAATGATTTCCATGGCCCAATATAATGAATTCACTTCCCAGTTTAAAAGTGATCTTCAAGAAATGACTGAAACTGTGCTTACTATCCAGAAACAGGTTGATTCTTTGGCAGCTGTGGTGCTTCAGAACCGACAGGGACTAGATGTCCTGACAGCTAAAGAACATGGACTTTGCCTGTTCCTCCAAGAAGAATGCTGTTTCTGTGTCAACCAATCCAGGATAATGAGAAACAAAATCCAGGAGCTACAGAATTTCAGGGAATGTGAGACTTCCATGGGATTTCTGAGATTTTCAAAAACCCTATATGAAACTGGACACTGCCTTTTGTAACTCCTTTCCTAGTCATCTTCCTGGTGTTATTATTTGCCCCCTGCCTCATTAACCTCATTTCTACATTCCTTCAATGACAAATACAAAAAATTTCTAACCAAACTATTAATCAGTTCCTGTTACAGGATTACCAGCTGCTGCCCACAGAAGAGCCACTGTCCACAGAGGAACCTGATGCAAACATTTACCAAGTGGACCCCGATGGTGAAAGTCAGCTACACCCCAAAATTGACAACACCCCTACATAGCAGAAAGCAGTTTAAGAGACAAGACGCCCTGATTCCCTTTTCACCATCGGCTTCCCCCCTCCCTTTTTTCTCCTTCTTTTTATAATAATAAGAAGGGAAGTATGTTGGCATCAGGACTTCCAAACCGGTAACGTCACACAGAGGTGACAGTGCAACCCACCCACCTGTTGCCCAGGCAACAGCCACCATGTTCCCAGAATCCACTTGGTCCACTGCCCACCTTTACCTGTGGCTATGTCACTCTCCATATATAAACGGAAGACCCCTCTGATCTCTCTCTTCTTTTCCCCTTCTCTTCTCGCTGCTACCTTGCCCCCCTCTTCCAGTAAAACCCCACGTGGAACTATTTGGCCTGGTGTGGTTTTTGGAACTGTGCAACCATCCCGCCCAATCATAACGCCACTCATATCATATCATAACATCATGTGGGCTATTCCCATATAAAGTCTACATACTTCTCCCAAAGTCCTCTTTTCTCAGTACCAGACCAGTAGTTTGAGGTCACTAGTAAACTTTTCTATAGACCCATAGAGTGTCTTCACTCTTATTTTGATTATATATTCCAAGATGGTTCATTTGTTTTTTCTTATTGTTCTGTCTTGTGTTTAAATCTCTCAGTTATAGTCACAATAGATTAACCAAGGAAATGACTTAATATGATCACATACTGAGCTCTTCTAAAACTTGTCCTCTTTTACCTTCTAAGGTGTCTAAGAGAATGGTAGCTTATCTCTGTCTCTGACTTGAGGTTGCCTCAACATCAGTGAGTCATGTGGATAAGTTTAGGAGTGAAGTAATGTGTGTTGGATCTCACTCTGTCCTACATAAGGGGATTAGAGGAAGCTAGTCTATGTCTCTCAGGAACCATGATGCTCTAACATTATTTGAAGAGGATAAGAGTGATGTAGAGAGTTCATGTCACAGTATAATATGTAGGAGGTTTTGAGTGAGCCAGTGTCTACCTCTCAGAATCCATGTTGATTAATTTTATCTTTCCTATGGAGGAGGTCAGGAGTTAACTTGTGTGCTCTCTAACTCAGTCTGTCCTATGGAGGCATGAAAGGTGTTAATATCTCTGATGATCCATGTCTTGCTACCCTTGATCTCACCTAATGACTAAGATAAGGATGGTCTAGTGAAACTCTACCTCCATTTGTCTCTCTTAGGAGGCCTGTGTAGAAATATTACCCTCTATCAGAATCCATGTTGTCCTAATTTAATCTGTACTATAATGGGTTATAGGAGTGGATTACTGTTCTATCAAACACATTCTGTCCCACAAAGGATGAGTGGAGAAAGCTAGTGTCTGCCTCACTATCCATCTCATCCTCTTGACCTTTTCCCACAGGAGAGGTTAGGAGTGAACTAGAGTGCTCTCCACCTCAGTATAGTCTATACAGGATGATTGGAGGGAACTAGTATTTTTCACTCATGTTCTCCATTTTACCACTTACCCATTTCAATATTTTCCTAGTATTTCATCTGTCCTAATGAGGAGGGTAGGAGAGAACTATTATGTTCTCCATGTCACTCTGTAGTACTGCTGATGGTTGGGGGTGGTAGACTATATCACTGAAAAATCAGGTTTTCCAAATATTGATCCACCCTACATATAAGGATATGTATTCTTAGCATGTTCCATACTTCAGTAGATCATAGAGAGCAGGATTGGATATAGCTAATGTCATTTTTCAGAAAACACATCATCTGAACATTTATCTGCACTACGGTAGATAGAAGTGAACCAGTGTGTGTTGCGCCTCAGTCTGTCCTACAATGGTAGTTTGGAGGGAGCCATTGTATTTCTTTTAGAATCCATGGTTTCTTAACTTGGATATATCCTAAAGATAATTTTAGAAATTAATTTGTAAGTTCTACAGATCAGTCCATCCTACAAAGGAAGTTTGGGAAGTGAGTATCTGTCTCTCAGAATTCATGAGCACCTCAGATGATTAATATTATTGTGGAGGATGAATGGCCTAGTGTTAGGTGTACTGTAGTCTATTCTACAGAGAAGACAGGAGAGACACTAACATCTGCTTCTCAGTGATAATCCTGTTTTGGTTTTCTGACAAGAACAGTTGCAAACTAGTGTTCTTTGAAACTTAGAACATTCTAAGGGAGAGTCTTGGAGGGGATTAGTGTCTATCCCTCAGGCTGTATGTCTTGCTAACCTTAATCTGTCCTACAATACAATAAGCTTAGGAGTGAAGTAATATGCTCTCCAAATTACTATGTCCTGTGAAGAATGTTTGGTGTACACTAGAGTCTTTCCCTGACTATGCATGCCATCTGAAACGTGATCTACGTTAAGGTGGAGGTGAGGAATGAATTAACATACTTTCCACATCTTCAGCCCTTGGAGAAAGCTGCTCTTCTATCTGTCTCTCTCTCTCTCTGTTTCTCTCTCTGTACCTCTTTTTCCCTCTGTATCCATGTCTTCTCAACATTGATTGGTCCTCTAGAGGAAGATAGGAACGAACTAACTTTATTTCCAATGCAAACTGTCTCACAAGGGAGAATCTGTGGAAGATATTTCTGTCTCTTGGCATTCTTTTCTACAATCCTAGATCAGACTTGCTTGTGATAGGAATGAAGTAGTATACATACCACCTCACCATGTCCCTCTGAAGAGTGTTGGAGGGAGCTAGCGTGTGTCCCTTAGAGTCTGTGTTGTCCTCACATGATCTGTCCTATAGAAGAGGTTAGGAGTGAACTAGTTTGTTTGCCACCACAGTTTCTCCTATGGCAAATATACAAGGTAAGTATTATGTTTTGCATATTAGTCTGGAGTTCTAAGGGGATCTGGAGGGATCTAATGTCTGTGTCTCAGAGTCTATCTTGTCTTAACCTTCATCTGTCCTATTGTGGAGGACAGGAGTGACAAAGTATGTTCTCTACCTCAGCTGGTCTTTATAGACTAGGATGGAACTTGTGTCTGTCTTTCAAAACGCCAGCTGACCTAAACTTAGTCTATTCTACAGAGGAAGTTATGAGTGAAATAGTGTTCTCTCCAACTCATTTTGTCCCATGAAGGAGGCCTTGTGTCTAGTGTCTGTCACTCAGAACTAATGCTGCCTCAAGCTTGATCAGTCCTAGAAATTTTGTGTAAAAGAGCTCAAGGGACCAAGTTTGTATTTCCATAATATAAATCCTCCAACTAATGTCCATTTAATGGCAGAAGCATGGAATGAACTAGTGTTCTCATCACCACAGTCTGCTTTATGAGAGGCTAAAGTCTGTCTCCCAGAAACCATGGTTTGATTACTTGATATGTCCTATAGCTAAACTTCAGAGTGAAGCAGTGTACCCTCCAACAAAGTCTGTCCTACAAAAGAGGCTTGGAGGGAGTTAGCATCTGTTTCTCAGAATCCATGTTGTCTTAACCTTGATCTATCCTACTGGGAGGACAGAAATGAGTGAGTGTGCCCACTACTTCAGTTTGATGTATTGTGGGGACTTACAGCTATTGTTTGTCTCTTAGAATCTAATTTTTGCTTACTATATCTATCCAACTGAAGAAGATAGAAATGGAGTGTTTTGCTCCACACTTCAGTCTGTTCTATAGAGGAGGACTGAAGGGGGCCTAAACTGTATCTGAGGATCTTTATCCTCAGAGGAGGCTAGGAGTGAAGAAATGTGCTCTCCATTTCAGAATGTCCAATGGAGGAGGCTCGGAGGAGGTAAGTCACTGTCTCTCAGAATCAATGTCACTGTGACTTGATCTATCCTAAACAGGAGATTAAAAGGTAGAAAGAGTACGCTTTAACCTTAGCCCAGTCTACTGGGGAGACTTGGAGTTAGTTTCTTCACTGATACCCATATTCTTTTAACATTTTCTGTCCTACTCATAAGAATAAGAGTGAAGTAGTGTGACATATACCTCCATATATCCCATGGAGCAAGATTGGTAAGAGCTACTGTCTACCTGTTTAAATCCATGCCATCCTATCCATGGTCTCTACTATACAGGAAATCAGGAATTAAATAGTATGCCTTCTACCTCAGTCTATCCTATATCAGTTACATAGAATTTCATAGAGAATTATCTCCCTCAATCTATACTTAGGAGAAATAACAGGAAGTATGTAGTGTTTATCTCAGATTTAATGTAGACCTAACTGTGATCTATCCATTTGCAGATATCAGAAATGAGCACATAGGCTCTCTACTTAAGTTTGTCCTGCTGAATACTCTTGGTTGTAGTTTCTCACATTTGGGAACCCTTTTGTCCAAACTTTGATATATCCTATCAAGGTTATGAGTCAATTAGTGTTCAATACTCTAGTCTCTTTCATAATTAAAAAATCTTGTATGACATACTACCATTCTCTCAAAATCCTTGTTATCCTGACCTTGCTCTGTTCTACTAAAGATATCAGTAATGAACTAGTTTACAATCTACCTCATTCTGTCCTACAAAATGGCTTGGAGAATGCTAATATCTGTGTCTCAGAATGTCTTTTATACTAAACTGGATCTGCTTACAGATAAGAATAGGAGTGATGTAGTGTGTTCTCTACCTGAGTATGTCCAATGGATGAGGATTAGAAGAAGCTAGTTTCTGTCTCTCAGAATCCTTGCCATCGAAACCTTGATCTGGCCTACAGAAGAAGTTAGTAGTGAACTAGTGAGCTCTCTTCCTCTGTTAGTCCAACAGAGAAGGTATGGATGGAGCTTGTATGTCTTCTAATTTCTATGACTTCAAACCTTGATTAGTTTTATGAAGGAAGTTAGGAGTGAACTAGCTTAGTCTCTACCTAAGTCTGTCCTATGGAGGAGGCCTGGGAGGAGTTATGTCTGTCTTTTAAAATCCCCGTTGTCCAATTATTTATATGTTCTATTGATAAGGTTAGGAATGAACTAGTGTGCTCTCTACAATAGCCTGTCTTACAGATGAGGCATCGAGGGAGATAGGTAGTTCCTCTCTCTCAGAATTGATATCATCTTGGCTTTGCTCTATCCTCCTGAGGAGGATAGGAGTACTGTCAAATTCAGTCTGTCCAAAAAAGGAAGATTGTAGGGAGCTAGAATGTGTCTCACAGGATCTATTTTGTTTTAACTTGATCTTTATTATGGAAGAGCTTAGGAGTGAATGACTGTGTTCTCAACCTCATTATATGTATGAAGGAGGTTTGGAGGATGCTAGTGTCTTTTTATCAGTATCCACATTTTCCTGAAACTTAATCTTTCATATGGAAGAGGTTAGGAGTGAACTATTGGCTATGTACTTGAGTGTATACTACTAAGGATATTTGGAGGGAGCTTGTCTTTTTCGCTCAGGATTTAGGTTGTCTTAATGTTAATCTGTCCTATGGATATAGAGAGAGGTGGCCCACCATACTCCCCAACTAAGTGTGTCCCACAGAGTAGTATGGTATGGGGCTAATGCTTGACTCTCAGGATCTCTATCATCTCTATCGTCTGTACTACAGAAGAACAGAAATGAACTAGTGCCCTCTAAATTTCATTCTCTCTTACAATAAAGGCTTAGAGGAAGTTAGGGACTATCTTTCATAATCCATGGCACTCTACTATTTGACTATGTTATTAAGGGGGATAGGAATGAGCAGGTTTGCTCTCCAACTCAAGCTGCCATACAATGGTGCAATGGAGGCTTGAGGCTTAGTGTTCCCCCCCCCCATCTTAACTTTATTTGTTCTTTTGATGAGTTTGGAAGGAAACTAGTGTGCCTGCCACCTCAGTATGTCAGTCTGCCATACAGGAGAAACTTGAAGTTGATTAGTGTTTTTTCTATCAGGATCCAAATTGTCTTAACTTGGATCTATTCTACAGAAAATTAAGGAGTTAAGTAGTACACTTTCCACCTCAGCCCATGTTACATAGGAGACTTCTGGGGAGCTTGCACCTATATCTCAGAATCCATTACTCTCTATCCTGATCTGTTCTACTGTAAAGACAAAGAATATCCTATAGTATTGTTAACAACAATCACTTCTACAGAGAAGGCATAGTGATGGTGGTAGCTAGTATCTGTCCCTTAGAATCTATATTTTGAGAACCTGGCTCTGTCCTACTAAAGAGGATAAGAGTGAACTAATGTGCATTCCAATTTAGTATGTCCCAAGGAAGAGACATGGAAGAGCCAGTGTGTGTGTGCATGTGTGTGTGTGTGTGCGTGTGTGTGTGTGTGTGTGTGTGTGTGTGTGTCAGAATGTATGTCATTTAAATATTGATCTAAACTACAAAAGAGCTTAGGGTTGATGTAGTGTACCATCTACTTCATTATTTCCTAAGTAAGAGACATTGAGGAAGCTAGTTTCTGTGTTACAGAATGCATAGTCTTATATTTGATGTGTTCTATCGAAAATGTTAGTAGTGAACTTGCATACTCTCCACTTCTGTCTTAAATATAAGGCTTGGAAGAAGCTAATTTCTGTATTTCAAAATCCAAATTTTATTACCCTTCATTTCTCCTAAAGAGCAGTTTAAGAGTGAACTATTGCACTCTTAACTAATTGTTCCTCATGGAAAAATCTTGGAGAGAGCTAGTGTTAGTCTCTCAGAACCCATGCCATTCTAACTTGATGTGTACTTAACAAAGAGGGTAGGGCGTGAATAGCATGCTCTCAAAGTTAGTCTGTCCTACCAAGGGGAATTGAAAGGAAATCATATATGTCCCTCAATTTATGTAGTTCTAACCTTGACCTGTTAAACTACAGAGGATAGGAATGACCTCATATCTCCTTTACCTCAGTATAATCTTACTAAGGGAGCTTGGAGGGAACTTATGACGATCTCGTAGAATCCATGTCATCCTAATTTGGTCTGTCCTATGAAGGAGGTTCAGTGTGAGCTACTGTATTCTGAAAGTCTGTCCTAAGGAGGAGGCACAGAGGGAGCTAGTATATATCTCTCAGAATCCATGTGAAATTAAATTTGATCTATCCTATGGTTATGTTTTAAAGCGAATGAGATTGTTTTGTATAAATTTGGCTGGGA
Source organism: Uromys caudimaculatus (assembly GCA_028551405.1). Taxonomy (NCBI): domain Eukaryota; kingdom Metazoa; phylum Chordata; class Mammalia; order Rodentia; family Muridae; genus Uromys; species Uromys caudimaculatus. The sequence goes on along the minus strand of CM052722.1, from coordinate 34,316,064 downwards.
TGGCTGTCTGTCATAATCCATGTTTTCAGAACGTGATCTGTACTGTAGTAGAGGAGAGGAGTGAACTAGTGTATCTTTGACCAGTCTGCTTACACAGAAAGTATGGATGAGCTAGGATCTGTCTCTCAGAACTCATGCTGTGCTAATGATGAACTGTTCTACAGAAGAGGCCCATGTAAATTAATGTGCTCCCCACCTCAGTCAGTCTTACAGAGGAGACTTGGTGTGAGGTAGTATGTGTGTCCCAGAAAATATATATATATATATACACACACATACACACACACACACACACATACACACACACACACACACACACACACACACACACACACACACACACACACATATATATATATATATACATATATATATATTTACTATGTGGAAATATCATATAGGTAAGTACAGAGGGAAGTAACTTGGCACAATCTATAACTCAGTTTATTTTATACAGAAGAACTCTACGGAGTTTGTGTCTGTCTCTAAGAATAGATAGCTTGCTAACTGTGACCTGCCTTACAGAGAAGTTTAGGTATAAACTAGTACATTCCATACCTGGGTCTGCCCTACAAAATAAGCTTGAGGAGATAGTGTTTTCTCCCATAATCTGTGTGGCTTCAACCTTTATCTGTCATATGTAAAAGGATAGGGGTGACCTAGCATGCTCTATAACTCAGTCTGTCCTATGTAGGAGGATTGGCTTTAACTAATACCTGACTCAAACAATATATATTATTCTATCTTTAATGTCTACTACTGATAAAACTACATGTAAAATAGTATAAACTTCATGGCAGTTTGTCAAAGCAAAGGGGAACTAAATTAACCTAGTGTCTATCTCTCAGAGTCTTTTGTGACCTAACCTTAACTCAACAAGTAAAGAAGGTATGAGTGAACTACTGTGATTTCCGAGTAAGTGTGTCCTATAGAGTAAACTGATATCTGAACCCCTTTAACATTATTCTTGTAGTGCTATCCTGATCTGGCCTACCAATAAACTTAGGAACAAACTAGTGTGATCTACACCTCAGTATGTCCAAAGAAAGAGATGAAGAGAGCTAGTGTGCACCTCTCAGAATCCAAAATCTACTGTCCTTGATTTATCCTTTGCTTATATTTAGGGGTAAACTAGTCTGCTCTTCACAACAGTCTGTCCTACTGAATAGACTTTTAAGGGAGGAAGAAAAATGGCATGCTGTTCACACCAGTATGGCATATGGGCATGGGGGCTTTGAATGGAGCCACTGTCTTCTCTCAGAATCCAAATCAGCCAAATCTTTTCAGCACAATGGAGGAGCAAACAAGTGGCCTCTTCAAGTGAGTCAGTCCTACAGAGTAGACTTGGAAAGAACAAGTATTGACTGTCATTATGCATGTTGTCCTAGCATTGATTTGTCTTAAGGATGACTTTAGGAGTGACATAAGCACTCTATAAGTCTGTCCAAATGTGGAAATATGGAAGGACATTGAGCCTTTCTTCCAGTATCAATGCAGTGCTAACTTTGATCTGTCCAATATAGGAGATAAAAGTGAACTTATGTGCTCTGCATTTCACTCTGTCCTAATGAGTCATCTTGGAGAAAGTTAGTTTCTCTCAGAATCCTGGTTCTCCTATATCTACACTGTCCTACAGATTAGATTCCTCCAGAGTCTGTGCCTCCAAAGAGTTTTGGAGAGAACTGGTGTCTGCCTCTTAGAACCCACACTTTCCTAACCTTGATCTGTGTCACTGAAGAGGATAGAAGTGAACAAAAGAAGATAGAATGCGTGGTGTCCATACCAATCTACCATAAACAGGAGGCATAGGGGACAGAGAGAGCTAGTGACTATCTCTCATAATCCATGTAAAACTAAGCTTAAACTGTCCTCTGGAGAAAGTTACAGGGGAACCAGAGTGCTCTTCAACTTATCTTGTCCTATGGAGGAAGTTGGTAGGACTTAGCATTTTGTCTCCCAGAATCCATGCATACATTTTCTTAACATGGATCCTTCTTATAAACAAAAAGGAAGAGTGACCTACCATACACTATCCCTCATTCTACCCTGTGGGGAAAAAAGAGCTGGAGAGAGCTAGTAACAATCTATCACTCAAAATTCATATATTTCTATCTCAGGCTGTCCAAAAGAGGAGCATAGATGTAAATGAGTATGACATCTCAGTTTTTCCTCTAGGAGAGGCTTGGATGAAGCCAGTGTCTGTGTCTCAAAACCCTACTTTTCCTCATTTTCATCTGTCCAACCGATATGGGTGGGAGTAAAGTAGCGCTCAGTCCCTGTCTTTCTGCCCTAATGATGATTATTGGAGGATACTTGGGTCAGACTCTGAGAATCCATGTTGTTTAAGTCTTATCTGTCCCTTCTGAAGAGGACAGTTGTGAACTTGTGTGGTCTCCTCAGCACTGGGCTCTCTAATGGCTCATTCTCATGATACATTTCACAATAACTTTGATCATTCAAATGGATAAGTTTAGAAATGAAGTACTGTGCACTCAACCTAATTCTATTCTATTGAAGTAGTTTGGAGCATCCTAGTGTCAGTATCTCTGAATCTGTATTTACCCTGAATTGATCTTTTCAATGAAAAATGTCAGGGGTGAACTATTGTGTTCTCTACTTAAAATGCCTGATGGTCTAGGCCTGGAGGCAGCTTCTGTCTATACCTCAGTAATCATGTTATTCCTAACTTGATCTGACCTTTAGAGGATTATAAGAGTGACCTAGTGTGTGCACTCAATATATCCTACTAAGGAGAGGTGGATGGAGATTGTGTTTTCCTCACAGAATCCATGTTCTCCTAATCATTATCTGTCCTACAGAAGAGACTAAACTGAATTCATGCGTTCTAGAGAGCACTAGTGTTTGTTCTAGTGTTCTCTAGAGAGCACTAGTGTTTGTCTCCCATAATCCATGTTGTCTCTTATAACATATGTGCTCTTCACATATATATATCCAACATGGAAGGTTCTGATGAAGATAGTGACTTTCTATCAAAATCCATGACATTGTTACTTGACCAGTGCTATGAAGAAATTAAAGAGAGAAGTAGTGGGCTCTCCACATCATTCCATTCCACTGACGAGCCATGGACTTAGCTACTGTTTGTCTTTCAGAATCCACATTGTCTTATCGTTAATCCTTGCTATGGATGAGAAAAAAGATAACATAGTCTGATCTATACTACTGTATTCCTTTGGAGGAAGAGCTTAGAGAGTTACTGTCTGTCTGTAAGAATTCTCACTATCCTATTTATCTGCCATACAGATAAGGAAAGAAATGTGGAAGCATGTTTTATAGCTCAGTGTATTCTGTGGGAAAGAGCTGGAGGAAGCTCATCTCTCTCTGTTAGAATATATGCTCTACTAAGCTAGATTTGTATACTACAGATAAGGTTAGGACAGAATTAGTTGCCCTCAAGTAAAACCTGTGCTACAGAGAAAACATGAAGTGAGCTAGTGTCTTTCTCTCAGAATCTATGTTGTAACCCATTATCTGTCCAGTGGGGGATATTAGGGTTGAAATCCTGAGCTCTCCACTTAAGTCTGTCACACTGAGTGAAGACTATTAGAGGGAATTAGTTTATCTAATCATCTATATCATAATTCAGGCTGTATTAATCTTAATCTACTCCATGAATAAGTTTATAAATAAACTGGTATGAAATATACCTCAATCTGTCTTAAGAGTCTTGGAGTTCTCCAGTGTCTGTCCTTCAGAATATGTGCTATCCTAACCTTGATCTGGACAATTGAAGAGAATATGCTTGAACTAGTGTGCTCTCTACCTCAGACCCCCTTCTTCAGAGTCTTGCTGAGAGGTAGTATCTTTCTATAATATTATATTATGCTAATCATAGTATGTCCTATAGTCATGAGTAAACTAGTATGCTCTCCAACAACTCTCATTATACAAGGCTTTTGGGGATCAATGCCTGGCTTTCAAAATCTATGTTGTCTTAATGATGTGTCATGCAAATAATAAGATTGACCTATGAGGTTCAATACTTAAGGTCTATCATGATGAAAATAATTAGAGGGAGCTAGTATCTGTCTCTAACAATCCACTTGTTTTTTCTAAAGTCTTCTGTTCAACAGAAGAGGTTAGGGATGAAGTAGTATGTTCCAAACAGATATTTTTAGGATCTAATGTCTTTCTTTCAGAATTCATGTTTTCCTGACTTTATTTGTCTTTTGGAAGATGCAGGAAGGAAATGATATTTTCCCTGACTTAGTCTATTCTTCTGAGGAGTCTTGCAGTGATCTAGTGTCAGTCTTTCAGAATCCATGTTCTTTTAACCTTTATTTGTCCTATGAATAAGTAGAGGAGTGATATAGTTTGATCTATACTTCAGTGTATCTTAGGGAGAAACACAGATGATAGCTTGTGTCTATCTCTCATATCCTTGTGGTCTGATTCTTGATGTGTCCTAAGGGGTAGGGTAGGAGTTACCTAGTACGTTCTCCACCTCCTTTTGTATAGAGGAATCTTGAAAAAAGCTAGTGTTCGACTCTGAGAATTCCTGTTGTCTTGATCTATACTAATAAGATGGATAGAATTGCCAGAGTGTTCTGTAAAATCAGTCTGTCTGAAAAAATCAGGATAGAAGAGACCTATTGTTTATCTCTCAGAATCCCCAGAATATATTATTTCTTGATTTGATCTCTCTAACACAATGGGTTAAGCTAGACTTATATGCTATCCTCTGAAATATATCCTATTGTTTGGACGTAGAGTGCAGTGGCATTATTCTCTTTGTGCCCATGTGATCCTAACTTGAGTTGTCTTAGGAAAGAGTCACCTAACATGGTCTCAACTTGAATCTGTACTACTCAATGGGCTTGGATGGATATCATGTCTCACTTATAGAATATACTTTGTTCTATCCTTGATCTGCCTCATGGATGAGGTTAGAGGGGACTATTGTGTGCTGCATCTCTATCTGTAATAGGGAGGAGGAACAAGAAGTTCTGTTTCTCATAATTCATGTCATACTAACTTTGATCTGTCCCATATAAGAGATTAGGAGTGAACTAATATGCTCCCCACGTCTGTTTGTCCTAATGAGGAGATGTTGAGGGTGTTAGATTCAGTCACTAATAATCTCTGTTTTTCTAACTTTGGTTTATCCTAAAGATAAAGATAAGATAAAGATAAAGGTGAAGAAGTCATCTGTTCTACAGAAGGGTCATGGTGGAAATGGATATCTATCTCTCAGAATCCAGGTTTTCTAAACTTGATCTTTCCAAATGAATATGATAGGAGTGAGCTAATATGTTCTCCAACTCAGCCTACTTTACAGAGCAGTTGTGCTGGGAGATAGTGTCTGTCTCTCAGAATCAATGTGGTACTGCCCTTGATTTATCTTATGGATAAGGATAGGAGTGAGCTTGCATGTTCGCCCCCTCAGTATGTTTTACTGAATGCCTAAAGAGAATTTAATCTGCCTCTTAGAATCCAAATTTTCTTAACCTTGGTCTATCCTACAGGTAAGGACTGGAATGATCTAGCATTCTCTAGAACTCAATGTATGCTATAGAACAGAGCTGGAGAAATCTAGTTCATGTTTCTCAAAGTCTGTGTTGTCCTAATATTTAGCTGTCCTACTTAGAAAGTAAAAGGGTATTAGTGTGATCTCCAACAAAGTCTGTCCTACAGAGAAGAAATTGAGTGAGCTACTGTTCATCTTCAGAATCCACATCTTCTAAGACATGATCTGTTCTATGGTGAAGTGGAGAAGTAAGATAGTGTGCACTCATGTCTGTTTAACTGAGGACTTTTGGAGGGAGATAATTGTTTTCTGTCAGATTCCAGGTTTTCCTACCCTTGATATGTCCTACGAATAAGTTTAGGTGTGAACTAGTGTGCAACATAGCTTAGTATCCGTAAAGGAAGAATATTGGAGGATGCTAGTGTCTGTCTTTTAGAATCTGTGTTGTTCTAACCTTAAGCTGCCCAACTATTGAGAATAAGAGTGAACTAGTGAACTTACCATCTCAGTCTGTCCAGTAGTATAAACTTTGTTGGAGCTAGTGTCTGTCTTTAAACTCAGTGCTGTGGTGAGCTTGTTCTGTCCTATGGAGAAAGCTATAAGTGAACAAGTGTGCTGTCTACCATGGTCTTTCCTTTGAGGAAGGTTTAGTGGGAGCTAGTACCTGTTTTTCAAAATCCATGTTTCTTAACTTTGACCTGTGATAAAGAAAGCATTGCCATAGTTTATTCTATACCTCAGTGCATCCTATGGAAAAGAGCTGAGGAGAGCTAGCTTCTGTCTATCATAATTCATATCATCATAAATTGACCTGTTTTTCGAATGTGGCTAGACATTTACTAGTCTTCTTTAAAACTCAGTCTTTCCTACAAGTGAAGTTTGGAGGCAGCCAGTGTTGGTCTCTCAGTAAATACTAATTTGAACTACTAAAGAGGATAGGAGTGAATGAGTGTACTCCATCTCCGTTAGTACAACACAGTAAGATTGGAAGTAAATAGTGTCTATCTCAAATTTTACTGACTTTATCTATCCAGAAAAACAGGGTAGGAATAAACAATGATGCTCTACAACTAGGAATGAAAGATGGAGTAGGATTGGAGGAATATGGTGTCTATCTCTCACTATCCATGTCCTTCTAATATTATCTGTACTTTGGAGGTTAATAAGCATAAACAAGTGTGATCTCAGTGTTCAATCTGCCCTACTCTGGAAGTTATGGTAGACTTCTCTGTCCTACAGAATCCATACTGTAATAACCTTTATCTCTCTTTAGGATGAGGTTAGAAATAATTAGTGTTCTCTCAAATTCAGTCGTTAATATGGAGAAGGAGAGTGATGGTGTCACTGTCTCTCAGAATCTATATCTTACCAACTAATTCTGTCCTATAAGGAAGATTAGGACTGATCAAGTGTGTTCTACACTTCATTCTGTCCTACTGACTGGAGTCGGTTTTTCTCGCTCAGAAGCCAGGTTGTTCTAACTTTGATCTATCCAGCAGATTAGGGTAGGAGTGAAGGAGTGACTCATATTGAAGAATCTGGAATTCATCTAATGTCTGTCTCTCAGAATCCATGCAGAAATAATCAGGAGATGTCCCAAAAACAATGATGGGAGTTTTTAATCATGCTCTTTTTTTTTTCTGACTGATGTTGAAAGATAATTTTTTTCAAGCTCTGTGTTTTTAATTACATTTTAATTAATTACAAAGCAGTGTTCATACACCTTTAGTTTTGGATCGCCCACCCCACCCCTCTCTTCTTGCCAGCCTTCCCCCACTTCTATCCTTTTGTGTGTGTGTGTGCTTTACTCAGTTTTATTCGATATTCCAAACAACACAAAAGTACAGCCCCAAAGGATTATAAAGACTTCTTTCCCTGTGAAATGAAGTGGTATTATTATCTCATTTTGTCATGCCTATTAACAAGCCTTCATGAGAAAGAGGACACGTAAACCCAGATTTCCATGATGTGTTCAACAAGAAGGCACACGAAATCAAATGAGATTAACAACAAAGACACATCTTTACAGATCAAGGTGGAGTGACAATGTATCTCAAAGCATCCATGTTTTTCTAAACTTGATATTTTTCCAAAGAAATAGTAATTGGAATGAACTAATGTGCTCTCTACCAGCTGAAAAAAACTTGGAGTAACCTAGTTTCACAATAAGAATCAATGTTGCAGTAAAACCTTGATCCTATCAGTAAGGTTGACAGTGAATGAATACATTCTCCACCTCACTCTGTCCTCCTCAGGAGGGTTAGAGGGACCTGGTATCTGTCTCTCTGAATCCATGCTATATTTTTTCTTGATCTGTAATATAGATAAAGATAAGAGTGACCAACAATGCTTTACACCACAATTGTCGTATAGAAAAGGCTTGGTGGGAGCTAGTGACTGTATTTCAGAATCATGTTTTTTTTAATGTTGATCTGTCCTACAATTAAAGGTAACATTGCTCTTGCTTGCTCCATGCTCATTCTCTGGTATGAATAAGAGCTGAAATGTGCTAGTGTGTGCCTCTCACAATCCATATTATCCTAACACATTCTACCCAACAGAACAGGTTAGGAATAAACTGTTAGTCTACAAGTCCAACTGTGGATGTTTGAAGGGAGCTAGTACCTGTCTCTCATAATCCATGGTATCTTGAGTAGATTTGTTGCATTGAGGATGTTAGTCATGAACTACTTTGCTCTCTACCTCAGTTTGTTTTGATGAGGAAGCTGGGAGGATACAGTCTCTCTTTCTCTTTCATATTCCAAGTCATAATCACCTTGATCTGCCCTATAAGGAGGTTAGAAGTGAACTAGTGATCTACCTAAGCATGAGCTACAAAGGATGAATGGAGGGAATAAATATCTCTTAGAATCCATGTCTTCCTAAGTGTGCTCTTTTCTACAGCTGAGTTTAAGTGTGAATGAATATGTTTTCCATGACAGTCTGCCTTACTGAGAAGGAATGGAGTGAACTAGTCTGTCAGTCACTCATTATTTATCTCATGCAATCTATGATCTGTCCTCTGGGGACATAGTATTGAACTAGTTTATACTACATTTCTGTTTGTCCTACTGGGGAGTCCTGGAGTGAAATTAATTTTTCATAGAATCAAAGTTTCCCTAACACTGATCTGTTTTATGGGTACATTTACTACTGTATTAGTTTACACTCTACCTCAGGTTATCCATGAAAGAATCTTGAAGGAATCAAGTGTCTGTCCCTCAGAATCCATGCTTTCCTAACTTTTATCTTTCCATGTAAAGAAGATGATAAGGAGTTAGTGTGTTCTTCACCTCACTCTGTCTTATAGAGGAGGCTTTTTATAGCTCTTGTCTATTTCTCAGAGATAATTCTGTTGTAAACTCGGTCAGACCTCTGAAAGGGGCTGTGAGTGAACTAGTTTGTTTTCTGCATCAGTCTAACCTGTGGAGCTTTGGTGGGGGATAGAGCTTACATAATCATGGTATCTTAACTTTGATCTGTGTTACAGATAAGGACAGGACTGACCAACTTGCTCTATACCACAGTCTATCCTATGCAATAGACCTATATGGAAACTGTGTCTGTCTTTCAGATTCCCACTGTAGTAATGTTGATCTGCTACAGAGGCAGAAGTGAACTAGTATGTTCTCTACCTCAGTCTGTACTCCACTGGAGGCTAGTAGGGAACTGGTATATCTTAGCTTCCATATCATGCTAACTTGAGGACATTAAAAGTACAATAGTTTGTTGTCAAACTCTGTCTTACAAAGTAGGCTTTGCCAGAGATAGAGTCTGTTTTTCAGAAAACATTTTATTCTAACTCATACTGGCTAAGTAATTAGGTAAGAAATAAAGTAGTATGCTCTCCAACTCAGATTATTCTATGGATATATGGAAGAAGTAGAGTCTTTTTCTCAGAAACCAGCCCCATTTGTCCTATAAGACAGCTTATATAGAGCTAGTTCCTGTCTCACAAAATCCATGTTTTCCTAACTTGATCTTTTCTATGGAAGAAGTCAGTATTGAATTAGTGGGTTCTCCACCTCAGCATGACATGTGTAGGATTATTGGATGTAGTTGTTATTAGTCTGTCATTGCCCATGTTGTCCAAACATTGATCTGTATTAAGGACTAAGTTAGGAGTGAATTAATATGGTCTCCATGTCAATCTACTCTATGAAGAAGTCCTGGAAGGAGATATGTTTTGTCTCAGAATACATTTCTTTCTAACCTTGATCTAAGTACTAAGTACTAAGTACAAATTTAGTCATATTTTACTTTGCCCTCCACCTCAATCTGTCCTTCCAAGGAGGCTGGAAGAAAGCTCATTTATGTCTCTCAGACACGTTTTCAGAACTTTTAGCAATCCTAAATAGGAAAATAGGTGTCACTTAGCATTTTCCTAGAGAAGGTTTGGTAAGAGGTTGTGCTTGTCTCTCAGAATCCATGTGGTCCTAGATTGGTTTATCCTATGGAATATATTAGGGGTGAACAACTGTACCCCTCTAACTCAGTGTACCCTAAGGAAGAGGCTGGGCTTGAGCTACTATCTTTGGGCCAGTAACCATTTTCATATCCAATGGAGTAAAAGAGGACTGACCTGGTGTATTCTTCAACACATTTTGTCTATTAAAAATGCATGGATCAAGTGAGGGCTCCTCACAAAATCTGTTATACTAACCTCCATCTGCCCTACCCATGAGGTTACGAGTGATCTAGTGTATTATTTATCTCAGTCTTGCAATATAGAGGAGGGCAGGAAAGAAATGTGTGGGAGCTAGCATCAGGATCTTAGAAATCCATATGCTCTTAAGCATCATCAGTCCTAAGGAGGTCATTGGGAGTAACCTAATATGCTGTGTACCTCAGTGTATGCTACTGAAGTACTTTGGACAGAACTAGTTTTTCTCTTTCAAAGCCCAAGATTTTCCAAGGTTATATAGGTGCTATAGATAAGGAAAGGAATAATCTAATATGCATTCCTCCACTTTATATCCTATCAAACAGGCTTTTCTTGAGTTTGTGTCTCTCAGAATACATATTGTCATAACCTGGGTATTTACTAATGGAGAGGATATGAGAGAAATAGTGTGTTCTCCACCTCAGTATGTCTTAAGGAGGAGGCTGTCTCTCACAATCATCCTATCCTTGCTATGTCCCTACTTAGGGGGATTAAAGTGAACTAGTGTGCTCTCCATACCTTAGAGAGAGCTACTGCCTGTCATGTCCTAACCTTCACCTGTCCTAAAGATAAGTTAGAATTCAAATAGTGTCCACTCTAACTGTTCATATTTAGGATGATATTTGTAGGAAAATCGTGTCTGTCTCTCAGATCTCATTTTTTCCTATCCTTGAATTACTCTATGTATGAAGATATAAGTGAACGAGTATGCTCCCAACCATGGTCTGATCTCCCAATGATTCTTAAAGAAAGCTAGTGTCTGATCAAAAGAACCTGTGTTGTTCTTGCTTGATCTTTTCCATTGATTATATGAGGAGTGACCTAGTGTGCTCTGCACCTCAATTGTCCAGTGGAAGAACCTTGGAAAGATCTATTTTTGTTTCTCAGGAGCCATTTCATCCTGTCCTTGATCTGTACTATGGATAAGTTCAAGTAATGATGAGTTCAAGTTAAATAGAACTATAAGCATACACAATCAGTTCAACAAATGGAACCTTGATTTCAGTCCTATTTGGATCATATTGTCCAGTTTCCCTGGACATTACAGTTGTTACGTGGGGAGAAGCATCTCTTTCTTGTAGGAAACAGCCCTTAAGATTTCTAAAATTTTCTGGTAAAAAGTTTCTGATAGACAATCTAGGCAGATATTAAATTATGTTCCACCTTACAAGAAAAAAGAAAGAAAAAAATTGTCAATTATGATATTGAGGAATTTTCCACATAAATATCTTAATGTGCCCCATGAAATTACAGCAGAAGAAATTTAGTCCCCAACTTTTGAATGCAAATTAATTGATGAAAAGATGCTTTGACTGTAAACCCATAAGAATATCTCTGAATATGGTGTACATTTCAATGTAAGTAAGTGATGGTGGCAGAGAAATCATCAATCTTTTTGATAACTATGACGTAACCTCCCAAGGATTCTTTGAATGGTTCTCTTGCCTATTTTCATGATTGAATTTGGGCAAAAGTTCTTCAACAAATTTTTGTAAATATAGTCTTAGTAGGAAATATAGTACCACTAATAATCTCAGATTTTCGTTATAGATATTACTGCCATCATATGACAAACTCGGAAGTTACACACTGCTACCAACTTTCTGTCTCATATTCTGTATCATTGCAATTACCTACCATTCATCAAGGCCCCTTAGATCAATGCTCCTCTGAGGGATCCAACAGTTGGCCCTCCCATCATATACACTTTATCAAGCAGTTAATAGCAGTCAGTGTCTCCCCATCCCTTAACTGCAGTGAGGATGGCATTGAACTTAAAATTAGAGACAAGGTATTAGAGATACTCTCTGGTAGGCAGAGAGATAGAGAAAAGACCAAAGGCTGGGAAATAAAGGTAGCAAACTCACGAAATGGCTGGCTTTTCCTTCTCCCTCCTGACTTGACACAAAAGGCTTTCACCTCAAAACAAAATCTTTGTTGGCTTTTGTCTCTAGCAAGCAAGCCCTGGATTACAGACTGACTTTATAAGTTCAAGGCTATATCAGGACATGTCAACAACAGTGGCTAGTCAACCACAATCTTTTCTGTCTTCAAAGTGACGGACTCTAAATAAGGGGAGCAAAACTCTCAAGAAACTTTCAAATGCAAGTCCTTGAGAAGAGCCTGGTTGTCCCAGCTTTGTGAGTCTCCCTTCTGCTTTGTAGAGTATCATTTTCTCTGTGTAGCTGCTGCATGAGTGTGGCTATCAGCCCCAGGAAAGACATTCTGTTTGCTACTTTTGATATGTCTCTACTGCTACATGCTGTGTTTGAATCTTTCTTATCTTTAATTCTTTAACTGGCAGAGAAAATGAACCCAATCAAGACCCCTAGCCTGAGTCATGTTCTGTATCATTTAGTTTCTCATCTGGGATCTCTCTCAGGGATCAACAAACTCATCAAATTACAAAATCAGGCCAAACCCTAAGAGGAAAGGAGGTTTGACAGGTAAGTTTCCTGCACCCTTTCTCCATCCTTGATTTTATTTTCTTCTCTCTAACAAAGAGGATCTCCTCAGACCCATCACTGTCTTTGTACTCTAGAAAGCCAATTTAACTGTTCAGTAAACAGAGATTAGTGAACACATACTTCAAACAATAGTATTCTCCTAACGCCTGGTGGCACCATAATAATGTGACGTCTCCTTGTTTATGGTAAATTTGATCCAGGAGCATTCTTAGGGTAATTTGGAAAATTGCTCTCCTTGTAGATAAGGAGACTGTTGGATAACTTCTTATATACCTGATACTTCTGCAATGTTCAAGGTTAGAGAGGCCAACAACTCTTTTAAAATAGAATTGTATAACAGTTTTCTTTTCTCTCTCTCCCTAGAAGCTATCCCAGAATCCTGAAACTGACTATAGCTACTCTCCTCCTCTGAGCTGAAACTGTGAATTTTTTCCTCTGTTTATTTTGCTAATTGGGGGGCCCTACCCATCTACCATAAGGCCATAGAAATTTCTTTTTCCTTTATCCATTCTAACTAGCAAATTTCTCTGCTTAAAAAAGGCTCTAAATGCCTATATTTAATAGGAAAGATGTGAGGATCTGACAGACATCTGTGCCTGATAGGAGATGGGGTCATATTATCAGGGAGTTGGGCTCACTGTGAGCAAAATAATCATGTGGCTTGTCACCATCTTGGATGTTAAACTCCTCACAATGATAGCAGTTTTATAACTTGGCCACCATCTTGGTTAATGTAATCACAGAACATGAACCAACTCTAACAGCACCTAAAGAACTTCCTATTCCTACTGATTCCTCCCTTTAGTTATCATTCACCCCTTTCTTTTCTTCTTCTTTTCCTTCTCTTTTTCCTCCTCTTATTCTTTCTCCTCCTCTTTCTCCTCCTCCTCTTCTTCCTCCTCTTTCTCCTCCTCCTCTTTCCCCCTCTCTCCCTTAGAATAATGGCACAACTAGATACCTGTGCTTGACCAAAAGTGAGCCCTGAAAATGTCAGTGTTGGTGACAATGTCCTAAATAGAAGGAGTCTTACCCAGTCCACAGAAAGATTGTTATTGGGTGAATGGAATCCCATATTTAAGATTCATAGAGAATTTATTTTGTAAGTCTGGTTACTGTGTGTCAAGAAAATAACTAGCTCCCTTAAATGCCCACAACAATCAAATGCCTGGGGTAAAGGCAGAGTTGATGAACTTTACAGTCTTTATCAACTCAAAGAGCCCAGTGCAATCAACTATCATAAACTCCACATGCTTCCCTAAAAGGTACTGTTCTCTAGTATCAGAGGCAGACAAGTAGTTTAAGACTACCAATAACTTTTCTACCTACCCAAGGAATGATTTCCTGTGCCTTTGGTTACATTCTCTGAAGTAATTTATTTTACTTTTTAACATTTTTATTGGATATTTTATGTACTTACATTTCCAATGTTATCCCCTTTCCTGGTTTCTCCTCCAGAACCCCCCTATCCTGTTTCCCTCCCCATGCTTCAATGAGGATGCTCCCCCTCCCACACACCCACTCCCATCTCACCGCCCTGGCATTCCCCTACATTGGGGAATGGAGCCTTCACAGGACCAAAGGCTTCTCCTCCTATAGAAGATGGCCAGATAATGCCATCTTCTGCTACATATGCAGTTGGAGCCATGGGTCTCTCCATTTGTACTCTTTGGTTGGTGGTTTAGTCCCTGGGAGTTCTGGGGTGTCTTGTTGGTGGATGTTGTTCTTCCTATGGGGTTACAAACCCCTTCAGCTCCTTCAATCCTTTCTCTAATTCCTCCATTGTTGACCCTGTGCTCACTCCAATAGTTGGCTGTGAGCATCCACCTCTGTATTTCTCAGGCTCTGGCAGAGCCCCTCAGGAGACAGTTATAACAGGCTCCTGTCCTCAAACACTTCTTGGCATCTGTAATAGTGTCTGGGTTTGGTGTCTTTATATGTGATGGATCCCCAGGTGGGGCAGTCTCTGGATTGACTTTCCTCCAGTCTTTGCTCCACACTTTGTCTCTGTATTTCTTTTAGACAGGAGCCATTCTGGGTTAAAAATTTGGAGATGAATCGGTGGCCCCATCCCATCACCAGTGGCCTTGCCTCACCTCTGCATATGGTCTCTACAGGTTCTCCCTCCCCTTTGTTGGGTATTTTACCTAATCTCATCCATGTTGTGTCCTGGCCTGGGAGCCTCTTGCTTTCCTGGCATCTGAGACTTGGTGGTGGCTACCACTAGTTCCCCATCCCCATTGATACACACCTCTGTTCAAATTCCTGACCCTCTGTATATAATCCCAATCTCATCCCATACCTGATTCTGCTCCCTTTTTTTCCTGCCCCACCTCCTCTCTTCCTCCCAAGTGAGTATTTTCCTCCTGTGAATATTCTGTTCCCCCTTCTAAGAAGGACCGAAGCATCCATATTTTGGTATTACTTCTTCTTGAGCTTCATGTGGTCTGTTAATTGTACCTTGGGTATTCTGAGCTTTTTGGCTAATATCCACTTATCAGTGAGTGCATACCATGTGTGTTCTTTTGTGACTGGGCTACTTCATTTAGAATGATATTTTCTAGCTCCATCCATTTGCCTAAGAATTTCATGAACTTAGTGTTCTGTTTTGATTTCAAATCTCTCAGTTATAGTAAAGTGATTACAAAAAAGGTATGAATTAGTAGGAGCACATAATGAGTTTTAAAATTTGTTCTCCTCTATTTTCTGTATGTAATACTCTCTAGATTTCAAGGACTTAAAACCAACTTACCTATGATAACTTAAAAAGAAAAAGAAAGACCTGATGGTTTAGAAAGGACTCATGTAATAATGTATATAAAAAATAACTGACCAAGATGACTTATCACACTTGTTTTCTATTTTGAAAATCTTCATAATGATAAAATAGACACACAATGTAAAAATATGGCCATGATACCAGGAAGATGCTAAGGTAGAGTAACTATCATTTTCTACTGTTTCACCTACTATTCGAACTATATGGGGACCCTACACTTCTATCAGAAGATAAACATTACATGATTTTCAACCACCCAAACAAGCAAATAGTTAAATCCTGGAAAATACAAACCTACTTTCTATCACTCAAAATACATATCCTTCTAAACTAGATCATTCCAAGGATAAGGCTGAGAGAAATTAGTGTGCATTCCACCTCACTCTGTACTACAAAAGATGCATGGATGGAGCTAATGTTGATTTCTCTATATGTACTTTGTCTTAAACTTGTTCTGGTCTACAGAGGAGGTTAGGAGTCAGCTAGTGCTCTCTTATGAAGGGGAGGCATAGAAAGAGCTCCTGTCTGTCTATATCTGTATTCATGTTGTAATAATGAAAATCTGTCCTCTGCATAAGTTTAGGAGATAACTAGTGTGTTCTCAACATCATTCTGTCCAGAAATGTAGGTTTCATGGAAGCTAGTATCTGTCTCTTATAATCCATGCCATCTTAGCTTGATCTGTAATGAGATTAGGAGTGAATTAGTGTGCTCTCCAATTCCATCTGCGCTATGTAGCAGCCTAGGAAAGAGCTAATGTATGTCTCATAAAATATATGTTCTGGTAAACATGATCTGGAATATGGATAATGTTAGGTATAAGTTAGCATGCTTTCCACCTCAGTGTGTCTACAAAAAAGCCTCTGAGGGAGGTAATGAGGTAGTGAGTAGTGTTTGTCTCACAGAATTCATGTTGCACAAAGCTTGATTTGTGTTACAGACAAGGTAAGGAAAGAGTGTAAAATACTCTGCTCTCTACCTGAGTCTATGCTATTCTGTCTCTCAGAATTATTATCTTCCTAACCTCGGTTTGTCCTGGAGAGGAGGTTTAGAGTAAAGTAGTGTGATCTCCAACTCTCTGTCTTACAAATGATGGTAGAAGCTAAATAATGTGGCTAACCATGTCATCTTAAACTTGATTGATTCTACAGAGGAAATTAGGAGTAAACTAGAGAGCAATCAACTTCAGTCTGTTTTACTAAGGTGTCTAGGAGGATGTTAGCTTATCTATCTCTTATTCCAGTTTGTTCCAACTATAAGGAGCCCTGTGAATAAGGTTAAGTGTGATCTAGTATGCATTCCATCTCATTCTGCCCTATCTAAAAGGATTGAAGGGAGCTAGAGTCTGTCTCTCAGCATCTATGATCTGAAGAGGGTGAGAGTGAATTACAGTTCCTGTCAAAATGCACTTTGAAAGAGGCAGTGTTTATTTTTCAGAATACATTGTGACCTAACTTGATCTGTTTTATGGAGGAGGACAGGAGTGAACTAGTATGCTCTCCAATTCAGTCTATGGTGGCATGAAAGGAGTTAATATCTCTCATAATTCATGCAGTGCTAACCTTGATCTGTTCTAATAGGATCATTCTCCATTTGTCTCACTGAGGAGGCTTAGAGGGAAATACTGTCTGTCTCTCAGAATCCATGTTGTCCTACCTTAATTGGTACTATGAAGGAGTATATGAGTGACCTAGTGATCTGTCGAACTCTGTCCTAAAATAAGAATTGGAGAAACCTAGTGCCTCTCTCCTAGGATCTATGTTGTCCTAACTTGATCTTTCCTATAGGAGTATTTTGGAGCGGACTAGAATGATAGCTGCCTCAGCACGACTTATGAAGGAGCTTTGGAGAGAACTAGTGTATCTTTCTCCCAGTTTCCTCATTTTCCCATTTTTCCATAGTGTCCTAATGAGGAGATTAGGATTGAACTATTCTGTGCCCCACCTCAGTTTCTACTACTAAGGATACTTTTATGGAGCTAGCCTGTGTCTCTTAGAATTTGGATTTTCCAAATATTGATCTATCTTACAGATAAAGATAGGTATTCTTAACATGCCCCATACTTCAGTGTATCACAGAGATTAGGGTTAAATGTGGTTAAATTCATTTTTCTGAACCCATGTCATCTGAACAGTTATCTGTCCTACAGTGAGTAGATTAGAAGTGCATGCTGTACCTTAGTCTGTTCTAGAAAGGAAGCTTGAATGGACCTAGTGTTTCCTCTCAGAATCCATGTTGTCTTAACATGGACCTAGCCTACAGATAAGTTGGCGAGTGAATTCATATGTTCTACAGATGAGTCCATCCTATGAACAAGGCTTCTGGGACATGTGCATCTTTCTCTCAGAATTTATGATCACATCATATATGTGATATATTTAATATGTTATTGTGAAGTATGAGTAACCTCGTGTGCAGTGCACTCTAGTCTGTCCTACAGTGAAAACATGTCATCATGTCTCTCAGAATAAAAACTGTGAGAATGTTGTCTGTCCTACTAACAAGGACAGTAATTAACTAGTGTGCTTGCAAGCTTAGTACTTCAAGGAAGAAGCTTGAAGGGAGCTAGTGTCTGTCCCTTAGAATGGGAGCTAGCGTCTGTCCCCTAGAATATATGTTTTAATAATCTTAAATTGTCCCACAAAGCAGACTTGGAGGGAAATAGTGTTCATAATCTGTCCTACTCATAAGGATGAGTGTGACGTCATGTGATCTATAACTCAGTATATCCTGTGGAGGAAACCAGGGGAGAAATTCTGTCTTTTTGTTTGAGCCCATGCCATCCTATCCTACATAAGAATCATGAGAAAAGTAGTATGCTCTCCACCTTAATCTATCCTACAGGGGAGGCTTATAGAGATCTAGTGTCTGTCTCTCAGAATCCATGTTTTCTTAACTTGGTCTGAATTAGAAAGAGGAAAGGAGTAAGGTACTATGCATTCCACCACAGTCGATTCTTGTAAGGAGCTAGTATCTTTCTCTGTGAATCAATGTAACATGATGTCCATAAAAAAAAAGATTACTGGAAGTTAGTGTCTGTCTCTTGGAATTCTTTTTTCCCTTTCTTGACCTCTCAATAGCAAGAATTAAGGAGTGAACTACTTTGCTTTCCACCTCAGTATGTCTTAAAGGCTAAGCATGGAGAGAGTTGGTTTATGTTTTTAGTATCAATGTGGTCCTAATTTATCTGCCTTATAAAGTTTGGAGTAAACCAGTGTGCTTCCTAGTACTCAGTATGTCTAAGTGGGGTGCCCTGAGTTAGCTAGTATCTATCTGTAAGAATCTATTTCCCACTATTCTTGTTCTTTCCTATTGATAAAATTTGGAATACATGAATATGCTCGCTATATAAGTCTGTCCTACAGAAGAAGGTTGTAAGGAGTTAGTATCCAACACACAAAATATATGTTGTTCTAACGCTTATCTATTATATGAACAACAATAGGAGCAAAAATATATGCTTGCCATATCAATCTGACCTGTGAAATGGGCTTGTCGTGAGCTAGGGTCTATCTCTAGAATTTATAGTACATTTACTTTGATCTTTCTTACGGATAAAGTTTGGAGTAAACTAGTGTGGTCTCAGCCTCGTTATATTCTACTGAGGAGGCTAGGAGGAATCTAGTGTCTATCTAATAGAAATCATGCTTTTAAAGCATTATATCTCTTAGTGATTAAATAGAATTGACCTAGTTAGGAGTGAACTAGTATGCTTTCTAACCAATCTGTCCTAACAAGGAGGATTGGAATAAGCTCTAGTCTGTCTTTCATTATCCATGTCATTCTAACTGTACCTGCTCAACAAAGAAGGCAGAGTCCAGCACCATGTTCTCTATAGGATGGCTGAGACTTTGATGAAACTCTTGTGTAACTCTCAGAATTCATGTTATTTTAACATGACATGTCCTATGGAGGAGTATACAATGAAACTAAATTTATCTCTGTCTGTCTTACCAGTGTGTGTGTGTGGGGGGGGTCTGCATCTAAGAATTCATGTTGTCCAGAACCTTGATCTGTCCTGGGGATGATTTTACAAGCGAAGTAGTATGGTCTTTACTTCAGGCTGTCCATGCATTGTAGACTGGGAAGAAGCTTGTGTTTTTCTCTCAAAATGCCAAATGCCCTAAACAAGAATTATTCTACAGAAGAAGTTTTGAGTGAACTAGCCTTTATATCATTCTGTACTGTGAATGAGGCCTATGGGAATCTAGTGTCTATCTCTCAGAATCCATGAGTAACCTTGGTCAGTTTTAGAGATGTGTAAAAGAGTTGGAGGTAGTGAGTTGATATTTCACATAATCTAATTTTTTCTAACAATGTCTGTTCAATGGAAGAGGTAGGGAGTGAAATAGTATTCTTACCAACTCAGTCTATTCTATGGTATTCTGAAGTCTGACTCTCTGAATCTATGTTGTGATAACTGTGATATGTATTTGGTTACATTTATGGTTACCAAGTATGCTCTCCAAATCAGTCTGTCCTACAGAAAAGGCTTGCATCTGTTTCTCAGAATCAATGTTGTCATAACCTTAATCTGTCCTACTGAGGAATACAGAAATGATTGAGTGTGCTCTCTACTTCAGTCTGTTATATGTAGGAGGCTTGGAAGAATAGTGTTTCCCTCAGAATCTAATTTGTGCTTACTTTTCTATCTAGCAGAAGTTAGGAATGGAATATTTTGCACTATACTTCAGACTGTCTTATAGAGGAGGATTGAAGGGGGCTATAACTGTCTGTGAGGGTCCTCATCATTATAACTCATACTGTCCAACAGAGGACAATAGCACTGAAGTACAGAGGAGTATAGGAATAAAGTAGTGTGCTTTCTACCTCAGGGCAACCAGTGCTGGAGGCTTGGAGGAAGCTAGTCACTGTCTGTCAGAATCAATATCACTATAACTTGATCTATCCTAAGGAGGACTTTAAGACAGTGTACTGGCTGGTTTTGTGTCAACTTGACACAAGCTGGAGTTATCACAGAGAAAGGAGTTTCAGTTGATAAAATGCCTCCATGAGATTCAGCGCTAACGCATTTTCTCAATTAGTGAACTAGGGGGAAGGGCCCCTTGTGAGTGGTACCATCTGTGGGATGGTAGTCTTGGGCTCTATAAGAAAGCCAGCTGAGCAAGCCAGGAGAAGCAAGCCAGTAAGTTACATCCCTCCATCGCCTCTGCATCAGCTCCTGCTTCCACCTGCTTGAGTTCCAGTCCTGACTTCCTTTGGTGATGAACAGCAGCATGGAAGTGTGAACTCAATAAACCCTTTCCTCCCCGACTTGCATCTTGGTCATGATGTTTGTACAGGAATAGAAACCCTGACTAAGACAGATATAAATAGTGTACTTTCCATTTCAGTTCAACCTACTGAGGAGACTTAGAGGGAACTAGTGTCTCTGTAAAAATCCATGTTCTTATAACCTGGATGTGTTCTACACAAAAGAATAAGTGTGACTTAGTGTGATGTACACCTCCATATGGCTTATGGAGGAAGATAGGTAAGAGCTACTACTGTCTGTCTGTTTGAATTTATGCCATCCTTTCCTTGATCTGTCCTATGAAAGAAGACAGGAATAAAATACTATGCTATCTACTTCACTGTCTTATAGAGAAGGCTTATAGAGATCTAGTGTCTATCCCTCAAAATCCATATTGTCTTAATCTCAATTATTAAAGGGTACAGGATTAAACTAATATGCCCTTCACCCCAGTCTATCCTTGTAGGAAGCTAGTATCTGTGACTTTGAACCAAGGTAACATGATGTCCGCTGAAAAGAAGGATAGCAATGGACTAGTATACTTACACAATCTGTCTACAGGATGACTGGTGGAAGAAAGTGTCTGTTCCTCAGAATTCATTTCTTCCTTGCATGATTTCTCCAACACAATAGGTTAAGAATGAACTACTATAACCTCCACCTAAATATGTCTTATTGGAGAAGCCTTTGATGGAGCTATTGTCTGTGTTTCCATAATTTTACCTGTCTAGAAAGATTGTAGAAATCACATAATGTTTTCTCTACCTCAATCTATAGCATGAAGAAATAAGAGGAGTAGGTAGTGTCTTTTGCAGATGTCATGTAGTTCTATCTTTGATCCACCTTTCATAGGATATTAGGAGTGAGCTAATGCTTTCTATATAAGTATGTTCTGCTGAGTACTCATAGGTGTAGTTTCTCACACTCAGGCTCAGGAACCCTATTGTTCAAACATTGATCTGGCCTAAAGGCAAGGTTATGAGTGAACTAGTGTTCTGTTCCTCCTACCTCTTTCATCTCTTTCATAATGAAATATCTTGGAGGAACTACTGTCATTCTCTTAGAACTATTGTGATCCTAACCTTGCTCTGTTCTTTTGAATATGTTAGGAATGAACTAATTTGAACTCTACCTTATTCTTTCCTACCAAAGTGGCTTGGAGAAAGTTAATGTCTGTCTTTCAGAATGCATTTTGTACCAAACTGGATCTATCTTAGAGTTAAAGATAAAATAGATATACTGTGTTCTCTACTTCAATTGTCCTATGGTGGAGGACTGGGGGGGTTAGGGCCTAGATTTCAGAATCATTGTTTATACCTATGTGTGTCCTATGGAGGCGGTCTGGGGAGGAGCTATCCATATCTTTTAGAATCCCCAGTGCCCAATTCTTTACAAGAACTATTGATAAGGTTATAAATGAACCAATGTGTTCTCTAACTTTTTATATGGAGGATGCATGGATGGAGATAGTACTTGTCTCTCTCAAAATTAATTTCATTGTGGCTTTGCCATATCCTCCTCAACAAGATAGAAGTGATGAACTATAAATTTCAGTCTGTCTTACAAAGGAAGATTGGAGGTGTTTAGAATGTATCCCACAGGGTCCATTTTATTCTAACTTGATCTTTACTATGGAAGAGCTTATGAATGAACTACTGTGTCCCCTACCTCAGAATATCCTATGGAGCAGGTTTGGAGGAAGCTAGTATCTTTTTCTCAGTATGTACATTGTCTCAAAACTTAATCTGTCCTATGGAGGAGGTTAGGAGGAAACTGTTGTGTTCTCCACTTTAGTCTATACTACTAAGGATATATGGAGGGAGCTTGTCTTTTTCTCTTAGAATTCAGGTTGTCTGAATATAGATCTTTCCTAAGGATATAGATATAAGTGGCCTATCATACTCTCTGTACCTGAGTGTGTCATACAGAGGAGGACAATATGGAGCTAATGTTGCTTTCTCAAGGTCTTTGTCATCTGAACATTGATCTGTATTACAGAAGATGAGAGATTAACTAGTGTACTTTAAATCAGTCTGTCATGAATAGGAGACTTGGAGAGAGCAAGTGACTATGTCTCAGAATCCATGCCATTCTGACATTGGGCTATCCTATTAAGAAGCATAGGAATAAACTAGTTTCCCCCCCAACTAATTCTATCTTACAAAGGAGGCTTGGTGGGAACTTGTATCTCTTGTCAGAATCTACAACATCCTAATTGGATTTGTCCTACTGAGGTGTTTAGGAGGGAACTAGTGTGCCCAGTACCTCAGTTTGCCCTATAGGAGAAGCTTGGAGGGAGCTACTGCTTTTCTCTCAAAATTCAAGGTATCTTAACTTGGATATGTCCTGGCGATGGATCAAAGAATTAACTAGTATGTTATCCACCTCAATCCATCCTGCATAGGAGACTCTTGGGGGAGCTTGTGCTGGTATCTCAGAAACTATGTTGTTCTAATCTGATCTGTCCTATTGAAAAGGATAAGAGAGGCCTCAGGTATTATGCACAATAATCCCTTCTACGGAGAAAGCAGTATCCCCATCTCTGTCTTAAAGATGAGGCTTGGAGTGCTATATCTCAACATTCAAGTTCTATTACGCTTGATCAGTCTTAAGAAGCAGGTTAGGAGTGACTACTGTAATCTTTAACTCAGTGTGACTTATGGAGAACGTT
This sequence comes from Uromys caudimaculatus, assembly GCA_028551405.1. Taxonomy (NCBI): domain Eukaryota; kingdom Metazoa; phylum Chordata; class Mammalia; order Rodentia; family Muridae; genus Uromys; species Uromys caudimaculatus. The sequence continues at coordinate 34,292,744 of CM052722.1, read as the reverse complement.
TGGAGGGAGCTAGGGTTAGCATCTCAGAATCCTTGAAATTTAAACATTATCTGTACTACAAAAGAGAACAGGAGTATAGTAGTATGCTCTCAAAGTCAGTCTGTACTACCAAGAAGGATTGAAGGGAGCTCATGTCTGTCCCTCAGAACTCATATTGTGCTAACCATAAAGATCTCAAACTGAAAAGGACTGGAATTACTGCATGTGCCCCTCACCTCACTAAAGTCTTACTAAGAAGGCTTGGATGGAGCTTGTGACTGTTTCTGAGAATCTGTGTAATCCTCACACAATCTGTCCTATGAAAGAGGTTCAAAGTGAGCTACTGTGTTCTGAAACTCAGTCTTTACTAAGGGAGAGGTTCATAAGGAGCTAGTGTCTATATCTCAGTATCCATGTGGACATAAACCTGACCTATCCTATGGTTAATTTTTAATATAAATGAGTGTGCTCTTCCTCAGTCTGTGTTATGTTGGGGGCTAGGAAGGAACTCATGTATGTCTCTTCATTGATATTTACTTGATATGCCCTATGGAAGAGGCTAAGATTTTATTAATTTGTTTTCTACTTCAATCCTCTATATAATTAGTTTACAAGTGAATTAGTGTATTCCCCCCATCAGTGTAGTGTACCAAGTGGGCTTATAGGGATCTAGTGTCTCTGACTCTATGTTTCATTAACCTAGGAAAGTCTTAAAGATGATATCAGGATTGAATTAGCTTGCTTTCTAACACAGTCTTACAGAGGAAACTTGATAGGAGGCGGTGTGTGTCTCTCAGAATTCATAGTTATATCCTGTATCTATCCTATGGATAAGTACAGAACTAGCCTAACATGATCTACTTCTCAGTTTATTATGTGGAGAAAAACTCTGTGCATCTGGTGTCTGTTTCTCAAAATTGATGTCATCTGAAATTTGAACTTCCTTACAGAAAATGTTTGGAGTAAACTGTATATACTATGTACCGCACTTTGTCCTCCTGAGGAATCATAAGCCAGATAGTGGTTGTCTCTCACAGTCTAAGATTCTTCAGTGATCATCTGTTATATGGAAAAGGGTAGGAAAGAGCTAGGTTGCTCTATACCTCAGTCTATCCTAAACAGGAAGAATCAGGAGAGCTAGTGTCTGACTCAAAGAAAACGAATTGTATTAACTTTGATTTTTACCACTGATAATATGAGAAGAGAAATAGTACAAACTTTATGTCAATCTCTCCTAACAATGAGAATTGTAGAAAGCTAGTGCCTATCTCCCAGAATCTACTGCTTTTTAACCTTAACTGACCAAGTAAAGAAGAGTGAACTATTGTACTCTCCACATGAGTATGTCTACAAAGTAGACCCAATTTCCCTCTCCCTCCTGCCCTCTCATTATCCATGTAGTCCTAACTTGATCTGACCTACAGAGGAAGTTAGGAATGAGCTAGTGTGAACTGCATCTCATATTTCCAAAGAAAGAGCCTGAAGAATGCTAGTGTCTGGCTCTCAGGATCCATGATCTACTGTCCTTGATCAGTTCTTCATACACACACATACATAGGAGTGAACTAATGTGCTCTCTACATCAGTCTGTCCTACTGAATAGACTACTAAAGAGTAGGGTCTCACTCACAGAATCCATGTTTTGCTAACAACCTTCATTTATTGTATAGATAAGGAACGGAGAAAAATGGTGTGCTCTTAACATCATTCTGACATAGAGAGGGCCTTTGGAAGCAGCTTCTGCATTCTCTCAGAATTCATATCATCCAAATCTTATCAGCACATTAGAGGAAGAGAGGTGTGATCAAGTATGCTCTGCAAGTGAGACAGGCCTACAGTATAGGCTTGTAAAGAATAAGTGTTGACTTTCAATGTCTATGCTGTCCTTGATTTTTCTCAAGGATGATGTTAGGAGTGAAGTAAGCACTTTCTATCCGTCTGTCCTAATGTATTAACATGGAAGAACGTTAGTCCTTTCTCTCAGTATCAATGTAGTGATAACTTTGATCTGTCCAATTAAGAAGATTTGGAGTGAATTAACATGTTCTGCATTTCAGTCTGTCCTAATGAGTCATCTGGATAAAGTTTGTTTGTCTCAGAATTCTGGTTGTCCTATATTTTGTCTGTCTTACACATAAGGTTATGTTCAGTCATATTCATTCTGTACTTTCAAAGAGTCTTGGAGAGACCTGCTGTCTGTCTCCTAGAATCCATTGTTTCTTAATCATGATTTGATTACTGATGAGGACAGGAGTGAACTTGAATGCTCTGCATCCCAGTCTGCCCTAAGTAAAGGCAGTGGGCAGTGGGCAGAGCTAGAGTCTGTATCTCAGGAACATGTTGAAATAAACATAGTCTATCTTCTGGAAGATAGTGCAAGGGAACGAGTATGCACTTCAATTTAGCTTACCTTATGGAGGCAGTTGGTAGCAGTTATTTTCTGTCTTGCAGAATCCATGCTTTTGTCAACATGGATCTTTCATACCTTAAAAAAAATTATGAGCTATCATACTTACTCCTTATTCTACCCTGTAGAAAAGAGCTGGAGGAAGCTAGTGTCTGTCTCTCAAAATTCATATTTTTCTAACACAGCTTGTCTAAAAGAGTGGGTTAGGAGTAAACTATTATGATCATTATCTCACTATCTTCTACAAAAGAGGCTTGGATGAAGCCACTGTATGTGTCTCAAAACCTAGCTTTTCCTAACTTTCATGTGTCCTACAGGTAAGGGTTTCAGTGAAGTAGTGCTCAGTCCTGGTCTCTCTGTCCTATTGAGAAATCCTGGAGGGTGCTTGTTCTGACTCTGAGAAACGATGTTAGCCTAAGCCTTATATGTCCTTCTGAAGAGTAGTCTTTCCTAGGGATTCTTCCATGGGGTTATCTACTGACTCACTCTAACAAGCCTTTTTGTGCTAACCTTGATCTTTCTAATAGATAAGTTTAAATGTTAACTATTATGCACTATATCTCATTCGGTCCTTTTAAATAGCTTGAACAGAGTTAGTATCTGTTTCTCTGAATCAAGTTTTCACTGAATTGATCTCTTCAATGCAAAAGGTCATAGGTTAACTAATGTGCTAAACTAGACTTAGTGGCAGCTCTGTCTGTCCCCGAGGTTCCATGTTATCCTAACTCGATCTGTTCTTTGGAGGATTATTGGAGTGACCTAATGTGGCCTGGTCTATCAATCTGCCCTAATAAGGAGGGATGGATGGAGATTGTGTTTCCCTCACAGAATCCATGTTCTCCAAATCATTATCTGTCCCATTAAAGAGATTAGATTGGACTAGAGTGCTCTCTACCTCAGTCTTTAATATGGAGGAGAAAGAGCAGGCAGGTAGTGTCTGTCATCCTAGCCTTGATCTACTGTACATAGTAGCTTAGGAGTGAATTACTGTGCATTCTAATTAAGTCTGGCCCAGTAAAGAGTTTTGGAGGAACTGACATTCTCTCGATCTAATCCATGAGGTTTTGAGTAAAGTAGTGTTTCATTGTCCTCTGTCTTTCCCATCAAAAAATATTTAGTGATCTACTATCTGTCTCTCAGAATACACAATGTCCTAAACTTGTTTTGTCCTACTGAAGAAGATAGGTGTGAACTACTCGGGACTCCATCTTAGGGTGCCATACAAAGTAGGCTTGATGTGACCTAGTATCTGTTTGTTAGAATCAATGTTATACTAAACTTAAATTCTAGAGGAGATTGTGGATAAGATATTAGGTTCTCCCTCTCAGTCTCTTGTCCTGATAAGGCTTGAAGGAATCTAAGGTCTGTCTCTGAGAATCCATGGTATCTTAATCGTGACTTCTATCTTGTGTCTGCCTTTTAAAAATCCATGTTGTTTGAGTCTTTCTTTGTCCTATAAATAAGTGGAGGAGTGACCATCCTTCAGTGTTTCCTGTAAGGAAACAAAGGAGGGAGCTGGTTGTCTATCTTTCATATCTGTGTGGTCTGACCCTTGATCTGTCCTAAAGAATAGGGTTGGAGTGACCTAATGTGGTCTCCACCTCTCTATGTTGTACAAACTTGTATTCTACTATAAGAAATCATGCTATCTTCACTTGATCTGTACTATGAAGCATAACAGAACTGACAGTGTACTGTAAAACTCAATATGTCAAAAAGGGAGTTTTGAAGAGAGCTATTGTCTATCTCTCAGAATCCCTAGAATCTATTTTTCTTGACTTGATCTCTCTAACACAATAGGTTAGAGTAAATTGATAGGCTATCCACTGACATATGTCCTATCAAGTATACATGGAGTATACTGGCATACGTGTCTCAGTATCCATGTTGTCAACTTGATTTGTCATAAAGGGGATTGTAGGAGTGACTTAGTATGCTCGAGACTTCAATCTGTCCTGTGAAAGAGGCTTTGATGCAGATTGTATGCTCCCATCTAACTCTGTCCTACAGAGGATGCTTGTAAGGAGCTAGTATCTGTTTCTCAGAATCCATGTGGTCCTGAGCTCATTTTTCCTACTGAGGATGTTAGCAATTATCTAGTGAGCTCTCCACTTCAATCTGTCCTGCTGAAAAGGCTGATTTTGTGTGGTCTCTGTCTCTTAGATTCCCAGTTATAGTGACTTTGATCTTCCCTACAGAAGTTAGAAGGAAACTTATATGCTATACTTGAACCCATCCTATAGAGGAAGAATGGCATAATTAAGTGTCCATCCCTAATTGTGTCTTTCAAATTGTACTCTGTTCTACAGATGAGGTTAGGAGTGAATTAATACTTTTTTTTTTTATTACAGGCTTACCTACTTGGAAGAAATGGTGTGAGATAGTGTGTTAGTCTCTCAGTCTCTTATAATCTATCACATGCAGTCTATGATCTGCGATACGGGGAGATTAGGAATGAACTAATATACTCTCTATTTCAGTTTTTCCTCCAGGGGAGTCCTAGAGAACATTAACTTGTCTCTCATAGCATCAAGGTTGGGTTTAAGTTTAGTATTGAATTGGTTTACACTTTACTTCAGGTTGTCCATGGAAGATTCTTGAAGGAATAAACTCTGTCCCTCATAATTCATGTTTTCCTAAACTGTCCAACTAAAGAGGATAAGAGAGAACTAATGGTCTCTCTATCCACATTTGTCTTATACAGGAGGCTTGTTGGCAGCTATTGTCTGCTTCTCAGAGATAGTGCTGTGCTAAGTTGATCAGTGTGCTGAGCTAGATCAGTCCTGTGAAGAAGCCTTCGAATTAAACCACTGTGTTCTCTGTATCAGTCTGTCCTATGGAGGTTTGGAGAAAGCAAGGTCTTTCATAACCCTTGTTATCGTGACTTTGATGTATGTTAGAGATAAGGATATAACTGAAAATGTATTCTACATCACAGTCTATCCTATGCAAATGAGCTGTAGAAATTGTGTCTGTCTTTCAGATTCCAATTGTAGTAAATTTTGATCTGTCTTACAGAGGCAGTTAGAAGTGAAATAGTGAGCTCTTCTCAGTCTTACTATGGAGGAGGCTTGTATGGAGCTGATATCTGTTAGATTCTATATCATACTAACTTGATCTGTCCTACTGAGGACGATAAAGTACTAACTCAATCTGTCTCACAAAGTAGGCTTTAAGAGAGCTAGAGTCTATCTTTGAGAATGCATTTCATTTTAACTCATATTGTCTAACTAAGTAGGTATGAAGTGAAGTACTATGCTTTCTACCTCAGATTTTCCTATGGATATTTGGAGGAAGTAGAGTCTCTCAAAACCATGTAGTCCTAACCTTAAACTTTCCCAGTGACAAAGATAGGAACAAACTACTGTAATAGTCACATCACATCATTATATTCAATAGAGTATGATACAGTGGCCTAGTATCTATTCCTCCATACTTATGTTTTCCTAAATTTCTCTGTTTTATGGAGGAGTAGAGACATGAATCAGATTGCTCTCCAACTCAGTGTATCCTACAAAGAAAGCTTAGCTAGAGGTAGAATCTCTCTAACACAATCCATGTTATCCTAATCTCTATGTGTCCTACAAAAGAACCTAGGAGTGAACTATCATGATCTATACATCATTCTGTCCTATGGAAGGGGAATTGGAGGGAGCTAGTGTTTATTTCTCAGGTGGCATGACATCCTGACCTTAATCTGTCCTCTCTAGGAGGTTAGAACAGAGATACTGCACTCTAATTCAATTTGCTTTACTAAAGCATCTTAAAGGAAGAATGTTTTCTTCATCAGCAATCAGTTTTTCCCATTTGAACAATGGATAATGTTAGAATAGTAGTGTTGTGCATCAGACCTCAGTGTGTCCTACAAAGAATTCACAGATGGAGTTACCTTTATCTCAATATCCAGGGAATACTTACCTCGACATTTCCAAAGAAGAATTTAGGAATGAACTAGTGTTTTGTCCAGCTCCCAAGGAGGTATGTCTCTGATATCCATCTCAGCAAGTCCAACATAGGAGTCTTCTGGGGAACTAGTGTGTTTCTTTCAGGATCCATGCCATCCTAAACTTTATCTGTTCTATGGAAGAGACTCTAGCAGTGAACTAGCATGTTTATTTTATCCTAAGAAAAATCATATGTCTCTCAGAACCCATGTTCCTCCAACTTGATCTGTACTATGGAAGAGGTAAGTACTGAATTACTGGGCTCTTGGTCTCCATGTTCTATGGAGGATTCTTGAATATAGTTATTATTATTCCCTCAGTCTCTTAGTTGTTCAAAGTATAGTAAGGAGCATGTTAGGATGTTTATAAGGAATATTCTAGGAGTGAACTAGCATTGTCACCAGCTCGGTGTAATTATGAATAAGGCCTGGAAGGAGGTTCATTCTGTGTCAGAATACATTTATTTCTGAACTTAATTTGGTCTAAGCACAAGGATAGACTAAGGTGGAGTATCCAAAGAAAGTTCAGACAAAGGTCGTTTCTGCATCTCAGAATGACCTTTTGTCTATCATGAGGAGAATAGTAGTGACTTAGTGTGCTTGCCACAACAGTATTACCAGAGAAGGCATGGTGGGAGCTACTGTCTCTCTCTCAGAATCCATGATTTCCTAAATTGATTTGTCCTATGGAAGAGAATAGGAGTGGACTACTGTTTATCAATCACTGTGTCCTAAGGAAGAGGCTTGGTGTGAGCTTTTATCTGTATGACAGTGCCCATTTTTCCAAATGAATTGGAATAGGAGTTACCTAGTGTATTCTTCACTACATTCTGTCCAATAAGAATGTGTGGATCAAGTGAGAGTTCCACACAGCACCTATGTTTTAATAACCTTGATCTGCCCTACCCCAGAGGGTAGTGTGTTCTTGACCTCAGTCTTCCATGTGGAGTAAAGGAAGTGGTGGGAGCTAATGCTAGTCTCTTAGAAATCCATAGAATCCAAGAACACATCAAAACGATCATTCATCATGATCAAGTAGGCTTCATCCCAGGGATGCAGGGATGGTTCAATACCCGGAAATCTATCAATGTAATCCACTATATAAACAAACTCAAAGAAAAAAACCACATGGT
>CM052722.1:34210373-34284782 GCA_028551405.1 Uromys caudimaculatus | reverse complement strand
CCTCATGATTTATAAATAAAAAATAAGAACACTGAGTTGTATGGAGAGAGAGGGTAGGGTAAATCAAGAAGGAGTTGTTTCATGAATATGAACAAAATATGTTATTTAAGACTCTCATAAAATTAATGAAGTTTTCCTAAGGTTAAAAGTAAACTTTGAACACACAATCCCATTCCTCCTCCCCTAATGCTTCTATGACGGCTCCCCAACACACTTCCACCCACTTCAGCCTCTCCACCCTAGTATTCCCCTATGCTGGCCATCAAGGGCCTTCCCTTCGACTGATGCCAGATAAGGCAATGCTCCACAGAGAAGAGGAAACAAGGAAGGGGAATAACATTTGAAAATTACATGAATAAAATAGCCAATAAAAATATATAAATTAAAAAAGAAAAACCTTGCATCTAAAGAAAGATTTCTGTTAATGAATACTTGCTATACTTAATTAGGCTATAATATATCCTGTAGTATGAGGTGAAAAGGCATGTAGGTGCAAGTCAACATGAAATCCAGAAGCCTTTGTTCCCTATGATCAGATTTACATTAAGTTGAGAGTTATTTAGCCAGAAGCTGGAAACAACCCAGATGTCCCTCATCAGAGGAATGGATACAGAAAATGTGGTACATTTACACAATGGAGTACTACTCAGCTATAAAAAACAATGACTTAATGAAATTTGCAGGCAAATGGATGGAACTTGAAAATATCATCCTGAGCGAGGTAACTCAGTCACAAAAGGAGGAACATGGTATGTACTCACTGATAAGCGGATATTAGCCCACAAGTTCAGAATGTCCAAGTTTCACTTAACAGTAACCGCTGGACTGAGAGTGAGGTACCAGATGGAGGGGTTGGAGAAAGGTCTAAAGGATCGGAAAGAATTTGCAGCCCCATGGAGGGAGCAAGAGCGTCAATGGGCCTGACCCTCCCCCTGGTCGTCCTGGAGTTCAGATCACTAACCAAAGAATACACATCTATTGACCCATGGTTTGGACTACATATGAGGCAGAGGAATCAACTTGATGGCCATCAGGGAGAAAGGAGAGGACTTTGGGCCTGAGGGTGCTTGAGGCCCCAGTAAAGGGGAATGTCAAGGTGGGAATATGGGAATGGGTGGGCAGGTAGGTGGGAGGAGGAATTCCCTCACAGAGGCGGAGAGGGGGAGGGGATAGGGGGTTTCCAAAGAGGAGACCCAGAAAAGGGGAAACATCGTAAATGTAAATAAAGTATCAAAAATAATAAAAAAGAAATGAAAAAAAAAAAAAGAAGAAGAAGCACAGGCATATGCAATCTCAAATCAGCCCTCTTTGGTCTCACTGACCACCCTTTCAATTGGCTACAATTAGCCTTCTCAGCAATTTAATTGAACCTCCAATAGTGCTTCCTATTTTCATTTTCACTGTGCTGATGGGGTCTTCATCTTCTAAGATTCCATCAGTTTCTTCACTGGCCAGATCTCTATCCATGACAGTAAAATGCACATGATTAATTCGCTCACCTACATGGCTTTTAAAACCCCAAAGGAAAGTATACTCAGTATTAAAATGATGTACAGTGGAAGTAGATACTATGAGCCAAAATTAATGAAATCATGGTTCCATTTGTTGCAATCACAACCAGATATCAGTACTGATAACATTGACAACAGGGTTTCGGACAGCATCCTTAAGTCAGAGAACAAGGCTGGTTAAAGCACATGACATTGTATTACAGCTATGGAATTATTCTAAAAACAGGTTTATTGGGAAGATAATCACTAGTGAGTTATAGATGTTCAAATGACCTCTTGCATGGTTAAGTATAATATCTGAGGATTGATCAAGAAACCAACTGATCATATAGTATTACTAATAGCATTACTTTTAACATTATAGATATCAGTGCCCTCATATAACATACTCTGAAAATATATACTACCTCCTTTCTGTATCACTGCCTCAGTTAAGTCTTATCAGGGCCCTTTATATCACCCTTCCTTTGAGGCACCCTGACTGTTGAGCCTCCTGTTGCCTACCCTTTATCAGGTGGAAGGAGTTAAGTCCAGTTGGTGTCCCCCAGGCACCTAACAGCAGCTAGGGTGATCTATGAGGTTGAAATGAGAGGATAGGTTACAGACAGACCTCCTGGTAGGCATGGAAATAGGTAGAGGAGATAATAAAAGTAGGAAACTAACACCATGGCTGGGTTCTTCTTCATCCACCTGACTTCAAACAAAAATCTGACAGCTTAAAATCAAGGTCTTGTTGGCTTTTGTCTCCTGCCAGCAAGCCTCTTGCTAATGGACTGATTTCATAAGTTCAAGGCTAGAACAGAACATGTCAATCAATTGTTCGATCTGTCTTCAAACTGACCAACCTTAAATTAGAGGAATAAAACTCTTAGAGACTTTCCATCCCAGCCTTTGAGAAGAGACTGGGATTTTCAACTTTTTGATCTCTCCTCTGCATCATTTACTCTGTGTGCCTGCTCCATGAGTGTGGTCCTCATCCCCAATAAACATTCTGTTTTCTCCTTTCTGTACTTCTATACTACTACCTATAGGGCTTGAAATCTTTCTTGTCTTTACTCCTTTAACTGTCAGAGAAAATGAACCCAATCAAGACCACTAGCCTCAGTAATATTGTGTCATCTTGTTTCTCATCTGTGATTTCTCTTGGGGATCACCTAACTCATCAGATCACAAACAAAGAGGACAGAAATGTGTGACATTTCAGGTACTAACACCCTTCCTCCACCCTGGCACAGGGGCTTAATTTTTTTTCTTCTCTCTAACAAAGAGGGTCTCCTCAGACCCATCTCTGTCTGGGTATACTAGTAAGCCAGTTTAACTGTTCAGTAACCAGAGAACAGTGAACACATACTTCAAATTATAATATTAATGTGACCTCTCTCTGTTCATAATAAAATATGATTCAAATGCCTGAAGGAGGGTTATTCTTAGGTAAATTTGGAAAAGTACTCTTTATGTGGTGACAGACAGACTGTTGTTGGGCTCGATTTGAGCAAAAATGAGTCATGTGGTTTGCCACTACCTTAGATGATCTCATCAAGATGGAAGTAATCTTCGCCATCATGGATAATGTAACCCAATAACATGAATTAACTATGACACTTTATCCAAAGACCTTCCTGGTCCTACTGATTCCTTCCTCATGTTATTATTTATTCTCTCCATCTCCATCTCTGTCTATATCTCTCTGTCTCTCTGTGTCTTTCTTTGTGTCTGTCTCTTTCTCTCTCTCTCTCTCTCTCTCTCTCTCTCTCTCTCTCTCCCTCTCTCTCTTTCTCTCTCTCTCTTTCTCATTCACGTGCTATCTCTCTCTTAGAAAAATGAGGAAACATCAGGATTCTGTTTGGTCAAATGAGGCCCCCAAATTAGCAGTGTTGGTGACAATGTTCTAAATAAAAGGACTGAGCCTGGTTTCTTTTCATCAAGAATAACACTATCTCCTTTAGCTCTTCCCAAACGTAAACTGGCTTGGGTAAGGGCATGAAATTGATAATTCTTCATTTCCTGAATCAACCCTAGAACCACATGCAGCCAACTATCATATAAAATCCACAAGCTTTCCTAACAGTTACTAGTCTATACTCTCAGAGGCAGAACAGTAGTTTAGGCCAACATTAAACTTTTCTATCTACCCAAAGAGTAGTTTCAGTGGAACATTGCTTACCTCCTCCAAAGTAGTTTATTTTATTTCTCTTAATATTCTGTTTTGATTTTGAGCCTCTCAGTTATAGTAAAAAAAAAAAAAAAGATGTATTAGCATATGTATTTATGTGTTAGCATAAAACTTATTTCATATGATCACCTACAAATTTCTTCTACATTTTTTGTTCTTTATTTTCTATTTTTACTACTTTCTAGATTGCAGGGCTTAAAAACAATTTACATATGAAAACTAGCCAAAAAAGGCTGTTAGTATAGAAAGTACTCATGAACTAATAATAATAAAAAATGACCATGAGAATGTATCAGAATGTTTCCTATCTGGAAAATTCTAGTAATTATAAAATAGAGGCACAGCAAAAAAATATGGGCATGATATCAAGAAGATCCTTAGGTAGATGAACTATCATTTTTCAGTTTTTTGAGATATCTGGCAACCTTACTCCTCTCTGTGGGAGCTAGAGATTACATGATCTAAATAACACAAACAAGCAATTATTTTAATCAGTGAAAAGCAAAAACACACTTTATCTCACTAAATATATATTGTCCTCACCTAGGTCATTCCAAGGATGAGGTTGAGAGAGATATTGTGCCCTCTGCCTCACTGTGTACTACAGTAGATGCATGGATGGAGCTAATGTTGGTTTCTTTATATGTGCTTTGTCTTAAACGTGATGCGTTCTGAAGAGGAGATTTAGAGTGAACTATTTTTTCTCTGTAACTCAATCTGTCCTTGCAAGAGGCTTAGAAGGAGGTAGTGTTTGTCTCCCTTTGTCTATAAGAATTCATGTTGTACTAACCAAAGTCTGCCTTGTGTGTAAGTTTAGGAGAGAACTAGTATGATCTTCACTTTAGTCTGTCCAAATGTAGAGGTTTGTTTTGAGCTAGAATCCATGCCAGCAAATTTTGATCTGTAAGGAATTAGGAGTGTACTAGTATGCTCTCTACCTGAGTCTATCCTTCTTTGTAGGATTGGAGGGTGCTAGTGTCTGTGCTTCAGAATTCATCACTTCCTAATCTAGGTCTGTCATGGAGTTTAGAGTGACTAGTGTGCTCTCTGCTTCTCTGTCTTACAAAGGATGGTAGAAGGAAGATAATGTCTGTAACACAGAATCCATGTCATTCTAAACATAATTGATCTTGTAAAAGAGATTAGGAGTAAACTGGTAAGCAATCTGCCTTACTAAAGTATCTAGGAGGGAGGCAGCTTCTCTCTGATTCCAGTTTGTCCCAACATTAATGAGTCTTATGGATAGGTTTAGGAGGGAATTAATGTGCACTCCATCTCATTCTGTCCTACCTAAGAGGTTTGGAGAGAGCTACTGTCTGTCTCTCAGAACCCATGATGCTCTAACAGTGATATGAAGATGACAGGTGGGAACTAGAGTGTTCATTTCAGAATATACTTTGGAGAATGCTCTGAGTGAGACAATGTCTATCTCTCAGAATCCATGTTAACCTAACTTGATCTGTCCTATGGAAGAGGCCAGGAGTTGTGGTTTGAGTATGTGTGAGGAGGTCAGGAGTTGTGGTGGTTTGAATATTCATGGCACATAGGTATTGGCACTTTTGGAAGGTGTGGGCTTTTTGGAGGAAGTGTGTCACTGTAGGTGTGGGCTATGAGAACCTCTTCCTAGACAGCCTTCTCCTAGTGGCCTTCAGATCAAGATGAAAAACTCTCAGCTCCTCCTTCACCATGCTTGCCTGGACAATGCCATGCTCTCACTTTGATGATAATGGACTGAGCTTCTGAAACTCTAAGCCAGCCACAATTAAATGTTGGTTTTTGTATGAGTTGCCTTGCTCATGGTGTCTGTTCAGAACAGTAAAAGCCTAACTAAGCAGAAGTCAACCTTTTGCTCTCCAACTCCATCTGTCCTATGGAGGCATGAAAAGAGTTAATAATCCATGTCAGGCTAACCTTGATCTGTCCTAACAAGAAAGAAAGGTATGAATTAGTGAATCCCCCACCTCAATCAGTCTTACTGAGGAAGCTAGTGGGGAAATATTTTCTGTCTCTCAGAATCCAGTTTATCCTACCTGAATCTGTACTATGGATGAAAATAGGAGTGAACTACTATTCGGTCCTACAATGGAGGACAGTAGAAAGCTAATGCTTGTCTCTCACAGTCTATGTTGCCCTAACTTGGATTTCTTACAGGACAGGTTAGGAGTGAATAGAGTGCTATCCACATATGTATGCCATATGGACAATGTTTTTCTCTTACTTTCTCCATTTTCAACTTTCCATTTCCCACATTTTTCCATAATGTCCTAATGAGAAGAAGGTTAGGAGTGAACTATTATGTTCTCCACTTCAGTCTCTACTACTGAGGATACTTAGAGGGAGCTAGCCTCTCTCTCAGAATTCAGGTATTTCAAATATTGATCTATCCTACAGATGTGGATAGTTACTTTTAGCATGCACCATACTTCATTGTATCATAGAGACCAGGACTGAATATAGCTAATGCCATTTTTCAGAATCCTTGTCATCTGAACATTTATCTGTACTGCAGTGTATTAGAAGTAAAATAGTATGTGCTATACCTTGGTCTGTCATACAAAAACAAGCTTGGGGAGAGGTAGTGTTTCTCTCCCAGAATCAATGTTGTCTTAACTTGGACCTATCCTTACAGATAAGTTGAGGAGTGAATTAGTAGTGTGGTATTCTGTGGTCTCCACTTCAGTGTAGCAAATGGAGGAGGCTTCATGAAGCTAGTCCCTTTCTCTCAGAATCAATGTTATCATAACTTTATCTATATAGTGAAGGAGTTAAAGAGGGAAGTTGAGGGTTCTCCATCTCAGTCCAATCTCCTAAGGAGGTTTAGAGAGAGGTGGTGTCTGTTTATTAGAACCTAACTTTTATTAGGTTATAATTCACTTACAGTGCTCCAGACCTCACTCAGTATATTCTATGGAAAAGAAATGAATGGACCTGGTATTTTTCTCTCAAAATGCATGTAGTTCAAACTCAGTCTGTACAAAAGACAAGGTGAGGACTAAATTAGTATGCTATTCACTCCAGTCTATGCTGATGAGGAAGGTAGGAAGCAACTAGAATCTGTCTCTCAGAATCCATGTCATTCTACCTCCGACCACTCAACTAAAGAAATAAACAATTAACTAGTGTGTTCTCTTCCTCTGTCTGTACAATGGAAAAGGCTTAGAGGAAGCCAGTTAGTTTCCTCTCAACATTTATGTTCTAACTCTCATCTCTCAGAATCTATGTTATAGAGGTAAATCTCCTCTCATGTAGTAACTATCATCTTTCAGTATTTCTGTCACAGTAACATTGATCTTTCCCAAAGATAAGGATAGGCCTGGTCTAGTTTGCACTACATAATTTTCAATCTGATGGGAACATGTTTGAAGAAACTAGAGTCAGTCTCACAGAATCCATGTTTTTTTTAATCTTTTCTAAAAAGGACATTAGGAATAATATACTTTGCTTCACTCCTTAGTCTCTCCAGAAGGGAACTAGTGCCTTTAAAAATCCTTGTCAGTCTAACTCTGTCTTTCTAACAGAGAAGCTTAAAAGTGTACTAGTTTGTTCTCCTTCTCAGTGTGTCCAATGGAGAAAGCATAGAAGAAGCTTGTCACTGTCTTTCAGAATCCATGTCACAACACTACTCTGTCTTATTGATGAAAAAAAGATGAGCCATGTGCTCTCCTACTCAGTATTCTACTGAGGATGATTGGAAGAAGTTACTATCTTTCAAAAATTCATGTTCTCTTAAACTTAGTATGTCCTACTCATAAGGATGAGAGTGATTTCATGTGATCTATACTTCAGTATATCCTGTAGAGGAGGACAGGAGAGAACTACTGTCTTTCTGCTTGAACTCCTACAATCCTATCTTTGGTCTGTCCTACATAGGAATCAGGGATAAAGTAATGTACTCTCCAACTGAGTCTTTCCTACAGGGGAAGCTTATAGAGCTCTAGTATCTGTCTCTCTGAATCCATGTTGTCTTAACTTGATTTGAATTAGAAGGAGGATAGCAATAAAGTAATATGCCCTTCACCTCAGTCTATCCTTGTAGGGAGCTACTGTCTGTCTCAGTGAATCTATGTAACATGACCTTCATGAGAAGGAAGATAGGAATGCACTAGTGCCCTCTCACACTCACTTTCCACAACAGGATTAGTGGAAGTTAGCATCTATCTCTCAGAATTCATTCATCTCTTACTTGATCTCTCTACTTCAATAGGTTAGGAGGGAACTACTATGCTTTCTGCCTGTCTTAGGTTTTCCATTGCTGTGAGGAGGCACCATGACCAATGCAACCCTTATGAAGCACATTTAATTGGGGCTTGCTTACACCTTGAGAGGATTAATCTATTATCATACTGGCAGGAAGCATGGCAGCATCGAGGCAAATATAGGGCTGAAGGAGCCAAAAATTCTATATCTTGATCCAAAGAAAACCAGGAGAAGACTGGTATCAGCAGGCAGCTAGGAGGAAGCTCTCCTCTGCAGTGCACTGTGTGATGCCTGGGCATTGGAGAAGACCTCCAAATCCAACTCCCACAGTGATGCATTTCCGCCAACAAGGCCATACCTCCTAACAGTGTCACTACATATGAGTCAAGCATATTCAAACCACCACATTTCACTCTTTAGTCCGCATAGGCTTGTTCAATCATGTGAGTCTACTGGGGCTGTACTTAGCCCTAGCAAAAAGAAAAATACATTTAGTCCACCTTCAAAAATCCCCATAGTCTATCATAGTCTCATTAATGTTTTAAAGTCCAAAGTTCAAAGTCTCTTCTGAGATTCATGCAGTCTCTTATCTGCAATCTCCTATAAAACTCAAAAATATAAAAGCAGATCACATCCTTCAAACATATAATAGCACAGGATATACGTTACAATTCTAAACCATCATAGTAAGGACATACTGGACCAAAGCAAGAACAAAAATCAGCTAGGCAAACTCCAAACTCTGCTTCTCCACATCTGATATCAAAGCTTCTTTAGACCCCTAACTTCTTTCATTCTTGTTGATTGCTGTTGACATACCTGTCATTCAGCAGCAACAAACTTCATTCTCTTGGACTTTCTCTACTCCCTGTTAGCAGTTTTCCTACCCGTTATTCCATGGCTCTTATAACTCCAATATCTTGGAGTATCCAAGGCAACTTCAACCTTACAGCTTTTTGTTCCAATGTCTGGGATCAATACATGACTTCTGGACTCATATAAAGGGTTGGTGTTAAATTCTAGCTCTGCCCTCTGTTACACTCCCGTGTCTGACCACTCCACTGTGCTGCTGTTCTTTATGGTCATACCATAGTTTTGGCATCTACAAAATGCCGGGGATTTTCACTGAAAATAGGCTTCACCAATAGCCTCTCATAAGCTTGCTTTATGGTGCCAAGACTCAGCTGATCTACATGACCACTTTATCCTGTCAAAACCAGTACCACCAGGGTGATTTTTTATACATTACCAAATCAAGCTGCGGCATTAAGTATAACCTTGTCTATCTCTGGAACACAGCTTCTCTCTGCTCCCAGAAAATACTTCCCAGAAGATTTCACCTTACTGATGCTGGTCTCTTCTTAATCAGTGCTAATTTCTTAGCTATTGCTAACCAGAGTCAATTGTCCCTGTAGTCCCTTCTACTCTTTAGTCTAAAGTCAGACCCATATGACCGAAGCTGCCAAGTACTTATGCTTGCTGGGGTTAGAACATAGCCCCCTTGATCTATTACATCCTTCACTGAATAAACTTGGTTGTTCTAGAATTGCTGTGTAGACCAGGCTGGCCTTGAACTCAAAGATCAACTTGCTTCTGTCTCCTGGAATTAAACATGCGTAGCAACACACATAGTCCTATCCTTTTCATGGCCACCATGCTTCAAGATAGGAACCAAAAGCCTGTATCTTCCAGGCACAAGCTCTGGATCACAGGTGTGTCCCCCATTTCTGGATTGTAGTTCATTTCTGATTATAAGTCCAAATGAAACAATTACCAGGTAATAATACCTAACATGATATAACTACTCTTTGTCCAACTTCAAAAACATAAACAATAAACTTAGCTGGGGGTGGGGGATCTTGCCCTGAGGTCACCACTCCCTTAATCTGTTTATCTCCTTGAACAAAGGATTCAGCTCCATTCTACTTCCTGGTGTCTCTTTATTCTTTCAACCATAAGTTATATATTTTTCTAAGCTTGCTACACTTGATCAAAACATTCTTCATGAGAGTAAACCACAGCACAGAGAATAAAGTGGATTGTTTTGAGACTTCCTTTGTTAATGCAATTAATCTGAGTCTCTTTAACATAGCCTGAAGCAGATTCTTCAGACAAGGGCAAAAAGCATCCACATTCTTCACCAAAATATCACAGAGCATAGTAGACCCACATCTAGGCCACCTCTTGAAATTCTTCTCCTCTGAAATCTCTAGAGCTAGTATTCCACAGTTCAAGTCACCATCATTACCAATGTGTTCCATATTCCTATTAGGATGCCCCATTAAGCACCACTTAAAGCATTCCACTGATTCTCCATGTCCCAAAGTCCACATTCCTCCAAACAAAAGCATGGTCAGGCCTATCACAATAATACTCCAGTTCCTGGTACCAACTTCTGTCTTAGTTAGGGTTTCCATTTATGTGAAGAGACACTATAGCCAAGGCAACTCTTATAAGCAACAGCATGTAATTGGAAAATCAGTCAATTATTATCACAGCAGGAAACATGGCAGCATCCAGGCAAACTCAGGGCTGCCAGAGCCAAAACTTCTGCATATTGATCCAAATGCAGCCAGGAAAAGACTGGCATCATCAGGCAGAGAGGAAGAAGCTCTCTTTTGCAGTGTACTAGGTGGACCCTGAACACTGAAGAGGCCCTCCAAAACCCACTCCCAGAATGACATACTTCCTCCAACAAGTCCACACCTCCAAATACTGCCACTACCTATGAGCCAAGCATATTCAAACCATTATACTACCTAAGTATATCCTAAAGACTAGTCATGGAGAGAGTTGATCTATGTCGTTTAGTATCCATGCTGTTCTAATTAATGTGTGCTACAGAGAAAGTGAGGAATCAACTAGTATGCTTTCTACCTCAGTATAATAAACTGAAGTACCTGGAGGCGTCTAGTGTCTGTGTGAATCCATTTCCGATTATTCTTGGTCTATCCTTGATAAATTTAGAAATGAACAAGTGTGCCCTCTGTCCTACGGAAAATGATTGGAAGGGACTGGAAGAAGTTAATTTCTGCCTCTCAGAGTCCATATTGTGCTAACTTTTATCTATTGTATAGAAAACATTAGGAATGAAAATGTATGCTCACCATATCTATCTGACATATGAAGGGAGCTCGGAGGGAGATAGGGTCTCTCTTTAGAACCCATATTGTACTAATCTTGTTCTTTCTTATGGACAGGGTTTGGAGTAAACTAGTGTGCTCTCAGTCTCAGTATATTCTATTGAAGAGGCGAGGAGGAATCTAATATTTTTCTAACAGAAACCTTGTTTTATAGCCATAATATCTTCTAAAAATAGAAGTAGAACTGACCTACAATGTTCTGCACCTCAGTATATCCTATCAAAAGGAGATGGAGAAAGCTAGTGTCTGTCTTTCAGAATGTATGTAGTTCAAACTTGTACAATACAGGAAGTTAGCAGTGAACTACTATGCCCTTGACACAAATCTGTCCTAACAAGAAAGATTAGAGGAACCTCAGGTCTGCCTCTCAGAATACATGCCATTCTCTGTTCAAAAGAACAACAAATGAAGTAAAAGACTGGAATATTTCCCACCTCAGTCTGCATGATGGAGAAGTCTTGGATAAAGTTAGTGTCTATCCATCAGAATCCACTTTGTCTTAACCTTGATCTTCCCTACCGAAGAGGATTGGAGGAAACAATTAGCTCTACACATCACTCTGTCCTGCAGAGAAGGCTTGAAAAATGCTAGTGTCATTCTCTCAGAAAGCATGCACTGCTTTGCACAGAGTGTACACAACAAAGGAGGATAGGGATAGTGTGCTCTCTCCATTTCTTTCCCTTTGAGCATTATAGGAAGAAAGTCTGTTTCTCAGAATCCATCTCATTCTAACTATGTCTGTTCAACAAAGGAGTGAAAAAGTACATTAATTTGTTCTCTACCTTGGTCTGTTTGGTGGAGGAGACTTGGAAGAAGCTAATGCCTAAGTCTTGGTATCCATATTGCTTTAATTTGATATGTCCTATGGAGGAATATAAAAGAGAACTAAAGTGTTCTCTACTTTAGTCTACTCTTCTGAGCAGGCATGGGGGATGTCTCTCATAATCTATGATGCCCAAAATCTTGGTCTAACCTGAGGATAATTTAACAAAAGAACTAGTGTGGTTTCTATGTCAGGCTGTCCCTACACTGTAGACTAGGAGGGAGCTCGTGTCTGTCTGTTTCTCAAAATGCCAGCTACCCTAAATTTGATCTATTCTGTAGAGGAAGGTTTTTAAAATTTTTTATTAATTAATTTACTTATTTACATTTCAAATGTTGTCTCCTCCTCCAGATCTCCCCTATGTGTACCTCCACCACTTCCCCCTTCCCTTTGTCTCTAAGAGGATGTTCTCCCCCACCCAGCCACTCCTGCCTCACTGTGCCCCTAGCATCCCCATTTTCTGAGGCATCAAGCTACTACAAGACCAATCACCTTCCCTCCCAGGGACTAAACCACCAACCAAAGAGTACACGTGGGTGGATGCATAGCTCCAGATACATATGTAGCAGATATATGGCTCTGAGGGGTCTGGTTAGTTGATTCTGTTGTTCTTCCTATGGGGTTGCAATCCCCTCTAGCTCTTTTAGTCCTTCTCCTAACTCTTCTATTGTTTTGATTGAACTAGTTTACTATTTCACTCATTCTGTACTATGAAGGAGACCTGTAGGGATCTAGGATCACAGAATCCATATTTTCCTAATTTTGATCAGTTCTAGAGATGTGTAAAAGTGAGGGAGGGAACTGGTTTCTGTTTCACATAATCTAAAGGTTTCTATGTTTATACCATAGAGGAGGTAAGGAGTAAACTAGTTTTCTTTTCAACTCAATCTGTTCTGTGGGCAGCTGAAGCCTGTCTATCAGGATTCATGTTGTAATATCTTTGGTATGTCTTGTAGTTAAATTTCAGAGTGCACAATACTGTTATCTCAAACAGAGTCTGTCATACCAAAGAGGCTTGGAGGGAACTAGTATCTGTTTCTAAAAATTTATGCTGTCCTAAACTTTATCTGTCATACTGGAAGAACAGAAATGAGTATGCTCTCTACCTCAGTCTGTTGTATGGAGGAAAATTTCAGCAAACTAATGTTTTCATCTTAAGAATCTAAATTACTCTTACATTTTTTTCTACCATAGAAGTTAGAAATGGAATGATGTGTGTTACACTTCAGTCTGTACTACAGAGGATGCAAGGGGGGTATCATCTGTGCCTGAGGCTTCTCATCATTCTAACATTCTCTGTCCCACAGAGGAGGCATAGCGTGAAGTAGTATGCTCTCCAATTCAGTGTGCTCAGTGGAGTATGCTTGGAAAAAGCAGGCTATTGTCTCTCAAAATCAGCATCACTGTATCAAAGGAGGACTTTAAGAAAGAAATAGTGTAATTTCCACCTCAATGCAACCTACTGAGGAGACTTGGAGGGATCTGGTTTTTCTATCAAAATTCATTTTCTTTTAATTTTGTCTGTCCCACACAAAGATGAGTGACTTGGTGTTATCTATACCTCCATACGTCCTGTGGAAGAAGGCAATGGAGAGCTACTGTGTGTGTGATTCCACGCTATCCTGTCCTTGATCTGTCCTACACAGGAAGTCAGAAGTGAAATAGTATGCTCTCCAACTCATAGCAGGGGCTTGTACAGAGATATTGTATGTCTCTCAGAGTCCCTGTTGTCTTCATTTGAATTATGAAAGAGAACAGGAGTAAACCAGTATGCTCTCCATCTATCTCAGTCTATTCTTCTGAAGAGTCTTGTAGGAAGCTAGTGTCTGTCTCTTTGAACTAATAATAAATAACATTTACTGAAAAGGAGGATAGGAATGAACTAGTACACTCTCACCCTCAGACTGCCCACAGTAGGACTGGTAAGACAGAGTCTGGCTCTCAGAATTCCTTTGTTTTCTTTGCTTGATCTCTCTAACACGAGAGGTTAGGATTTAAGTACTGTGCTCTCCACCAGAGTATGTCTTATGGAGTAGCCTTAGAGTGAATTGTCTGTCTTTCCATAATTGGCCTGTCCTAGAAAGGTTATAGGAATTACATAGTGAGCTCTCCACCTCAATCTATAACCTGGGGGAAATATCAAAAGGTAAGTAGCATCTGTCCTATATTTCTTGTAGTTATAGCTGTGATCTAACCTCTGGAGATTAGTGAGATAATATGCTCTCTACTCATGTCTTTCCTACTGAGTAGTGTTTGGTGTAATTTCTCACACTCATGATTCCTCCTGTTGAAATACTGATGTGTGCTATAGACAAAGTTATGAGTGTAGTAGTGTTCTCTCCCGTGGTCTCTTCAGTATTGATGAATCTTGAAGGGAACAAAGGTCATTTTCTCAGAATCCTTGTTATCCTAAAAGACATTAGGAATGAAGTATTGTGCAATCTACCTTATTCTTTCCAACC
This sequence comes from Uromys caudimaculatus, assembly GCA_028551405.1. Classification (NCBI taxonomy): domain Eukaryota; kingdom Metazoa; phylum Chordata; class Mammalia; order Rodentia; family Muridae; genus Uromys; species Uromys caudimaculatus. The sequence continues at coordinate 34,270,473 of CM052722.1, read as the reverse complement.
AAGGTGGCTTGGAGAAAGTTAATATTTGTCTCCCAGAATGCATCTTGTACTGAACTAGATCAGTCTTACAGTTAACAATAGGTGTGTTCTCTACCTCAATCTGTCCCATCATGGAGAATTGACGGGGAGGTAGTGCCTATTCTCAGAATCCTTGTCATCCAAATCTTGATCTTGCCTATACAAGGGATTAGTAGTGAACTAGTGTGCCCTCTACCTCAGTCATTCCAACAGAGAAGGCATGGACAGGCTTGTATAGCCTCTAGAATCTATCTTGTCTAAACAAGATAGATTCTTCCTTTTATGGAGGAAGTTAAGAGTGAACTATCTTAGTCTATACCTAAGTCTGTCCTATGGAGGCGACTTGGGGGACTATGTCTGCCTTTTAGAGTTCCTACTGTCCAGTTGTTTATATGTCCTATTGATAAGGTTACAAATGAACTAATGTGCTCTGTACCTTAGCCAGTCTTACAGAGGTGGCTTGGAGGAAGCAAGTGTGTATCATTCAAAATCCATATCAACCTGACTTTGACATATACTTCTGAGGAGGATAGAAGTGAAGATCTGTCAAATTCAGTCCAGTTCAGATTTGAGGGGGTCTAGAATGTGTCTAACAGGATCCATTTTGTTCTAACTTGATTTTTACTATAGAAGAGCTTAGGAGTGAACTACTGTGTTCTCAACCTCAGTATGTCATAAGAAGGAGGTTTGGAGGCTAGTGTCCTTTTCTCAGTATACATATTGTCCTAAAATTTAATCTGTCCCATGGAAAAAGATAGGAGTGAACTATTGTGCTCTCTACTTTAGTCTATACTACTAAGGATATTTGGAGGGGGCCTGTCATTTTCTCTTAGAATTCAGGTTGCACTAATGTTGATCTCTCCAAAAGATATATATAGGAGTGACCTACCATACTCTCCTCTTCAGTGTGTCCTCCAGAGTAGGACTATATGAGATTAATGTGTATCTCTCAGAATTGCTCACATTTGAACATTTATCTGTCCTACAGAAAAATAGAAAAAAATAAATCCGTGTACTCTAAACATCAGTCTGTCATACATTGGAGGCTGGAAGGAGCTTGTGACTATCTCTCTGAATCCATATAACCCTAACTTGATGTGTCCTGTAAAGGAGGGTCTGCATGAGCTACTATATTCTGAAACTCAGTCTGTTCTAAGGAGGAGGATCAGAGGGAGCTAGTGTCTTTCTCTCAGACTTCATGTGAACTTAAACTTGATCTATCCTAGGGTTATCTTTAAAAGTAAATGAGTGTCTCCTTCAGTCTGTTCTATAGTGGCAGCTTAAAAGTAGCTGATATAATATCTCTCAGAATCCATGTTGCCAAAAATTGATCTGTTCTTTGGTGAAGGAGAGGTGTGAACTAATGATCATAATGCGACAGTCTGTCTTACAAAGGAGGCGTGGTATAAGCCAGCATCTGTCTCTCAAAACTCATGTTGTGCTAACTCTGAACTGTCCTACAAAGGAGGCTGGAGTGAACTAATGCACTTTCCCCTTCATTATGTCCTTGGAGTGTGCTTGGGGGAGCTAATATCTGTCTCTAAATATGCATGTCCTCAGAACCATGATCTATCTTAAGGAGGAGGTTTGGCATGAACAAGTGTGTTCTGTTCATCAGTTGGTCCTACAGAACATTCTTAGAGTAGTTTTGTCTATCTCTCATAATGCATGCTTCCCAAACATTGATTGGTTCTATGGATGAAATTATGAATGAACTGTAATGAATTTTACCTCACTCTGGATAACCAAGGAAGGTGGGGTGGGGAGTAGGGGTTGGCTTTGTCTATGTCTCAGAATTCATGTGTTCCTAATGTAATCTCTGTAATATGTGAAGTAGTGTGCTATCCAACTCTGTCCAACAAAAAAGGAATGGAATAGCCTACTGTCTATCTCTCATTATCCACATTGTTCTTATTTGATATGCCCTGCAGAAGAGTTTAGGCGTCATTTAATTTGGTGTCCACTTCAATCTTAAGTTTATAGGTCAATTAGTATGTTATGTCTAGTCCACTAATGGGGCTTGAAGGGGTCTAGCATCTGTTTCTGACTCTATGTTTCCTTAACCTAGGACAGTCCTAAAGATAAAGGCAGAATGGAAATAGTGTGTTCTTCAACTCAGTCTTATAGTGGATATGTGGTGGGATTTAGTGTGTGTCTCTCAAAATCCATATAGTTATAACCTCTATCTATCTCTTATGGCTAAGTACAGAAGTAATATAGCATGATCTATTTTCAGTCTATTGTATGGAGAAAAATTCTGTAGAGCTTGTGTTTGTCTGTCAGAATGGATGTCATCCTAAACTCGATCTGCATTAGAAAGAAGGTTAGGAGTAAACTAGTATATGCCATACCTCAGTTTGTCCTAGCAAGGAAACTTAAAGGGGATTGTGTCTGTGTCTCATAATCTATATTGCCTCAAAATTCACCTGTCATATGGAAAAGGATAGGAGTGAGCTAAGCTGCTGCATACCTTTGTCTATCCTATATAGGAGGATTGATGAGAGCTAGTGTCTGAATCCATGAATATATATTGTGATAGGTTTGAATTGTATTACTGATAAAATGAGAAGTGAACTAGTATGAACTTCATGTCAGTCTGTCTTAGCCAAGGGAATTGTAGGAAGCTAGTGTGTATCTTCCAGATTAAACTGTATCCAAACCTTAACTGACCAAGTAAAAAAGATAAGAGTGAACTATTGTGTTCTCCACCTAGGTGTATCTACAAAGTAGACCTGATTTCTGTCTGCCTCCTGTCCTCTCATTATCCACGCAGTCCTAACTTGATCTACTGTTTGTTTCTGAAAATCAATGTTGTACTAAATTTATCCTGTCCTCCAGAGGAGTTTGTGAATGAGATAATGTGTTCTTCTTAATAGTCTGTTCTGCTGATAAAGTTTGGAGGAATCTGGTGTCTATCTTTCAGAATCCATGTTGTCATAACCTTGGCTATTCCTGAAAATTAGGATAGAAGTGACATAATGTGATCTATATATCAGTATACCCTATGGAAACAAGATGGAGTCAGCTAGTGTCTATCTTTCAAAAAGCATAGTATACTGAACATAATGACTCCTACCAAGGAGGATAGGAGAGAATTCATGTGCTCTATACCATAGTCTGTCCTAGAAAGGAGGCATAGTGTAAGTTCATGTCAGTCTGTCAGAATCTCTGTTGCACAAATCATGATCTCTCAAATAGAGGAGATCAGAAGTGAACTGGAGTACTCTCCATTTCAATCTTTCAAACTGTGGAGACTTTAAATCAATTATTTTCTCTGTTTCAGAATCCAGGTGGCTCTAACCATGATATTTTTCACTGATAAGGTTAGGAGTTAACTAGTGTGCACTCCTCCTCAGTCTGTCCTTAGGAGGAGTCTTTGAGGTAGATAATGTCCATCCCTCAGATTCTAGATTGTCCTAACCTTGATCTGTCCAAAGTGTCTGCAAGACGTGCAATAATTTAATCTCCATTTCATTATTGCCTACAGAACTTGTAGTCCTATAGACTACAATACTGATGTGTCCTATAGGCAAAGTTATGAGTGTAGTAGTGTTCGCTCCCCTGGTCTCTTCAGTATTGATGAATCTTGAAGTGAACAAAGGTCATTTTCTCAGAATCCTTGTTATCCTAAAAGACATTAGGAATGAAGTATTGTGCAATCTACCTTATTCTTTCCTACCAAGGTGGCTTGGAGAAAGCTAATATTTGTCTCCCAGAATGTATTTTGTACTACACTGGATCAGTCTTACAGTTAACAATAGGAGTGATATAAAGTGTTCTCTATCTCAATCTGTCCCATGATGGAGAATTGAGGGGGAGGTAGTGCCTATCTTTCAAAATCCTTACTGTCTTAATGGTGATTTATCCTAAGAAGTTTGACTTATGAGGCTCAACACTACAGTCTACCCTGTGAAAAAGAACTGATAGAGCTAGTATCTGACACTGACAATTTATGCTATTCTAATACCTTCTGAACAATAAAGGAGGTTAAGAGTGAAATAGTATGTTTCAACAGGGGACTTGTAGTGATCTAATGTCTATCACTCTGAATCCATGTTTTCCTAAGTTTATCTGCTCTATGGAGATGCACAGATGAAATGGTATTCTCCCTGACTCAGTCTGTTCTATTGACGAGACTTGTAATGATCTAGTGTCAATCTTTCAGAATTCATGTTGTCTTAACCTTGATGTGTCCTATGAATAAGTAGAGGAGTGACATAGTGTGATCTACCTTTCAGTGTTTCCAATGGAGAACCACGGAGGGTAGCTGGTTTCTGTCTCTCATATCTGTGTGGTCTGACCCTTGATCAGGACTTACCCCAAGGGACTTGAGGCCCTTAATGAACAGGAAGTAATCTACAGATAACATTGCCCCTTTCCTTTCTATCTTTTTTCTCCCCTACCTAGTGTTAGTAGGTTGAAATAGTAGAAGAAGAGGGGTGAATAAGAGTAGAATTTACAAGAACCCACAGATTAGCCAAAGTTCAACAACATCTAACAAAAGCGTTTCCCACAGAACAGGAATAGAGTGAGCCAGTATCAGTCTTCAGAATCCATGTCCTATAAGCCATGATCTGTCCTACAGAGCAGAACTGGTTTAAAGTAGTGTGTTTTGCACTTCAGTCTAGCCTACTGAGGATTTTTGGAGGAAGTTAATTTCTTTCACTCAGATTCGAGCTTGAGCTTGTAGTAACCATTATATGTCTTATGAATAGGTTTAGGAATGAACAAGTGTGCATGCTATCTTGGTCTCTCTAATGGAAGAGGATTGGGTGGAGCTGGTGTCTATCCTTTAGACTCTGTTTTGTTCTAACCTTGACTTCTCCAACTAAAGAGGATATGAGTGGACTAGTGAGATTACCACCTTAGTTTGTCCTATAGAGTAAGCTTGATGGGAGCTAATGTCTGTCTATAAAATGCAGTTATGTGGTAACTGATCTGTCCTATGGTGAGGGCTATGAATAAACAAGTGTGCTCTCTACCATGGTCTACTTTATAAAAAAAAATGGTGGATTGGTGGAAGCGAGTATCTATGTTTCAAAATCAGTATTTTCTTAACTTTCTTAATTTTCCTTTTTCTATGATGATCTCTCCTACAGATAAGGAAAGCATTTGCCTCGCTTGTTCTACCCCTCAATGTATCATATGGAAAGTAGCTGAAGAGAGCTAGTGTCTGTCTCTCAGAATTCATATGATTGTAAATTGACCTGTGTTGCTGAAAAGATAGGCACCTACTAGTCTGTTCTCAAACTCAGTCTTTCCTACAAATTAGGAAAGGAACTAGCATCTGTCTCAAACGATCAATCCTAACTTAATCTATATTACCAAAGAGGACATGATTGAACCAGCATATTCTCTAGCTCAGTCTGCACTACACAGTACAATTGGAAGTACATAGTGTCTCTCATATTTTACAGACTTTATCCATCCAACAGACAGGATCAGAATAAACTGATATGAATATACCATGGAGAAGGATTGGAGGGACATGGTGTCTGTCTTTCACTATCCATGGCATTCTACCATGTTCTGTGCTACAGAGGTTAATAGGCATACCCTAGAGTGATCTCAATGTCAATCTGTCCTACTAAGGGAGGCTTTGGTAGTGATTCTGTCTCTCACACAGATGCCATCTTATAACATTTATGGCCATCTGGAAAAGGGTCGAAGAATTGAGTGTTCTCTCTAATTCAGTCTGCATTATGGAAGAGGTGGAGGAGGAAGGGGAGGAGGAAGAGGAAGAGGAGTAGGAGTGCTGAATCATTGTCTCTCTCAAAATCTGTGTGCTCGTAACTTAAGTCTCTCCTATGTAGGACATTAGGACTGATCAAGTGTATTCTTCACTTCATTCTGTCCTACTGACTGGAGTAAGTTTTTCTCACTCAGAAGCCAGGTTGTTTTAACTTTGTTCTGTCCTACAGATAAGCTTAGGAGTAAAAAACTGACTAGCACACTTTAGTCAGTCATACTGAAGAGTCTTGAATTTACCTACAGTCTATCTCTCAGAATCCATGCAGCAATAATCAGAATATGTCCCACTGACGATGTTGGGAGTGTTCTACCATGCTCTTTACAGAAGTCTATCCAATGGAAATGGGGTGGAGAAACTGTAGGTCTCAAAAGATCCATGTTTTTGTTATCTTGATGTTTCCAAATGAAAGAGGATAGGAATGAACTACTCTTATCACCACAACAGTAAGTCCTACGGATAAAACTTGGAGTAATCTAGTTCCACACTAAGAATCAATGTTGCACTAAAACCTTGATCTGTCCTATCAGCAAGGTTGGCAGTGAATGACTGCGTTCTTTAACTTACTTTGTCCTACTCAGGAAGTTAAGAGGGCTCTAGTGACTGTCTCTCTGAATCCATGCTATATTAACATTGGTCTGTAATACAGATAATGATAAGAGTGACCACAATTGCCCTATGGAGAAGGCTTGGTGGGAACAGTAATTGTATTTCAGAATCATGTTTTCTTAATGTTGGTCTGTCCTACAATTAAAGATACCATTAATCTAGCTTGCAGTATACCTCAGTCTCTCCTATAGATAAGAGCTGAAGTTTGCTAGTATCTGTCTCTCATATCCATGTCATTCTAACACATTCTGTCCAACAGAACAGGTTAGGTATGAACTAGTGTGCTCGCCTTCTCAGTCTGTCCTACAGAGGATGCTTACAAGGAGCTAGTGTCTGTCTCTCAGAATCCATGTTGTCCTGAATTGATTTGCCCTACTGAGGATGCTAGTAATGAACTAATGTGTTCTCTGTCTGTTCTACGAAAGTGGCTAGGAGAATGTAGTGTCTGTCTCTCAAATTTCAAGTCATAGTCACCTTGACTTTCCCTACCAAGGAGGTGAGAATTGAACTAGTATGTCTTTTCTCAATCTGTTCTACAGATGAAAATTGAGTGATTATGTGTCCATCTCTTAGGATTATGTCTTGCTAATCTTGCTAATTTCTACAGATGAGGCTAGCATTGAATTAGTGTGTTTCCCACTACATTCTGTCCTACACAGGAGGAATGGAGTCAGCTAGTATGCCAGTCTCTCATAATCCATCACATACAGTCTATGATCTGCCCTATGGGAGAGATTAGGAGTAAACTAGTGTGCTCTCCATTTCAGTTTGTCCTACTGATAAGCCTTGGAGAAAATTAATTTGTCTCTCATAAAATCAAAGTTGTCCTAACCTTGAACTGTTCTATGGGTAAGTTTAATACTGAATTAGATTACAATCCAGGTCACAATGTGTATGGAAGTCTTTAAGGAATCAATTGTCTGTCCCACAGAATCCATGTTTTCTTAACATTATCTGTCAAACTAATGATATGAGTGAACTAGTGTGATATCAATCTCAGTCTGTCTTATGGAGTAGACTTGTTGGTCGCTATTGTCTGTTTATCAGAGGCAATGTTGTACTAAGGTTGATCAGTACTCTGAAAGGAGGTTGTGAGTGAACTAGTGTGGTTTTTGCATTCATTTATCCTATGGAGGGTTGGTGGGAGCTAGGTCTTTCATAATCCATGTTTTATTAACTTTCATTTGTGTTACAGATAAGGATAGGATTGACCAATTTGCTCTATACCACATTCTATCCAATGCAAGAGTGCTATATGGAGATTGTATCTGTCTCTAAGATTCCAATTTGAATAATCTTGATCTGTCCCACCAGAGTAGTTAGAAGTGAACTAGTGTGCTCTCCACCTGAATGCTTCCTACAGAAGAGGATGGGAAGGAGCTGGTATCTGTTAGATTTCTTGTCATCCTAACTTAATCTGTCATATTGAGGGTGTTCAATGTATACTAGTTTGATCTTAAATTCAGTCAGTCTTACATTTAATATCCCTAGAGTCCTCACCATAATTTTTGGTATGGAGGAAGTTAGGAATGAATTATTATAACATTGCACATGAGTATGTGCAATATACTGATGAGGTAGGGGACTAGTATATATCTCCAGTGCCCATGTTGTCCTAAATTAGTGTGTTGAATGGAGAAGGATAGGGATGAACTAGTGTGCTCTCCAACTCAGTCTGTCCTACTAAGTATGCTTGGATAGAGTTAGTATCTCTTTAACAGAATCCATATTGCCCTATTCTCTATCTGTCCTATGGATTAGTTTAGGAGTGAACTGTCATGATCTGAACATCAGTCTGTTCTGTAGACGTGGAATTCTAGGGAGCTAGTGTTTGTCTCTCAGAGGCCATGTCATCCTGACTTTAATCTGTCCTCTGTAGGAGGTTAGAACTGAACTATCATACTCACTTTTGATTTGTTCTACTAAGGCATTGTAGCAGATAAGTTTCTCTTTACCAGCATCCAGGAATTCCTATCCTTCATTTGTATTATGGATAGGGTTAAGATTTTATTACTGTGCATTAGACCTCAGTGTGTCCTACAAAGAAAGTCTTCGATGGAGTTAATGTCTGTTTCACAATATTCATATAATCTTTACCTTCATCTGTCCTAAAGAGGAAGTTAAGAATGAGCTAGCGTTTTCTTTATCTCCCAAGTAGGTATGTTCCATGAAGGAGTATTTTAGGAAGCCAGTGTCTATTCTCACAATACATGTTGTCCAAACCTCAATATTTTCTACAGAAAAGGTAAGGAGAGAATTATGCTGCCTCCACATCAGTCTATTTAACAAAGATACTTGGGGAAATTTAGTGTCTGTCTCTCACAATTTATGTCATCCTATAATGATCTATACTAAATAGCAGAGTAGGAGTGAACTAACGTACACTCACACTCAGTCTATCCTACAACAGAGAACTGGTAGAAGCTAGTCCATGTTTTTCAGAATAAGTGCTGTCCTAAATTGTTTATCCGATGCAATATGTGAGCAGTGCTTTCTGATTTCCATCTGAGTATATCCTACATAGTAAGCTTGGGGAAAGCTAGTGTCTGTCTCTCCAACTCTACTTCATTCTATCTGTGATATGTTCTACATAGGAGGATTAGAATGAACTAATGTGCTCTTACAGCTTAGAGGAAGTTACTGCCTGTTTATCAGTGGCCATGTCCTCCCAACATTGACCTGTCCTACAGATGAGTTAGAAATGAAGTAGTGTGCACTCTACTTGCCCATATTATGGATTATATTTGGAGGGAACTAGTGTCTGTCTCTCAGGCCCATGTTGCCGTACCCTTGATTTATTGTATGTACGAAGATATAAGTAAAGCGGTGTGGTCCCCAGCTTGCTCTGGCCTCTCAAGGATTCTTATATAAAGCTAGTATTTGCTCATCAGAAGCTGTATTTTCCTAGCTTGATACTTCCTATAGATTACATTAGGAGTGACCTAGTGGGCTCTTCACCTCAATCTGTCCTGTGGAGGAAACTTGGAGAGACCTAATTCTGTATCTTAGCATCCATGCCATCCTACTTTTGATCTGAACTATGGATGAGGTTCACTAATGATGTCTGGGATAAAAAACTTGTGTTAAGTAGAAGCATGGACATATGCAATCTCAAATCAGTCCTCTTTGGTCTCACTGACTACCCATTCAATTGGCTACAATTAGCCTTCTCAAGTAGTTGGTTGAGAGAAAGAGGATTTGACAAACTTCCAATAGTGCTTCCTACTCTCATTTTCACTGTGCTGATAAAGTCTACATTTTCAAAAATTAATTCAAGGTCACCACTGGCCAGATCATCAACTGTTCTTGATAGAAAAAAGAACATGATTATATTTGGAAAAAGAAAAGGAAAGAAACAAACATGCCAAACAGGTCTAGGAATTTTCTTCAATCTCTTCATGTTCCCCATGAAGTTACAGTAGAAGAAACTCAGTGCCTAATTTCTGATCTCAAATTGGTAGCTGAAAAGCATCCTGGGACTCTAAACCTATGAAAATGGCCCTGGACACAGTGTACATCCAGTGTAAATATAAGATGAGGGAAGAAAAACCATCATTCTAGATGAACCCTATGACATAACATGCCAAGGGTTCTTCGAATGGTTTTATTTCATATTTTCTTCACCTCATAAGGGCAAGACTTTTTCAACTTTTTTTCAACTATTTTTTTAATTATACTCTTAGTAGGAATTATATTACTACAGATACTCCCCATTTTATGTTATAGATATTACCGTCATCATATGACAAATTCAGAAGATGCTACTACCACCTTGCTGTCTTATATTCTGTGTCATTGCAATTGGTTGATCTTTTTCAAGGTCACTTAGAGCAACCCTTCTCTGTGGCACCCCGACTCTTGCCTTCTCTTCATCCACCCTTTGTCAGATGCAAGTGATTAAGACTAATAAATGTCCCCAAGAACCTAAGAGCAGTTCGGGAGACCTCAGAGGATGAAATGGGAGACTAGGTATTAGAGATATTCCCTGCCATGCAGACAGAGAGAAGGGTCATGGCTAGGTAATAAAGGTCGCAAACTGACAAAATAGCTCACTACTCTTTCACCCCCCTGACTCAAGACAAAAGCCTGACACTTCAAAACAAAGCCTTGTTGGATTTTGTTTCCTGCTAGCAAGCATCTACCTGATGGGCTGCAGCCATAAATTCATGGCTAGATTTGCACATGTCAGCAACATTTGTTAGTCAATTAAGCATCCTATTTGGGCTCTCTTAAATTAGGAGAAGCAAATTCTCTAGAGCCTTTCCAGCCCCAACCCTTGGGAAAAGACTGGGATTTTCAAATTTCTGAGTCTCCCCTCTGATTTTCACAAGGCCATTTACACTGTGTGCCTGCTGCATGTGTGTGTTCTGAATCCCCAGTAAATACCTTCCTTGGATTGCTGATTCTGTTTCCTGTATTTGCTGCATGTTGTGCTTGAAATTTTTCTTGTTTTTTAACTCATTAACTGAAAATAGAACAAACCTGATCAAGGCCCCTAGATTTTATCATTTACTGTATCAAAACTACATTATATCATATATGAAATCTCAAAGAATAGATAATTACTTTTTAAAAACTAGCTACTATAATTATTGTTACATATGTCTGTATGTGTGTATACATATACACAGAGATACTGCTAAATGCAAAAAAACTACAATATGATTAGTCCTTATCAAATTACACATACACACACACACACACACACACACACACACACACGTTTTCAAGGCTGACTATTTGGTACTAAATAATCAATTTATGTGCTCTTCCCTGGGGAACATTGTTATTCTTGCCCATGGCATTTCTTAGTTGCCTGTAGTTCTTTGTCTAGGTTGAAACCTCTGAGAGCTTTCTTCCTTTCATGTTAGCAGAACTATTGGTATCCTCCTTGTTCAGGTCATGTTTAGGTCATGAATTTGAAAGGAAGGAAGGAAGGATACATGAGAAGGTTTCAAAGGAGGAAAGAAAAGGTAGAAGTGACATAATCATATTAATCTAAAACACTGAAAATTAGTTTTTAAATGTTTCATGCTGTGACCCTGAACAATATTTCCATGGGCATGGAATGCCTTAGATTATGTATCTTTAAGTTTTTTTGCTAATCATGCTGTATTTTTTCAAATGCTGACAACTAAAATTATTCTTCAAACTGGCTTCTTGAAATCCCTTTAAAGCCACAATAACCTTTTCTTTATCTCCATTATCATTCAGTCTGTAAATATATCTCTAGGAATTAAATATTGTCTTTATTCCTTTTGGAGATTTCAGTCCTCTGAAAAAGGCAGAATGGAGCAATAAGACCCCCAAATCATGCAGTAAAAACCATTGACAGAATTAGTCTGAAGAGATTGCTCAGAGTTTAAGAATGTTTGCTCCTTTTTCAGAGGACCTAAAGTCTATTCCCTGTACCTGTCCTGAGCAGCTCACATCTACTTGCAACTACACCTCTCTAAGGATCCAATGTCCTCTTCTGGCTTCTGCAGGCTTCAACATACACATACATAGCACATACAATCTGACATATACAAACAAATAATATGAATAAAAAGTATAAGAATAAAACTTATTATTTCACATATTATATCATATATTATATGTGATATAATATATTTATATAATATGAATGTAAATACCACTATAATATGAATATCTATCTGTCTGTCTGTCTGTATATCACTCTTTCTATATATTACCTGGAAGACAACTAAGCACTTGCTGAAGTTCACTTAGGTCCTTATATAGCTCTCACCATAAGGGTTTCTAAAGTACTTTATGGATAACCATTTTTATATTCAGATCTATTTGTAAATTATTGCATATAATCTCTAATCTCTCTCCAGATTCAATGAATTTCAATGGCCTATTGATAATATGTGTTTTAAAGACTAAGTTCATTCAGAAATAAGTTAAAGACCTTCACCCAGATAATAACAAGTTCTGATCAAAATTTACAGGGATGGCCCTTAGAAACAACAATCAACTAATTCCTAGAAAGGAGTTAGAAAAGCCGTTTGCTATAATTTTATATTTCCTTACAGTCATCAAGTTCTAGAAATTTCCAACTTAATTAATTACTACTGAGTAAACCATGTAAAGGATATATTTTTGAGAAAATCCTCCCAAAGTCCCTTAGGAAAATCAACATGTAAGTAATTATATAGCTATGTTCTAAATGTATTTAGGATTTCAATTCTTGTGGATGACTGTCAGGTAACTAGATAGATATTAACAGGCTTAAAGGTTATGAGCATGGACCCTCCCTCATAATCAGCAGCTTATGAATGCAGAAGCTGAAATTTCATGGCTTTGGTCAATAAATTGGATCTAGATCTGAATCTACCTTTTGCCCTTAGTTGAGAAATGACTTTCTATACTGCCAAGGAGATTAAAATTCCATTATCTTGTTTGGGGTTTCTGGTGTACAAGGAAGATAAGTCCTTGTCTTTCCTTTAGGAGGAGTCAACTCAAATGGCTCTGTCAATAGCTTTAGCAAGATAATGTACTTCAGAAGAAAAGCTCTAGGAACTTTAAGAAAGGGTATAATGTTTACTTGAAAAATATAGGTTGGCACAATTGTCATTTTGGCAATATCTATTCTCTCCCCTCTAAAATTGTCCCTATAAGATAGTCCCACTGACCATTACTGACGCTCAGCCCATGAAATTCTTTTCCTCCACAAACTGCCTCTTTAAGAACTGCCCATTTTACTTTTGGGTGTATCTCATTTAATTCTACGACAAATTCAGACCAAAAGGAGATATCAGTAATATAATGGGTAATTTTTTCTTAAATCACATTCTATGGAAGAAAAGAAAGAAATTAGCATGAAATTTAATTGCAGTTTTAAAGGTATTACAATTTAATGTTCTTGTTTCGTGCATATTTCTTATCAGTTATCATTTTTTTTTCTATAAAAGTGGAACCTGGCTTCCTTTCAACTTTTCTGGGTGGACATTTTGTTTTAACATAAACATTTTCATTTTGAAGGTTTCTGTGCTCTATATTAAGCATATTCCTTTGTTCTATATAGCTTAGTCACTCGATTATTGAAATCAGGGCACTGAATGACTTTCCTCAGAGTGGCAATGACAATTATCTTGGAACAGAAAGTACAGCAATGATTTTTTTCTTTAGATAAACAGTATTAACATCTGTCAGAGACAAAGAGACAGATGATTCATAAAACAGCATTAAGCAACTGTGAGGAACATCTTGAAAACTAAACATGCAATGTATAAAGACATAGATATTGATGGCTCGTTTAGTACAATGGGGGAGAATACATAAATGCAGATACACTGTGGCAGAGAAAGTCTGTGTCAGGGACAGGACAATCTAGATATTTCCCTGTATTACTTACAAATATATTCAGAAATGATAAAAACGATAATTAGCAACTATGGTGCATGAACATGCTTCCAGGCGTGAACTCTCCCACCTGAAAAGAAGATATTAAAGAGACAACAAGGAGCAAATAACCCAATCCTCAATATTTTTGTTTATCTGCAAATGTGTACATGAAGAGCAAGATCAATATTTGTTCAGGCCCTTCATAGGAAGCATGTGGCTGCATAAATGAGCACGAACTTGTGAGACAGAATCGATAGCTCTATCCTTTCTTACTTTACTGTACCAAAGCTGGAAATTTTTCTTTTGTTGTACTTATGAAAACCAGTGTATTTACCTTGTTAAAGTCAACCTTGTAGACTGGGCCAGTCAGCCTTCATTCTATAGTCAAGTTTGCTAAGGCACTCACCTGGAAACCCAGTTTGGATGGGGCTAATTAAGTCCAGCTGGAGCATGACACCTGACAAAGATGCTTACTTTGAGTTTGCCCTTCAGCTTAGCCTTACCACAAGGAAAATTTATATTCTGAGCTTCTCTGGAAGCAATTCCAGTACAAAGAAATGGTGCACTTGGCAAAAAAGAAAAAAGAACAGTGAAAAGATAGATATAAGTGACAAAAGATACCCCCTGCATGAAGATTCGGGGAAGATAAAATCCAGTGGCATTTATAAAAAGTAAAATTAAACAATTCATTTGGCTGAATTAAAACAAAGAGACAATTAATAATAAGACTAAAGCAGATGTTTCGTGGAAAAATATTACATGAGATAGCACATGTAGTGTGGTGCTGTATTGCTTATACATAGAAATGTATTATACTTGTATAACAGATTTTACATATAATTTTGGATATATATGTGCATCTTTCCCATATGGTTTTGATTTCAGTTGAGCTATTATAAATTAATTCATTAAACTTTACTATCCAAGGAAAGTAAACAATTCTTTCAGCATCATATGAACTATCCCACTGTCCGGCCTATATTAAAAGCTGTTTGCTTTACTATGATGCACTGTTCTTTCAATGGAGGTCCAAAAATAAGCTGTTCCTTGATTTACAGAAATGGCTTTGCTTTTATACAGCAATTGGTTCTTTGGATGCTCTGAACACTGAGTTATAGAACTCACTATAACCTTCCTTTTGTCATGGTTGCTAAGATGCCTGTAGTCTGTTTTAATCTTAACTAGAAAAAAACGATTTCCAGGACATTGTGATGTTTGCTTCATAGGCTTCTGTTTCCCTGTACATTATTTATTTGAGGATGGTGATCTTACTAAAACCACCTACATAAAATTTGTAACAACCTTTAGTTCTATAGTCTAGGCTCAAATTGTCACATCTGAAACCAACCTTATTGGCAACTTATGCAATTATTTGGCTGTTAAAAGTCTCAGTATAAAATGGGCCCATTTCTCTTCCTCCCTCAATCATAGCCATATATAATTTAAAAATTAGAAAAATGTTGGTCATGGTATTTAAAGCATGTAATCTCATTACTCTGAGAGCTTGGACAAGCGAATAACAAGTTTTAGGCCTACCCTACCTAGAGAGATCCTGTCTCAAACGAACAAGCAAATACTTAAAATATGTTTAGTCTATTTAAAGGATACTTAGATTGTTATTGTTAACCCCATGTGGACTAGTAGAGTGGCCACAGTGCAATAAAATACATCACCAGTGTCTAAATAAATATTTAGAAAATTTCAATCTCAAAATAAGTGTACCTGTGACTATGGATGAGAGCATTCAAAGCCAACCCATCGGACCAGCTGGAGGTGAAGTTGATGACATTAACCTGTGGATAATTACGTGTTGACTGTCGAACCCAGCTCAGAAGAATCTTTTCACTGTTGGTTTGCTGCAATCCAGCCATGATAGTTTTCATCACATTTTTGACCTATATGTTAGAAAACTTTAGTAAGAAAACAAAATCCACAAACAAATAGTCTTCATGTTTTAATAAGAATGCCCTTAGTGTTCAGGGATAAATGGTGGGAATAATGGGGTCAATAAGTGATTAGAAGTAATATACTGTAATGAGTCAGAATTTACTTTAAATGGTTAGAAATCATTCCTAGACTAAACTACTTTTTGAAAATTGATGATACTAAACTACTATTTTGAGACTTGCTCTTTTTTTCTAGATTTCAATCGATTAGAAAAGAAAGGGAACAAAACATTAGACTTATTCTTACTCAATAAGATGCTACACCACCAATATTTACAAAGAGAAAAGGCGGGCTTAGTAAGAAAATATTTGTTTATAATAACAAAAATCTCTTCAGCGGGTTTTATTTGTGTATGTTTATGTGCCCGTGCACACACATGTATCAGTAATAATAAAAAAATTAGGCTATCAGTTTGGCAGGACACAGTAGGGGCTGGAATGAGCAAAGTGAGGAAAAAGTGATGTAATTCTAGTTTAATTAAAAATTTTAAAGAAGGCTCTTCTTTGCCGGCATGCCTAGTGGGACTGAGCAACTGTTAGATCCTTGGACTTCCATTCCGCTGCTGACCATTGTTGGGGAGTTGGACTACAGACTGAACCTAGAACATTGAAGCGTGTACTAAGGAACGTCCATAGCCACCACTGGGTCAATTAGAGAAGAGATTAATTGGTAACTGCAACAATAATTACATTATGAAAACGTTGAGAATGAAAAAAAGGAAAGAAGACACTAGAATGTGAATAATTCTTGCATGTGCATGGAATGGAAAAATTAATATTGTCAAAATGATATATTAATGAGAACAATCAAGATAGTCAACAAAATTCTCACAATATTCCAATGGTATTATTTACAGAACCATTAAAAATCCTAAAAACGATATTTTTTATAAATATAAAAAAGTTATGTAAGTGTCAAATTATCCAGGACATTCCTTACCAGAATGAGTAGTTTTGAAGGTATCACAAATTATATGACAGAGCAATAGTTAAAATAATTGGCACATTCATTAAATACATGAAACAGACATAATTACCAAAGATCTAGCATAGGGGACCCTGAAGAAGACCCACATAGCTCTAGCCATTTCATTTTTACACAAAGGTGTCATAAATGTACACTGGTGCAAAGACTGCATCTTTAACAAAGAATGCAGGGATTTCATATGTGGAAGAATGGAAATATGCTCTTATCAATTGCCCTGTATAAAAAGCAGATAAAAATGCATCAAAGACATTAATATGAGAACTGACATGTTTGAACTACTAGACAAAATGCTTCAAAATTTTGGAATAAATGAAACAAAATAAAAAACTAACAAAAACAAAAATCTCATGCAAAGAAATCTAATAGCAAAGGAAATAGCTTTGAAAGTGGGCAAATGGAATTGCATGAAATTTTAAAAATCCTTCAGAGTAAAGAAAAGAATGACCAGAGTGGAGAAAGAGCCATATCATTGGAGATAAATTCTTGTCAGTATTTACAATAGTCATGATATTAATATCTATAATATACAAACCACTGAAAACAACCAACATAAAACAATTCTTCCTGTTAATAATTGAATAGACAGTTCTGAAAAGAAATAAAATGATCAATGAATATTAGCAAAAGTTTTCAGCATCCCAGACTTCAAGGAAATGTTTATCAAAACACCCTAGTATCCTATTTTATCCTAATAAGGATTGTTAAATGGTGTGATGTCAGGCAGGTTGCATTTTAGTTTGCTAGTAATCTGTTTCAAACAATCATGAGATTACAAAGATCTAAACCATGTTCAGGATACTCTCCCTGTCTATTGTACTACATTTTCTGCTTTTGCGTGTCTGAAATCATCTATAATTAGGTAAAATACAATCTTTGCAACTCCAGGTTATATCCCATTATTGAGATAATTTCAAATGCATATATAATTGTGTGTTAATGTTACATGCCTACATATCAGTCTTCTCAACTAACATTCCCAATCCAGTTATTTTGAAAGTATTTCTAATATTCATTTTAATTTATTTTTAAAATGCTCTTTATAACTTATCTAATAAACATGTAATATTAAATAGAAAAAAATTAATAAAATGTTTGTTTATGAAGCACAGTTTTGTTCCTTTGTTATTAACTTACTTTATGAAATTCAGCAAATTTCCTAACCTTTTAAACCATAAATTATCTCCACAAAGATTGTTGCCATAATAATCCAAAATACAGTAAAATTAAAATAACACAGGTTCATTTTATAACACACATGAATGCACATTTTGTTTTTAAGTTATATTGGTTAATTTTATGTCAACTTGACACAAGCTAAAGTCATCTGAGTGGAGAAAACTTCAATGCAGAAATGACTCCATAAAATGCATCTGTAGGCAAAAGTCTCAAAGCCATTTTCTAAATTAGTGATTGATTTGAATGGGCCTTGCCCATTGTGGGTGGTGCTATCCCTGGGCTATCAGTTCAGGGATCTATAAGAAAGCAGGCTGAGCAAGTCATGATGAACCCAGGGAGCAGCACCCCTTCATACCCTCCTCATTACATCCTGCCTCCAGATTCCTTTCCTCTTTGGGTTCCTGTTCTTACTTCCTTTGATGATGACCAGTAATATAGAAATGTAAGCCAAATAAACCATTTGCTCTCCAAGTTTCTTTGGTCATGGTGTTTCATCACAGCAAATGGTAACCCTGTATAAAATGTTTGTTTGCTTAAAATTTTAAAAATCAATAAGTTAACAATGTGTAAAAAGGGTTATGTATACCTAACATCTATAAATATGTGCCTTAGGTTTTCGTTCATTAATTTCTTTCAGCACAATTGTTCCCATGCATTCAGTAGGCACAAGTTACTGGGTTTCAAATTTTCATTCCCCTAAGTACTCTGATAAAAATGTACATTCTAAACATTTTTATACATTTTAAGAATTCAATGATATTTCATTACAGATAGTTTTATCTACAGAATCTATTAAATAGCTATTCTGTTTCTTTAAAAAACTAATATGGATCTATTATGAGATACTTGAAACAGTATGCAAGTAAATGTGATTAATGCTTACCTTCATGACTTTCTTTGTGGAAAACATAAGGTACATGTATGCAAAAATGTGATGTGTTGGTAGATATTACATCATCATGGATCAAAGTACATGATTTTTTGGGTGCTGTTTTCTCAATAAGGAGAATAACAAATGCTTTTGCACTAAATACATATTTTAACATCTCATATTAGTCATCATTTTATAAATTGTTGGTTGAATGCAAATTGTGGGATATGATACTAAATCTGATTTTTTAAAACACTTATACACTTAAAGATGATATTTGTTGACATGGTTATAGTTTGAAGATATGAAATCCGTGCATATGTATGGTACAATATGTTGGTAGCTGTTTCTCTTTCTTAGGGATAGATTGTCCAAATTTGTAATCCTTTCCTGATTTAACTTATCTACCAAGTTACTCTGTGAATAGATAGGTCAAATAATCATATACAGTATATAATAATTCATAGTACTGTCTAAAATTATCACTTGCACAACCTACAGTTATAGTCATGAGAAGAATTGCTTTGTGTAATTGCTGGAGCAGGATTGAAATCAGCCAATAATGTTATATTGGTGATGATGGATTTTCTCTGATCAGTCAACCCTCCAATAATGAATGGGATTCATTTGTGAAATGCTTGACCAGACTGCCCTCTATGTGCATTATGTTTAAGGACAACACAGTATTGAATCCAAAATGTTTTTAGCATCATTATGTGTCTAATTTAGCTTATCAGATTCAGCCTCATTGGCATTGCTTCTACTTGAGCAAAATGTTCCTGAGAAAAATGATAGGGCAATATATAAATCACTGTTTCTCCCTTTCCTACATAAAAATTGTTATCAGGAAATCATTGAGATGGCTAGAAAGGTGAACCAGGGAGCAGAAAATGTCTGGTCTTCAGGGTTTACAGTATCTGTAAGAGAAAGTAGCAACTGAGACAGATATGTATATATTTATTAATTTGAATGTAATTATGACTATGAAAGGCTGCAAGTGTAGCTGATTACTTGGAAACATTTTTAGTGTGTGCAAGATCCTGAGTTCCAGCTTTAACAGTGTAAAAATAGGTCAAGGAAAAATGATATAGTCAGCTAACTAGACAAACAATTTTATAATGTACGGAAAGCTGTACCAGCAAAGACTGCCCTACAAGGAAGGGTTTGTTACTCAGTTGTTATCAGAAAGACTCCAGCTAATAGTCTCTTCTAAAACTATCTGAATTTCAGAGCTCTGTCACCAAAGGTCACAGATTTTCTACAGTCACACATATCTCATTGCTGATGAAAAGGAATACTATAAACTATCAGCCATTTGAACTTCAATTGGGTCACTGTTGCTCCAGGTTCACCTTGGTGTTAAATAAGGCCACTTAAATTCTCTGTCACTGTGAGGCTGTAGCCCTTGTGCTTTCAACCCTTACTGCCTCTGTCCTTCTCTGGATGTCAGTGTCCAAAGCACGGCTTAATAAACATGTGGTTAGCCTAGATTTGCCCTCATAAGCTACTTCCCAGAATGCATTCGTAGTCAGGAAATGCAGAAATGGAAAAACACTTCCTCCTCAGCTGAGGCTCAGTGAAAAAAGTGGCTTGTGTAGTTTGGCAGGACTTTGTAGAAATGACTTTCAGCAGCACAAAACATGCCTGACAACCTCTGGTAAGTGGATGTTGTGTAAACGAAAAAAATAATATAAAAATGACAAACCCAATGTGAATCCCACCTAAAATAGAGAATTTTCCTTAGAAAAGTGAGGAACCTCAGTCTGTACTGTACAAGCATTAATAATCTTTAGTTCTTTCTCTAGGTGTTTCCTAAGGCTGAGTTTACCTCCTTCAAATGTTGGTCTTAGGCTGATAGGGGGGAAGAAAAGCTGCTAAAGGAGTAATGATGAGTAATGAGCAGGATAAGTCTTTTTGGATTGTGAAGCAGTTTTAATAAAACAGGATCAGTGAGAGAGAGAGAGAGAGAGAGAGAGAGAGAGAGAGAGAGAGAGAGAGAGAGAGAGAGAGTTTAAATACACAAGTGGAAAGTAGCACTCTATAAGAATGTCTTAGAGGAAACTAAACAAGGGCATGTATTTCTGGGTGTAAAGCATCCTTTTCCCCATGATATCAACACCCCCAGAAAAATAAGCACTGATGCTTACAACTGAATGAAGTATCAGAAAGGATAGGGTCGACCATCTACCTTGTAAGTGGAAAAGGAGTAGCAAAGGAACTAGAAGAGATAAGAATGGATGGCATCATAGGAAAGATAAACTCAATGACAAACACAATTTTAAAACCCTTGTGGAGGTCTGTGGATGCTTGATTTGTCTTCCTTGCTTTGTCAGAGCTGGTGTCTGCAATACAAACTGGGTCATTCCACAATCTGTTACTAGGTCAGGAGAGAAATACAGCAATTGAGAATGTGTTAGAAACTACTGCAGCCATTCCACCAAGCACTCCTGATATTGGTTGTGGTCCTGTGCGCCTTATTTCATTTTTGAAATGTTTCAGCTTTAGCTTTACAAACAATTGACTGTGTGAAAACTATCCCTCCTTTAAGATACTTTGAAAAGTACTAAGCAATATAGTGAAATCACTGGTGGCAGGCAGGGTATGTTGCCACATCACTGGTTTTATTGATACCATTACTATGTGAAAATGGCTAGAAACATGCTGGCTTTGGCTCATGTTAACACTTAACTTCATACTCTTATAAAATGTAGTTGAGCCCATTCAAAATAAAAAATATACCAGGTCAATGGGATTATCAGTATGGGTACTAAGTTAAGTAGATGCACCTTTGGTCCCTCCACTCCCCAAGTAAGGCCAAGTAATATTACCATTCTAACTAAAAGTCAACTCGAGAAAATAAAATAATAGTGGCAATAGGGAGGCACCCCAATATTATACCAATGAAAGAAGCTACACAGAGAAGAGTGAATATTAAAAGATCATACTGGAGTGACATGCTCCCAAAAAAGGCAAATATATACCCAAAAATTATTTCATGGTCATCTAAGACTGGAGTATTAGCTCAGAATGATTTTAAAGGCACACAGATTTCTCTTTAAAGTAGTATAAAAATGCTAAAATTGGCCCCTTCTGGAGAGAGAGAGACAGAGGGGGGGGAGAGGGAGAGGGAGAGAGGGAGAGGGAGAGAGGGAGAGAGGGAGAGAGGGAGAGGGAAAGAGGGAGAGAGGGAGAGAGAGAGAGGGAGAGAGAGAGAGGGAGAGAGAGACAGAGACAGAGACAGAGACAGACAGAGACAGAGACAGACAGAGACGGAGAGAGAGATTCCTAATAGTCAATAAGGAAGAATAAGAAAAAGAAAAAATAGCATCTATATCTAAATGTTATAACATATCATTTAGGCATATCTCATGTATCTCCAAATTTGCCAAGTATTTGGACACATAAAGCAATCCTCTTCATTGATATGATGTTCCTCTAGTAAATATGGTTTTCTACCCTATTTTAACAAAAGCTATTTTCTTACTTAATCCTAATAAAGAATATTGATGTGTTCACTTCTCATTTGACAAGAAAGGACTATGGCCCATAAAGGTATGATATTATACCCAATGCCATTAAGATAGTAAATAAGTAAGTATCTGCTTCTGTCTCAGTCAGCTGCTTGTTGGGCCTCTTGGAGGGCAGCTCCTTTCTGTAAGGACATCACAGCATCGGTAATAGTGTTTGGCCTTGGAGCCTTACACCAAACCAGTGGATTGAAATTGGGGTCCCCTGTGATTGAACGAGGGAGGAGCGTGACCTCATATGAAGAGCAGCAGTCTCAAATAACCTGGACACCTGAGATCTCTCAGATACTGAGCCAACAACCAGGCAGCATACATTAGCTGGTACAAGGCCCCTGACACATACACAACAGAGAACTGCCTGGTCTGGCAGCTAACTTTCAAGAGACTTGAGGTCCCAGGGAGTGGGGAGGCCTGGTGAGGTAAGGGTAGGGGGGTGGGGACGTCCTCTTAGAGATTGGGGAGGACATATGGTATGAAAAACAGTCAGAGGGCAGACCGGAAGGGGGATAATGATTGGACTGGAATAGAAAGATTAAAGTTAATTTTAAAAATTAATGAATTAAAAACATAGTAACAAGGTATGTTTAAATTTAAGTTTGTCTTGCAATGATTTTGAATATTCATACTCGTTTTACTGAACCTAAGAGCCTTTGATTTGGTTTACTCAAGTAAAAAATGGAATTTCAAAATCCGACTGCGTAGCAGGCACACTCATACAAATAGTTCCATCCCACTAATCTTTCAGAGTTATAAGCATATATTGTGAATATACAAGTTTGATAAAAGTTGACTCCTTTGACAATGGTGATTAAAAGGAAATGTAATTTTCCTCTTATAAAATTCCATACATTGTGAAATGCACATATTTTGTTATAACATTTAGATATAGATGCTATTTTTTCTTTTTATTGCCATACTTACTCATTGACAGAATTGAAACAATATTACTACAAGAATACCGGAACATATTTTAGACAAATTTTCAATATGTAAAGTTATATAATATGCAAATTTAAACATCAGTCCTATGTAGATAGTTTGATAACTTGATATTGGTGTTTATTTTGCAGGTCAAAGATCGAAATGCAAGGATTAGCAACATGCTTCATAAAAAGGCATAGTTGGATAGTGTATTTACCTGCCAGTGGAGGATTATATTCCAAATCAAACCAAGAGTGAGTTTATGATTTCCATCCACTATGTCAGTGCTTCCTATATTCACTAAATCAACCTGATTTTTAAGAAAAAAGAAAAATAATTTGATTAATAGATATAAAGTAATTAATTGTAAATAAACAATATGTAAAAGCATTGCATTTAGCTATTCTTATAACCAAACAACAGTACAGATTTTAAAAAAACAATATAAAAATTAAACTAAATGCATTTTAAGTTCATTTTCCATATTAAACCAGCACTTAGGAACTAGGAGAAGAAAGCATTAGCATAGGAATGTATCACTGAACATTAAAGAGGCCAATCAGATTTCTCCCCCCAAAAATGGATAACAGTAATAACTCACAAAAGATGCCTGAAATTAAGACACACTTCCTAGTATTAGATCAAGTTAAAACTCGAAATAAAAACACATAAACATAAAAGAAAACGTTTCATCATTTTTCTTTGTAGTATAAAAGAAATTCTGCTATGGCTTTAGATGAACTTATTTGGCTAAAATCTTGTGTTTTAGAAAAATTATTGTGGGAATCAATTTCAGAAGAAATATATTTTCATTTATAAGAAGAAGCTGGATTAGTTAGCATAAGGAGTTACCATAATAAAATTGTTGTTTACTCACTTTTTAATTTTTGCTTCATTTCTTGGCATATAACCAACATCTCTTTCTCTACAACCTCCCAACTCCAACACACACACACACACACACACACACACACACACACACACACACACACACACACAGCCACCATTTGAACCTATCTTCCATATTAACCACACGTCTTTGGGCCCCTAAAAATATATGTGTTAACATTTTTTGGCAAGTATGCTATGAGTACTCTGTTATGGCAACATGAAACACACCAAGATACACTATATCACTTCTCTGTCATGATCCCAGCATACTAATTGGAATCAACTTAAACATGAAATGCAGGTAATTAGGCATACAAATCTGGACCTTATGGGAAATGTATGTCATCCTACATTTTTAGAAGACAGAGTTCGGATTGTTAGTTCAAATGAAAATAGCCTTTGTATCCATAACCTAATGAATGGAGGAAGAAAATGTGGTACATATACCCAATGTATTTTTAGTCAAACATAGAAGTCGATAAAATTCCTTCATTTGCAGTAAAACAGATGGAAGTGTATATAGTTATATTATATCAAACAAAGTAAGCACAGAATTGCAAGCACTGTGGGATGTAGCTCCTGTGTAGAATCCTCAAAAGTTGATTTCATAGATGTTGAGACTACAATGTCAACTACCTGAGTAGGTTGAGCATGGAAAGCAGGAAGGGAGGGTCTGGGGATGTCTGATCAGGGTGCAGTAACTTACAGTATAATAGGGGCAACAAGTACTGCTATATAATTTGCATATTAGGATGATGACTTTAGAAAAAAAGTCCTGCAGTAAGCACTTCAAAATGGCAGAAAAATAGATTTTGAAAAATTTCACCACAAATACATGGTACTTAAGGAAGTTTTATTTAATTTGATTTAAATATATATTGTACACACATATTCTATCTTTATTATACCACATTGATACATATATTTAATTTTTCATAAATCAGCTAGAAATAACAATTAAAAATTCTAAATTTAAATTATGTATTATTTAGTTATACATTCAATCATTTCATTTGTACAATTGTCTGAATGACATATCACATTGATCATGAATTAATTGTTCTCTTTTGCGTATTCCTGTTTCTTATCAATTTCTCCCAATTTGATCAAAAAACTAATGTTTTTGGTTGATGTTTATGATCATTGCGATGATTTAGATGAGAATGAACCACATTAGGCCATCCATTTGAATGTTTGTTCCCTAGTGGGTGGCAAGTGTCTTGGGAAGGCTTAGAAAGTGTGGCCTTGTTGGAGAAGAGATGTCCCTGGGGGTGGGCTTCAGCGATTTCAAAAGGCCCATGCTCAATCTCTCTCCCCCTCCCTCCTTCCCTTCTCCTCCCTCTCCCTATCCCTCCCTCTCTCTCTCTGTCTGTTTTCTCTGTCACTCTCTCTCTCTGTCTCTCTGTCTCTCTCTCTCTCTCTGTCTCTCTCTCTGTCTCTCTCTCTGTCTCTCTCTCTGTCTCTCTCTGTCTCTCTCTCTCTCTCTCTCTGCTTCCATTTTATGAATAATATGTAAGTTCTCAGCTATGGCTTTATCTCTGTTCCTATCCACCTGCCTGCCTGCTGCCTGCCTACTGCCATGCTTCCCACTACTCAGAAAATAGAAATGTACATAAGCAATTTTATATAGACAAAAATCTACAGGGCTTAAACAAATAAGACTATAAATAAAAATGATTTTATCATAAACAATATCCTCAGGATTCATACTTCTGAATGGTTAAGTTGTATTTCATATCTTAGATATTTCATAGAACAGCTATTCACACTCCTGTTGGTAGATATTCACATAGTTTTTATGAATTTTAGGGGTTTTGTGTTATTTTACATACTCCATTGACAGATATTGATGCCTATATCATTTCAAAGCCAATTCTAATAAAAGTTTTCACTGGGTTAAAGAATGTGTGTATGCACATGTCTGTGTGTAAATTTTTGTGGGCATTTTTACATTTATAAAAAAAAGTTTACTATTTCATATATTTCCCCCATTTTATACCTTTTTGAGGATTTTATGCAATAACATTTTATCATCATCAGCCTCTCCCTGAAACCCTTCAGGATCTTCAAACCATTCCATTTTTCAAATACTACATAGTTGTGTCACTTCTATTTGAAAACAAAAGCTGTTAGGTCCAATTATTACTTCCATATACTATGGCTATGGGGCCTTCATGGGAGTAGGATCAACATACCAGAGGCCACAACCTGAAACAAACCTGACTTTCTTCCCCCAAGCCCCATCAGTTGCAAATCAGCTCTGTGTGTGTGTGGGGGGGGACTTCTTGCTTACCTCCCATTTCCATGCTGGAATCATGTCTGGCTTAATGCAAGAAAATAATCTTTCCTTAGGGTAATTTACTCTTTATGTCTCTTAAAATAATTTCTACCCCCATTTTCACAAAGATTTCTGAGCTTTGGGAGGAGGGAATGTGATGCAGATGGCCAGATTAAGGCTGAGAATTCTCAGAATTTTTATCTCTGCCCCTTGACCAGGTCTGGACCTCTATAATTACCATGTATTGCTAACAAAAGCTTCTCTGATAAGGGTTGAGAGATGCTTTAATCTATAGGTATAATGAGAAATCTTTAGGAGTTAGGTTAATAATATACCCGTTTACCAGACTGATCATAATTCATTCATCCCTCTAGCCACAAGTCCATGGTCCAAAACAAACAAACAAACAAACAAAACAAACAACAACAACAAAACAACAATGTATAGCATTGAGTTCATGGCGTCACTAACACTAGATGTTTCTGTGACTTAGGATTTTTTGGTTTTTTCTTTAAGTAAAAATATGTAATTTTTTGATTCCATGATTTACATTTTTTGAATATATAAGAATGATGACTTTATTATTATTTGGTATTAAGTATATCATTTGTTCATATTGCCTATGGTTTTCAGTTCTTTATTAACTAAAACAACTCTTTGTAAATAGAAGCAAACTTTTATTGTGTATCATTTCCTAGATGCAAGTACAAGCAATTTCCTATTTCAATACAATACATGTTTTTTGTATTTTATTCCAACATGAGATTCATACAGATTTGTAACTTAATTTTATGTTTTGTGGAAGTTGTAATCTGACATTACAAGAAGAATTATAAGCTTTTACATTTCACATGTTCTGAAATAGCTGAAAATATAGGAACAATCTAAATTCATTTCTCAAAATCCTTGGTACGTTTTTGAGTGGTGGATCTCTTAGAAACTATTCTGTGCTTTCTGAAGTAATTAGGTTACTCAATTTTCTACTTACTCTTAGCTCAATTTGAGTAATTTGCATCATACTATGAAATCATTCATTTACTAGAACTTTCACAATTATTCTTTCAGACAAAGTTGCTTATGATATTTTCTTAATTTCTTCTGCAAATTTTGCTACGCATACTTTCTCATTCCCATTCCTGACTGTTTCATTTTTTTTTCATTTTACATGGTAATTTTCTTTTGTTCAAATTAGAAGTGGGTTTTCTTTTTTGCAGCTATTTTAAAGAGCCATCTTTAAACAAACTCATTCTATATTTTAGTGTTCCATACAGATTGTAATTTTTATTACAGCTTCTCTTTTGATTGTTTATTAAAGAACATGTAAATATATTTAAAGCACAGGCATTAAAAGAAAATAATAGGCACTAGGGACAAAAGGTAGATATGGGGTTCTTTCAGAGTTGCTTGAGAGTTTTTAAGATATGTATTTATTTAATTTTATTTTAAAAAAATTAAAGTGATCATTCTCTCTGAACACAGATTTCATGATACCTTCGATATCACATAAATAGGCAATATTGATATTAGCATTAATGTGTGTTTATGTATGTATGTGTTTGTATTTGTGTATATGTTATAATAAGTGCTACATAGTAAGAAATTAACTATTGGGGCCCTTAAGGACACACAAACTTCTGCTTCCTAGGTTGTATACTAAAAGAAACTCAAAAAATATAAATAGATATAAAACTGGATATTTTCTGTGAAAATATAATAGGATATTGTATATACTTTTATATCAATTTGAATCAAGCTAGAGTCATTTTTAAATAGAGAACTTCAGTTGAGAAAATGTCCCCACCAGATTGACCTGTGGGTAATATGATGCATTTTCTTGACTGACTGATGTGAGAGGTCCCAGATCACCCTGGGTGGTGCCATTCCTATGCTGGTGGTAGGTCCTGAGATCTATAAGAAATCAGGTTGGGCAATTCAGAGAGAAAAAGAAAGTGAGTAAACAGCACTCCTCTATAGCTTCTGCATCATCTCTTGCCTCTAGTTTCCTGCCCTATTTGTATTCTGTCCAGACTTTCCATAGAAATGGAGCATGACATGGGTGCTGTAAGCTGAAGTAAGTTCTTTCTTCACCAAGTTGTTTATGGCCATGGTGTTTTATCATAGGAATAGAAATCCTAACTAAGACAAATGCATTGAATTTTTGTAGAAAGTCTATTTCAATTCTTGCCAATAGACCTATCTTCTATTACGTTAATCACAAAATATTAGATTCTGGCTCAGTTTCACACTTCTATGTCTGGAAGATGCCTTATTCAACTATAGTTGTTTTACAAAACAATAGATTGCTAGTATTTGCATTGATATAACTAAAACACTGTCAGTTCAGCAGAATGAATATATATATATATATATATATATATATATATATATATATATATATATATATATATATATAGAAAGAGAGAGAGAGAGAGAGAGAGAGAGAGAGAGTGTGTGTCTGTCTGTGTGTACTCTTTCAAATTCTCTCTCTTTCTCTCTCTCTCTCTCTCTCTCTCTCTCTCTCTCTCTCTCTCTCTCTCTTTCTCTCTGTTGTACTAGAAATCAAACCCAAGTGCTTATGCACATTAGAAAAACACTTAAACTACAAAATTACATCCTTAAACTTCCAGAAAAATCTTTAAATGTGAACCAATAGGAAACTACTCCTCAAATCAGGATGCACAAGCTAAAAATAATACAAATGAAAGGCCGGACGTGAACTCTTTAAGTGGATTAGACTTACTTTGTTTACTTTTTGGAGATAGGGAAAGGAATTACAGAAGATTCCTTTTCTTTTTGCTAATGTTTATAATCTAATGCTTTTATCATATAACATTTATAATACAATAGTTTTGTACAAATATATACATTTAATATTTACATGTCTCTCCATACATGAATTCCAAAATCAATGGGATAAGAAGGTAAACTCTCTGGTAGTAGCACTGTATTCTTCATTGTGTATACATTGTTTTTCAAAATTCATAGCTATATCTATAGATATTAAATGTATAGATAGAGAGATACAAGTACTAAACAAATTTTAAACATAGATTTGTGAAAGATTCCTAATTAAACAAGCTAACATAAATTTTGCTTTTCTTTACAGAGAGAATAGCAGAATATGATTAATTAAATGGAAAATGCTGCACTGGTCTTTAGAACATGATATAGGAGACGTTTTAAAAATCATGGGGGAAGAAATTGTACAGAAAGGCATTTGTGGGCATTAGGGGGATGTGTGGAAACCCAATGCTGTGGAAAGTTCCTGGAATCTATGAGGGATGCAGTCTGAACTGGTCATCTTTATAGCCAGGCAAGGTTTTCAGTGGTGGGACTATGTTACATTCAGGTAAGTTTTTGACCAGGAGGTTCTTTGGAGATCCCTAAACAGCCCAGGCTAATGGTAAGAAAAACCGACATCAGGGTCCCACGGCTAAGGACAACTTCTACTCAGCTTGTGAACATAGTGAAGTCAAACTGGTGTGGGTTTAGAGCCTTCATTCCTACTTTCATGTCCTTTTGTCATGAGAAGGTACTCAGCAAGCTACTGAAAGAGAAACATGGATACTATCTAAGCCATAAACCATCCATTGATAATCTGTCTTACCTGCAAGACGTGCTCGGCAAAAGTGTCATAGAACTTATGGGAGTGGCCAACCAATATTTGATTTAACATGAGTCCTACAGTATGAAAACTTGCTTATGCCCTATACTGTCTGAATGGCCAGCAATTGGACACTGGATATCACAGACACCTAGGGTTGAACCATATATGACTGGCAAAAAACAAAAAGAAAAACAGAACAACAACTAAAAGAAACAAACAAACAAACAAAACAAAACAAAAACAATAGAAATCAATGAAATTTTCCCTGATCCCTAATGATATTCTGCTAGACTCATAAATTGGTGCTTTACCTAGTGGTCGTCAGAGAGGCTTCCTCTGACAGTTGATGGGAACAGGTACAAATACCCACAGCCAGACATTTTGCTGGAGAGAGAATCTTAATTGGCGGTCTCCTGTCAGAGATCAGGGAACCTCTCAGAAGAGGTAGAGGAAATACTGTAAGAGTGAGAGGGGTTCAGAACACCAGGAGAACATGGCCCACTAAATGAAATAAGTAGGACTAAGATGAACTCACAGAGACTGAAGCAGCAAGCATGAGGCTTGCATCAGTCTGCACCAGGTCCTCTGAGTAGAAATTATGGCTGTTAGCTTGGTTTTCTTGTGGGACTCCTAACAGTGGGAGTGGATGTATCTCTGACAGTTTTGCCTGCTCGTAAGACTCTTCCTCTTACTGGATTGCCTTGTGAAATCTTGATACAAGAGCATTCACCTTGTCTCATTCTATCTTGTTTTGTTCTGTCTGGCTTACCTGCTCTTTTATGAAGAGGGAACAGAGAGGGAGTGAATCCGGGGAAGAGGGGAGATGGTATGAGGAAATCAGGAGTGGAGGGAGAGAGGGAGAGGAAACTGCTTGAGATATATTTTATGATAAAAGAATCATTTTTGAAAAAATGTTGAATAATGCATAATAAAAATTAGGGCAAATCATAAATAAAGAGAAAGAAATTAAAAGTAAGTCACATTCTTATAATAAATATTGGAATATATACAAATAAATACATATGTATGCATTTGTGTGTGTGTGTGTGTGTGTGTGTGTGTATGATACCTGAGAAAATTCTGTGAAATAATACACTAACACATTCTGCCATGCATTTTCATTATTCTTGGCAAAGTAAGGGAGTTGAAGAACCTTTCATATTTATATTTTTGCCTTTTTTAAAGTTTTAAATTGGATGTTAAAGTTATAGTTCATTCAATAAGAGAGCTATCAGTTTAAAAGTAAATGGTGTGTGTCCTTTGAGGCAGGCACTGACATGGATGTTTCATAACTACAGACTCTTAATGACAACTAATCCATACCATTCAGCCAACAGAAAATAAACAAGCTTTGTCACAGTTGGTTTTCAAGACATGTGGCTTTCCCAGATCTTTTCTGCATTTGACATTTATTCCCAGGAGGAGACACTTTTGTTCCTTAGTTTCCAGTATAAAATATGAATATAAATTATAAATGAGGAAGAGGAAAGAAGCAAGCCCAAGTTATCTTATCACTTTTTCAGTCTTGCTATTTGAATGGGACTAACCTAAACCTATTACAAATTCACACTTATCATCAAGTAATTATACCAAAATTAACAGGTTTTAAAAGAGAATATTAAATGTCATTCAGAATCTAGACATTCATTATAACTAAAAATTTTAGATCTACCATGTATTGGACTTTATTAGATAAATGTCTATGCTGTTAGCAACGTTTAAGGAATATACTTTCAACATTTATTTGTAGCTTTCATATCCACATAGTTCTATCTCATAATTAGTAAATATCCCAAGAAATTCCTTCCAATATACTACATGAGTCAGGTTTCCTTTATAAACATCTTCAGTGCTTTCTTTCTAAAACATTTGCATGTAGTTAAACATATTTGCCCATGGTTAAGAGAATGGTCTCAAAGATTCATATAATCCTTCTACATACAATACATTACATTTAAAAGCTGAAACTACCAAAAATTCATAGTGGCTTCACTGCCTTGTAGTATGTAATTTTATGAAAAAAAATCATAATGACATTTATACTTCATAATTTTGAAGATTTAGGGACATTAATCACCATTATTTTCTTTCACTGGGACACACACACATTGAATGTTTTTTAATTCAATGGCAAATATATAAATATTATATATATATATATATATATATATATATATATATATATATATATATATATATATATATATATATATATATAAAGGGGGAAAACATTGTGATTGTATACCTGGTCCACCAAGACAAGGTTTCCTCATTTCATGCCATATGTTGGTATTGCTTAAATTTTTTCTTATCTCATTTTTATTAATTAATTTTGTATGCACATGCAGTGCCTGTGTAGAGGGAGTTTATGCATACCACAGACAAAGCATATGTGGAGATAAGAACACAACTTGTAAGAGGTTTTTCCTTCTACTTTGTGGGAGTAGCACTATTAGGAGATATGGCCTTATTGAAGGATGTGTGTCACTGTGGGGGCAGGTTTTAAGGTCTCCTATTCTCAAGCTACATCCAGTATGACACAGAGTCTTTCTCTGCTGCCTAAGTTCAAGCTGTAAAGCTTTGAGCTCCTCCAGCCCTACATCTGACTGCACACCACCATGCTTCCTGCCATGATGGTATGGGGTGAGCCTCAGAAACTGTAAGCCAGCCTCAATTAAATGTTTCCCTTTTCAAAGTCTCTTCACAGCAGTAATATCCAAACTAAGACAACCTTGCATTGAAATATGAATTTAAAATTATACATGTGTTTGTTGTGCATTGTTCTATTTCTACAAGAGAATATTTTGAAAGCAATATTAGCACATTTCACAGATGTTAATGTGGATCAAAATCATGAAAGCGTTTGGCAAACACCCAACAGTTGGTAAGTTCAAGGGGCTAAAAGGACTAGTTTCTTCTGGAGCCTGTTGAACCAGTATCTCTAGTGTGCAAGTCTTTGAAAGAGGCTTTTATAAGGTTTGAAGATTTAATAATAGAAGTGATATCTTTCTAACATAAGTTAATGTTAAACTGTGGACTTCTGTTTCAATTCTAGATTTTAAAAGTGATAAATTGAAGCAGTATATATTTAGTGAGAGAAAATTTTATATAGTTTTATAATACAACTTATATGACTATTTAAAACTTTTGAACATGTAAAGTACATATAATGTACATTTAAAGAACCATTTCAAATTCTTTTTATCTCTGATCATATGCTAATATTTGACAACCACTCAATATAATTTAGTGATAATTTTCACTTGATTAACTGAAGACTTGAATATAACTGGCATCTGAATTGATTTTCACCTAAGCTTTAAAATACATCGTTTAGATTTGTGGCTTAATAACATAGCACTGAATTCATTTTCTTTGTGCTAGTCTAGATCTGAATTTAATTGATACAAATTTGCCAGCTTGTGATAGCCAATTGATGAGAATGGTTTATGGGACAGTTATGATACTTTCAACCTGTCACATGTAATACTAAATCATATTTAGAATGAATGTCTTTAGAGACAAGAATATGGGAATGTGTCATGAAGCGAGACCTTATGAAAGAATCAGAGAGTAGAACACATGTGAAATGAAAGGAGAGGGAACTAATACTGGGGGTGGCAAAGTTAGAATGGGAATGAGGAAATCAGGAAGGTACACAGAGGCCTTAAGTCAAACTAAAGATTATAAAGAAGTCACATGGAACCATACTACATTATAACATGACTAAAATAGAACTTTAAAAATGTGCATGGAGGGATTTTGCACGGCAAGAGAATGCAGTTTCTAGAAGCTATGGGTTAAGCTAGAGCACCATGTCAGGAATATATGGGATATTTTCCTATAAGTTGTTGGTCATCAATGCCCCAAAGGCCCCCAAAACATTACAAGATATTAAAAGTTTTCTTGATTTCCCATCAGAACTGGATGATAAAAGTCTGTTGCTGAACACATCACACACTTTTATTGTGGAACATACAGATAGCATGCTTCCATAGTGCTAAAATGTGTTATGCAGCCAGCTGGGGAAGAAAAGCTGTCAATGGTCATACACAGCTGTGAACTTTCCATGCTGCAATATCAAATCTCCAGACAAGCTATGCCCATTGGATTAAAGGCAACATCACTGTTATGGGATGAGGAATTACTTTCTGGTTGGATTGGACACTCACCCTGAAAGAGGAAATTCACACATGGTACTATTATTGGGCCAGTCATAGGCTCTGGCCAGGGAGGTCGTAATCCCTAGTTATTGTTTTGGTAAATGGTCGTGTTGTCAATCTGCCTCCTCAATATATATGTTTGTGCCCAAAGACTTGCACTGCTCTCACTATTTCTCAGAGAGGCTTCATTTATTTTTTCAGTTTATGGCAATAAATACAGAGATTCACAACTGACCAAAGTGCTAAGAATAAATGACTTTTGAGTTCAACCCTAAATATAACCCCCATCAAGGCTCATGGAATATGATGAGAAGGATGCTGAAAGAGTGTAAGAATGATTTGGCTGTTAGAGAGGAACATTGTCTACAGGACATGATAGAGCTATAAGACAGTAATTGTGGTTGTATGCACAGAACTGCAGTTGTAGGCCTCTGCCTATATGCCCAGATTTTATGTTGGCATTGACAATCAAAACTACGCATTTTTCTCATTTGAGAGAAAAAGGCTGAAAATATTATAGAACTAAATTCTAAGAGCCTCCTAATAGGGGCTGCACACACAAAAATAATGTTTAGCAATAATAGAGTTGAAATTTGCTCTGTATGCCTTCAAGAAGTCACAAAGAAATAGAGGCTCAAGATAACTTTGTAAAAATCTAGAATAGGTGGGAAAACAACCATAGTTATATCTTAGTGTCATCCTATTTCACAGGAGTCTACACTGTCTTTTGTGTACTTTTCAGAACTACAGCCAACTTTATTACAAATTAGCTTTGCTTTTTAGCAAATATTGTAATAACAGTATCATTGGGCTTAGGAGTCATTTCTTCACAATAAGTGGTTTTTCTAAAATAAATTATTGATAACACAAATAATGGCATGCTGAGACAACTGCCACAGAGAAATCAAATATCATGTGTGTGTTCTGCAAAGCCAAGATGTGAGCAGAATTCAAGTGCAGATAAAATAATAGACATGAATTGCTGTCCCTGCACAACACAAATTAAAGATTCTCCTTTCTTCCTATTTCCTCCTTCAAAACACCTGTGTTTTACTATTCCCATCTCTAGCTTTCTTGCTAGCTGCACCATCTAGAATACCTAGTGTCTGTGGTTATTCCAGGTTATAATTTATAAATAAGACCTAAAAATGGCACCATCATTTAGCATGCTAATTTCAATGCAGGATATCTCACAATGTCCTACCCCTAGATGGAAAGCTAGGGAATTACTGAGAAAGGGAAATCAGTCTTCTTCAGGGACAAGCTCCCTGATGTGCTATCCAATGTCTTTCTCCTTCTCTGTACTGGCTGGTTTTGTGTGTCAACTTGACACAAGCTGGAGTTACCACAGAGAAAGGAGCCTCTCTTGAGGAAATGCCTCCATGAGATCCAGCTATAAGGCATTTTATTAATTAGTGATCAAGGGGGGAGGGCCCCTTGTGGGTGGTACCATCTGTGGGCTGGTAGTCTTGGGTTCTATAAGAGAGCAAGCTGAGCAATCTAGGGGAAGCAAGGCAGTAAGCAACATCCCTCCATGGCTCTGCATCAGCTCCTGCTTCCTGACCTGCTTGAGTCCCAGTCCTGACTTCTTCTGATGATGAACAGCAGTGTGGAAGTGTAAACTGAATAAATCCTTTCCTCCCCAACTTGCTTCTCAGTCATGATGTTTGTGCAGGAATAAAGAACCTAACTAAGACACTCTCCCTCCTCCCTCTTCCTGTCCCTCTTCCCTCTCCCGCCTCTCTCTCTCTTTTCCTTTTCCTCCCTCCTCTCCACTGTATGTGTGTGTGTATGTAATAATAATTAAAGATAATAGTCTATGAATTTGAGAGGGAGTAGGTGTCACAAGAGGAACTGGAGGAGGATAAAGGAAGGGAGAAAATGTAAATAAAGAATTTGTCTATAAAATTCTCAAAAATATTATTTTAAAAAGAAGGATTATAGAAATGAAAGAAAACCCAGGAACTGATTTAACTTGAAACATTAAAAATGACACTATCTAACTTTTTCTGCCTCAGGGAGTGGTGAATGCTGTTACCTGGTTGGTAAAGTAACCATAATCCACCTCTTATTCCTATAAGCACATGAAATATCATTGTCTCAAAAGTGAATTATTTCATTATTTCCCCAGCAAGGTAAGGAAATGGACAGCATTAGGATACAAGTTTTCAAACCACACCTGATCCAGAAAAACAGGAAGAACATGTAGGCAGTTGAGTGCACTGTATGCTGTTCCACTTGCTCTAACACCCAGCTAACTTCTTATTTTCTTTGTTTGAGATGATTACATTGTCTGTGATTATAAATGCCCCTCCCCACATGCGCAGCACACACATTTATGGCAGCACTAATTTAAAAATGGCACTAGAAGGATGCCAGAGAGTAGGTTTGAGAAGACACAGCTCACCAGGTTATTCTTTGAGTATTTAAATATATTCTTTGATGTTTTATCTTGTTTTGAGTATCTATCTGATGGTATTTTACCCAAAGCTAGGCCTTATAAGTTAGCAGAGTCCTCTTTTGATTTAGATGTTGTAATGGTTATCACACCACCTAGCCATTCAATGCCTCACTGTCCATGTTAAGTCTTTCAGTGATGCCCATTTATGATAATCATCAGCTGTAGTCTAACTTTGCTTTGTTTGTTTCCTCTCTTTCATAACAGGACAGTTAATACTGTACTTGGCTTTACAAGGTAACATAGACTTTTATGATTATTATGGTGATAGTTGTCCTAATGGACTAGAGATTAAAAGATCATTTATTTACTTTTTCACTTATGAATAGCACCAGATACACCTATTGAGCTCCAACCATTCTATAGCATAAAAAATAACATTCTTGATAATGACGAAGATTGATTTTCTTAATGCCTGGAGGAAGGTATGGACTTGTTCTGGGCAAATTAATAAAAATGTTAACTACTGACTTTTATAAACCCAACTTTATAGGGAGAAGTTATATTAAGTGAGCACTATTTTATATAACTCTCTACTTTGCTTTGGATCATCAAGAGACATGAAGTAACTACTCTATACCTACAATGTGTTCACATTATTCATATATTTTTACCATTAAACATGTTACTATTAAAATGATTGATTTACTAATTTAAAATATAATTAAATTTCTTTATAGATTTAGAGTATTTCTATAATGCTGTCCTTGATATTGATTTTAAGTCTCTGCAGTAAAAAAGTTTTTTAAATACTCTCCCAATAGAGTTCTTTACAATTTATTCTCATAACATTGGCTTTTGAAAGAACTTCTATTTTTACCTATCTAATATTCTATAATGTTGTTGGTTATAATCTTTATTGTGTTATTTCAGCCAGAATCAAAACCCTACCCACAGGTCACCGTGTTTTACCCTTCATACCTCTACTTTACTATGTCCCTTCATCTTTACTTTATTTTGAACACTGTCGTCCCCAACTACTGAGTTCTCATTCCAAATGCTTCTGTGCCTCCAGGTATTTTTATTATTTTGCCTGGACCATCTTCTTATGGTTAATTCAAGGTCTCATTTCCTTTAGGTCTCAGCTTATATAACAGGAGTCTTTCCAGTTCTCCTGTTTGGGTCATCATCACTCATTTGTATATGGTAACTACATTATATACACTACATAGATACTACATATATACAATATATGTACAACACATGTGTATGTGTATATATGTGTGTATACAAAACACATATACACACACACATATGCACACAGTGTAACATATATAAGGTAACATCTACCATATAAATGCGGACATAGCTTTTCCAGCATTTTATGTCTTTATTAATGACTGCAAACCTTTTTGTTACTAATCATTGGATAGATGATGGCGATCTTTACAAGTTTCCATTAGACCATTTTATGCTAATATCAGAAAAGCTGAAAATTTTCATCTAGAAAACAATCAAACTTGTAATGTTTCTATAAAATAACCTGATCATGTTAAATGTGACAATGACACTACATTCATAAATTCAGCTAATTACTTTACAGTTCCATTTTTGCATCATTTTTGTTATGACCATATCCGCTGAGAAACACATGTGGGGGTATACTTTATTACGAATCTATTATATAGTGCAGTTATTTTAAGAGTATGTGATCAGTGCTTTTAAAATTAACTTTTAAAGAGAGATGTGTTGTAATTAGAAAGCTACCAATGGTACCTTGTAAATGTACTTGTCGATTCGAAAGGATGTAGGGGTTAATATAAAAGGAAGAGTATCTCCCTCCAAGGCCATGGTGAAAACTGTGAGCTGAGCCTTTCCCAGAAGAAAGCCTTCCTCTGTTCTGATAACTCATTTATCTATGATTCTTTACCTTTTCTAATACATCATATATATTTTCATCCAAGTATACTGAACAAAATAAGTCTTTCCCCTGAGCTAAAATGGTAGTTGTTTTTCAGTTGAATGTACATGTTTGATGTGAGCTTAGTGACTGTTAGCTTAGATCTCACAAACTTCATTATCATTAGAATTGAACATGGGGAATAGTATTCAATAAGCAATATCTCTTTGTTGTAGAGAACACCGCTGTATGATGCACTCAGTTTATCTATTAAAAATAATACGTCACGTAGCATCTAGAAGTAACACAACAGCCTTACCCAGTACAGGTCTAACCTTTTCTGTCCTCTATGGCTGTATACATTGGCTTCCAGAATTACATTAGCTGCAAGCACATACAAAGGAAGTAGCACATGTGCTCTGAATAAGAGCTTCTGTGATTTACAAGAGGAATTAAGTCTTCTCTACATTGGGGCTGAAGCCCTTACACAAACATTAAGCATGCTGTTTCATGGTGTGCAGACTCTGTTCAGGTCACCACTTACATTATTTTTCTGTAAGACCCTCAGTGCCTTGTTGACATTGTTCAGGGCATGAACTCTTGTAGATCCTTTTTCTTTTGGCTAAAAAAGGAGAGAAATGGTGTTTACTAGAAAAGAAAGAGGCAAAATTCTACCTGAAAATCAAAAATGTATAAATTTCTCTTTTCAGTTTGAATATTTTACATTTAAATGAACATAGACTGTGCAGCATTTATTTTAAAAGTCTGCAGGCTTTGGACTAATTGTCTTTGGCACAGTACATCTTTAGAATAAAGAATATACCTCCTGGGAAAGAAATCATTTTTTTCCCTTTACAATATTATTTGAGATGATTGCTCCTTCATTTTTTAGCCCAGTGCGCATTATTATAAGACCACCAATAATGGAATACATTAGCAAAATATATAAGGCAAGTAACCAGAAAGCTAAAAAAGAAAGTTTATTTCTATACATTTTAAGAAAAGTTTGAAAGAGTTGTCTCTTGGGTTTCCGAATTTCCACTCAGTATCTAGCTAATCATACATACTCACACCAGCAACTGTAATTTAAATCAATTGGTCATAAAAAAGCCATAAAAGTAGAGGGGGCTAATAGAAAAGAAAAAGTGATTCAACAAGGAGGGCACAGGAGATAGAAATGGATAAGAGTCTGATCAAAATACATTTGAAATTGTCAAATAAAACATAGTAAGGTACATAATTGTCAAATATATATTATTTTAATGCTATATGGTGAATAACACAGAGCTCTCCCCAAACAAACAAAGCAAACAAACAAAATGCAAAATGGTCAACAGGTAGAGCATGAGAGCTTGTAAAGCATTCAGCAGTAAATGGGGCATACTTAATTCACTCCATTCCCCCAAGTCCCAGAGATATTCTCAGAAGAGGGAGGAAATAAGCCATAAATGCCAGACATGGATGATAACGAGAAAACCGTGTTTTCCAGACATAACACAGCAGATACACATTGTAACTAACACAGTGATTCTGACATGAAGATCTGTTTAAGACAAAATCCCGGTATAAAAGTGAAAGGTTGGCATAAAATCCCACCACTAGCTGAGGAGCTATTGGTATTTGCTAATAGAAGGAAGAGGAAGAGTCAGTATTCATTGATGATGTGATTCTTGGTAGAGTGGGCACCCCCTAGGGCAGGTTCCACTACTAAGATGAACTTGGCAACAGAAACTAGAATCAATGGGGTAAAGAAGAAAAATAAAAAAGAATGATTTTCAAACTTGGATAGGAAGGCATGGGAAGATAGAACGGGTGCTAATGGTCAGAGTTGGGGTGAGGGGTGAATATTTTCAAATGACATTGCATGTTAATTCTCAAATAATTAACAAAATATTGTTAAAATATGTAATGCCAATAAAGGTTAAAGAAGAGTCTTGCTTTGACTACTGACTGACCTAGTAGTCCTCATCATTGGAATTCAAATTTTTAGTAGCCAGGTTTCTTAGCTCATACTTTTAATCCCAAAGTCATATCCCATCCTTTAATTTTAAGCTACCATCTGCATAATCAAATAAAATATACATATCATCCTATTTTCCTAATTGATGAGTTTTAGAAATTCTACTGCTATGATTTTTGTATTTAAATAATAAAAGGAAACTTTTATTATTTTTTTTCTGGTTTGGAAAAAGAGTTTGACTACATTTTCCAGTCTGGCTTCAAAGCCACTATCCTGTAGCTTCCACAATCTATGGGCTGAAATTACAGGTGTATGACTTTACACCTGGCTTTTTTCCATTTTTTCTTAATGCAAGCTCTTATTAGTGATTTCCAAGAATATATCAGAAGCTCATTTCCTACTCATAATTTCTCCTTGAAATCTTCAACAATGGCACTATTGGATTAAGTCAGCTACCAAAACTAGTGATTTACATAGCTCTCATTTCACCCTTAGTTTAGTTAAAGGCACTCGTAGTTTACTTAAAGGCAAGACTTCCAAAACTGGATTGTGTGGGTTCAACCTTCTCTTCTGCCACTTTTGTTCTATGTGACCTTGAGAACCTTCTCAATCTCTCCATACTGCAGTTTTCTCCTATTAAAACCGAACAAATAAAATACATGTTCCATAACTTTAAGTGAAAATGTATATAAAGTATTTAATTGGGGGGAGGGGATTTCAATAAGGAAGCTAACATGTTTGCTGTCTGAAATTTGTAGCACATATGAGGTACTTCACATTATTATTAAAAAACCTTGAAATGCCAAATAATTTCAAAAAAAATTGCATATGTAATTATCCTAAAC
Organism: Uromys caudimaculatus; assembly: GCA_028551405.1. Taxonomy (NCBI): domain Eukaryota; kingdom Metazoa; phylum Chordata; class Mammalia; order Rodentia; family Muridae; genus Uromys; species Uromys caudimaculatus. The sequence continues at coordinate 34,229,273 of CM052722.1, read as the reverse complement.
TTAAGAAATAACACATATTCACAGAAATTATCATTGCAGCTAGGCTCCACCATTTTGTAAGTGCCTATGAAGTAAGAATTTTCACATTTATTTTCTTATCATTTCTTTACCTTGTATATTTATAGAAAAAAAATGTATCTTTCTACTTTATACTTTTCCCTGTGCTTTCTAAATGTCTTCCCATCCTTCTGAAGACTTCCATACCCTAGAGATAGTTACTGTTTCAACTGGATGTATAGTTTCCAAATTTTATTTTAAGCCTTCTAATCTCCAAGATGGTTTGGCCAATAAGATTTGTTAAAGATCATAGATGTTTGGTTCCTGAAACTTCCTGAATCTCCAGTCATAGCCTCATGAACAGGAATCTCTACTTTTCATATTGTAGAACATTTAATCCATGAATGTCAAAGTGAGAACAGCCTATATTTTAGTGTTTTCTTACCTATCACCACAAAGAGGAAGAAGAAAAGGCACAGAAATACATTTTTAAAATACCACAGAAGAAATCGACATAAATGTGCAGAGAATGAGCACAAGTTATGAAAGAATAACCTTAAACAACTAAAAGACAGTGAGATTTATCTGTGTGTTTATAAACAGAATTGACAGAAAATGTGGGCTGCTCACAGGCATTCCTCTCTAAAAATATCATAAAAGAATACATTCCGAATGCATGCATATGTACATAAAGTATGGACATAATGAAATTAGGACTAAGTATACACTATGTCTTCCAATTGGCTACATGACTAAAGCTTAACTGTACAGGATTTGAATGTTTTATTTTAGGAATTCATCAACAGAAATTCAAAATTCTCAAAAACATATCAAACATACATATCAGTAACATCCAGTAATGTTATACAGATAGAACATGTTATGCTGAGAGATATATAAAAATGTAATAACTATTAGTGAAAAAAGAGGCAATGAATTTGATGGAGAGCATGAAGGGAGGATTATTTGGGTGAGTTGATGGGAAGAAAGAGAAGGGAGAGAGTTTGTAATTATATTATAATCTCAAAAAAATTATAAAACAAATGAATAATAAACCTGAAAATGTATCAGTTTGAATTAACTTAGTGACATATTAACCCTATATAGCTATTGCAATTTATTTAAGAATGGAAGTATAAATTATGTCTTTTAAGCATACCTACAACAATTGAAAATCACTATCATAGCCATGTTTGCATTCAACAAAATATTTCATTTAATTAAAGGCAAAAATAAAACTAGTTTTAAATGTTCGTTAAAAGCTTTCAATAGCAAGGAGAAGACCAGAGTTTTTAAAAGACTGTCAGAGCACACAGAAGCACAGAAAGCAAAATAGGTAAACAAAACAACAAGGCAAAATCCTGGGCAGTATCTGAAAACAGAGACCAATTTGGCTTGATGTAAAAGAATTGCAGGAGGCAAGTCAGAGATAGGATTTTGGCCAATTCTACCTTTGAAGGACAGCTAGAATTTCTATAGTATATAAAAACTCTTTGTGTATGTGTGTGTGTGTGTATGTGTGTGCATGTGTGTGTGTGTGTGTGTGTGTGTGTGTGTGTGTGTGCACGCACGTGTGCATGTGCTTAAATGCTCATGCTGGAGAGCTCTGCTAAAGGGCAAAGAGAACAGAATACGATAACAATTGAATAAAACTCGTTAGATATGCAGAATGTATGACTACATAGACTGGAGTCTTAAACCCTACTTAAAAGAATAATAGAAATCTAAAAATAAGATGTTTTAAGTCAGCAGATTATGATTTAAGAGTTTTTCTACATTATTAGCTTTCATCAATTGAACTCAGACTCTTCTTTGACTTTAGTGACCTATAACATTGTATAACCATGTTTTCTCTCCCCAAAGGAATGTTCTAATGTTATAAAGTTAACTAACAGTCCTCTAAAGAAAATTACATTTTTCTTCACATATGCATTAATACATCAGACTAAAATACCCATATTTTTGTTATAGTGCAACAAAATATTTTTGTTATTTATAAAATAATACAGGTACATTTAAAATTAGTTGAAAATATAAAATAACACAAAGAAATATAAAGTGATATGCATAAAACTTTTACAGTTAGTCCTTATGAAGGATTTAAAAATGGAAAATCACATAATGCTTATTAATTAACTGAATATATTACTAAAAATTTACTTTGTTATTCTGCACATGACAGACAATGCAAAAATAAAAATTATAATATGAATTATTTTATTTTGTTCAGGAATAGGTACTGTATTAATTATATGGCCAATATATTGAAGAGTTTCATTAGATCACCAAAATAAAAGTGCTTTTGGAGCACCTGATATTTTACTGAGGTTACTGTAAATTTAAAAAATTATTCCTCATGACTGGAGAGATGTCTAGTGTACAAGTGGGAGGACCAGAATGTGTATCCTCAACACCCACATAGAAGCCATGTAGGCATGGTGGTGGTGTGTCTTTAATCCTAGGGATCAGTAGACAGAGACAGGTACCCCAGAAGAAAGCTAGATAGATACACTACCTGAATCAATGAGGTTGGGTTTCATGTAGAGAGTAATTGAGAAAGATCTGGAAGTCAACATTTGCCTCCATACATTCAGAAGAAAGCTAGCTAGATACATTACCTGAATCAATGAGGTTGGGTTTCAAATAGAAAGTAATTGAGGAAGATCTGGAAGTCAACATTTGCCTCCACACACATGTACACAAGTACTTGTATACCCAGATATAAACATGCATTCACTCCCACATACATATACATGCAGAAAAAAAAGAGATAGAGAGAAGGAAGGAAGGAAGGAAGGAAGGAAGGAAGGAAGGAAGGAAGGAAGGAAGGAAGGAAGGAAGGAAGGAAGGAAGAATGAAAGAAAGAAAGGTTCCTACCAGTTTTTGCCCTGTCAGGCCTTCCAGGAGGTCTAGGAGGCGTTTCCCATCCTGCAGGTCACTGAAGAGGTTGTCTATGTGCTGCTTTCCAAACTGAAATTAATAAAAAAAAACATATCCACTTAAAGACAGCACAGTTTTTGTGATTCATATCGATGGTGAAGCTTTTGGAAATTTAAAGCTGTATTTAATAGTATTTAATGTTTTCAATTAATAAGGTACCAAGAGTGATAGATGAAAAAGAAAGCTCAATTTAATAAGCAGGGTCAAAGAAATTATAACATTAGGACAAATTCTTTGAACTGCTAATGATGACTAGTTGAAAATTTATAGTGTAATTTGTCCAATTAATCTGTCACATTGTTCAACATTCTTTGTCACACTTTACACAAAATGATCCAAAAACTACTGTTCTCATTTTTGACAATTCAAACTTTGGAATTATCTGGTTTAGTCAGTCAGTCAGTCAGTTAGTTAGTTAGTTAGTTAGTTAGTTAGTTAGTTAGTTATCTTGAAGCCTATCGCACTGGTAATAATCTCAAGTGGTCTCCCACCCAAGTACTCAGTAATCCCAGTTGATCTTCCATCCAAATATTAACCAGGCCCAACCATGCTTAACTTCTGGGATCAGATGAGATTAAAGGTGTTCAATGTGGTATGGCTATTGATTTAAACAGTGAAAATAAGTCTATTAAAGACTTTCCCCTTGTTTTTATAGGTTATCTACTAAAATATTCCATCAAAGAGCCTAAAAGTTATTATAAATCCTAGCATTTTAGAAGTAAGTAGAGATTTGGAGGCGCTGAACTGTGCAAGTAGATTCCATCGCCATTGTATCATTTGTGTCATGTTTCTGTCATTCTGTCATGACAGGCCTATCATAGTTAATGCACTCATCTTGAAGGAGTAGGTGAGATAAAGAATTTGCCTATGTGACCTTGTATTACATAACTAGAAGATTGCAAAGTCAAGGTTTTGTGCCAGGTCTAGGAAACTTCTGAAGCCTTTGTTCATTCCATCTTACTTTATCAACTTTCTACTCATTATCTTTCAAATCTATTGTTTGTTATGATATATAATCCAAACGCTTTCTTAGTTTGGGTTAAAAATTCTACAGTCGCTTCATATGAAATTCTTTTCAGCTCTTTGATTGCCCATGTTATCTACAAAGATTTAGTCTATCTAGCACTAATCTCATGGAGCACCGATAAACGTAAGTGGGATGCTGGATGGGGCACCCATTGGTAAATCAGATAGATAATGCACAGCTCTGACAGAAGTTCTTGTCCATCCAGGGAAATGTATTCATGAATGATAATACCACACACAGGAAATAAGTGGGTCCAGAAGATCATAGTGGTGCAAAGTACCAGAATCTATGGAGTAGAATCAGGAATTGCTTTCCCAGAGTATCAAATGGCAGGCCGAATATGAGGCCTAAACTATTTGACTTTATTCATCACCTACTTAGACTGCAAACAAACTTTGAAACTCACTTGTCAAGAAAATCCCTGGATGCAAGAAACATGACAACTTTGATACTTCTAAAACTAAAGACATAAAAGTTGGATTCTTCCTACATCCAGGTAGGAATTTCAATGACCTGTGGCTGCCTAGTGCCCTCTATGAAAAAAAATGTGGCTCCTGAAGGTAAGTTACTGATTCTTGCATGATAAGTTTTTTTGTGTTATGATATCAACTACAGACTATTTTTTTTACAAATAAGTATTTTTATTGAAATTACACCCCAATTGTGCTTTTGAAACATCCAGAGAAAGAATGAAAATAATAGGAAACTTAACATGATGAAAGTTTTTAAAGTAGGTTAATGACACAATATATAAACAAATCTTAAAACAACAGTGACATTTAAGCAGAGAAAATGAATGCATACTTCTCAAGATCCTCATATGTAAACATATGTTAACATGTAAAACTAAGAGTTTTTTCAAGTTAGTTAAAAGGCATCTTGAAATAATGTTTACCTTAGGAGCAAATTTTATGGATGGAATTGAGAAAAGAGTGTCTTCTTAAATTATCAAAAGAACCTTGCAGATAGCAATATGTCAGTTTATAAAGAAAAGCAAATATATTTTGATAACAAAGATAGTTGTTCATTGGAGATATTGTGCATCAATAGATTGCCAGATAAACTCTGACAAAACAAGAAGGACATGGATGACAAAATGGCATGTCTTATAAAACAGAATAGAAGCTGATATGTATGAAATATGGCTCAGGGCATCAAACTTAAGGATCATATAGCACCGCCATATGCTTTGATTTAAGGAAAAGAAGAGCCTAGATAAAGGCAAACAGGCAGATAGAATTACCTATAGTCCAAATGTGACAGACTCCTTATAATTTTCATTTGGTGCCAAAATCAACAAAAGTGGAGAGGCAAGAAATGTTTCTGGTCTAGGCACAGACTCCCAAGAGTAACTATTTAATGATCTTAGTACAAGGAAGCAATGCATTGATAAGACAAAGACCAATCTTAGTATTTCATCAGTTTTCAAAACCCATATCTAAACAGTATTTTGTTGAAGTAACACAAAATAAGTCCAAGTCCTATTTATCCTGTCCAGAAGGAACATGCTTTGAGCAAAGAAATCTGAATGAATATTCCCTGGATATGGTAGGATCAATTCCTCAGTATCTAAAGATTTAACATTTCTGTGAAAACACAGGCTGAGGCAGTTTTTGCCCTCCTTTCTTAATGCATATTTGCTTTAATGAAAAAACAAATATTAAAACACTTTTGAGTAAAATTGTCACCTGCTAAAGTGAAATGTCACAGAGCTTCACATGCTTAGTCAACATGTAGTATGACTACTCAACAGACCAAAAAATAAAATCTTATTACTTGTTCGACAGAATTATAGATATTATACAGCAAAAGGAGCACAGGCTCTGGGGACAGCAGAGACTAACTTTGGAGCTCAAGTGCCCTGATCACTAGCTGTGGTATCCTATTAAAGTAAGTAAACCTTTGCACTGATTAAGAAAATGGAAGGACACATACCTCAGAGCACACCTGTGAGGTTGAAATGAAACAAAATATATGCATTTTATAGGCATTGCCTATGAATGAGCAACTTAAGCCACACTTAATATAGGATGATTTTAAAGCTTTAGTTTTCTATTAGTGCCTCTCTATTTATTTAGTGCTAAGTTCTAGGGACATATGAAAGCTTAGCATGTTATTAGATCTAATGTAAAATGCTAAGTTAATTTGGAGTGCATGTAATTATGGCCTCTTATAAGAGTAGATGTAAGGAAAGGGAGACATAATTGTCCACATACAACCACTGAGAATGAGAAATGTTACCTGCAGGTAGAGAAGTCCATAGAAGATTCATGTTCTTGCTGTTGCTCCTTAGGCCATTATTAATTAAATCCTGGTTTGTTTCCCTCCTGTTTCATCTTTGATAGCTATCACATCTTTTTTCATAGGAGACATTTGGGGTCATGAAAGCATTACTCTTTCCCTAAAATTCCATCATTAATGGCTTTCTTTTCAAGTGCAGAAAATGATTTTGTAAAGCATATAAAGTGCCACATCCCTTTTGTGCCACATGACTCTGTGGCTCCCTACCTTCAGTTCCTTTTATGACTAATGGTTGCTTTATTAAATGAACTCAGCGAACTTTTGACATTACTCAGCAGATTCATGCATTCAGTTATTGACTTTTTTGCTAACCCAAATGGCAAGATGAAACGATTGTAAGATAATAATCCTTCTACAGCACTGTCAGCAAGGAATTAAGAAATACAGAAGCCCAGACCAAGTTAAAATATATTAGCAGGTGGCATAAACAAAGTCAAGAAAAATGTAAAAGCAAAAAACTGGGAAAGGCTCAGAAATGCATTTGTGAATCTGTGTAAGTAGACTCCGACTCTTCAGACTTGAGTTGCTCTTTTAACCTGAAAATTCAGAAGATCAATACAATGTTCCAGTAAGAGGTAAAGAGCACGGGGATAATTTATCATGACCTTCTGGTTACAAAAAGGTCAAGTCATGGATATATCTGTTGTTCAGACAGTCAAGAGACTGCTCAGTGATTACAAATGTCTGGAAACTGGAAACACCAAAATGGACTGCAAAAGTGAGGAATCAAAATCCTAGGAGGCAATGTGGCTAAATTGCTCACCACAAAATAATGCAGCACACTGTAGTGTAAATAAGTACCTTTCTTAGATGATTGTTTCCTTAAGACTGGTTTAAACAATAAGAAACATGGTACTGCTACATAAAATATACATAGAGGAAACATATACCTTAAGGTGTATAGATCAATGAATCTTTGTAAAGTAAATAGATTTATATTACCAGCAATCACGTATGAAAACAGAATTATCTCGCACCTTCTGTGGACTAGCCTCCTCAAGAATGACCACTATACTAATTGTTAACAACACATTAATAATTCTTATCATGCCTCTCAATAAAAAAATAAAACTTGTTTCATTTTTAATATTAGGAGTATAATGACTGAAAGGATTATCGCTTATACAGAGGGAAGATGGAAAGGAAAAATATTCACACTGATGAAGTGTGGTTTACCAAGTATAAGGAATTGTAATTTTTGTGAATAATAACATTTACTCTATGCTCAGAGTGTCTTTATTGAAAGGTACTCCTCAATATTCTCCCTATAAGATCTTGAATGAATCTCCTCTCTTATCTATGCCTCAAGTCCATTTCCATTTTTAAAATCAAGATATAGCATTATACATATTGTAATGATATAAAAATTTTAAGCTGAATGGGCTTTTAAAAATAAGATATGCTTAAGAGATGCTAATTATTATGGATTTATTCCAATATTTTGAACCATAATACTCATACTTCTAGGAAATTCACCTCTGTGATCTTAGACTCAGAGTGACCAAAGGCACTAATTAATTTGACAATATAAAGATTAAATGGCTAGCAAATGTGAAGCGTCCAATATAGCCACTAGCTGAGAAAGTGTACAATAAACTCAAATGGCATGTCTTGTGCTATCCTTCCTTACAGGATGGATGGGTCCAACTCTATTCTGAGGATCCAAAGAGCCTTGCAGGAATGAATAATATTGTAAGAGCTTAAGAAAAGAATGTTTGTGAAGATGAAGATAGGGTTTTATAAAACCACTGGAACTAATCATAGAGAAATATTTTCACTCCTAGACTTAGAGAAGAGAGAAGTTTTTGTTCTGTAGACAATGAAAGAACCAAGAAGACTGCCTGAGAGAAAGGAACTCCTATGACTCAGTGTCTTTATCTTTCTTTCTATATTCCATCTATCCTGCTTCCTTTAAGACCTACTCATGGCCCAAATACACCCAAAAGTCCTGGGGGCAAGGAAATCTGCTGCTACAGGCAAGCTAGTCTCTCCAAATAGAAAAAAAGAAGAAAGTTAGCCCATGTGAACAAACAACCACTATTTTGGACACTTCACACATTGCAAAAACATTGTCATAGACACCCATGTCAGGAAGGAATTGGAAGACAAATATTCTTCCTCAGGCTTAATCTACCAATTCTATCTCTAGCAAAAGTATCAGTAGGACACATTTTCTTCTTTAACAGGAGTATCAAAGTTCTAGAAGGTTCTTAGGCTTTAGCAGATGAAAATTAACATGTATTTATTCATTATCACTTAGCATCTTATACTTTTAGAGACTCCTATGAGCCAGGAATAGCACTAAAATCTGGCTACAAAGATAGTGAAGGAAAAGCTAAGTAATTCCTTGGAGCTAAGAAGTACTCAGCAGTTAAGTTATATAATATAATATTCTCACATTCTCTCCAGTTACAGAATGATATTCAGTAGTAAGTCTTTATAAAACATAATCACTAGCATCTGATATCTATGTTGTAGTACTAAGTACACAAAATATGTCTCAGGCAGATTACACATTAGAACCTTGAACAGTAACAACACAACAGTTGATGAAAATTAGGTCATTATATATAAATGGTTTGTTTTAAACACCAAAGGAAAGAATCCTTAAACAAAGGCAGTATGTATCATTGTCTGATCAGGTCTATCTCTTACAAAATTTGTTGTTTTTTTTTTTTTTTAAAAAAGAACTGAATCAGTTACTTAGGCTTATGATTTCTCATCTGCAAATTACCAAGGATAATAGTAGTTCATTTGCCCCAAGTTTCCTAAACCCCAAATTTTACAATTTTTGGTAATTTTCTGTCATATATTGTTTGATATAACTTTAATAAAATGAAAAATATTGTAACATAGAAGATTTACAATAAATGAATTTAGATAATAATCTTTATGTGAATTACATATTCCTTATGTGTTAGAATCCTGAAAGGTACCTTTAATTTTTCCTTTAAACCGCATAAGAAATTGATTTATATTTGGACATCTATGGATAGACATGGAAATGAATTATGGTTTATTCTATTAATTGCTTTCTTAACATAAAATTATGACAAAAAGTTGGCAAGATGGCACATTTTGTTTCAAAATATATAAACACACATACACACACATATTTATATACATATATGATATAATAAATAAGCTTCCTAAGGAAATGCAACCTATCAACATTTAAAACCAAATAAAATCTAAGATGGCTAAAGAATATTTAAATTTGTTCATGCACAGTGAGAGGGCATAGGCCCACAATTATTTATACATTTCTGTAATTAATAAATTTACATTTTATTGATATATTATATATACTTTCATTATATACATGATGGAAAATTATATGTGCTGAATGTGTGTGACAAGGCATAGCTTTTTCCTCCCTAATTGTACTATTCCCATTTGGAAATCAGCCTTGGACAATTCATAATCTCTTCTTCAATGATTGTATTGAAGACCTGTTTATAGATAGTATCAAATCAAGGAAAGGAGTCACAAGGTTAGGTGGCACAGAATATGCAGGGAACGGCTTATATTAACTTGTATTTCTATTTCCTTCTAACAAATAGAACCAGAGGACATTTCTAATCCTGTAGTAGATATTGAATGAATTTCATCTTTTTTTTCATAAGAACCAGTTTCATACACATTGATTCACTAGTATTTGAACCAAACATAAGTGTACCTTACATACTTTGCTTCAATTAATTTTTCCATCAACAGAATGCACCTCCATCTTACAGGTAATAAATTTGAAACATAGAAAACAACAAGTTTCTAAAGTCACAAGTGTTTCTTACATACAACTCTCAATGTAGATACTCTACCTACCCATCTCTTACTCACTCTCTAACTCTACGGTCAAAATATGTTATAATTATTTGGTTATTATGTCATTCAGTGTTAGTGATAAGGAGTTATAACTTGGACATCTTCATGATCTTAAAAAAGCAATTTTAATGGTCTTTTTAAAAAATTTTCTTATTTTGTTTTATGAGTGTGTGGATTTCCTGTATCTATGTATATGCCACAAAGCTATAGTACCACAAAATCAGATAAGGGTGTTCAAGCCCCCTAGAAATACAGTAGCAGATGGCTGTGAATCAGAATGAGTGCTCTGGGAACCAAACCTAGATCAGCTCCTCTGCAAGAGCAAGAAGTGCTCTTAATCACTTAGCCATCTCTTGACCCTCTGCTTTTCCCTTTCAATTTCTGAATGCCGCATGCTAATTTACAAAAATAGCTATTCTTTATGCCAAGCTGAATTTTGACAAGATAATGGGCATGGGGATAATTCTCACATACACATTATGATATTTTCTCAGGTCTGGTGCTGTGCAGGTGGTTCATTGGCTAAAGCACACCTTTCCCAAAGGGGAGAACCTAAGCTCAGCTTCTCCAGCATCCACTTTAAGCTGGGTTCATGTGTCTGTAACTCCAGTGCCCCTCAACCAGATGGAAGATGAAGACAGGGGAATTTCTGGAAGCAAGATATTCACAGTGTTGAACACAGTACCCTGTCTCAAATAAGACTAAAGATAAAGACTAAAACCGAAGTTGTTCTCTGACCTCCTCATATACACAGGCACACATGCTACAATATTTACTCAAGGAGAGACACCCATAAATACACACATAAGCACAAAGACTAAAACAATTGAATAAAGATCTCAAGGTTTAAATTGTAGCAAATAAAATAATATATTTTGTTTTTATGGGGTAATGCAAGCATTTCTTAAACATCTAAACAGGCCACTTATTTGCTTGAAAATATTCCATTTATTGGTTTTATTTTGAAGAATATGGTACTTTGAAGCAAATAAGTACTTATTTAAATAGCACTTCTAGCTTTTCTTGGTTGTATAGAAATGGAGGTAAATTATATAACACTTCAGTTATTTTCATCATATGTCAAAGGAGAGAAGAATTTACATTACACAATTACATTTAATCAGTATTATTCGCAAGCTTCATACTGTCCCACACACCAGGAACAATAGGTAAATGAAAGCTTTCTTCACCTTTACCATTGCTATTGTTTTCCCAGATTTTGTCACATTCTAGGAAAGAGGTATACTTAAAAACAATTATAATTATAATCCTTTTGATACTGGTGTCATCAATTGTACTGTTGTTAAAGGAAGAGAGATTTAATCCACTCTAGGGCGAATAACCAAAAGCAGGAGTTTCTCAACTGAATTTTAAATGCTGAATAAAATATTAACAGAAAGCTGTGGAAGGGGGAAGAGAGCATGAGCAGAAAGACATTCAGATGCTAAGATCAAATTACATTTTCTGATTATAGAAATAAGCATAAGGTCTGTTGAGGAGTGGCAAAATAAACACATTACAGAGATATGAGATTACATCAAAGAATATTTGATAAGGTATTCAAAGGAACCTGGACACACATCCATTGTTTCCAGACTTTTTAACAAGATTTCTAATTTTGAGACACTTAAGCCGTATTTTTTACATTAGTAATTTTATCATATTTTAATGGAGTAAATACTGTTTCAGAAAGTTCAGTATTGGCATTGTTTAGAGACTACTCTTATGTAGAAATATTAGTTGGCAAGGGAGCTATGTTGTACAGGAACATCTGCTCTAAATGGTAGATTAACAGCAAAATTGGTCCAAATACTTCATCCTTTAATGAGTTCATGTCCTCTACAATGTGGCCTCACTGATTTTCTCTTCTCCATTTCCTGCCTGTTGAATCTACATCAGTGTCTGACTTGCTTTGACCATTAAAATGGAGCACACACTTGGTCTCCAAAGGGTGTAATCATTTTTCTGTCCTCTGTGTGGCACTTTCTTCACCATAGAAACATACCTGGGCCAGGTTATGGGAGGATGACAGAGATGTGCAGCACAGCCAAGAATTCCTAGCTATCCCATAGGAGGTTGTTACACAGTAAGAGGCATCCAGCAAAACTCAGTTAAAATCAGCAAAGCTACTTAGTCTACTCGCAGCTCCCTAGGAACCCATGACAAAACTTGTCAAAGAAATTAACAATGGTCTGACCCACCTATATATTTGAAATAATATAGTGTAGCTGATATTTGCAGTGTTTAAAAATGACAATAAATTAATGCATGTCCATACACAGGACACATATATCAGTGGTTAAAATCCTTACAAAATACCATTTCTAAAGAGCTCTTGAAGTTTTGTGTGACAAAGTACTTCGATCTATAGAAGGTCTTTTACTGCTGAAATTAGTTATGGACAGAAAGAGGCCTTATCCAACAATTGTGGAGAAAAATATGGTTCTCCAATATATTCTACACAGTTCTTTTAGCATCCTGCTATGAGAGAGAGACAAAGAAAGTGAGACAGACAGAGAGAGAGAGAGAGAGAGAGAGACAGAGACAGAGACACAGAGACAGAGAGAGAGAGACACAGAGAGAGAGACAGAGACAGACAGAGACAGAGAGAGACAGAGACAGAGAGACAGAGAGACAGAGAGAGAGAAGAGAAAATTACTCACCAAGAGCAAGTATTCTTAGTTCTTGCCTTCATAGAAAATAAACTGAACAATAATAAGTATTAAAACATGTCTATAATGATATTTAATAAACATGTTCTTTTAGCCGTTCTGTAATTAGTATATACTGTATGTGTATACAAATATGTGTGGTCACATGTATGCAAATATAAATATTTTATTTCTTACTCATTATTTTTATTAAATATATACCTGGGGGAACTAAAATTGTTCAATGGACTTTACTCTTTTGGGTCCCATTTTGTAAAGTTTTACTCTGCTTTAAGTTTATTTTCTAAAAAAACAAAACAAAACTGTGTTTATTTCATTTTCTTTATTCTTCCAGTAACTTATTATTCAAAAACAGTGAGTTAAAATAATTCTCAGTGAACTAAAACTGTCACCTTCACTTAGTGTTTCTACAACAATGCTTTTCTGAAGGGCACCCAAAAGGAAGTAGTTAGGTTTTATCTTTTTAAGGAAAGCACAGGAGAAAAATATTTACTTATCTGCAAATTAATCATAAATGTTAATTGGAAACTCTCATTTTGAAAATAGAAATATTACTTTTTTAATTCTTTATGCAGGAGTTTCTACCCAAATATTCTGTTATTACATGAGTTATTTTGAGAAGGTCTCAAATTCTGTAAATTATCTTTCTAAACAGCAAATACTTCCTAATTGTAAACACTGGCACACAGTGCTTATTTCCAGAAAGCAGAAACTTTCCAAAACTGTCCTCAAAGAAAAAATAAACCAAAATGATCTTGATTTAAAAAGAAAATAGTCAGGTGATAACCAGACCTGGTGAGAAGACCCATAATTTCTGCTACTTGGGAGAATAAACCAATAGGATTTCAAGTTGAAGACCTGTTTGGGCTACAGAGTGAGTTCAAGGTAACCTTGTGCAATTTACTGAAACCCAATTTTCAAGTAAAAAATAAAAAGAATGTCTAAAGTGTCTCCCAGACACAAAAGGACTGATGCATATATGAATGGATATCATAAAAGCATGCACAAGACCTGCATAGGTTAAAACCAGACATATTCCAGTCCCAAGAATTGAAAGTAGACACAAAGTCCCACTCAGAACCAAGAAGCTATTTGTAATTGATATCTGCTGGCAAGATCAAAAACAATTTTCTTCAACTGAATGTCACTATGTTTATTAACCACACTCCAGTGACATCCATATGCCTAGAAATAGCTGTCCAAGGCAAAGTAGACTCCATGATTTTTGTTATGGCTGTAGTTATTGTTTTGTGAGCATGGTTTCCTTTGTTCAGGTATTTTTTTGTGTCTTATTTGTTTCTTTTCTCTTCTTTCTTTCTTTTTATTTGTTTTGATTTGAGGTTTGCTCTTCTGGTTTTTACTGAGAGAGAAAGTTATAGAGAGAGAGAACTAGGAGAGGAGAGAGACAGAGAGACAGAGACATAGAAACATAGAGACACACAGAGAGACAGACAGATGGACAGAGAAAGAGAGGGGGGGAGAGCTTGAAGTTAGTGCGAAGAACCTGGGAATTGTTGAGGGAAGTGAAAGAATTTTATCCAAATATTTTGTATGAGAAAAGCTTTTAATTTAAAAAATGGAGAAGTGGCCAGGCAGTGGTGGCACATGCCTTTAATCGCGGCACTTGGGAGGCAGAGACAGGCGAATTTCTGAGTTTGAGGCGAGCCTGGTCTACAGAGTGAGTTCCAGGACAGTCAGGGCTACACAGAGAAACCCTCTCACGAAAAGCCAAAAAAAAAAAAAAAAAAAAAAAAAAAAGGACAAGTGCCTAGTTAGGTGGTTCAGTGGGATATCACTTGTCTAGGATGCCTGGCATGCACAAGCTACTGGGCTCAATCCCCAGTAAGAATATATGAATGGGAACTTGGTTGAAAGTGGAAGATTCTATTAAATAGCAATATTTATAATAATGCTGTTCATTCTTCTTGTTAAATGATGTTTTCCTTTGCCTTTAAAGTTAAATATTACTTGGAATATATTACCAGTCTTTTATTAAAGTTATAAAATCAGAGATGGAGATTTAAAGAAAAACAAAATTAATTTTAAATGAAAACTATTTTTACTTCATTATAGATTTGATTGATTCTAATTTTACAACTAGTAAAGTTATAGATTATGAAAAATGTTGTAAAGACAAACAAATTAATTTCAGTGTTCAACTACTGTCAGCACATTGATGTATTTGAATGAATTGTATCCTTGTTCATAACCACAGTGCTTTTAACTGAAGCTGGAGTTGGAGATAGTTGTGAAACACTGTTCAAACATTCAAACATGCAAATTTGTACTGTAAAAAAGAGCGGCTAGTGATCTTCCAAGCCACCTCTCCAGCCTCACAATCATCAAATTTAAATACTTGTTCCTCTACTCATTTACTTATATTTATCTTTACTTCCCATTGTTTTACATTATATCAGTGTATTTGGGGGAATTAAGGTGCTAGAATTGAACTTATAGCTTTGTACCTGCTGAGCATGCAATCAAATACTGATCTATACTCCCAATCCCATAAGTGCATTGTCAGTATTTGTTATTTAAGACCTAATGTTCTCAGGACTTTATAGGTAGTATTAAACATACTCTAATATTAGGAGGAATTTAATTGGTATAAATGGTAGTTTTTTTTCCTCCATTTTGAAGAGGAGGAAGCTAAGACCCAGAAGTCATAAGTAAATTCATCAATGTATTTAAAGTCAGCCTTAAATCCATTCTCTCTATACTAAACTGTAGTTTTCATCCTTACACAGCTCTATTTTTTGGCTTAATAATTTTATTGTACTCCAAAAAGTGAACATTAGTTGCCTAACTAGTGAAAACCTCTTTAAAATAATTTGAAGTGCATCACAATAAAACATCTTCTTAATAAACTACAATAGACACTTCTATATTGATAAAGCCCTGGCTGCATCTTTACTAACAGCTGGAGCCATGTTTACCTTTGACTGTACTATAAAAGTTAGATGGTAAAATGTGATTATATCTAAATTAAATCAAATGAACTAGTTAATTAGGGGAGTTTGCAAATCATCAACTGTAAACAAAACTTACTGAAAAGAAGCTGTGTCTTCAAAGACTAATTGGCTGATTAAAACTGCAGTGATATGGAAATGTTAAAATATTGCAGGGCCAGAGGCTAGTTACCTTATCTGGGACTAGCCTGGCCCATCAGTAGCCATCCCATGTGCCCATCTCCATGTCAGAACCAGCATGGTGTAACTAATAGATTGAAACCTTTTGAAATATTTTAGTTATACCACTAGCTTCTTTCCACCAAGCCAAAAGTTAGAAGTATTAAAAGATAATGTCTAAAAGCAGTAGAAAAAACTTTGTGCATCTTGCTGTAACCACCAGTAATGTACTGAGAAATGTATTTTAATTTTTGTCTTGACTCATTCTTTGTTCTGCAAATCTATATCACATATATACAATCTAGTAAAAAAAACATAAATACTTTCTTACTATGATAGATTCTTTCTCCGGATGGATAGAAGTTTTCCCTACCATGGGTGAGACTTCAGACGTGGTCTGTTCCCACTTCATGAATAATATTTTATCCAGATATGAACTTTGTGGATCCATACAACCAGAAAATGCCCTATTATTCATCTATAAAGTCAATTTGTATCAAGGTCTTTAGAGGTACAGAGGACATTCTATATTCCTTACCTCCCTCAGTCCTCAGGAAAAGGAAAAAGGGTGAATAGACTTATTAGATCTTCCTTATCATAAGTATCTTCTGAACTTCCCCTTCCTTGGACTCAAAACCTTAACTCTAATTCCAAGTCACATTTGGGTCAAGCTCTGAGCATCCTCTGTCCTTAACTCATATGAGTTAATGTAAGACTGTCCATTCACTCTTGAGAAATTTACCTCCTCTAGATCCAGCCCCTTTACATGTCGACTTGTCTTTACTCATTCACTTAAAACATCTTGTGTGGATCATGCCTGTGTTCTCCCTCAACTCTGAACTGATCCTTTCACCAAAGGATTCACCTGTTGAGTTGATGACTGGGTTTTTGTAAAGCTTTCTCAACTGCTGACTCTAGTCTCATGCTCAATGTGACGACACTGATTCCTCCACACCATCCACCCAGGAATATCCCATTCCTTCTTCATTCTACAAATTTTGGGGTAATCTTACAGCAGAGCACTGGCAGATAGATTTTACACATATACCACCTAATAAAGAAACATAAATATCTACTTAATATGGTAGATACCTTCTCAGGGTGGGTAGAAGTTTTCCCTATCATGGCTAAAACTTTAGAAGTGGTCTGTTCCTAATTCATGAATAACATTTTATCCGGATTTGAAATTCCTAAGTCCATAGAACAAGAAAATGCACTATAATTCATCTCTAAAGTCAATTTGGTTCAAAGTTCTTAGAGGTACAGTGGACTTTCTATATTCCCTACCTCCCCCAGACCTCAGGAAAATTAAAAAGGGAGGATAGGCTTATTAAAACGTACTTATCATAAGTGTCTTTGAACGTAACATTCCTTGGACTAAAACCCTCAATGCTAAGCCCAACTAACAATTGGCACATGTTCAGAGCCTCTTCTGTCCTTAACCAATATGAGTAAATGTAAGACTGTCCTTTGAATCTTGGAAAATTTATCTCCTCTAGAGACAGCCCCACTACATGACTACTTGTCTTTATTCAGTCTCCTAAAGCACCTTGTCTGTATAATGACTGTGTCCTCCCTTAGCTTTCCACAGATTCCATCACCAAAGGATTCACTTGTTGACTGGGTTTTTCTAAAGCTTTCTTACCTGCTGACTCTATTCTCATGCTTGATGTGACCACACTTTTTCCTCTTCAACACACAAACAGGAATATTCCAGCCCTTTCTCATTCTCCTAATTTTGATGTAATTTTACAGGAGAGGACTGGCAGATAGATGTTATATATATATACCAAATAATTAAAAACAAATATTTTATTACTATGGTAGATACTTTCTCAAGATGGGCAGAAGTTTTTCCTACCATGGCTAAGACTGCAGAAGTGGTCTGTTCCTACTTCATGAATAATATCTTATCCAGATTTGAACTTCGTGGATCCATACAACCAGAAAATGTCCTATTATTCATCTCTACAGTCAATTCGTATCAATGTCTTCAGAGATACAGTGGCCATTCCATATTTCCTACCTCCCTCAGTCCTCAGGAAAAGTAAAAAGGGTTGATAGACTTTTTAAAACTTACTTATCAGAAGTATCTTCTGAACTTCATCTTCCTTGGATTCAATTCATCAACTCTAAACCCAACTCACATTTGGGCCTGGCACTGAGCCTCTTCTGTCCTTAATCCATTGAGTTAATGTAAGAGTATCTTTTACCTCTCGGGAAATTTATCTCCTCTAGATCCAGCCCCATTACATGACAACTTGTCTTTATTCAGTCTCCTAAAGCACCTTGTCTGGATCATGATTGTGTCCTCTCTCAGCCCTGCACTAATCCTACCACCAAAGGATTCACTTGTTTACTGGGTTTTCCTAGAACTTTCTTACCTGTTGACTCTAGTCTCATGCTCCACGTGAACAAATTTTTACTACTCACCACACACCCAGGACTATACCATTCCTTCTTCACTCTACTAATTTGGGGGTAATCTTACAGCAGAAGACTGTCAGATAGATTTCACATATATACCACCTAATAAGAAAACATAAATATCTACTTACTATGGTAGATACTTTCTCAGGATGGGTAGAAATTTTCCCTACCATGGCTAAGACTTTAGAAGTGGACTGATCCTACTTCCTGAATAACATTTTATCCAGATTTGAACTTCCTAGATGCATACAACTAGAAAATGTCCAATTATTCATCTCTAAAGTCAAATTGGTTCAAGGACCTTAGAGGTACAGGAGCATTTCCATATACTTTAATTTCCTCAGTCCTCAGGAAAAGAAAAAAGGGTTGATAGACATATTAAAACTGACTTATCAGAAGTATCTTCTGAAATTCACCTTCCCTGGAATCAACCCATTAACTCAAACACCAACTCACATTTGGGCCAGGCTATGAGCCTCTTCTCTCCATAACCCGTATGAATTAATGTAAGACTGTCCTTTCACTCTTGGGAAATTTACCTCCTTTAGAGCCAACCCCACTACAAGACTACTTGTCTTTA
>CM052722.1:34034611-34209873 GCA_028551405.1 Uromys caudimaculatus | reverse complement strand
TTAACTGTAACCCCAACTCACATTGGGACAGGCTCAGAGCCTCTTCTGTTCTTAAGCAATATGAGTTAATGTAAGACTGTCCTTTCACTCTTGGGAAATTTACCTCCTCTATATCCAGTCCCATTACATGACTACTTGTCTTTATTCATTCTCTTTAAGCACCTTGTCTGGATCATGTTTCTGTCCTCCCTCAGCTCTGTACTAGTCCTCTTTCCAAAGATTCACTTGTTGACTGGGTTTTTCTAAAGCTTTCTTACCTGCTGACTCTAGTCTCATGCTCGATGTGAACACACTTGTTCCTCCTCACCACACAAACAGGAATATTCCAGTCCTTTTTCGTTTTCCTAATTTTGATGTGATCTTACAATAGAAGACTGGCAGATAGATGTTATATATATGCCACCTAATAAAAAAAATACATATTTTCTTACTACGGTAGATACTTTCTCAGGATGGGTAGAAGTTTTCCCTACCATGACTAAGACTTCAGAAGTGGTCTGTTCCTACTTCATGAATAATATCTTATCCAGATTTGAACTTTGCAGATCCATACAACCAGAAAATGTCCAATTATTCATCTCTAAAGTCAATTTATATCAAGGTCTTCAAAGATACAGTGGCTCTTCCATATTCCCTACCTCCCTCAGTCCTCAGGAAAAGTAAAAAGAGTTGATAGACTTATTAAAACTTACTTATCAGAAGTATCTTCTGAACTTCACCTTCCTTGGACTCAATCCCTCAACTCTAACCCCAACTCATATTTGGACCTGACTCTGAGCCTCTTCTGTACATAACCGGTATGAGTTAATGTAACAGTGTCTTTTACCTCTTGAGAAATTTACCTTTTCTAGATCCATCCCCACTACATGACTACTTGTCTTTATTCAGTCTCTTAAAACACCTTGTCTGGATAATGACTGTGTCCTCCCACAGCCATGCACTGATCCTATCACCAAAGTTTTCACTTGTTAACTGGGTTTTTCTAAAATTTTCGTACCTGCTGACTCTATTGTCATGATTGAAGTGACCATACTTTTTCCTCCTCATCACACACCCAAGAACATCCCATCCCTTCTCATTCTACTAATTTTGGAGTAATCTTACTGCAGAGTACTGGCAGATAGATTTCACATATATAAGACCTAATAAAAAAAAACATAAATATTTTCTTACTACGGTTTAAACTTTCTCAGGATGGGTAGAAGTTTTCCCTACCAAGGTTGAGACTTCAAAAGTGATCTGTTCCCACTTAACAAATAACATTTCATTAAGATTTGAACTTCCTATATCCATACAACTTGAAAATTCCCTATTATTCATCTCTAAAGTCAAATTGGTTCAATGTCCTTAGAGGCACAGTGGCCCTTCCATCTTCTTCATCTCCCTCAGTCCTCAGGAAAAGATATAAAGGGTGAATAGACTTATTGGAACTTACTTATCAGAAGTTTTTCCTGATCTTCAAACACTCACCTCTAACCACAACTCCCATTTGGCCCAGGATCTGTGCCTCTTCTGTCCTTTAACCTTATGTGTTAATGTAAGAGTGTCCTTTCACTCTTGGAAATTTATCCCCTCTAGATCCAGCCCCACCACATGACTACTTTTTTTTATTCATTCTCTTAAAATACCTTGTCTGGGATCATGTATGTGTGCTCCCTCAGCACTGTACTGATCCTATCATCAAAGGATTCACTCGTTGACTGAATTTTTTAAAAGCTTTCTTACCTACTGACTTTAGTCTCATTCTCCACGTGACCACACTTGTTCTTCCACACCACGCCGACTGCAGCCAAATTTCAGCAACTCATGACCAGGATCCATTTGTCCTGTCTGAAGTGAGTTCTGGACTCCTGGCCTTATAAGTACTTCTTTCAGTTGACAGGAGAGCTAAATCTTAACTGCAACCACCTTCCCTCTATCTCAGAAGATTGGGCTCTTTCCTTCTATTGGTCTTGGGTTTCTTTCCCCGCTCCCAACAAACATAACCATATAATAGGCCTCAAAGTTTCAAGTATATGTCAAAGATAAGTTTTCCCTAAGCTCCCATACTTTGCCTTCCTCAGTATGTGCTTCAGACATTCCATAGTGCAATCACCTCTAAGAAGCTTATGCAGTCAATGGTGGTTCTCCTTTTTCTTCCTCCTTCTATGCTAATACTAAATGCTTTCCCTAGGATTAAATAACCCCAAAATGTAAAGCTGAAACTCCATGGGAAGGCTTGCTCATTCAGGGTGTGTGTGTGTGTGTGTGTGTGTGTGTGTGTGTGTGTGTGTGTGTGTGTGTGTGTGTGTATATATATATATATATATATATATAATTATTCCTCCCCAAGCTTTGTGATAGAACCACCAATAACTCCAACTCAAACTTGACCCTTAAGGGGGCAGAATCATCTTCACTATCTAAAACCCCTAGGATAACAAATGGGCCTAAGCATGGCAGATATCATCTACATTTCTTTTGACGGATTTGGTCATTTTACTAGAGAAAAAAATTTAAAATGTGTCTATCTCTCAGAAAGGCTCTGCCTACTCCTATTGATGCCATAGTAGAGACCATACAGAACTATTAGCATCTAATTTAAACTCACAGCTCTCCAAGATCAGGGACATGTCCTTTGAGCCTACATCCTAGATGATCCCCCTAAATAACTCTCTGAGACTGTTCTGCATTTACAGAAATACCAATGAGTTCCACATTACAACTTTATGCTTCCCTTGTGTTCCCTTGTGTTAGCCATCTCCTTCAGGAATGTCACTCTAAACTTCATCCTCTGCAACTCTGAGATCATTATATCTCCTCATCTCTGCTGGTACCTTCCTATGCTCTAGAAACACCAACTTGTTGCTATTTCAATAACCATTATCTGCCTTGCTCTCCTTCTGCACATGTCAAAATGTCAATATTTTAATCTTAAATCTTAAGAAGCCTCAGAAGGAACCCTTTTCTAGTTTTGTCCCAAGCTCAATGCAGAGATATACTAATCCGTGTCCCATTCATCCCTACTCTATCATTTCCTCAACTCACCCTTTACACAGATGATGGAGGGCTGTAACCTTCTTAGTCATGATTTGAATAAGTTTGACAGCTTCAGTGGTGGCTACAGGCCATAGTCTATATCTTTACCAGAAGATATCTACTCCATCCAAGAGTCAAGTTCAGCCCTACCAATGCTCAGAAACTAGCTCACCTCCCTAGACTCAGTGGTCCTTTGAACCAGAGCACCCTCAATTTGCTGACCACCAAAAAAGCAACGTACCTTTCTCTTCCTCAGTAAACAATGTTGATACGATGTAAGGCAGTCTAGCCAAATAGATAAGAGGATAAAAACATACATAAGTTGGCTTACAAACTATGGATTTCCGGGGCTAACTCCAATGTGGGATTCTCACTATGGTCCTCTCTAGGGCATAGATTCCTACCCCTCCTTGGCCCACCCTAATTCTAACTCTAACCCTGTCTTGTAACAATAACTGTTCCCAGTCTCCGTTGAATTATTTCAGGAAACAAGCTGTGAAATGATCCAGTGGTCAGTTAACCAGATACTTCTAAAAGAGGAAAAAGGTCCTCCGGTCTCCTACCCTCACCTTCCTGCCCACTCCTCACCTTTGTCCCGTGTTTCAGCCTTCAAAAGACTCCCTCTCAATATCCTGGTCAGCTAGCAGTAACTAAAGAAACTGTCCTGGACTCCTTACCGTCAACAACAGAATGGAATGTTAGGGAATCAGAGCTCTAAGAATGCTACGCAGCTGCCAATTCCATAAAATGGCTATACAAGCTTAGCCTCAGCCAATGGCCATTAGGGAACAGAAACTTAACCACCCAAATTTCTCAGAACCCCTGTGACTCAGGAACACCGCTTACTAGATTACTGCATTTTCCTTGTTTTCTCCCTAAATAGCCATCTGCCACAGGTTAAAATAAATCTTTTATTCATAAACTGGCCTGATTATAACAAAATTCCTCCCAGAAGGCATGGCCCAATGACCCTGTTTTACCCAAAACAGAACAATCTCCCAAGAGGAAGGAATTTTTCCTTAATCCTTTAGGAGCCCCATAAAGCCTACTTGCTCTCCTAGCTGAACCACTGCTGTCTACTCTTGTGAGACAGTCAGCAAGTTTGCCTCCTCTAAAACTGTTTTTATACCCATAGACGGTTCTAGGTCAGTGCTTCTATGGTGCTCACTTAGAAAATTATGAACATGATTCTGATTCTGATATAGTAATTGATACGTTCTCCTAGTTCTTGGAAGCTAAACATACGTACTTACTCTGCAATGTAAGTTTTTTCCATTAAAATACCAAGGAAAAAAGCATCATGACACAAATATGCTTCTATGTAGTGGAAATCTACAGGAAATATCAGAGTTCCATATTGATGAAGCATTAGTATATACAGTATCAGTAACATTATTAACTATCTCATATGTCAATGAGTTGAAAAGAACACAAATGATACAGACACACTTTGCCTAACTATTTATTTTAATTTTTATTAAAATTTTTTCACACAATTTATTTTTATCATATTCTTTTCATCTCCACTCTTCTCAGATTGTCCCCACCCCTGACACATCCAACTTCATGGTCTTTCTATCTTTCCCTTTATCAAAACAATAAAAACAGCAACCAAAAATTAAAACAGACACGCAAACAAAAAAGGAACAAGATAAAAAAAACAAAAGCACACAGAATATATGACATTTTGTACTGGACAACTTCTATTAGGCATTTGGCCTGCCTCGTGTATTGTTGATATACACAGTGGCACTTCGCTGAAGAAAATTCAGTTTACCTTTCCAAGCATGTATCAAATGCAAATATATTCTCTCACTCAACTGTTCATTATATGTTCATTCTTAGCCCTGATATTTTCTGACCTTTAAGTTGTTTTATAAGTCCTTTATAATGGCTGCAGCAGCCATACAAGGTACTTTTCTGGGTCCACAAAAGACCCATGACATTCATTCCATTCCATGGACTACCCTGCTTCCTATAAAATCTAACTTGTAAGTGTGTATTGATTTTGTGCATGAGAGCACTCGTATGTGTGTGTGTGTGTGTGTGTGTGCATATTTCTTGATATATAATATTAAAATTCACCTTTGGGTTTTTTATCAATATTGTTCTTCCTAACCCATATATAGCTAATAGACAGATGATAGGTTTATACAGATTTACATAGATAGACAGATGGATGGATGGATAGATAGACAGACAGACAGATAGATAAATATAAAAGTAAACATAAGAAACATAAGGATAGATAGATAGATAGATAGATAGATAGATAAATATAAAGGCAAAGATAAGGATAGATAGATAAATAGATATAATAAAAATGGATATGAATTTATTTATGAGTTTAAGCATATGCATGAATGGCAGGCAGCATTTCACCTTTAAGGATCACTCTGAAAAGTAGATGTTCTCAACTCAGATTCCTCTTTTTCTCAGATGAATCTATCAAAAACTGGTAGTTTCCA
The DNA here is from genome assembly GCA_028551405.1 of Uromys caudimaculatus. Classification (NCBI taxonomy): domain Eukaryota; kingdom Metazoa; phylum Chordata; class Mammalia; order Rodentia; family Muridae; genus Uromys; species Uromys caudimaculatus. The sequence continues at coordinate 34,204,387 of CM052722.1, read as the reverse complement.
GATGATTATACGCGTATGCAATGAAATGTGGTTATAGAAACTCAATTATAGTCTCAGGCCTGTCACTGACTGTATAACATGTAATAATACATTTAAAATGCATAAGTATTTATTCTTCATATAAAATAAAGTATGTAATACTGTTCTGTTTCTAAAGGTACTCTGTGTACTCACATTCTCAAACTGTGCATGTAATATCTACATATAACTATGAAGAGACACACAAAAAATAAAAGTATAGTAGACAAAAACTTCTACAAATTAGTAAATATTTATCTTGCTTCCCTCAAGTAGAGATAGAAATGAAATTCTGATAGTTTTCAAAGCTGTTATCAAATAAAAGAAAAGGAATTTCATTTAAAAGTCTCAAGAAGATTGTCAGTCTACAAGTCCTGAAGGTAAGAAAATGAAGTCCATGACTTGAATAAGGTGAACTCTTGAACATGGATAAGAAAACAAGTGCAAGTGTGTGTGTGTGTGTGTGTGTGTGTGTGTGTGTGTGTGTGTGTGTGTGTGTGTGTGTTTTCTATTTTGTATTTTGGAATTATTAGCAAAACCTGAAACCTTGACACAAAGAACAGTCATAGATAGTATATATCACATGACACTTTTAAACTTCTTAATGTGTTCCTTACACTTGTCATTTGGAAGTAACAGTAGTTAATAGGCCATCATCTAAGCACTATTTATTAAGGTATCAAGAACCACATACCATATTACAAATTTATATTTTAATAGTTGCATTTCCTTATGATTAGTTTTCTTGCTAATCTTGTGTATTACATATTCTTTATTTAAAAATATATTCTACAAAGCAGTCCACAGGTTACACCAGACTTATTGTATGGTAGTCATCATAAATAATGATTAGTTGCCTATAAATACCCCAGGAGATGGAAGGCCTGCTGAATTCTCTTAGTAATTGTTAACTGCTTATAAGATCTCAATGAGGATAAAGGAAATATTTTTATTTAAATGTATGCAGCATAGGAAAAAAATCTAATAAATTTTGGTTATAAGGATTATCAATATTAACAGAAAAATTTAAATGTGCTGCTTTTTAAGTCTTTCTTTGAGAACCTTTAGTAAGTTCATTCTTTTTAGTAGTAGAGAAAAAGAATAATCTTTGGAAAAGATATAACCACCTCAACATTCCCAAGATAATACCTATATAACCCAGAGATCTTTTCTTTTAAACAATGTATATTGGAAGAAAGTATAACTGATTATCAGTAGGACAAATTATGAAACCTTTGTATTGGTCATACACGTGAAATAAATGTATCACGGGGCTTTTTTCTGAAGTACAACTAAGTAACAAGAACAATTTTACAACTCTATGATAGTTTTATAATGAATGAAAGAACTTCCCTGCTATCAGAATATCTTTCCTTTTATTTGGACATGGTGTATGTGAGAATGTAGCTAATTTGTATACTTTGACTGATTCTGGGTCCTCAGTGGAGTCTGATAGTATTGTTAACCACAAAATCTCACTTTCTTCTGTTATTGTTGGAGAGCAGACAGCAAGTTAAGCTGCATGTTTAGTCTATTCTTCATTTCTAATGGCAGTCATAGTTAATATTTGTAATAATAACAATGAAAATCTTAAAAGATTTCTTCTTACAGTTTCTCTAAAAGTGAAAACTGAACTATCATTTTTCTTAAATCATTCAGTCACTGCTTACAGTACACTGTTATGACAGGGCCAATTTACAGGAAGCAAATGTAAGATGTTCTATTTAGTTATTTTCTGGAATTCCCACTTGATACAGAGATTAGGCTTTCAAAATATATATAAATAAATTGTGAGTCTGGGTCTTAAACTGTGTCTGTCATGAAAAGTATTCTTCCAAACTGTATGTCTTCCTTTCTGACACTATAAGCTCTTCATTCTCAGCTTGCCTATGTCAAACCCTTCATTCTTCTGCCCCTAAAAGCTAATTTCACTGGCATGTTCCCCTCCTATGAGATGTGGAGTACTTAATACCTGCAGAGAAAATGACAGTAGGAGAAAATTACTTACAATAACTACCATGGGCAAGAGATATCTACAGGATTCACTAGCAACACCTCCATCAAGAGGTCAAATGTATACAACCATGGTGCTACATGTATGCAATTCCTGCACTTCAGAGGCTGAGGACTGGGGGATGATGAGTTTAAGAACAACCTGACCACATACCAAAATTCTGTGTAAAAATGAACACAAAATTAGGCAATGTATAATTTGGGGGACTGGCATTAGCAGAAATCAACACATTTGACAGTAGGTTATACAAAGGTTAGATCACTATGACGAGTTTTCATCTCTGTGTGCCTCTAAGTGTACTCTCTTGGGGGCTCTAAACTGCATTTTTGGAGGGAAAGCAACTACCTTAAAAGTAATGCAACAATGATGTATTATCATCTGGCTTTTCTTCACAGGTATAACATTATCCCTTTGGAATGATCATCCCATAGGTATTTTGAAATAGAGAGTAGTTTGTTCAAGTAGCTGTAGTAACTTTTTGAGTAGAAAAGTGTCAGTACATGTGTGGTTATGGTGAATGGTTATTAGCAGTTCCCAGTTCATAGGGTTCATAGGTTGTTTACCTAGAAGTCCAGCCACTTAAACCTTCCTGTTTTGCCTAGAATGCGAGTGATCTTCATAGATGCTAAAGTAAACAGAAAGTAGAAGGAACTGAAAATTGAGCTCTATGATGCAGCTTCTGTGAGATTCAGTTGTACTTTGAGGTGATAAAGTTGCATTGAGGTCACTTACACTCCTGCAAGTAACCCCTTCTCCATGCTTCTGACTTGAGTCTGTCATCAGTGCCTATCTGAAGTAAACAGACATTTGAATATTTCTCCCTGATAAAGTTCAAACAACAAGAATCCCTTCTAATATCAGTCTCTCTTAAGATAATCCTTTGCACTCCTCCTCATAAAGGCCCGGTAACATAAATATGCAAGTAATGCTCTCTTGAGTTTTTCTTTTTTTTTCAATTAATTTTAATTGAAATAGAATTATATCACTTCTCCCCTCCTTTGCCTCCCTCCAGTCACTCCCATCTATCCTACCTTGAACTTTACTATGCACCCCCAATTCTTAAATTGATACTCTTTTTCTTTTCCATTATTATTATTATTATTATTATTATTATTACTATTATTATTATTATACACACATACAAACACACACACGGATAATCATTCATAAGTGACATTGTTTAAAGGCTATTCTTGCTGAATCCTCCTAACTTCCTAATCTGAAAAAATCATAAAATAAAACAGAGCTAATTTAAGCCACCAAGTTATATTTTTTTTTCTTTGCATAGTAATACAAACCCTAAAATCATACGGGCTCAAGAAATAGTTAAGTGGAGGGAAAACGGGGAAAGGAGATAAGATTTGAAATGTAAATAAATAAATCCAATAAAAAAAAAGAAAATAGAAAAAGAAATATTTCAGTAGATAAGAGCAATGGCTCCTCTTCCAGAGGACTCAGGTTTGATTCCCAGAATTCATACTGTGCTTTACAAGTTTCTGTAACTGCACTACCATAGGAGCCAATTTCTTCTCCTGGCCTCCTTGGCATGCACGTGATATACAGATATCCATTCAGGCAAGATATCCGTACACATAAAAAATAAATAATAAATATCAAAAAATGAAGGAAAAATTTACTCATGTATTTTTGCAGAAGAGATACAGGATAAATCCTATTCTTCTTACCTGATACCCTGATACTTTTCTTTCTTATTTCTTCCCTGTCTTACTATAGAACATGCATCTTTCTACTTTACAGATTAACCTGACCTTCTGACCTCAGTCACTCTCTCCATATGAACTCTCTCATGAGAAGGAGTTGGAATGGGAAAAGGGCAGGGTACAAATGATATAACTACAGTGCTATTGTAAAAGAAGAAAAACATTATGGACATAAAATTAATAATTTCAAAATAATTTTGTTTTATCCAATTGGAAAGATCAAGTTATCATAGTTTACACTATGGGTACTTAATAGTTGGTTACTTCTTGGTATGCACCCAAATTTGTATTAGTACTGTAGGAAAACAGTTTTCAAAGAGCTTGACAAATCAGGTGAGATGGCTTATAACCCAGACTATGGAAGGAACAGACATGAAGATTAGAAAAATAAGGCCACTTTGGGCTGCATGAGGTTCTGTCTTAATAAATAGAAAACAAAACATTGAGACAAACAAAGGAAACTTTTGCTAAAATGCTTATTGTTTACTTAATAAGCAATAGGAAAATGCTGGAATATTTTAGCTCTCAGTTTTGCATGAACATAATTGATACTATGAACGATATACTAGAATGATCTAATTTTATGTCGTGTTTGGTGACCAATTTATAATTTTTTTAATCTCTCTGTCTTGAATTTACTAAGAATGTCCCTTAAAGTGCTCCCATGCCAATATTTAGCTATTTTTGGTCCTTGGGAGATCTGTTTGTGCTTATCCCTCTCAGTTACCTACTGCTCATATTACTTGTTCCAGTGCCAACTCAGGTAGAAGCACAGAGCAATCACAGGGAACTGAATCATGGATGAAAACTTAAGTGAATGACTAGATGGATGACTGAGTTAATTTATAGGTCATAGCCTACAACTCTACTAAATTGTTCCTTTAAAACTAATCAAAGAAATCAGAAAAATGAATGGGTCTGTCGCAAACCCTAATTAAATGTTCATTAATCACTTTCTTTGGTCAATATAATTACCAATCTGTTAAAAGTATTATTTTGTTTATGCTTTTGGAAATATATGTTATTTTTTTATAATTCCATGTTATTTCCTATACACTTATTCAATAGCTATTTTTGGCACTTACCTTTTAAACATATTGTATTGTAGCTTTCATTCATTTTGTTCATTTTGTGGATGTCCTCATATGTGTGAGTGTGTGTTGTGTGTGTGTTGCCCATTTTATACCCATGTGCCATAGAATACCTGTGGGGATCAGAGGACAATTTTCAGGTTCTCTCTTTCCACCATATGTGCTCCAGGTATCAAATTCTAGTTGTCAGGCTTGACAGCAAATCTCTTTTCCCACTATGCTATCTTACAGGCACTTTGTACATAGATTCAACTGAATTATTCTAAGGATTTGAATCTGGGACTCTTTTGGCATTGTGAATTTTTTCTTAGGTAAGACAAGGCCTCTCTAGTTCAGGCTGTCATTGAACTGAATATATAGGCCAAGCTGACCTCAATTTATGAATCTCCTATCTGTACCTGCCTAGTTCTGAGATTACAGACATGTGCCACCACCAGCAACAGAATCATTTTCTTTCATATGTATTTAATGTACATTTGTCAGCTCACTTCTTTGTATTTCATTGTCATTTCCATGTTACCCTGTAAAAGCCAGAGCTGCTTCCTCACAAATCAGGCTATACCTTGCAATAACCCCCATATGACAGAATGGACAAGCACTGTGATTTTTAGAGCACTCAGGCCTCAAGTAGGGAAGCAAAAGTAGTCTCAGCCTCCCCTCACTGATGCCCAGGGCCCACTTCGTATCAATACTCAATGTTAATATATAGCAATTCTGGCCACATATAAGTGTACAAAAAGCCATATATTACATTAATATCACCCACCACTTACAAAAGCAAGGAATTTTCCTTGTTTCTCTGAATCTAAATACTCACTCTTTCTAACCCCTTCAGGACCCCATTGTCCTGGTGATAGCATACTGCCATTACTCACTTAACAGAGCTCCTCTTATGGGCAATTTGTGTCAGCTGCTTTCTAGCTATGGGAATTATTGTTACAGGGGTTAGGAAAGATCATCTGTGAAGAGTTTGTATAGGTGTGGGTGAGGGGTGTGGCTATGTTTCTGTGGTACATTATGAATTCATGGCTGCAATAAGTCAGATATTTTACCATTGACATTTTGTTTAAATATGCATGGTACCGTGTATTTCATATAGGGAATACTCAATAAGCATTTGTTGAGTGTGAAAATGGTAATCATTTCATCTACTTTCAGCAGTATCCATTTCTCTGACTTAGTTGTCTAGAGAAAACTAATTTGTGGCAAATGGGGCACATCCTCAAATACTTGCACTATTACTTTAATGTCTTCTGTGAGCACAGGCATCTCTAGGTACATTTAAGCTTTAAGATAAGAGGTAGTTTCTGTCAAAATGATTTACAATCAATAGCATTGCTAATTCAAGTCCAATAATTAAGATATGCACAAGTACCAGAAAGCGACAACTAAGAAAAATGCATGGGAATGCCAGTGAATATGAGGTTGGCTAATCACTTTTTCCCCTCTAGCAATTGTTCTTGCAGAATCAGTGTTAAGAGGGTCATATATCCAGATGTAAGCACAGAAATATCATTATAAACTCACTCTGCAAACACGTCAGACATCCCTGGTTTCAGAAACACAAACAGATTACGATGTCTAACTGGAAGGAATTCTAAGGTTAAAATTTTCCTTGCTCAAGACCTATGTGCTAACCATTTAAATCTACTCTCTAGGGGTGACTAAAAACATTGGGTTTAAACTATCTGGTCATATAAAAATGTAGAATCAGAAAATCATGGAAACTAATATATTAGCAAATAGCATCTTGAACATTGTTATCATTCTGAATTTGCAGCATTTATATAATCCTTTTTACAGTTCTATCTACAGTATATTTGGGAATATTTTAAAATTAGTTTTGTTCAGGGATAGAGAGATGGTTAAGATGTATTTACTGCTCTTCTAGAGAACCTGACTTCACTCCTTCTAGAGGACAGGAGTCAGTTTCCAGCATCTATGTTTTATAGCTTACAACCACCAGGAACTCCAGCTCCACAGGACTGACACCCACTTATAGCCTGTGAGGACTCCTGAATGCACATGGCAGACACACATATGCACAAAACAAAAGTAAATCTTTGAAATATAAAGTTGGTCTTTTCATATAACCATTCAGCCCAGGATCAGTATAATTAGGTAACAGGTGGTGTAGCAGAGGTGGCATAGCAATTTGGAAAAGAAACTGCAGCAGTTCTACCTAGGTCCACTAACATTCTAGTCCCACTCGGTTTGCCCATCCCTCTAGCTTTTGGTGAGATGTACTTTGAGTCATCTATACTTTCATCATTTTGAATGACTATATTCGGGCTTTTAAATCTGTTTTGCCCTAAAGTAGCAATCTGTAAGTGCCATGCACTTTATGTCAACTTGGGGTAGTCTTAAGCAGATGACTGACTACTATGGAGGGAAAATGATAGTTGAGTGACTCTATTTTTAGCATGCTACAAATTCTGAAGCATGTTTTAGGCTACTACTGGATTCTCCGGCTAGAACTATGCAAGCAACTGCTGCTTATACATCTTCTTCTGTATTCCTGCTGTCCTTTCTTGCTGGTTTGTCTGCCATCCCTGAGACTGTCACCTTATAAATCAACTGTATGAGATATGTGAATGAGTCCTCCTCTCCAAATAAACTTCAGGAAAATCCAACACAGAAAATAGGGCTCCCTCCCACCCACCCACACACACATAGAGAGTGTAAACACATTACAAGATTCTCCATGCAGCATATGCATATGTGCACAAAATTTTCCATGAGTGCTGCAGGGCACTTACTAAGGCAATCAAAATCCTCTGCCTGTCCTCTCACTCCCATTCTTGTCTTGGACACCATTGCACACTGTTCATCTAACAACTGTGAAATGGGTGTCTCCTCACCACGTTTAGAATCAGATTCTCCACAGAAAATTTCTACCTGAGTACAGTTAAAGATCAACTTAGGACAGGGAAGACCTGAAATCTAAGGGTCATCTCTCCTGTTTCCTGTCTAAACGGACTCAGCTTTTCTCTATGTATTTTAAATGCAAACATTTTGAGCACAAGTGTACTTTATATTGTGAGACAGTTACAGTACATTCCACTCCTGACTAGATAAGCATAGAAATTCCCCAGTTACTTCCCCTAAAGTGTTTGAAAAAAAATTGTTTTGAATAATTTCATAACATGATTTTTTTTTGAAGAGCTACATATTTCTCTGTGGGGAAAGTCTGCTAATTAAGATTTCAATCTACCATGACTGGACAGCTCCTGTGAGCTCAACACAAAATGGAAGACTCCTTTAACTAGCAGGACTTCCCCTTCTCTGGCCTTTTCTGGTGCTAATGATCCCCAGTTCCACCTGTGGAAGGTTGAGTAGTCTGTGGTAGACCTACAAGTTCAACTTCCTGTTTCCTAGTAAGAACCTGCCCAGCAAATACCGGGGATTCCTGGAATGGCCTCTCCAGACAAATGAGGTGTTCATAGTACTTTAAATGCTAGCCAATGATTTCATCTACCCTGAAAACCCTTCTCACTCTCCAAAGTTCACTTGGTCACCCTGAATAAAGTGTATGCACAGAAGCTAAGATCACATAACAAAGTTGTTTCATTCAAATCCTCAGAGAAGGCCTTCATCTAAAAGAGCTATATCACTAAGATCCTTGAAAAAGAACTTCTCTTTCCCCCTCTTCCTGCCTACAGCTAGAATTCACTCTCAGCCAGACTGGGATCCTGCAGTCCCTTGCAAGGTGTGCAGCAACATTTATTCGCCCGACAAGGGAGGAAGCAGAAGCACAGCTGATCCCTAAAATGCCTGGAAACATGGGGCTACAGTTGGAGGAAGCACATAGCTGATACCACATTTCCTCAAATACAAATTATACAATATAGACAGTTATTCAAATCTCATACAGCATCCCATAATTATTACAATAATTATGCTTTTATGCAGTTTCAAAACTTAGATTTAAGAGGATGCCTACATTTATCTATAAATACTGGTACATATATAATTTTGAGATTCAAAAAGGAGGAATAATATACTTTATTACTATAAATATCCATGACTTCTAATTATTCTTTAAGTTGCTTGTTTTAATCTTACCCTAATTTTCAATCAAGAATCTCTGAAGCAAGGACAATTTAAAACTTTTGACCAAATCAAAACACTTCTAAACTGGTATTTTCCTTAGTGAATTAATAAAACATGTTAGTTGACTTTGTGTTAAAATCAATCTAACAGCCAGGCAGTGGTGGCACACGCCTTCAATCCCAGCACTTGGGAGACAGAGGCAGGTGGATTTCTGAGTTCAAGGCCAGCCTGGTCTACAGAGTGAGTTCCAGGACAGCCAGAGCTACTCAGAGAAGCCCTGTCTCAAAAATAAATAAAAACAAACAAACAAAAAAACCAAAAACAATCTAACATTATCCATGCCCAGTTAAATAAAATGTTTAATGAATATGATATGATTAGACTATATTTGGGTTTGATTTAATTAGGCATTTGAACTGTACAACACATTTAATACACTAAAAGTAGCAAGAAGTAAATTATTTGAATAATAAGATTTAGGTATTATATTGATCAGGTAATGGTTTTAGTAGTGCAATATTAAACAGATAAAGTTAATTTTAACTTTAATAAAATGTTGTGGCCCATAACTGCCATGATGTGGGAACATGACTACCATGATAAACTATTCACATAACAAATTAGTAATGTGCTATTGCAGAACATAACAAGCTTGATTAATCTATTCACTACTTTAAAAAATCTCTAATATGTTGGAAAAAAGATAGCATCTTCTACAAGTGGTACTGGTCTAACTGGATTTTGCATGTAAAAGAATCCAAATAAATCCATATCTAACTACCTGCATAAAACTCAAGTCCAAGTTGATCAAAGACCTCAACATAAAACCAGATACACTGACCATGATAGAATAAAAAATGGGGAATAGCCTTGAACATATCAGCATAGGAAACAACTTCCTGAACAGAACATCAATAGCCCAGGTACCAAGGTCGAGAATTAACAAATGGGATATCATGAAACAGAAGCTTCTACAAGGCAAAAGACACTGTCAATAGACAAAACAGCAGTCAATAGAGTGGGAAAGTACTTTTCCAACCTCACATCCAGTAGAAGGATAATATACAAAGTATATAAATAACTAAAATAAAAAGAACCTAGATATCATGGAAACAAATAACCCAATTTAAAAGGGAGGTATATATCTAAATGCAGTCAACCATTGGACTGAAGTTGGGGACCCTTATGGTTGAATTAGGGGAAGGATTGAAGAAACTGAAAGAGAGAGAGAGACTCCAAAGAAAGACTAGCAGTCTCAATTTACCTAGATCCTAGTGAGCTGGCAGAGACTGAACCACCAACCAGAAGCATACACAGGCTGGTCTGAGGCCCCCAGCACATATGAAACATAGGACTGACTGGTCTGGCCTCAGTAGGAGAAGATGCACTTAGTCTGTATTACTGAACACAACTGGTTTACTTCATACTAGTTGATGGCTTTTCCATTATCCAAGAAGTAAAAAGCTCCAAGTCAGTAAATATGTCTTACTAAGCTTAGTATACATAATACCTACCAAACTGTCTGCATACAGAAAATATATGATACATATTATAGAAGTTATAGATATGAATGACTTGCTGTCCCAATCATGACATGCAAATCTTTTTCATTAATCTATGGCAATATTCAACATAATTTTTAACACCAACCTATTCCTAGTCACGTAAAGATCATCTTTTCCTTATTCCTGCAAAGGAGGATATATTACCTGGTCTTTTAATTGCTTCTAAATATCATTTTTCCCTATTCATAGTCATCTTCTAACTAAAGACTAGCATTTCTAGAATAGAATCTGAGTTAAACGTGGTTGAATTAAATTGAATATGATTTCTTTAAAGCCTATGATCCCATGCAATAAAGAAAAAAATCACTAATGAGAGTGAATTACTTATGAATACAAATGGCCATAAAGAATAAAGCATGAAGAGAATTGGAAAAAATGTATCAGAATAAGTACTTCTCAGAATGTAGACACCAGTATCAACAACATCTTTGAACTATATGGACTAAAGGAGCCAATTAGACACTGTGTAATTAATAAAAATCTTTTTTAAGGTTAGTTTTAAATAATGCAATCAAAGCAAAAGGAACTTTAGCCCATTTGCTTTCCCCTAGGTCGATAATATGTGTGTGAAGCAATTCCAAATACTTTAAGCGTTCTGAGCCAGTTTCATTTTTGTGAAGAGAATAAAAGTACTATTTCCAATTCTACTTATGAATAAATTAGACATTTAAATAAATGTAGGATATCTTTAATTTCAGGCACCATATTCCTTGTATTGTCCTGGGGAAAATAACAAATATAATAACATTTATCATCAGAAAAATATTTTGACACTCATAAATAAGTTAAATATACTATACAGTAGATTCTACAGTATATAAATAATCAGCAGGAGGAAATGACTGTTGTGTATTGTGTTACTATTCACATCTCTGAAATATACTCTGGTAAGATATTGGTAAAATTTTAGAAATGTGCAGGAGCTATGAAAAAGTTCTAATGGACATATTAAAATTTAATATTATTTGCTTTTATAAAATTCAATAGGATACATTTTATTAATAGCAATTAATTCTAAATAGTTTCCTGTTGTTTACCTTAAACATTGTCATTGCTTACTTTTAATGTTTAGACCTAAGTAAAATAATATGATTGCCATCCTCAAATATATCATTAGAGGAATATTGGCATTTGTCCTGATTTTTAGAGATCATTTTGTTCAGATTTATCCCTGCCCACACATCTGTACTATACTATAATGCTGACTGCAAGCCATATTTCTGAGTTGCAGACTAACTTCCTGTTAGCTTGTAAATTTATAGAGGGATGAGGCAGAGGGACACAGCCAGACTGGAGGAAGAAAAATGAACTTACTCCCAGTTGCTTCTAAAGACTTACTCATCCCACTTGCTTCCTGTGGATTCTTGTGCTGTTAGCAAATCTCCAGGATTAGTCCCCTTCTGCTGTGACTCCCCTTTTCAGAAAAAGTTGTTGGTCCAGCTTGAGTTTTCTTTTTCAGTTATTACCGAAACAGCTCCACTATGCCCCTGACTTTGAAATATCATAACAAACTGGCTGGCAGAGGCCTGGTTGGTTATATTGGATCCTTACTGAATTCAGAGACTAATGCCACAGAGAGTAACACCAATTTCTATAAATGTGAGCTCCAATTCTATAAAGTATTTCCTCTTAGTTTTCCTACTTAGTTTGAGCAGTTTCAATAGTATTTCTTTGTTTTCTGAGCTAAAGGAATTGTAGCTTCTTTGGGCACCTGCCTCTTCTAAAAAATATTTAAAATTCAGAATATGTATTGAAATAAAATATTAATATTTTTAAGAAGCATTTAAAATCCTTCACAATTGTTTCCTACACGACAAAAAGAAAGAAGCAGAGGCCTAAACACTTAGACAATAAGGCAGTGTATATGCAGCTTTTAAACGTCTACTTCCTTCTGTGCTTCTAAGGTACACACTGAGTTTTTTCTTACCTGCTGAGTTTTCTGCATTATTTCCCAATAAAAACATCTTTCAGAAAATGTGATTAGTAAATATGCCTCTATAACAAGATGATCGACTGCTACCACTAATACATAAATGACCTGAATCTTCAACAGCATGAGCCTATCATCCCTGTTTCAGTCACATGAATTAAATCACCAAGAGTAATGGGAAAGTGTCAGACAGGACCATTTTCCATGAAAAGTTGTTCTTATGTTTCACATACCATGCTTGAAATTTAATCTCAAAAATCCATTTGAGTCGTTGAATGGAAATTCTATAACTTATTTCTCAAATGCAAAATGCACTCCAAACTAAATTTTTCAATTACAGCCATTTCTTTTTTTTTTGATAATTGTCTCTTCTTTGTGCATTCTTAAAGTGCAGTTGCTGATTCTGCCTGGCACCATGTAAATAGTATTTTGTTTGGTTGGTTGGTTGGTTTGATTTGGTTTGATTTTTTTTTTTTTTTTGCTATAGAATTTTCTCTTAAAAGAATTACCATTCTATTGTTAATATATACTACTGGCCTATTATGCCTTAAATATGTTAGAAAATGGCTTCCATTGTATCATAAATTGAGGCTCTCAAATTTTGCCCCCTTTACAATATTTCTGTTACTATTTATCTGTAGGTGGGCTACAGAGGGACTTCAAATAAACTCAGCACATCTAATTAAAAGGAAAGAAAATAAGAGTACATTGGTTGTTCAGACGCTAGATAAAACAAATTTAAAAACTTAGAAGCTGCCATAAATTTAAATGCTAGAGCCAGAGGAGTAAAGGCAGTAGAAGGGTCAAGTGAGCAAGGCAAGTCAAACCGGTCAATAGCTACTGATGAAGCCAGAAAAATATGCTTTTACATTCCTGACTATATGTCAAAGTGTTATTTGAATGAACCAGCACTGAAGCAACTCCCAGGGGTACTGCACTATGATTATGAAAAAAGATTCTCAACTGTGAATCTCGGCCAATCCAGAAGCTTTTCCCTCTGAATTACCAAGCTTTCTCTGTTTTAGTATTCTTACTCCCCTATAACCATAAATCAGTGCCATTTCCCCAGATTTTCAGAATGAAAATACTGTTAAACACTAAGTTTATTGGTGCTGGTAGCTGTAGTTCTTTTCTCAATACTTGGTCCTTTTCCCACCAAACCTGTAGCAGTTTTTCAAATCCTTTTATTTCAGAGATTCACCAGTATCAATAATACTGGTTTTATATCCAAGTTGGATACCCTGTGCTCGCTGCTTCTGCTTTTCCTTAACAATTAATGTGCAAGGAACTGAAAGGTGCCATTTTCACTACCCCTCTCTTCCCTCTGCCAGGACCAGCTTTGGCCATAGTCCAAGGAAAACAACATATTATGAATATTTATGTGTATAGATAGATGTTAGAACAAAATTGTTCCTGGCCCACCATTCCATTCGTCAAACGAAACCTTTGTCCTTATCTTTGCCATGTGTCTTTACTCCTTGTGCATGATAAACTATCACTTGTAAGGCAGGGACACTTGACTGAAGTCTTTAGAAGGAAGTGGCACAAAGAGGACAGAAACCCTAGCTGTCTTGTTCCAGGCTTGAGTTCCAGCACTCGGTTTGGCCACTTCTGTGAAGATGATCAAAATGTTCCTCCTAGACTCATATGCTTGAATACTTGGTCCCAAGCTGATAATACTGTTCAGAAAGCTGTAGAACTTTAGGAGGTGGAGCTTTGCTGGGAGAAGCAGGTCAGGATGGGGCAGGTTTTGAAGTGTATATTCTAGTCTAACTTGCTGTTCTCTCCACTCCCAGACCTCTAATTCCGAGTGATGACCCAGCCACATTTGCCTGTTACCACGCCTTTCCTATCATGATAGACTGTATGCACTTTGAGACCATAAAACAATATAAACTCTGTCTTTCTTACATTGTGTTTTTTTTTTTTTTTGACAGCAAAAGAAAAGAAACTAATCCATTCAAGTTTAATATATTAATAGTTACCGTTGTGATTACATTTCAAAGCCTCACCAAAGGCATTCAAAATCTAAAGTAAATCTTGAATTCAGTGTCCATAGCCTATGGTTGTCTGTTTACTAACTGATACTGTAGTCCCTGGCATATAATACTTAATGTTGAACAATTGTTTACCACTCTCATTCCTGATTGATTCAGTGTTTTCATATCTCTGAGACTTTATGTTTAATGCCCGAGTGTCTTTCTCGGTAGTTACTCACTAGCCTGATTTTCCCAGTGATCTTGGACACTCCTCTAACCAACATTTATACTTTCTGTTTTCTGACCATTATCTTACTCTTTATACATAGACGATACCTGTGTGTAGTAACTTGAGAGTTAGTAAGAGAAAATATTACACTCAATTTATTATAGACACATGAAGAGAAACATGGCTGTGATATGCTAGAAGATTCAGAAATTAGCAGGATATACATAAAAGTGATTAAGTGAACAGACTCTCTTATAAGAGATCAATATTACAAACACATTATTCGTGATGTACAATTTCCATGGTAATCCTAGACAATCTCAGTATGGCAATTTGTGCAATTAAGTAGACATAAAACCAAGGAGAAATATCTATTGACTGTTAAGTGGCAGAAGTATAGATAATGTAACAATTAGTTAAACACATGATGAAATAAATATGACTCAATACCTATGGCATGTCATTTAAAAGTCCATCAAGAATTTTGAGTAATATACTGATAGCTATCAATATTCCATTTATAGCTGGACAATGTGACATAAAATTGAGCTACTATCACAAAATCTTAAAACACAGGAAAATATAGCCAGACTTTGAACCAGATCTAGTGGATATGGTACCTTTCTCAATTGTCTTCATTCCATAACTATAAAGGTATCTAACACATGTCAAACAGGTTTTATACGTTTGTTAACTTTAGACAGTTTCCATTAAATATCCTAGATTTTAACCACTAATACAAGATATTTCTTGACCTGATGGAAGGATGTACCCCTGGAGAACTAAGACAGAGAAGCGGGGGAGTAGAAATACCATAAAAAGATCCTTAAAAAACTTTATGGAAAAGATATCATTTTATCACCCCAGGTTTACAAATACAAAAATGTCTGAAATGTTCAGTGAATATCTCAAAAAAGGAGGAAAGGCATTTATTTCTATTGCTTTGCATCTTTTCAAGATAGTGATAATGTTTTCTCTACAGCAAGAACAAGTTCTATTAGCTGCCCCTAAATTTCAGTTCTCCTTGTAGATTTTTTCAGTGTACATTTATTAAGTATGTATATATTTATACCTGAATAATTGTGAAGGGCTACAAAATTATACACAGAAGGTCAAAGCAGCCATATCCTCTCTCTCTTTTGACTTGACTAGTGCGGACATTGTACTAGTGCCATTTACACAATCATCTAAGTATTATTTCCTGATAATGATGCTAATCTGTTGAGAGCCATACAGCCATAAAAAAAGAATAGTTTCTACCATTTAGGATGTGCTATAATCATTAACTGAACAAGCTAGAATGAATTAAATCACAGTAATACAGGGGAAAATATTGCATCACTGAAAGACGAATTAGAGATACTGGACCCCTGTGGTGTAACCTTTGATTTTGGTTAAAGGTTTTAAGCTGCATGCTATGACTTCATTCAAAATATCGAACTAATAAAGAGGATGTAACATAAATTTATGATATTGCACCTCAGTACTAGTAACTGTAGACACTAAGGCCTTTCAAATAAACTACTACAACCAACAATCATTCATCGTTATTTTAATATTATGCCTCCCAATTGACTATAACTACAAAGAAAATATATAAATGAATTTTAAGATGATTTAGGAGAATAATCATAGTTTTACCAAAATTCATTCACATCATAATAAGCGGAGCTACCAGATGGCTTTTATAATTTATGTGAAATTCAAAGATATTAATTAAACTTGAAAAAGCTTTGTTCAATGAAACAAACAACACAGTGTGTTGAAATGTTCCTCTTAGGGAATAAAACAAAAATCAATTACTGAAACACTTTTTCCAATACATCAGAAACTGAGAAAATAAAAGTTGAAGGCTTAAAATAAAATATTCTAATATTTCTTAAGAAACTTAATATCTACCTAGTAATCATATTTTTTCTAAGGGAAGAAATTTTACTTTAAATAATCCATACAAGCATAAAAGTAAAGAATCTCTCACACATACATCCACATACAAACACAAAACACAGACTTCAAGAATATATTATTCTCAGTAAAACTCACATTATTGTTGTGAATAACTTTGTAATCAAGTAATAGAATTCAGAACAGAATAAATATGTAATGAATAAACCCAATAATCACACAAAATAGGCTATCTATGAGCATACAGATATATACTATAAATTATTATATAATATTTATTCACATATATAAAACATTTATATACAACATAAAAAATATTGTCAAACCCAAATAGCAGCTTTACTGGCATTAAAAGCTATTTGATTTTATATATGTTACTATATAAAGTCAGTACTAGTTTTAAAACATACTAAAATAGTTGTTTCCAAATTTTAATATAAAGAAATAGAAATTTGATTTCAGAGTAGTTTATAAAGTTATTCATCCATATATAGCTTTATTTGCCAGATTAAATGTTAACATTTTTAAGAGGGCCATGTAAATTGGCAAAAAATACTTTTGTGAGACATGTATCATGGAATATTTGCACATCTATTCACTTTCCAAAAATGTTAACATCATTTCACCTAATAATGTGAATCTCTGGACAGTGCCAAAGATGATGCAAAGAAAGTTTTCAATTGGATTATTTAGAATAACAAAGAAATATAAATAGTCTGATAGTAGAATACTTACTTGAATTCTAGTACCTATTCATGACAAGATCTTATATAGCCATTAAGAGTGAGCCAATAATATCCTCAAGGTGTTTATGTGATAAATAAAGGGCAAAAGATTGCTAATATAAGCTAAACAGACAATAAGATAATAAAGAGAAATAGAAATTTAATAAGAGAAGCTGACTTTGTGAAATATGTCAACTTGTCAATAATGAATTTTCTTGGAAAATGAGAATAAGATTGGTGTTTTTATCTATTTTTATATTTCTACACACCTTATTTTGAGTAATTGATAATTATAATTGCTGTTATTAAAACATTTTCCATATTGTACAAAATTTTATCTAAAACAGATTAAACAATAAATGTATGATGTCCAAATATAAAACAGTTTAAAATGAAAGCACACAGAAAACTCTGTGTGTTGGCCTGAGGAAGGACCTTATTAAAGAATTATGACTTTGAATGCACTGGCAGCAAAAGCAAAAATACATGTCAGATTACAGCACACTAGGAGAGTTCCACATGGCAAATGACATAACTATCGAAATGAAAGACAGCATGTGAATTGAGAGAAAAATGTTTCTATATCACTTGATAAGAGGCTAATAACTAGAATTAATAAGGAGCTGAAATTATTTGATAGCCAAACAAACCATTTTATCAAATTTACTTATTCATTTTACATCCCAATACCTGCCCTCTCTATCTTCCAAGTACTCCTCACACAGATCCTTCCCCATTCCACCCTTCCCTTCTTTGGGAAGGAGGAACTGCCCTCTTGGCGTTAGCATCCCCATTAAGGTCTGCCCTCAACACCGCTCCCTTCACACCCTCCATCACATCAAGTCCGTGAAGGGCTAGGTATATCCTCTCCCACAGACAAAGCAGACCATTTAGGGGAATGGGATCCACATGCAGGCAAGCAAGACTCAGGGACAGCCCCTACTACAATTGTTGGGCGACCCGCATGAAGACCAAGTTGCTGCACATCTGCTACATATGTGCAAGGGCCTAGGTCCAGCCCATGCTTGCTCTTTGGTTGGTGATTCAGTCTCTGGGAGGCCCCAAGAGTACAGGTATGTTGATTCTGCTGGTCTTCCTGTGGAGTCCATGTCCTTTGCTGTTCCCTCAATCTTTCTTTCAACTCTTCCATAAGAACACCTATACTTGCCTCAAAATTCCAAAAGTGACAAATGCAATCCGTATGCTAATACATAATTGTTAGGAATACTCAATAACTTAGTATTTATTTTAATAGTTTTCGAATTACTTAAACATTTCTGTGTATGTTTATGATTATTACAGCAAGAGAACTTACGTGACATGATTAGGAAAAAGAAAACTTTATCTGGAATCTGGTTAAAGACTCAGACTGCCTGAGAACTAAGTATTCCACCACAACTTAAAATATCTGTGAAAGCTGGCAACACAGAGATAATATTCTTTTTAAAGAGAGAATGCTACAATATCATTGAATCACTCTTATGGCCTAAGCATATATGGCCCTTCCTCTTTCACATCTGTAAAAGGAATCTCACTAGGAATCCTATTTATAGCAAAAAACATATTTAAAAACTCCTTGTAGCTATGGTTTTAGTTCTTCATGATTATAATCCCTTCAAAGGCATCCCAAGAATCATCTTAGAATTTTGTTTATTGAAAAAGCAGAGAGGTAAAAAAAATATTAGAAATCCTTTGATATGCAACTTCAGAGCCAAATTATATACATATATACATATGACTACAGCTAAGCCACCTAAATAAGGTTCTTACTTGAAAAAGGAAACATATCCACGTGTGTCTTGTTCTCCTGAATGCCTTTCTACTTTTAATAAACTTCCCACAGCTCTGTTTCACACAGACATGTCCCGAAATTCTTTTCTTTAGCAAAGCTAAGAGTCAGGCTTTACCTGAGTAAGGTACTCTTTATACTGCTAGTAACAATTCTAAGCTTTTCCTCCTACTGCACTGAAGTGAACAATTAAACCACTTTTAAAATTCTCTCTCTCTCTCTCTCTCTCTCTCTCTCTCTCTCTCTCTCTCTCTCTCTGTAATTCAAATTTATTATATATTCTCTTTTAAAATTCTTCTTTCTTTCCTATGTTAGGTATTTTTACATGAAGGAGGTATTTTTATAACATTTTCCTAAGAAATAAAGCTTTTTGGTTTGTGCCTCGGTCTCAGAGGCAAAGGGGAGGGGTGATGGGGGTGGGAAGAAATCTACATGCAGGGGCTGGGAGAGGAGCAACATTTGGGATATAAATAATAATTAATAGTAATATTTTTATTTAATGAACGCTTCAGAGTGTATTCAAGGTATACATACGACAATCACACGAGTGTTTTGTGGTGTGTGAGTGTGTGTGTATACACATCTTACTGGGGGTGGGGATTGCTGCCTGTGTACATGGATGTGGCAGTAAGAGGTCAATTTCAGGTGTGTTTTTTTATGTTCCCTCCACCTTACCTTTGAATATCTTATTGACCCTAAAATGTACTGGTTTGGTTACACTGGCTAACCAGCAAATCTTGGGGATCCTCCTGTTTCTGCCTCCTTATAAGGATACAAGTGCAGGTATTCACCCTTTATGTCTGGCTTTTTATTTTCAACATGGGGGTTATGGATGAAGTCAGGTGCTAATATTTGTGTGGCATGAACATTACTGACTGAGTCATTTCTCAAGCCCTCTGATTTTTTTTATATGTGCAAGGGTGTCTGCACACTGTCTAGGCTGCTGTTAACTCTGTAGGCATCAGTGATCTTCCCACTTCATCTTCTCAAGTGAATGAAGAAGAACACATCATTCTTCTAAGTTCCACTCATGCTTTTGATTGTAAACTGTGTGCAAACTTTGATTTTGATTGCATACTTTTAGTTCTTGATACTAAACTAGTTCTCAGCTTTTGTGTGGCAAGATATTTGTTTTAAAATTTTTACCACTATTTTCTCCCAAAGTACAGTGGGATAAGATTTAATTTTACCTCACTTTCTGTAATAAGAGGGGGAAGGTAGGTATTTCATGCTTCCAATCACACAGGAAGAGAGAGAATCTTAACACGAAGATTTTCAAAATCTGAAATCTTCACTTGGAACATCCTGTTTCTAATACAAAGTGAAGCACTCGTCCAGCTCTAAGTCTTAACGCTATCTTCAAGGATGAGTGAAGAAGGTCTAGTCAATAAATAAGAATGTCAGACAAATGCATGTTTCTGAGAAGGGAATGGTAAAAGAAACACCATAGCATCAATAACACTACTGCACCACAAGCAACAAGAACAGATGAGTTTGGTGAAATGCAAATGCAGAAGCAGATGGATGAGCTTCTTGGTGAAGACTGTGGATGTAGCAGGACTTCAATGGAGAATTATATATATATGAACAAGTCTATTGTATACCTAAGCAGAAACATATAAACTGACCATCTTGAATAGGGGCACAGGGGATAGTAACAAACTATCTCACATGCCTATAGTACTCAGTTTTTAGAGAACCGAATCACTAGAAATGAGTGATGTGATATATATATCCAAACAGAGATCTACCCTAAGGCTTGGAAATACAAAGTGTCAGTGGGATGAATTATTCATAAGCTCAGATAGCCCACACCTATCTTAAATTACTGGCTTTATATCAACCTTAAAAAAAATTGAAGGCAAAACCCCAGAGAAAACTGAGGCATATTATCCCTAAGTTGGCTGAGATGAAATGTGTGCGATCTAGCAAAAGGAGGCTTAATATATAAATTAAGTTCAGATACACAGAAATGCAATTACTGAGACTCATTGCCACTGCATGCAGGAGCTTATCTGGGGATTTCCAAGAATCCCTGTGCACTAAAATGCAATGCAAACCAGGAACAAATCACAGGCATGAATTGGAGCCAGGGCATCTTGGGACAAAAGCTTGTGACCCTGAGAGAAGGCAAAACCTTATGTGAAGCAGACACTCGGAAGTCGAAATGGCTTTCTGAAACAGTGGTACACTATGACTGCTCACTGAAGAGTCCTGTGGACGATTCCCAATGTCCTTGAAAGACCCGTGGCTACTGACAGAAGAGGAAACTAGTAAACTCACTATAGGATGTTTGTGACTTGTCCTCAAGCTATGAGTTTCTGAAAGGACTGAAACTTTTCCTAGAGCAGGAAGCCCAAGTCTGTCAACACAAGCTGCAGCTGTTTCAAGCAAGGCCATCATCTGGGAAAAACTACTTGCTTAAGTTTCCCAAATACCATACCTGATTCTAGGTTTCCTCAACTCAGTCTAAGAGAAAAGCATTTCAAGGAAGAACGAAAAAACAAGAAGACTTGTGCCTTTCCTTTTTCTTGATAAGAAGGCAAAATGTTCCTGGTACAGCTTCAGAATTAAGTTAAGAAAACAAACAAATAAAAACTGGGTTTTTTTTTCCATAAATTACGTATCCATACCATAAGGGTCCTAGAATCACTGAAAAAAATGATACTCCCAATTCAAATAGTATGCAAAGGCAAAGAGCATTTATTTAGCAGAATTTTCTGCATACAGGGGTCTCCCCATTTGGGAATGGAGACCAAGGTGTGTTTTTTGCAGGGTCAATTTAAAACCTGTTAGGATATAAGTTAGTGACTTTTACTTTTATTTTCCTTGATTGGTTGGTTCTATCTCCAGGGGTATGGGTGCATTTGTGATTAGTTAGGGCTCTGGAGAAATTCTAAGGTGGCAAAAACATCCTCAGATTGGCTGCCTGCAGCTGTGGTTGACTGACCACAGATTCCTGGATCCAGGTCCTCATTTCTCTGAAACAGGAACTTAGGCCTGGTCTCACAAACTGGATTTTGTAGCCTGTCATGGCTCTGACTAAATCAGTCCTCTCAATACTACCAAATAAGAAAAGCACATGTGACTAATTACCTCAATTTTCCTTTTTTCCCACTGTTTTGGACTTAGGAACTTGCATATACTGGACAAGTATTCTACCATTGGGCTAGCCCTCAATTTTATTTAGTTTAGAGGGGAAAAGTTACCTATCAGCTATATATAAATTAATTATTTTAGTGAAAATGTGGCATCTGGGGATGAGATGGTGGCTCAATGGTAAAATATTTACTGAACAAGCATGGAGACATGAATTTGGATGCCCAGGACCCATATCAATCTGGACACGGTTGTATGTAATCTCAGGACTCCTAGAATGAGATGGAGATGGAGACCTGAGAATCCCCTGAAGCTCACTGGCAAGATAGCCTAGAATACGCACCCATGCACAATCAGAAACTGTTTCACAAAGTAGGACATAAACATCTGAGATTGCCCACTGACCTTCAAAAGCAGACACAGATTCTTACACATGAGTGAGTTCACAGTCATGCATATAACACACAGGTAAACAGATTTGAATACTTGGCAATTGAGTCTTGTTACTACAGGATATCAGATATTTTAATGAGAGTATAAAATGTCTCAACCTTTCTATATTGAATGCATACAGATGTGGTTTAGATCTTGAGATTTCATAGATTATGTTCAGTAAGTGTCATGCAGTTTTTGTTCACTTTTAAAGTGTCTGCTGGGAAAATTTAAATGGCATGTAGATGCATGGTGCATTTGTTTTAGTTAGTGTTGACATGAAGTTTAGCAACAGTCAAGGCAAGAAACCAGTCTATTTCTTTTACAACTTGAATTTTTAGACCAGCATTCATTTCTACTACATATATACCAATGGAAGTAGCAAGCGTACACTAAAAAAAGAAAGATCAATGTATTTCTTACTCAAATAATATAGAAAATGAGACAGAGAAATCAATCACATAAATTAAGACACAAAGCAGCTATTAGATCCATTAGAATTGTGATGCACATTTTGATACTATATTTTGAGTCATTCAAAGTAACTTAAAAATTAATCTAAGTGAACTTTAATTTCCATACACTCTTGTTTTTCTGTTTTAATAGTTTTCATGAGAACCAGAGATTATAGCCTTAAAGCAGGTGAAGATTATCTGATAAAAGGCTGTCAGACCAAGTGAGAAAATCATGCCTGTGGCTCTACCATTTACAGTCTTGGGCTAGCCTGTCAATGGCACTTCAGTTTCCTCATAATTTGTAAGACAGATGTCACTCTACTGATGTAGCATGCCAGCCAAGCATTCACAAAGTGCTGTGTTAAATTCCAAGCATTTGATAAAACTGGGTGTGGTTCTCATTCATACAATTCCAGCACCAGGGGAGCAGGCAAGATGGTCAAAGCTTCAAGATCATCCTAAACTAAACTAGAATTTTTAAGCCAGGCTAGGACACATGAGATTCTGTCTCAAAAGAATTTTTTTTTTTTTTTTACAATCTGAAGGATTAATCAAGAAGCTGAGATAAAATGAGCAGGGAGCTTGTATCTATAGATCACTGTCATACAGCTGTTAGTATTTTTACATTGGAAAGGTTGTGTAGAATGGAAAGCAATGACAATTGAATGCTAATCAGCTATCATCTGATCTGCGGCTCCTTATATCATTTTTCTGGTCTCATATCAGGTATCCTGTCTTCTTGGAATTAGGCCATAACTTTAGGAAAGCTGCCTGTGTAACATCTAAGGTCAGTATAGACAGGTGGCATAGAATTAAAGATCACAAAACCTGATTTATCAGTGATTGAACTGAAAGGTTGAGCAGGGAAGTTCTTGACAACAGAGATACTACAATCATGTGCAAGGGAACACAGAATCATGTGCCAATTGTATTTCAATTTTTACATCAGTGTCTCTCTGGCTATCATTAGACAACTGCAGTTCTCACCTTGTTTCAGTTTTCTGTCACTTTTTACAACTTGCCCAACCTTACAGCACACACGCACTTTCCTCTAGTATTGGCAGTATTGTTTCATATTTATTTGCTGGGCCAGTTTAAAGATCTGACTGTATCTTAATGCTACTAACTTAGTTAAGGTTTCTATTTCTGCACAAAACATCATGATCAACAGGCAATTTGGGGAGGAAAGGGTTTATTCAGCTTATATTTCCTCATTACTGTTCATCACCAAAGGAAGTCAGGACTGGAGCTCAAGCAGGTCAGGAAGCAGAAGCTGATGCAAAGGCCATGGAGGGATGTTACTGGCTTGCTTCCCCTGGCATGCTCAGTTTGTTTTCTTATAGAACCCAGGACTACCAGTCCAGGAATGGTACCACCCACAATGGGCTAGGCCTTCCCCCTTGATCACTAATTGAGAAAATTCCTTACAGCTGGATCTCATGGAGGCATTTCCTCAAGGGATGCTCCTTTCTCTGTGATAACTCCAGCTTGTGTCAAGTTGGCACACAAAACCAGCTAGTAAAACCACATTCAAATTTTATCTATTAATTTATTTAAGTTTTTCATCTTTAAGCCAAAGCCTATCTAAGCAGCTCAAGCTGTCCTCAAACTGGTGATCCCCTGGCTTCAGGTTCTTGAGAACTAGGATTGCAATCATGAACTACCAGGGCAAGCTCTGAAGAGACTTCAAATTTATACCAGAGCCTGGGGATATAAATTTCTTGGGAGAATATTCCCTGGCATAAAAGATACTCTGGATTCTATGCTTGACATTTCAAATATGGCATGGTAAATACCCTGTAATTTCTGCACTTTGGAAGTAGAGGTAGCAATCTCAAGAATTCAAGGTCATCCTTAACTAGAAAAGTTTGAGGATATGCCTGGTTTTCAAAAGACTATGTCTCAAAACATGAATATAAGGCAGGAGAGATGGCTCAGTGATGAGTGCATGTACTGCTCTTCCAGCAGACCAGAGTCCAATTCCCAGTACCTATGTCAGGAGGCTCACAACTACCTGTAACTCCAGGTCCCAGGGCATATAACCCTGGCTTCTGTGCATACATTCAGAAACATATATATAATCTAAAATAGTAAGTATAAATGTATAAAAGTAAAAAGTTACACACACACACACACATATATATGTGTATATATATATATATATATATATATATGTATGTATGTATGTATATGTATGTGTGTGTGTGTGTGTGTGTTATCTCCAATTCACAGGTGCCAGTTTAAATGCTGTGTGGTATAATGTGGTAAAATGTATTTATTTACTCTGTTAAAGAAATGGTAATGGACAGCCAGGTTTAAAAATTAATTCAGTCATATCATGGCAGATTGTTCATATGTATTATGTGTTAACAGGCCTTACTTTTATTATTTCCTTTGGTAGCATTATATGAAATATTACTTGTAAAACCTCATTATTATTGACTCTGTATATTTAAAGCCATTATTTTATAGCCCAGGGCCTAGGAGGTCAGCACAATCTGTATTTCTGTCTACAAAGGTTATAGAAGAATGAACAACAGATTTGAAAGAACAATTTAGTGTAACAAGAAGGGCCCTTAACTCTAGGGCCCCACAGATGATGCATAATGGTAACTCATGCTTTTGTTTGTATCATGGTGGTGTTGTGTTGTATTGCTAGAATAAAACCCAGATCCTTGACCTTGCTTGGCACGTTCTCTATCACTGAACTAAATCCCCAAACCTATTGACAGTTGTTCTTGGGAAGTTAGCAAAAAAAAAGTTTTATATCATAAGGAAGTAGAAGTTATAATAAAATCAGAGAATGAAAGTAATTAGTTCATAAGAATGATGGAGTAACATCTAAAATGATAGAAGGACTACTGGATTCTATGCTCGTCAGTGATCCAAATATGAGAGAATTATACTCAGTGATTATAGTTTCCCACCACAGCATCATAGGTTCCTTCATTGCTTAGTCAGATGGTTAGATACTTGTGTGACCTTCTTCATGTTTGTGTGCAGCTGTAATAAGCTGAACTTATTTCTGTTTCTAGTTATTCAGATACAGAGTACCCATAGTTTCCAGTAGTTCTCATTTGAACATTTTCTCTCTCTCTCTCTCTCTCTCTCTCTCTCTCTCTCTCTCTCTCTCTCTCTTCTAACAAAGCAAGAAGAGGTGACTATGCCTTATCACCTGTTTTTGACTGAGCATGTATCCTTTATATGTAGAATATACATTGTCAGATGGAATGGTGATATTTCTCTTCAGTTATCTCCTCTCCTTCTCCTCCCTGCCCCCACCCTGTTTGGGAGTGTGTGTGTGTGTGTGTGTGCATGTGTGTGTGTACACATGTGTGTATACATGTGTGTGTGTTACTTTTCATGCTTCTGGGATTATTTCAGAGCCTCTTATATCCTATCCAGTCCTCTTTGCCTATGGTACTGAGGTTGAGGACTAAGCCCAGGACTGGGTCACTTTTATTATTTTAGAATACCTTAAAAGCATGAATAAATTTGTTCTAGAAAAGTTGAGTTATGAAGCAAACTGGCAAACTGGAAACATAAGACATTCTTTTTCCTGAGTCATTATTGTAATTATGTTGAAACTTTCAATGATTTTAAAAGAATTCTCCATATTCACAAGGAAAAGCAGAAAATTTGCCAAAAGTTAATTTTCTATGAAAAAATCCTCTAATTTTTTTTACTGCAAAATATTTCCCTATTGTTTCTTTTCTGATTGTTCTGGATAAGGGCGTGCTGTATTTACTTTTTACTGGAAGATGTAATTTCCTTTGATTGATGGAATATTAAGCAGTCAAATGGGCTGGCATGTTTGAGCATGCTAACTTGTGATAAAGTTCCTCTCCTTCAGAAAAGCAACAATTACAGGGTAGCCATTGCCACATCAATTTAGGCCCCTGATCATGAAGTATAAAATCTACCTAGAGTTTTATGCCGAGACTAACAGAGCTATGACCTGATGCAGAACTTTCAAATTCAGGTCATCAATCCCTATGACCATTAAATTCATGTTTGTTGAAAGCAGTCATGTTTAGGGAAAGCAGTATTACACACAGCATTATCTTAAGAACTGACCTAGATAAATCTGTTGATGACTATATCCACCACTTGATTTGTTAGTGTCATGAAGCATGTGTGTGTGTGTGGGGGGGGTGTGTATACTTAATCAAAATAATCAATCATGTGCATAAATACTAAAACTGTCTTCAAACATCTCACATTGCTATAACAAAATTTCATAGACTATGTAGCTTTAAAAGAGAAAATTAGTTTCACAATTTTGAGGGATAGGAGACTAAGATTAGGACATTACCATAATCAGCTCAGAGTGAAGGTTGTCTTCCTGTCTTGCCACCTTATTCTGTGTTTTCACAAAGCAAGAGAACAGGGAAGCTATCTAGAGGTAAAGTGGAGAGAAACAGACAGAGAACACCGTTCTATGACTCTGCCACTTCAAATGTCACATGAGCATTTAGGGCTTCAACGTGTGAATTGTGAGTGAATGTAAGCATTTAGTATGGAACAAATAAATCACTACAGAATTAAATTTATCTAATAACATTTTGTGGAAAATGTCTAAGCAAGTGATTTAATTATGTACTACATTGACCAAGAATAAAGACAGTAACAAATCAATTTTTATAGATGTATTCAATTGATAACTGAATTTTCCATAAATATAAAAGAATTTGTTTTCAATAATCTTCATCTGGAGTTTAGGACTTCAAAATTAGTAAATGTCATGAATTGGACTTGTGTCTCTGGTTTATGGACAACTTGAAAACATTTTGGTACAACTGCTGGTCACAATTCACATTCTAATGAGACATGGTCACCAACAATCAAAGAAAGTAAATCCTAGTAAAAACAAGGCAGTAAAAGAAATCTCCAGGGCCCAGGATGGAAAATACAATTAGAAGTTTAAAAGCACAACAGGAAAAATTCCTAACTGTGAATGATAAAGGATATGCTGATAAGTGTGTATATATTTGGGTGTAGTGCTTTAGTGCATATGTATCTGTGTATATGTATGTATACATATGTAAATAAGTACTACTCCTAGTCTTTTCTCATAACGCTTATAATATGCAAAGAGATAAATTCCATAGGGAAAAATATCTAGTTCACTGGGAACTACTAATGCATTACTGCCAAGTTTTAAAAGAATGATAACGGCTACAATGACTTTTGAGAAAAGCAAAGAGCATAGCCTCTGGGCAAAAGTTTTGATGCAAGGGGTTATGTACACAGATATGCTATCAAAATAATCAGGTGTACTTTTCTCTGATGTTTTTCAAGAGTTCAACAACCTAGGAGCACTATACTTCTCACCATAACCCAGAGCAACAGTGTGCTCTAGCTGCCTTAATTGCTGTATTAGAATCAAACACCTCTTGATTATACCTCTAAGGCATAATGGGAGTCAGTTTTCACTTTAGTGCCTTTCATCATACAAGAAGTAAATCTGTTTTGTGAAGAAAAATAGCCATATACAGGCTCAACACTGAAACCAGCCACCTTTGCTGACTTCAGGGCTCATCAAGAATGCAAAACTATTTGAAAGTAAAGCATATATATATGTATGTGTATATATATATATATATATATATATATATATATATATATATATATATTCAGATGATGAGAAGCAAACAGGAAGAGCTCACACAACCTTAGAGCAAAATTATGAATTGGAGAAAAAAAAAGCTGGAACCTAAAACAAACCCTATTTTGAAAAGAGATCTATAACAGATGAACTGGTCTCACATAACACTCCAGTTACCAAAATAACTAACAAGAAAAGTTAAACAAAGGTTTTCAAGGGACAACAAGTTTTTATGGTATCCAGGTTAAAATTTGAAGCAAGTGAATATGTCCTATTTTCCCTAAAACAAAATGGTAGTTTTATTTTACTGTGCTTAAGAAAGGTATCTTTAATTATCATTAATACATGATAACAGATCAATTGTGTCACATCTGTAATTTATACATAAATTGAATTGTTGTAGGATAGAAAGCCAACAAAGTGAACTACAGAGTGTCCAAAATAAAATATTTATAATATTTTGCATTACCTTATCATTGAGGAAATGTTTTTATGTTTAACTGATGAGTAACCATGATGCATATTTGTGGAGTACAATATGATATGAGTCTCTCAGAGAGACACAGTCATACTAATTAACACACCTATCATTTTATCAAGTTATCACTTTTATAATAAGAATATTAAAATGCATTTAGAAGTCTGAAATATACAGCATTATAACTAATATCACCTTACTCTACCAGGGAACATGGGCTTCTGATAACTATCTTAGCTTCTGTTTCTGTTCTACACCTATAGTGATTTGAATGAACAATTCCTCTGAAAAGAACATTTAATCTCCAGTTGGTGGCACTGTGTGGGGAGGTTACAGTGCAGCCTTCTTGTAGGAAGTGCACCGCTTACATCAGGATTTGACTGTTTAAAACCTCACCTAATTCTTATTAAATTTTTGTTTTCTGTGTGCTTGAAAATGTTCAACTTCCTTTTCTGACTTCCTCCACCATTATGGATACTCTCTCTGAAACTATAAAGCAAAAACAACTTTTGATTCCATAAGATATTATTAGTCACAGTTTTTTACCACATCATACAACACTGAAGTGAGTTCATTTTTATCTGTACTTCTATTCCTGTCATATTATACACAAAGGATTTATAATTTCTGCATCAGAGATGTACTCATACTCTCACTTTTTGCAGCATTACTCCCAAAAACTAAGGCACAAACACTCCAGAATCTATGAGTTCCAGCATCTATCAGATAAACTGGTACAGTTTAATTTTTTATGAAAGGTTTTGTATTATTTTTCTTCCTTCCCGCCTCCTCTTGCTCCTCCTCCTCTTCTTCCTCTTCTTCCTCTTCCTCCTCCTTTATTTAGTTCTTGAGATAAAAATTGAGGGCTTTATACCACTGAACCATAGCTAAAGATCACAAGCAGATTTTATTTTTAAAAAGACCCAAAAGCAAAAACAAATGACATTACTGGTTTGAGAGTTGTAATCTGTGAAGTGTATGATCAATGGAAATAATCCAGTCAATGTTCTCTCTGACTTATCAGCTTTTATCTAATACCATCTAGTTTCTTTGTTTTAACAATTTTGAATCTTTGTAATCTAGGGCTCAAGTGGAAGAACTTGATACAGTCAAAGGCTTATCTGGGTCTTATATTAAAAATTTCCATTTTTAAATTCAAAACAAGTCATTTCTGTATCTTTACTCTGCAATAGTTAAAAAGGGGGTTAATAAATATTAAGAGAGCATAACCTTTGTTTAGTATGCTTAGTGCAATGGATTATTAGCAAACAGTTTTCTAATTAGTCTTCCCCTCTGAACCTTCCTCCACTTTGAACAGTAAATGAAAATGTAATGAGATTTTCACAGTATTCTACAAACATAAAGAGGCTGTCAAGGAAATGAAGCATATTCCTGTTAAATATCATCACACAGTCCCCTGGAGAACTGTGTTAAGGGTCTCTGCCCATAATTCAAAAATGAAATTTCTTTGAAGAACCGCTGATACACAGTCATGTTTTAACTGTATATTTCAGCCTGCATTTAGACCTTGATAAGAAATAATTCACATGAAGGAACATGGTTTTACCAAATGCTTGCTTAATTAAAGATAAAGGTGTTCTTCATATATTTCTGCTTAGAAGAATAGAGTGGCAAGAATCTGAAACATAAAATTAGGATTCTGGCTTATTTCACTTTTCTGGACCCTAAGCATCAATCCAGACAGTATAAACTAGCTTTCTGTCTCTCTGATACACACACACACACACACACACACACACACACACACACACACACACACACAGGAAGCCATTCAGCTGATTCAGACCCAGGATACATTTTGCCACATTTGCATAGAGTTCTGAACTGAAACCTCTTTCCTAAATGAGTTGTCAAATTCATATTGATTGCTCAGCATATGCTAGGCACGATTCCCAGGGGTTAGATTTAAACAATAGATAAAATGTTTTAAAAGCCCTAACTTACGAGCAGGCAAATAGTAGAATGATAGGGTTAACATTTGCAAAATTCTAGACTTTTAACACAACTTGAAAAACATATTATCTGGTGAAAAATTCTCTTAATTCTGAAAGACTACCACTCGATCAAACAAAATAATAGTTTTCATATGCATTCAGGACAATTTCTACATTTTAATATCTGTCAAATTATCATTGGCTTTCTAGTTTAAACTTATCAACTCCATTGCAATTTTTCATTCTAGGGTCCTATCTTTATGCAGTATTATATCATAGAAAGTGTTTATATGTAATGCTAAAGCAAAATATTCTAGATTAGCATACTGAATCTGATGTAAGGAAGCCAAATAAATTTGAAAAAGCCCCTTCAATTCTATGTTGCCAAGTTACATCATAAATAAGTTAAGAGTGTAGGTGTATCAGTGGACCTGAAAGTCAACTAAAATCCTTGCTAAATTCTACAGGCTCTGTTTTAGTTTTACTTTTTATGGTAGAGACATTCTGGTGTTAAATTGTTTGGTGAAGTATATAAAAAATGATTTGGAAAGCCCTGGACTATAAAATCATCTTGATTCCTTATAATTTTTATCTTAATCCAGAGAAACCTGGAAGTCTTACATGTGTGTGTATGTGTGTGTGTGTGTGTGTGTGAGTGTATGCCTTAAGTTGGAATATGTCTTACATGCCATCCTTTCATAGGGCTCAGAAGAAATCTAAAAGTGTTTGTCACAATTTAAACATGTGGTAGAAGTATATAGACAGGAATAGTAATCATAAATATTAAAATTGGGATGGAGAAAAAGTTGCGACTTCCAGACCAGCTGCATATGCATGGATTGGATTCTAAAGAGGATTAAAGCTATAATACAGCCTGGTCTATGCAGCAAATCCTGTCTCAAGGAGGAAGAGAAGGAGGAGCAGGAAGAGGAAGAGAAGTTGCATGAGGAGAAAGGCATCCTCCAATCAGAATCTCTATGGTTATAGATTCCTTTTGAAAATTAATCATAAGGAATAGTTCAATATTATAGTGCAATATTATATTTCTTATGTAAACAAATCACATTTTATATAAAAATGAAGCAAAGGAAGTTTCCTTGGACTCCTAGACCTGAGTGTCACAAGGGAGAAAAAAACCAAAGCAACTCAAGGTGAGGATGTTTTATTAAAACTGTCAAATATTAGAAATGTTTATTCATTAATATTCAATTAAGTCAGATGTATGGAAATATTTGTTGTAGATATGCCTGAAGTTTATGAGAATTAGAAAATACTCTTCATATGACACTGAAAATCTGTTTGCTATATAAAAACAAAAAACAAAATGATAAACAGTAGTTAATGTGTACTTATGTATGTGTGTATACATATGTGGATATTTGATGCGTACATGAGTATGTGGGTGCTTGCACCCATGCATGTCATGTGAAGGCCAGAGAAGGATAGCTTTGATGTCTTCCTAGGTCACACTTATACTTATTCACTTCAGGCTAGTTATCTCAGTGAACAGAAGCCTTGCTTTTTTGGCTAGGTTGGTAGGCCAACAAGCTCCTCGGATCCTTCTGCCTCTGTCCCTCAATGCTGGGGTAATATATAGATGCAGTCACCGAATAACTTTTATAGGAGTACTGGGCATTTCAACCTAGGTCCTATTACTTGCACAGTAAGTGTTCTTACTCACTGAGCTACAACCCCAGCTCCCCAAACAACGGCTCTTGATTAACTCAGAATGGATTATTCTATGACATAGCATAACTGTGTCATAATTAATGTTAATATTTAAATTTTCTAACTCAGAAATGTGTATGTATTACAAAATGTGCTATAAAATTATACTCTTAAATATTTAAATTCACCTTAAAATACAATCTTTCTTATTATTATAATTTTAAGGCCAAAGAATATAAAAGATAAATGAGCTAGTACACACTATAAGGATGATTTCTTTCTCAAAATGTTGACCTTTTGAAAGTTCTTATATTAAACTGTAAAAACAAAAAAAACCTTCAAAATTATTACATTTCAAACTACAAGGCCTGAAAAGCCATTTGCTGTTTATAACTTTCAACATACATGATTAAATACAATTTCTAAGTTTAGCCCCTGTTTAGAAATATAAATTGTGTCTTTGATATTGCCTAAGGAGAAATTGCTTAACCCTGAAATAATATCCATCATAAAACCAAATTCCACATAATTATGTGCAGTGGTAACATTATAAGGAGCTGTTTCTAAAAGAATGACATAAACGTTTATACATCTTTATAGCTCTACTGAAGATATTACAGAGAAATGCAAAAATAACACTTAGATACATATGCTTAGTATAGAAAAATGAGGTCAGAGATCAATATACAGCATCTGAAAATGTATACAGCAAAGTGGTCCAGTGTGGTAGATGATTATTGAGTATTTGTCACATTGTTTTATTTACTATTTTCTGCATTATAGCTTTCCCATAAAGTGTAAGTAGTTAGGTTTAAGATTTATGAAAATGTATAAAAAGACCTTATATATTAATATGGTAATACATAGGTATGCTGCCTTTTTGTATTTTATAAGACGTGTTTTTGTATTTTGACCAATCTTTATAGTAATTTTTGTAATAATTTAAAGGTAAATTCTTGAAGGACAAAAGTATAATGTATATATAATGTATATATTTTAAGTGTACCAAGATTATTAAGTTCCTTTTGTGAGACCTTTACATACAGAAGCAGATATACATATAACGAATATAGTTTTTAACAGATAGCTTTAATTTCATAAATTAGAAATACTGGAAAAGATTAAGTTCAACAAAAAATTCCTTAAATATAAAGTTGTAGCATCGCTTCTAACAAATCGGAATTTATGTCCCAAATTCTCATGAAAGGGATCCAACACACTGAAATTATATAATATGTACTCACAGATTCTGATTGCATTGTGCATTTGGCTGTATGCCTCTGAGTATTAATAACTTAATACTTAAAATTTCTACTGTAATGAGCTTGGCAGAAGGGAAGTTACTATAAAGAGATACTGGTATCTTACAATGTGATTATTGAAATGATAGACTCTTAAAAATCGTTGTAAGCCAAAGAGGAAAGCTAAGACTGAAACCAAGATAATAAAGTGTCCGTGGTGGAGAGGACCACCCACACCTTGATCAGAACTCTCACTAAGCCTGAGCCCCATAGTAGATGACAAAAAAAAAAAAAAAAAGAACTTGATGTTATTGTTGGAGATCTTGTGCCTCATAATACTTTGCCTGAGCATATTTAAATGTTTTTAAATTTACAAATATTCATATTTTGTTTCTCTATTATGGCTTTCAATTTTGCATTTATGGGTTTTATGTGAGAGTAATTGTGTATGTCTGTGTGTGTATATGTTTGTGTGTGTATGTGTGTTCTTTTTTTTTTGGGTTCTTTTTTCTATTTGTTTGCTTTGTCATATTATGGTTTCTTTTTTACTTTAACTTATATTCTTTTCTTATTACTATTATTATTATTAGATGCCTGTGTGTATTCTAATGAGAGAGAGAGAAAAAGAAAGGGTATGGACCTGGGCAGGGAAATGGGAGGATCTAGAGGAATCGTGGGAGGGGAAACCTAAATCAGAATATACTTTATGAAAAAATAACCAAACTATTTTATAAAATCATGCAAGTTATTTATTCATCTAACTTAAATATGATACCATATTTTTATGGATATTAAGTAAAAATAAAAGATCATCTTTGCCTTGGAGAACTTAAAATCCAGTGAGGAATAATTCTGGTCTCATGTATTTCCTTTAATCTCCTTTATCTCTGCAGTTAATATCACTCATTTGGTTCTGCTGATTCCACCTCCAATTAGCTCTGTCAGTTCCTTCCAGGATTGGACCCAAACTCCTCAAGGTAGATTAAAAGTTTTAAATCCATAATCTATTCTTTCAATCTTAGACTTAACTTTTTAAAATATCTTTCTTATATTACCAACACACTGACTGCGACCACAACATGCTTCTCACCACTTTGGATACAATATTGCTTCTCTTTTATTATATTTATTCATATGTTTTTGTCATTCAGCACAATATTTTTTATTATTATTCTTGATCATTTTTACAGTCCAGTCTTATCTCCCCCCTTCCTGCTCCACCTGTTCCACATTCCACACCTCCTCCCCCCATCTCCAAGAGGATGTTACCCTCTACTCCACTAGGCCTCCCCACTCCCTGGGACCTCAAGTCTCTTGAGGGTTAGGTGCATCTTCTTTCACTGAGACCAGACCAGGCAGTCCTCTGCTGTGTATGTGTTGGGGGCCTCATATCAGCTGGTGTATGCTGCTTGGTCGGTGGCTCTTTGTCCATTTACCACAATATTAAACCATATATCTCTATTCAAACTGAGCACACATAAATTCAGACTGCATATTTTTCTTTTATCATGTAGTATTGCAGTTTGTTCCTTGATTGTTTTTCAAAAATCTGGAAAAATCCCACTTATATGACCATCCCAATAATGTATGGTAATAATAAATTCCTCTTCCTGCACCTCCATAATATGAATTCTACTACTAACTGCCCCATTTACTTGATCCTTAAGTACATATATTCTTGTAGATGAACATTGTAGATGAATATATGGATATAGATTTTATTAAGTCTAGATTATGATATGGAGTACATTACATATCACATTAAATTCTACACATATTATTTTCTAAATAGAATGAAATGCTTATAGACTAAATTGGAAAGTTCAACAATAACACTATACACAAGGAGTCATTTGGGTAATCCTAAGGTTACTCATATAAGCTAAAGGGACTGATGCCTTTAAAAGCTATGTGGCACAGTTTATCAATTTTTTAAAGTACATTAGGAATTACTGCACTTTCGCATTGAAGTTATTAAGAATTATATGTTCTTTATATTATAATGTTATCTACACAGAAATACTTTGCAATGAGAAAGAGTAGGAAGTTAATTAAAGGGCATGTGTTGTAGTGTGTGTAGATAAATGACAGTACATCTATTATAGCCTAATATTGATATTCAGCAAAATAATAATGTCCTATATGCTACGATAGGAAATTATAAGCTATATTTTAAGTAGAAAAATCACAGAGGTGCTCAATAGTTATGATGTAATGCCACATGTGGAAAATATATATGTATATGTAGAATATAAGAAAAATTAACATATAGCTTTTATATTTTAGGAAGTTTTGCTGCCTATTTTTAGGTAGCACATAACTATCAAACAGAGTAAATTCTTCCCAAATACAATGCCATACCATTGTTTGAACATACACAGCTGTTCAACTACAATGAGAGCCAAATAGAATATTCATGGAGAACTTTTTTTATAACTCAAGGTGTGATATTAAAAAAGGTCATAATCCTGTAGAAGGCATAAAAGTTTTTTCTGTATACTTAGAATGAGATTTACCTTAGGTGGGGTTCAGGAATTCAGCAGGAAAGGAGGACATTATGGGAAGCACTTAAGAAAGGAGGATGACAGATTCTTTGGGGCCTTTTTGTGTCACCTTAACTTATTTTCATCAGAAAAGCTATAGGAAGACATCACATTGATGGTTTACAAGCTTCATCACAAACTACAGTCACCCAAGAAACATTTACAAAATGTTTAGTCTTAGGTTCCTAGCGCCAAACATTATGATTTTTTTTATCTTGAGTGGTATCCGGTGATTTTTATATGGAACAGGCTTTAATTCAGCGACACTATTAGATTTACAATGTACAGCACTGATTATTCCTGACATTGTTTAGGCTGAGTTGACTGTAGACCACATAATTTCCTTATATATTACCATTGACAATTAGAAAAGATATAAAGGTCTACACTGAAGCAAATATTAGAGCAAAAATTACCTCTGGTCAAGAAAATAAAATCACAGGCTTAGAGAGCTAACATTCCAGGGCTGGTGGGCTCAGCTCAAGCCATGCTAAAGAGATAGGTAAAATTATCAGTCTTTTAATAAAACACTGAACGTTTCTTTCCCAGAATCCCAACACCTAGTGCAACAGTTTACTGTGCCAAAGTATTGCTGCTCCAAAATTCTGTAGCATGTATGTTGACCTACTTTGAGAAAAGCATAATGTTTCCTTTATATATATATATATCTTTTCTAATTATTCTTTAATTACACACTTTGGGCTTCCTTATTCTTTTTATAAAATCTTTCTTCCCACCATGTGACTGCTTCTCCACTGTGTGTCTGACCTCCATGACAGCTTAAATGACATGGATTTTCTTCTTCTCTTTCTATTTTCTTTTTCTGTGCAGCTGCTGAAATTTTCAGCTTCCCTTCTGTGGTGGTTTGAACACCCTTGGCCCATGGGAAGTGGCACTATTAGGAGGCGTGGCCTTATTAGAGGAAGTATAGCCTTGTGAGAGGAAGTGTATCACTGTGGAGGCAGGGTTTTGAGGTCTCATTTAGCCAGTATGATCCACACTCTCCTCATGACTGCCTTGTGAACACAGTCCTATTCTGCTGCCAGTTGATCAAGATATAGAACTCTAAGCACCTCCAACACTATGTCTGCCTGCATGATGTCATGCTTCCCACTATGATGATAATGAACTGAACATCTGAAACTTTAAGCCATCCCAATTAAATGTTTTATATTATAAAAGTTTTCTTTGTTATGGTGTCCCTTCACAGCAATGAAACCGTGCACTATGTGCCCCGGGTATTAGATATTAGAGTTTTGTAAGTAGTCTGTGCTTCTGCTTGTGTCCATTCTTAAAACTTTTCACTAATGAGACTAAGAACATGAAGAATGGACCTTAATTTCCCCTGTACCATTGGGAGAGGATGAAGGGACCACACAATTCCAGTAACACTTAGTATCAGATATAGGAAAGTGTTCATAGAGATTTTAGACAGGGAAAACATAAGAAACACTAAATATTAGTCTATTTGTTATACCCTATAAAATTTTTATTTATGATAAGTAATTCATTTCTGTCTTCTACCTTATAACATGTTTATTCAAATCTTTTTATCTCCTCTATTTGTAAGTATTTATGAATTATCTCCTCTATTTGTAAGTATTTATGAAAATTGTTTAACCCTTCCCCAACATAGTATATACTTTATTTATACAAAGGCTCTGTTGCATTCTTAGTACAGAAGTGACTTAAGTAGCTATTGATTTCTTGTTTTTCTTCATGTCTTATGTTTAGATTCTTTTAAATTTATCAAATCTTGAAAGACTATGAAGTCAGTCCCCAGTAAATGTAGAAAACATACAGTAACCACCTGCCTTAGAATAAAAATCAAGTATATTTCCTGCCCTCCTTTGCTTGTTCTGATTTTGTGAATTGTACACCCATTTCATCAAAAGGTTTGCCTTGTTGAGCCACTTCAATTCAGGTGGTACTCTATTTCTTTGCTGTCCAAATTCATATCTTAGAGAACACACAAAATGCCCTGAGCATTGCAAGATTGGACTGAAAGTCAAATTCTTCTACCTTATAGCTGTATGTTCACAGACAAGTTATATTACCTAGGTTTCTGTTTCCTCATATGTAAATTGGTAGATAATAATGCCTATAGACATATTGAGTATTAAAGCAGGTAAGACAGTAAGTAACTGATCGCAATACCAAAGATCCACCAAGCACTCAACAACTGACAGCTAATAAGAAATTGTAGCCATCTCTTTAAAGTTGCTAGATGAATAAGAGGCAAAAGTAAAACTTGACTTTCAGAATTTCTATGTAATATTTTTTCTATAAAAATATGAGACTTGAGTTCTGAACTTGCACTTCAACAGGTAGAACGAATATACTAAACCTTATAAATAGCACCTAATCAGGCAAAGGGACATTATTTGAATTGTAAGTTATACCTCGCAGGCTTTTTCTTCAGACCATGATGTGTTTAGAAATACTTTTCATCAGAAAATTTTAAGGAGAGTTAAAATAGAGTTAGCCATACACTACTGGACAAATAGGGTCAGGGGTCTATGGGAAATTCAAATGAATATACGGAGGGTTTTGAACAGAATAAGGCCAAAGGATATACATGCTCTCAGTTAAAAGTCATTGACTTGTTAATAAATGGATAAAGAAACATTTCAAGGACGATGTGAGTAAGTAAAAAATATCTGCCTGCTCATAAAAGAGAATCAGAAGCAGAAAAATGAAGATACCAGGCAGATGGAACTTTAAACAAGTAGGCACTAGATGGTTGGTAGCTTAGAGAGAGAATTTGTCTTAAATTAAATCTAACAGAGTTGAAATTTGAAAGAAAGGCATGGTCCATATATATGTCAAGGTAACACGGTTAGAATTGATTCTTAGTAGAATCAGAATAGTTTTAATGAAGAGGTGAGATGATTTAATTGACCTTTTAGAAAGGTTGTTTCAAATGCTGTAAATAGAGCAGGTAGAAGGGGGCTAGAAAATAAGAGGGACATCAGCTAGAATGCTATTACAGCACACTTTGAAGGAAAAGGTAGTAGCATATAGAACTGCAAAGGCTGAGGGGGAACATGCTAATTTGTAGATTAAGCCAAATCAATCATGCAACCAAAATACAATCTAGGTAAATACTATAATCATGAATAATTTATTAGGATAATAATAAAAATAGGACAGAAGGTTGGTTATAGTCTATACATTTAAATGAACTAAGCCTCACAACTTCCAGAAAATTTAAAAATGTCTCATTTCATGCATTTATTCAAAGATGATGATGTCCTTTGACCTTCAGAATGACAACATTTTTATGTCGTAAATTCATGAGCAAATGTCTTATTGAATATTATTTGACCTTATAAGGAAAGTTTGATATAACTTCACCATGAGTAGAATAATTACTATGATAGCTATTTCATTTTGTAAAATATCTTGAGCCAACGCTTACTTGCAAAGCTAATTCACAATACTTTGAGACTTCAATTTCAAAAATATGTTTGTATTCATATGACTGATTTGTCACTGTAAGGTCGCATATCAAATTTGCTGTTTGGTTTTTATAAAATCCTTTCAGCTTCCTTTTACGTCAGATCTTGATTAATAAGCCCTTCAAAGCTCAAGTTCTCTCCTGTCATAGTCTCATCCTAACCAATTACCATTATAAGTTGTGTCAATTCTTCATGTCTATACAGGTCTAGAAGGAAAATGCACCTCAGTATTGATTTGTATGAAGTTCTAATGGCGGGGGTGGGGGGAATGCTCAATCTTTGAAGCTTCTTCTTCCTTCAGAAACATTTTTTCTGACAAAGCTTTTAAAATTGTATGACTACACTCTGTGTCAATAATTCAGACATTAATAGCTGAACACAAAGGAATATTAGAATGTGTAACAAGACCACTAAGGAACTGTTTCATATAGTTAAGTTTCCCAACACTGAAGAAGATTCCAATTACAAAAAAATAACATAAAATTTAAATGACAAAACAGTTGTGAATACTTATTAATGTGGAACCCTCAGAGATTTGAAATTTTCAACTGCATACAGATTCACTTGAATATGCTTATTGGATTTAGCTAAACAAAACTATTTCATAGAAACATTTAAACAAAGAAAATGACCAGCTCTTCATTCATTTCGGTTGTAAATACAATTAGGTATGAACTCAGACACCTATTCAAAGAAATTCATAACTCACATATCCATAAGTTATATAATTGTCCACTTTGAATCCCACATGGTTTGCTTGCTCCACACTATTCTATTTCCTAGAATGTTTTATCATTATTTTGTTATCGTTATTTTGAGCAATGTTCTTTCTACATAGCTCAGGCTGATTTTGAGCTTTAGATCTGCCTTATTCAACTTTTCAAATGTTAGAATAAAAGGCATGCCAGAACCATGCCTGACCCTTCATAGAATTTCACTTTAACCTGGTATTAATAGTCAGAAAGTTGAAAATCAGTCATGTAGTTATGAATTATCTGTGACCATTTGAAAGACCAAACATGTAAATAATTTTAAATGTATATTTTAATCAATAATAAACCTTTATGTAAAGTTATAATATATAAAACACTTAATTTTACTAGGTGACAATAATATCAAACACTATGATACTTTCTCATATTTTAATCTGTAATGCTATCATGCAGGATAGCAGAGTTGTCCATTCTCATTCTCATGAAAAATATAAATCATCAGAAGGCTTATAGCCTTTCTATCTCACCCCTTCTTTTCAAAATAAAATACCTGAAATTTTAATTAGCAAGCAAAACTCAAACATTTTAAACTACCCTTGATGAAAAACACTGTAACTTGACAGGAACTGAATTCCACATTTGAAACATAAAATAGAAATATTAAAAGACTGGGGCAAAAACAACCTTGTAGCATTTAATACAAGCTCCTTTATCTTTGTGTTGGTAGATTTAAAATGACTTGAAGTTAATCTTTCTGCCTCATGACACGTTAGATATAAGCAGTCTATCTCCAGCACTAACCAGAGTTATGTCGATGCAAAAACAGTCTCAGTGAGGCCAACACTTGCTGTCAATCAACACTACTATAATTACCAACTAATGATGCCTCACGAATCCATTCTAAAAATACTTTGACATCTGAATCTCTTAGAGAGTAAGATTTCAAATACCACAAAAGATTTGTTCATATCCACATAAACAAAGTTCCAAAGATAGTTAATATTTGAAAACTTCTGTGCCATGTCAATTACATGAATCTATAGTAGCTAGGCAAATCCAATCTTTACATTTAGCATGTAGTAGCACAGTCTGTGAATTTCCATAAGAAATATCAAAAGGTTGATTGATATTTTTTATATAAGTAGTTGAAAAAAATTTTGGATATAGTCATCATTGCAACTTGGTAGCTTAAAGTATTAATTGCATCTGACATTCTATTTCAGAAGTCTGATTAGTCAAATAAGGGTGACTCCAGTGCTACTTAGGTACTCCTTCTTTTCCAAACAGGGTCTTGACCTTTTCAGGCAGGATGTGTAGTCTTGCTTAAAGAGTAGCTTTAGTATAACTATAATGCCAAAATTACTTCAGTGTATGTATATAGGAATATCTGCCATAAAGAATAGTTTGGTGTCATAATAGTTTCTAGCAAGAAATGCTACAGCATATTCAATGAATGCATGCAACACTATGCAATCTGAATGAAATATATATTAAAGCAAGCTACAATGTCATACATAGTCATTCCATGACTGAATTTATAGTCTATTACTTCAGTGGGGATAATGTGAAGATTTTCACTATGTAAAATGTAGATCTGCCTATTTTCTTAAGGACAAAACAGGTACATTGTTTTTGTGCACTTCATACTATTTATGTTTGCTTGCTTGCTTATTTATTTATTTATTTATTTATTTATTTATTTATTTATTTATTTATTTATTAAAAAGAGTCTTATGTACTCAAACTGACCTTCAACAAGTAATTCTCCTGACTACACCCTCCTAATGCTGGGATTACTGGTCTGTTCCATCACACCCAAACAACACATTCGTTTCTTTTCTTTTCTTTTCTTTTTAATTATTCAAGACAGGGTTTCTCTGTGTAGCCCTGGTTGTCCTGGATCTCTTTTTGTAGACCAGGCTGGCTTTGAA
Source organism: Uromys caudimaculatus (assembly GCA_028551405.1). NCBI lineage: Eukaryota > Metazoa > Chordata > Mammalia > Rodentia > Muridae > Uromys > Uromys caudimaculatus. The sequence goes on along the minus strand of CM052722.1, from coordinate 34,161,784 downwards.
CTCAGAAATTCATATACTTCTGTCTCCCTAGGGCTGTATTTAAAGGCATATGCTATCATGCCTGGCCACATTAGTTTCTTGATGCAATAATAGAAATTCAGAATTTGTAGGAAAAGTACTTGTGCAAATTATAAACTCAGACTAATTACTTGTTTTCTGCAATGTCACTATGAAAACTATTAAAAGGGAAAATTTTATTGAGGCTGGATTATAGGTTCAGAGGTCTAGGCAACTATAATCCTCCTATCAGAGAGCATGGCAGAACTCAGGCAGATAGGGTGCTAGAAAATAGCTGAGAGGTGTACACCTGGAGCAGCAAGCAACAAGAAGAGACAGACTCTCGGTCTGGCTTAGACATTTGAAACCTCAAAACTGACTCCCAGTGATACACTCCCCCAACAAAGTCATGTATCTATGGGGGACATTTCTATACTAACCAACATTTTCTACTCCATGGGAGCCATGGGCTTCTAGCCATACCATAATGCAGAAATATATTCAGTCCAAACTTCAAAAGTCTCCAAAGACTCTCTTGAACCTCCTTAAAAGTCCAAAGTTCAAAGTCTCTTCCAAGACTTATGCAGTCTCTTAACTGTAATCCCCTGTAAAATCACAAGCAGATCACATACTTCCAACCTAAAATGGTGCAGGATATACATTGTCATTCCAAAAGGGAGGAAAGGGAGTATAGTGAAGAAATACTGCACCAAGGCAAGAACAAAATCCAGTGGGGCAAACTCCAACGACATCTCCATGTCTGTCGTCAAAGTGCTCTTCAGGTTTCCCACTCCTTTCTGCTTTGTTGCCTGCAATGCACTTCTTTCACTTGAACTTATTCCACTCCCTGTTAGCAGCTTTCCTCAATAGGTATCACAGGACTCTGGCGTCTCCAAAAGCTTGGGGTCTCCAAGGCAATCCAGGTTTCATGTTCACAGCTTCATACAAAGGCCACTCTGGGGCTTCATGCACCCTGTCACTTGGCTTGCTTCAGTGGTTTTCTTTAGACCATCCTGAGGAGGATGACTCCATAAGCCCTTCCTCCTATCCTTTACTCTAGAGCCAGAACCACATGGCCTAAGCTGCCAAGTTCTTCTTGCTGGGGCTGAAACATGGTCCCTTCCTTCAAATATATTTTTTTACCAGCTTTCTGGTTTTAATGGTTTTCCTTCACTGCTTAACATTTGCTGTCATGAACTCATTCTGTAAACCAAGCTGGCCTTGAACTCAGTGATTTCCCAGCCTCTGCCTCCTAAGTGCTTGGTTAAAGGTGTGCACCACCATGCCTGGCACTAAGCTGTCCTTTAATTCCTTTTCTGTTTTCTTTAATTCCTTTTCACAAGTGGGAAATGGAGCTGGGCGGGTCTGAGGTTACCATTCCTTTGTTCCTCTTAACAACAGGCTTTTAAAAAAATCTGTGTACATTTCCTGGTACATTTTCTCTTCAACCTATACATTTTGTACTTTTCTTTGCTCAGCTTGCTACTTTTTTATAATAATTCTACAAAAAAGCTATCCACTAATAATCACATAACACAGTAAAAACATGGTTGTTTTGAAATCTCCTATGCCAATGAAATTAATCCATAATTCTTCAATTTAGCCTTAGGCAGACTTTTTGGACAACGACAGGAAGTAGTCACATTCTTTATTAAAATATTACAAGAATGTTCTCTAGGCTACACACAAATACTTTTTTCCTGTGAAACCTCTTAAGCCTGGCTCACACAGTTCAAATCACCCTCAGAACCAACGTTTTTCATGCTTCTACTAGGATAGCCCATTGAGCCCTGCTTAAAATGTCCAAGTGCTTTTCTAGTCCTCAGTCTCAAAGTATCCCATATTCCTCCAAACAAAAACATGATCTGGCCTATTACAGCAATACCTCACTCCTGAGTACCAACTTTTGTCATCGTCAGTGCTCTGTTGCTATGAAGAGACAGCCATGACCATGGTAACCTTAATAAGAAAAATACTTATTTGGGACTGGCCTATAGATTCAGAGGTTTAGTCCATTACCATCATAGTAAGAAGCAGAGTAGCATGTAAGTAGACAGAGTGCTGGAGAAGTAGATGAGAGTTCTCCATCTGGATTGGCAGGTAGCAGAAAGGGAGAGAAATTGTGTTTGACTTGAGCATTTGAAACCTCAAAACCCAGCCCCCAGTGACATATTCCTCCAACAAGGCCACATCTACTCCAACAAGGCAGTATCTTTTAATAGTACCACTCCTTGGTAACAAACACATGAGTCTATGGGAGCCGTTCCTATTCAAACCACCACAAATGGGAAATTAGAAATTTATGCAAAATATTCTCAGGCTTTTGTACTGTTTGGCTGGCAGAACATATCATTTTGTTGATATTCTGCAAATCATTTTTACAAACCTTTCTTCCTCGCTACTATAAGCCCTACCTTCTACCTAATTTCTTTTCTCAATTTTTGGAATTTTGAATTATGACACCCATGTAACCTGTGTTTTAAGCTCATTAATTGTATAGACATAAAAATACATAGACATGAATGGTCAAATTATACAACCATTTAAACATAGTAAAAACCCATGTTAAAATATATCTATATGAGTGCTGTCTTGTTTAAGGGAGCTTTAACAAACAAGTATGAGTTGGTTTCTAGACTAAAACTAGACTAAACCTAGATACCTCCTAAAGAGCTGCTTAAATGAAAATGTTCACATTGGACTAAAACAATGTATTCAGTATAATATATTCTTGACAATTTCCTATTAATATTATAACATCAAGATCAGATTGCAGATATACTAGTCTCAGGTACTGATATGTTGTAGGTTGTTTCTTTGTGTGACAGGATCTCGTACATAGCCCAGGCTGGCCTTGAACTCACTACATTGGCAAGTTTTCTATCAAATTCAGGATCTACCTACTTCAACTTTGTGACTGCTCTGAGTACAGGTATATACTACCATGCACAGCTCATGTTATAGTTTTTGATGATCCTGAATTATAATTAGTAAAATTAAACATTGAAGTCCTACCATGCCCAGCTCATGTTATAGTTTTTGATGATCCTGAATTATAATTAGTAAAATTAAACATTGAAGTCATTATCTTTCATGCACACATTTTCTTGCTCTCCGAAGAAAGTTTTAATGCTCTTTAAAGAATTACCATTAGCAGTGGTTAACTTTTAAATATGCTGTTAGATATATATGGAACTAACATTTATTCCCACTTATATACTTAATGAACAGACTTAAAGGGTAAGATTTCCATATCGTGTCATTATTGTTACCTGAGGCATTTTAAAGATTATACTTAAAGAATCTCTATATGTTTGTTATTATATAACATGTTTAAAAACCTGACAGTGTCAAAATTTTCTAGAATCTCTCTTATCAAAGATCTTTATTGACAATGAATGTTCTTGGTAGTAGCTACAAAGTAGATGAATGTCACTAACTTTTCTAAATCATACCATGCTACATTTTAATGATACAATAGTAATGGATCTCATAGATATAGTGAAACTTAGGGCAAGGGAAAATAAAAGTATCCGAAAAAATCCAAATGTAGTTACTTAATTTGCTAAATATTATGTTCCTTTATTCTACTTCTGCAATATTCCAATTTCTTGTTTTAGGATTTGATATACATGATGTAACTTGTATCCATTAAATTAAATGAACAAATGAATAAAATAGTAAAATAAATTTGTACATTTTAAATCTAAGTGATGTTTAAAAGTAAATGTTTAAATAAAAATTTAAACCTGAGTTGTTTGAAAGAAAAATAATCACATTCCATTGGACAATGAAGTACTTCAATTTGAAATTTGATTTTTAAAAATTAACTATGAAAAATATTTAATATTTTTAATGTGGAAAATTCAATTAAAATCATAATCAGATGAAATATAAATTCAATAACAGAAAGAGTCATTATCAGGTGCTGGAGAAACTTTTGGGTAAGCATAACGTGTGTTAAGTTAGTGAGAACTTAAATTGGAATCATTTTTTATATATTTATGAATATACCATGTAAGTTAGTATTTGAGAATAAACTAAATGCTGATTCATTTTTAAGGAAGTAAGGGGAAGAAGAGAAGGAAGAAAATGGGACAGGAAACATGGTTCCTTCATTTAATAGATGTGGCCATTGGATCATTCATTGGAAACCAGAAATGTCTGAATAGAACCAGAACATCAACCTTTAGGCAGCTGCTATCCAACAAAATGTTTGGTAGACAAAGGGCTAGTAAAAAATGAACCCTAGCTTCTTCTAGTAAAAAAGAATTCCAGCCCTCTACTTATAGCCAGAGAGATGGTGTCAGCTGAAATGAAAGCCAGGCACATGTAGCTCACAAAGGTCATTTTCCCAAGGGAACAGCATAAAGGAGATGAGAAACACAGTCAAGTACATCCTTTAACAATTGACTCAAAAATCTTATTTTCCAATGTCCTCCACAATGAGTGGTGCCTGTATAATGCAAACAAAGCAAGAGAATGTATAAACTGTGGGTTTATTCCTATAATAAAAAATCACTGAGAATGAATAAAATATACCTAGTCAATGACAAGGATGAATCTTAGCATTGTAATGCTTATTGTGGAAAAAGAGTCACAGAAGAATAGATGCAATATGATCCCAATTATATTAAGTACAAAATCATGTAGAAAAATGGTAATTTAGAAATACAGCCACATGTGGCAAGAACATGAAAAGCAAAACTAAAGTTTGTAGTTATTTCCTGAAAAAATGGAATGCGGGAAGAGTTTATCAGTGGCTTCTATTCAATGGGAATAAATAAACATAGTTGTTTAGTTTTATTATATAAACAGAAATTCATTTAAAAATAGTCCTTCTAAGAAGTAGTTTTGGAGTATTTGCTATGTTCATGTAACATCAAACTGTGAATTTAGAATAAACTCACCTGATTCCCTCACAATCTATATCACAAAAAAACAGGCTACAGGGCTTTCAAATACTAAAATAACTGCAAAATGGTCACATAAGTGACCCAGCAGATGTGAAGGATCCAGCAACAATGAGACAGAGCCCCATTTCATCTCCTTGTCAAAGAAGATCATGGCATTGGATAATTGGGAAATTCAGTTTATGCTCTGTAGCTGACACATCTGATTTGAGCAGGCATACCTTTGACTTTATCAGTTCTGTGATGAACAGTTCCCAAGCATGCTGAAGGTCAAGCACCCACTGCATGTCTTAGTATTTCTACCTCAAGGATTTTCCAATGTCATGGAAACATACTCATTCTATACAAAGCCAGGTATCTGATGTTCCTGGTGACCCTCAGACAAGGAAGGACAAGAACCAGAAATAAATTCCCCTTGTTCCTGTCCTTCAGAAATACACTTAAAAGTTAATTTTTAGTATGCCTCTGAGAAGGTCCACAGTTTTGAGCTCAGCTTTCCACTCCAATATCCAGTTCAGTAATAAACTCATTATTATCTTTTTGATTATCAAGTATCAAGCCAACCATGTACTATCTGATCTTGCCTCAGGATAGGCTAAAATAAATAAATAAATAAATAAGTAAATAAATAAGTAAATAAATAAATAAGTAAATAAATAAATAAGTAAATAAATGAGTAAGGCAAATCAGGGCACAGTACAACCAAAACAAGATTTTTTTTCTTCTGGAAGAGAAGCTTACTCCACCATCAAGTATCATTATCCTCTGGGAATTGAGATATTGTCTATAAACCCTGTAGTTGGGAGGCTGAAGAAGGAGGATTCCCTGGAGTTCAAGACCATATTGTGTTATATAGTAAGTTTCAAGTCATCTTGAGGTACAGTGTGAGTCCCTGCTTCATATAAAACAATAAAATAGCATCATCAAAAAAACACTGAGATGAAAGTAAGAGAATATTTGTCCTCTGCAAGAGAATTTGACTCTGGAAACTAACATTAAAGACCCAGTGATATAACAACTCTGCGAAACATGGAGAGAGTCATAGAAAGCATTTAAGAGAAACCAACCTAGTGACTCATAATAACCTCTAAAGTCTAATAAGGGACAGGTTTCAGAGCCTAGAGCTATAGGCTATGACTTTATTGATTAATGATTTAAATCTTCTGATTCAACAAGAACTATCGAACACATAGGAATGATGTTCAAAGGAACTAAACCAAAAATATCTAAGCATCATAAATGCCTGCTGGAAAGACAAAAGAAACATTTGAAACAAATGGCTGCTACAGCAAACCATGAGGAAAAGGTTACAGATCAGTGCTACAGAAAAACTTTTGACTTCAAATATTCTTCTAATAACATTTATATACAAAAGCAAGCCAAAAGGTTGTATTAAACATGCTGATGTGTTGTGCTATTCACAATATATTTATGGTGTATTACAGTTATGGCAACTTAGTGAGAAAACTAAGGCTCATAAAAATCCAAGTACAGCTTTTAAAGTAATATATATAGAGAGATGGATAGATATAGATAGATATAGATACAGATACAGATATAGATACAGATACAGATACAGATACAGATATAGATATAGATATAGATATAGATAGATATAGAAAGAGATATAGATAAAGATACAGATATAGATATTCCAAGACTCAATCCCAATCTCAATTCTGAATTCTAACCACTACAATGGACTTGAACATACTTTGAAGTTTGTATATTGAATAAAACATTTTGAAAATCCTGATACCTGCAAATGTAAGCATATTTACACTAACCTGGGTGGAAAGCATTAGGATTTAGGATACTAGAGCATATATTCTACAGTGTTCTAATATTTAAAATATTGGATGGGAAGTAATTAAAATAAAGCCAATCAGTGAATGTGACTATTAAGTGGAAGTCCATGTTCTGTCTTTACATACAAACATTTTATGTTTTGCTTTATTATTCATATTTATTTAATGTGTGTGTGAATGCTTATTCTCACATGAGCACATCTCTGTGTACCTATGGATGTCAGAGAATGACTTTTGGAGGTAGTTTTTCCCATTCTAACTTAGGTTGGCAGACTTGGTACAAATGTCTTCACCATTAAGCAATTTTGCTTGCTCTGTTACTGCCATCTTAAAATTTTGCATTAGTCTTTTTAGGGGAGAGAGAAGTTTGCACAAGGTCTCATTAAGCATCACAGGCTAGCCCAGCACTTACAACTCTCCCCATCAGCTTCTGAATTAAAGGTGTATATCACAATGTCTAGCTTCAATTTTTATATTATTATTACTATTATTATTATTATTTACTTTTTTTTTACACTCCAGGTTTTTTTCCCCTCCAGGTCTACCCCGCAACTGTTCTACATCCCATACCTCCTCCCCATCCCCTGTCTCCATGAGGATGTTCCCCCCTACATCAGACCTCTAAACTCCCTGGGGTCTCCAGTCTCTGCAGGGTTAGGTACATCTTCTCTGACTGAACCCAGACCCAGCAGTCTTCTGCTGTATATATGTTGGGGGATTCATATCAGCTGGTGTATACTACCTGGTTGGTGGTTCAGTGTCTAAGAGATCTCAGGGGTCCAGGTTAATTGGAACTGCTGGTTCTCTTACAGGGTCACCTTCCTCCTCAGCCTCTTCCAACTTTTCCCTAATTCAACTACAGGTGTTAGCAGCTTCTGACTATTGTTTGGGTGCAAATATCTGCATCTGACTCTTTTAGCTGCTTGTTGGGTCTTTCAGAGGGCAGTCATGATAGGTGCCTTTTTGTGAGGTCTTCACATCCTCCACAATTGTCAGGCCTCCCCTTGAGCTGGATCCCACTTTGGACCTGTCACTGGACCTACTTTTCCTCAGGCTCCTCTCCATTCCCATCCCTGCAGTTCTTTCAGACAGGAACAATTATGGGTCAGAGTTTTGACTGTGGGATGGCAACCTCATCCCTCAGTTGATGCCCTGTCTTTCTGCTGAAGGTGGGCTCTACAAGTTCCCTCTCCCCAAAGTAGGTCCCTCTCCATCTAAGGTCCCTCTCTTTGAGTCCTGAGAGTCTCTTACCTCCCAGGTCTCTGGTACATTCTGGAGGGTCCCCCCAACCTCCTACCTCCTGAGGTTGCCTGTTTCCATTCTATCTGCTGGGCCTCAGGAATTTCAGTCCTTTTCCCCCACCCAATACCGGATCATGTTCTCCGCTTTGCCCCCTCATCCCCTTTGCTTCTCAGGTCCCTCACTCCCCCTTGTGGTTGGTTTCTTCTCCCTCTCAAGTGGGAATGTGGCCTCCTTACATGGGCCCTCCAGCTTGTTGACCTTTTTGAGTTCTGTGGGCTGTATCTTGGGTATTTGGCACTTTTCTTTTCCTTTGGCTAATATCCACTTATTAGTGAGTACATATCACACATGTCTTTTTGGGTCTTAGTTACCTAACTCAGCATGATAATTTCTAGTTCCATCCATTTGTCTGCAAAACTCAGGATGTCCTTGTTCTTAATAGCTGAGTAGTATTCCATTGTGTAAATGAACCACATTTTCTGTATCCATTCTTCTGTTGGGGAACATCTGGGTTGTTTCCAGCTTCTGGCTATCACAAACAAGACCATTATGAACATAGTGGAACACGTGCCCCTGTGGCATGGTGGGGCGTCTTTTGGGTATATTCACAAGAGTTGTATTGCTGGATCTTCAGCTAGATCTATTTCCAATTTTCATAGGAACCTCCAGATGGATTTCCAGAGTGGTTGTACCAGTTTGCAATCCCACCAGCAATGGAGGAGTGTTCCTCTTTCTCTACATCCTCACCAACATATGCTGTTGCCTGAGGTTTTGATCTTAGCCATTCTGATTGTTGTAAGGTGGAATCTCAGGGTCATTTTGATTTGCATTTCTCTGATCACTAAGGACTTTGAACATTTCTTTAGGTGCTTCTCAACCATTCAAGATTCCTCTGTTGTGAATTCTCAGTTTAGTTCTATACCCCATTTTTGATTGGTTTGTTTGGTTTTTTGGTGGTTACCTTCTTGAGTTCTTTATATATTTTGGTTATTAGCCCTCTACTGTATGTGGTGTTAGTGAAGATTTTTTTCGCAATCTGTAGGTTCCCGATTTGTCTCATTGGCTATGTCCTTTGCCTTACAGAAGCTTTCCAGTTTCATGAGGTCCCATTTATCAATTCTTGATCTTAGAGCATGAGCCTTTGGAGTTCTGTTTAGGAAATTTCCCTCTGTGCCAATGAGTTCAAGGCTCTTTCCCACTTCCTCTTCTATTAGTTTTCATGTATAAGGTTTTATGTTGAGGTCCTTGATCCACTTGGACTTGAGTTTTGTGCCAGGTGACGAATATTGCTCTATTTTAAATTTTTCTACATATCGATAGCCAGTTAGACCAGCACCATTTATTGAAGATGCTTTCTTTTTTCCATTGTATATGTTTTTGCTTCTTTGTCAAAGATCAAGTGCCCATATTAATTATTTTATTATTTACGTCCCAAATGTTGCCCCTCCTCCCAGTCCCCACTTGCAGAGTTCTCCCTCCATTCCCGTTCCCCTTCATCTCTGAGAGAGTGCCCGCACCAGGCGTGCCTCTTCCCTGGGGCATTCTCCTTGGGAAAGGCTGTTCTTTTAAGAGCTTCTTTTGCCCTCCTTCCCCAGTTCTGGATCGTGATAGCCTCCCACTCTCTCTCTTTCCCTATCTTTCCCAATTCTCTCATTTTCTATTAATGAAACTCTTCTCCAGGCATTAAACTAAAGTCTCTCCTTCCCATTAAGGCCCATCATGTTTATATCTCCATATATTTCATTATTTCTGTCTGATGTTCCTTTTCCCATATCAAGTAAAGGACATGCTTAAGGTCCTCTCATTCCAATAAACATTATTTAAAGAAATTAAATCACCTTGCTTTGTGGACTGACCTTCACTATCTCATCTTTTATAGCAATAGCCATCTTGCTGAGATTGGAAGGGGAGGGAAAACACACACTGATTTTGTATGAAATGTGGATTACTTTAGTTTCTTCAATTGTGTATTTGTTTCCGATGGATTGATGTAGATACATATCAGTGACAAGTGAAGTTTGAATCAGTCCTTCCCTTTGTACCACCACCACCTAAGTCACTTCTTTGTAATCAAAGCATGGAAATAGAATGATGGCTATTGAACCATCTCTATTGTCCCAATGCTTCACTGACTCCTTATAATAATTATATATGGTTAAGTATTTGTAATTCCATTTTATTGACAAACAACTGTGGCTTAAAAATGTTGAGTATACTATGTGATTTCTTTATTTTCTGAACTCATAAGTGAGCTAGTCTATGACATGACCATTGCTATTATGACCAATCAATTAAAATATATGAAAATGCTCCATAGATTTTAAGTAAATATTAACATTAATAATATTTTATTAATAATGTTCACAGTAATTAATACATTTACTTCTAATTGTAATGTTCATTCAGAGATAAATGTAGATATTGACATTTACAGAATATCAAGTCAAAACCATTCTAATTGTTATTTCCAAGAAGGATTATGAGAAACTTTAGACTATTTTCTTGCATAATTCCTACTAAAACTATTAAAATACATGCTGTAATGCATTCTCTGTGGAATGGAAACTAGAAATACTATGTACTCCAAATTAAGTTAGGTGTTATGCTGTAAACAGTATGAAAAATATAAATAACATATATGATTTTATAGATCACTATTGAATTCCAAAGTCTAGGAAAGGTTTAAAATATTTATACCAAGCAAAACTATAATCAATTTACCTTACTTTATTCTATACTTGTAACATAGTCAATGAAATTCTTTCACTTACATGACATTAATGCAAGATATGTTGAATATTCAGTTGGCTAAAGTTATAAAGAGAGACATTGTTTTATTTCTTTTCAATTAAAGCTTGCTGGTGCAACATGAGCTTTGTGGTTTTTCTGTCTGTCTGTCTGTTTTTGTTTTTGTTTTTGTTTTTTTTAATCTATGTATTGTCTTTCAGGTCCTAGTCCACTTCAAAGTAAATTCCTTAAGTAACATGATCAGGATTGAAAGGAACTTATTTTGTTTATTTTACATGCATCAGCTACTTTACAACCCTTTTGTTACATACCTCCAGTAAATTCACAAAACAAATTGCTTTCTGAATTCAAAAATCAAAGGCTAAAGAAAATTTCCTATGTTTGTACTTTTTCAACTGATAGTGTTAAAACTCTGAATTACAAATTTTCCTTCTCCCTTATTCTAACTTCTTTCTAGCCCTATATTGCCAACGCTGGGAAAAGACGAAGATGAAAGTAAACTATATTTTCTGGCTGTGTTCACCCTTTTCTGAACTCAGTCAAGTAGTAGGTGTATAAAAGTTTTCTTATAGCGATCATTTGCATGTAAAAGTCATACATATGAGTCTTGGTATATATGATCTTTTGAGATACATATTCTATTGATTTTTAAATTGCATATAAAATGCAATTGCCAGCTATTTTATATATATATATAATTGAAAGTATGGTATTGCTTTTAAATATTGTTAGAAAAAATAGTTTTCAAAATAAATTTTAATGATTTCCCCAGATTTGTTTTTAGCATTCAAATACTGGATACTCAAAACCCTCTGATTGCATTGTTCTCAGAGCAAGGGTAGTGTCTAACTGTGCGGTATATATATAAAACCCCTTCGTAGGAAATAGTGAATTAGTGCAGAATTAACACCCCTAAGCCCTGTAGAAGACTTACTTTTTCTCTCCCTTACATTTCCTCCTCCCTTTATCCTTTTTACTTTCTACTTTCTCCTCCTTATTCTTCTCTTTTCCCACTCTTTGTAAGAACTCAACTTAGTTAAGTTCAGTGTATTAAAAATCATTTGGCATGCTTTCAAATTATCAACTACTATTTTGAGAAACAAATCAAATTCATTTCACAAATGTTTGTGAATTATTTATTTTATGCCATAATTTTAGCAAGACAATGGAATCAAAACAGTAGATAAGACAAACCTGAAAACTACTTTCCTGGAACTTCCAATTTATTACAAGGACAAGATAGTAAGTGAAAAAAAAAAAAAAACCAATATTACTGGTGAAGAAAGTATGAATAAGACACAAAAATACACAGAATATGCAGAAAATGAAGGAGAACTACTTTAGATCTCATAATTCAAGTAGGTATCTCTGAGAACTTCAGGATGAAAAGGTTTCCACCTTGAAATACAATGATCAATGTTTACCTAGAACAATAAAAGCATCTTCTGGGGTATCCTGAGGGGGGATGAGATCTCTTTTACTGCTCTGTAACTAGAACTATAAGACACAATTTTTGTTCACCGACATAATGAGCAAAAATTAGGAAGTTTAATAACAAGCTGTGTTGGTGGTGGTAAGAAAAAAATTAGTTTAACAATGGCTCCATGATAGATGGGACTTGACCATATGCTATTATGTGAATATGTGTCCATGTGCATGTAAACATGCATATATAGCATATGTTTAAAAGCACCCAGGAGAAACTGCTAAAATTAAATGAGCACTGGGCACAAACAGGTCATCTCAGCACACGGAGGTTCAAGGGTAACCTTAACTATAGAGCAAGTTCAGTATCAGCCTAGATACTGAATGGGATCCTAGTATGGGATCCTAGCTCAAAGCAAAACAAATGTCTGGTGTGGTAGATTAGGCCTGTCTGTCACCCCAATTTGGGAGCCTGAAGCAGGGGGATTGTTAAGGTTTCAAGGCTAAGCTGTGATAAAGATCAAGACACTGCCTCAAAACACACTGAAATCTAAACTAAACTAATCTCAACCAAAACTAAGCAAAAGACTGATAAAGTTAATTCTGTCTAGCAACTGAAATAAGATAGACTGATTTACTAAGAAAACTATGCTCATATGTCAAATTTCATTCACGTATTTCAGCTGTGTGTTATCAGCAATGAGTTTGATATAAGTTCAAGAGAATTTTAGTGGACTCTTATTCCTGAAAACTACTTTATAAAAAAGGATTATGCACACCACTTATTTATTCATCCTTTCATATCCTTCATATTTAATTCTAAACTTCTATCTCCTAGATTAGATACATGGCTCAAAGAAGAACAATAGAGTATATAACATCAGATAGTTTTCTCTGTCACAAAATTTATGGTAAAGAAGAAAACTATTCCACTATGATAAATACAAAGGATGATAGGGTCATCATCAGAGCATATTGAGGAGGTAGACAAAGAAGATGGTGAGAGTTAAAGAATTCCTCAACAGGGTTGAAAGTTTAAGGGTATTCTGAAAGATGAATTTTAAACTTTCTATTTGAGATCTCTTTGTTTCATTGCAATGACAAAATTCCTGTAATTTTTGTGATGCATTTTTTCAAATAATAAATATACAAATAAAATACCAATATTAACGTTACTTATGACATTCAAACCCTTGAGAGACTTGAGGCCCCAGTGATTGGGGAAGCCTGGTGGGGAGGTGGACATCCTCTTGGAGGCAGGGGAGAAGAAGAATGGGATGAGGAATTGTGGGAGGTGGGACCAGGAGGTGGCAATGGCTGGACTGTAAAATGATAAAATTAATAAAAGAAATAAAGAAAATATGAAAATTCACCATTTAATTAAAATGAAGTATAGGTGCTCTTCTAATATATTTGTTTGTATTTTTAAATGGTTTTTAAAGGATTAGTAAGGATTCCACGGTTTTATTTGCTGCATTAAAACATAATAAGTTTATAATCTCATATTAACACAAAACCTTAAAATTTAATTGGAGAAGACACTCCAATTCGCAGTGCACTAGATAAAAAGGTGGGCTTTATTTATACAAAATGAAGCTTTTAAAGAATTATCTGCAGACATGTTTAAATATCCAAGTACCTGAGTAATCTTATGTAAATATCAGCAGTGCAGGCTTCTGACATGAGGAGATATTGGAAACGTCAAAAGAGAAATACAGAAATTATCAAAGTAATACCTACAGAAGACTTTTTTAACATTGGAAAACAAAAGCTAACCCTTAGGCATCTGGAATAAACTGTACCTATAAGTTTGATTGTACCATAATCTCTGCCTTATAAAATAAAAATTAGAATATTAGAATGTTAGCTCCGTTTCTAATTTTCCTGAGTTCATCCAATGAATTAAAATATATTTCAAGCTGCAGCCATACTGCTGGTACAGGTTCATTGTGATAGACCTGATGAGCTCTATGTTAACAGAACAGTTTTTCATCACATAAGAATATAAGAAAAATAATTTGGTGATACAGGATATATCTTGCACCCTGTGAAACTGATATGAACAATTTGTCAATAAGATCTGTGTATAGCCTGGGACAAAAGCCAGAAAACTTGATAAGGATGAGTGGGTTTATAGACCCCTGCACCCATCTGAGTACTGTAGGTGTTTCCCTGCCCCTACCAAGATTCCTGGACTGCAGCATGTGACCACAATAACCTATGCCGATTAGTACTCAAAATGAAATACTAACAAAAGCACATCAGTAGTGAAAACCCAAATACTGAATGAAAGACCATTATCACATATATGGAAACATTGTAAACATTATAATGTGTTTGTAAAATGTTCTTATCAGGAAGAGATGAAGAAGTATAGCCTGAAATTAATTGGGGGGGGGGGTGAAAATGTAAAAGGCTGGCCTTCATTTAAGGAAATCAATTAATGGCTTAACTGTGGCATACCCTATACCTTTCTCAAAATGTTTCTTCAGAAAACTGTAGTGGTTTTTATCAGATGTGTGTGTTACACTAGGAATGTTTTTGTAATCTTATGTTGTTTAATAATATGCATTAAAATTCACATCTAATGTCTGAATGTAATGCTATATGCAAAAATTCACACATTATAACTCTTCCACAAGATTAAACTGCAATTACTAAAAATGAATTTGTTGAGTTATTTATATTGTAATACCCATCAGGAAATCTTGAGTTCCAATATCTATTCCTACAACCTGCCTGTGTGAGAAAAAACAGCATCCATTTAGTTTTTCACAAATACTTTTTCTGTAAATAATTCCAGTCTATTCTGGAAGGGTTCTGATTTGAAAGACCTCTTTTTCCCTTTCCTGAACATATCATAGGTGTTCTACTACTTATTTGTTTAGTGCATGTATGAAGAAACGAAGGAAATATTCCTGTTTACTGAAGGGTAACAAGTCTTTATATCACCAAACACAAATTCTAGGGGAAAATCTGTCAATAAAATGAATATGACTTGGGGGTGTTCTAGTACTTACATTGATTTCTTAATTAAGTTCTAAATCCTAGTAAACTGAATTAGGGCTTAATCCACACATCCTTTCAATTCTTAATTTCCATATTAATCTTCCTGAAAATTTTGTACATGTATCCTTCTAGAAACTTTATGTCCCTAATTAAAGCAGTAAATCTGATATTAACGAAAGCATGACACAGAGATATTATTTGGATTAAAACAAAATACATATATTTTCCTGATTCTTCATAAAAGGCATCATGGATGTCAAAATATACAGCTACTATTATGTTGGAAAAATATATAAAATTATCACTTATTAAAAATATCCTTTGATTAGGTTATTTCCTTTTTCCTCATGAAAAAAATTTGCCCCTCATATCTCCAAGAAAGATTTAAGGACAATGTGCATACATAAAATTTTAGGATCTTCTATGCACAAGTAAAGAATATGTTTTATTACATTGATAAGATAATAGAAACTATTTATTACATATGATAATTTTGGATAAAATTTTGGAAATGGAGAGGTGTTTGTTTGTACTCTAATATTTATGAAATAACTGAATTCATTTTCTTTGTAAGTAATTTAGAAGTCATTTTCTGTTTTGTTCTAAAAATATGCTTTACTTCATTTAATAGCTTTCTTTTGAACACACCATCCAGTTATAGGATTTGAGATAAAGGACTTTGTGAATAGTTATATATTCATTAAATTTTATCCTATGCCACATTTATTTGCCTGCTAGTAAGAAAACAGCTGCTTTTCTTTTCCTCCTGCTGTTTATGTTTGTTATTTGTCAATTTAATAACACAACTCTGAAACATTTTGTACATGTAAGTATGTGTATATGTGTCAACTATGAAAATCTCATTGACAATAATATTTATCACACACACACACACACACACACACACACACACACATATATATATATATATATATATATATATATATATATATATATATATATATATATATATATTCCTATCTCAAGAAGTACCCTAGTCAATGTGTGCTTTCAATTTATCCATCGATTTCCTTATGTATTCTTATAGACCTAAAACTAGCAATCATATATCTTCCAAACACCATTATATTTAAAAGAATCAGCTGAGAGGGCTTTTTTAAAAATTAAGAGATATTATAATATAATTTAAAAGACTCTGAAAGAAATTCTCATGTAAGGAGACATGTCTTTTATCATTATAGCCTTAAATCACATGGAGTGGGAACAGCTGCCTGTTCATAAGCTTATTCATAGTTTTATTCTTTTGTTCACTGATTGTTTAGTATGTTCAAATGAACTCTAAATATTTATTTGCAATATAAAGGAAGCTATACGTAGAACTAACTTCAAAAACAATGAACATTCAATGATTGGATTTAGGGATGAAAATGGAATGAAAAGAAAATGAAAAGAAAGAAAGAGAGAGAGAGAGAGGGAGGGAGGGAGGAAGGGAGAGAGAGAGAGAGAGAGAGAGAGAGAGAGAGAGAGAGAGAGAGAGAAAGAAAGAAAGAAAGAAAGAAAGAAAGAAAGAAAGAAAGAAAGAGAGAGAGAAGTGTCCTCCAGGGACTGCATACTTAGAAGCCTCAAAGCTCTGGTCCCTATAATAGAGAGGGGGACACAGTCACGAGGACATGGTTTATGTAGGAGTAGATAATGAGTTCCATTTGGGATATTTAATTTTGAGAATGATTAGGAGACATTTAAATGCAGATGTTCTGTAGGTGTAATGATATTAAGAGGAAAAATTTCAATTATAGCTCCACTAAATGATATCAGCTGTGTCCAAATCATATTGTGTGCATAACTGGTGTGCAATGTAATGGAGCTGAATGTGCCTAATTCCTCTTCAGCCATTTATTTATTTATTTATTTATTTATTTATTTATTATTTATTTATTTATTTATTTATTTATTTACTTACTTACTTACTTACTTACTTACTTACTTACTTACTTACTTACTTACTTACTTACTGCTTTGTGAAAAATCCGGAAGCTGACAGAGCAGAATCAGGTTGTGCAGGGATGTCCTCTCACTTTACTCTCACTGCAAACTGACAAGTCCGTGTCATGTGCAAGTGATTTATTGAGGTAACTAAAGATGTTCAAATCCATCATATACTTGAAAGCACTTGGAAGTGATTTACAAAGCTTCCATCATCTTTGGCTTAAAAGCCATCTTATAGTAAAGACAAACTAGATTCATTCCTGTTTATGATTAAACCTCTGTTTCTCAAGTTTTGGGCTTTACTTCGCCTATAATATTAACTACAAATAGTTCTGTACTGCCCATTTTCAGGAACAAGCAATCATGTCTTTGTTTTTAAAAGTTACTAAAACCATCTTGCAACCCCGCCTTTTGTCGAAGGTTATTATGACTACCTGTTGTAATGGCTACCTTGTTATGACCACCTTGCCATCATACCTTTGTTTCAGCAAGCCATTTTAGCTAACTTGTTTTGCTTATGTTCCGCTCTGGTATCCCTGCCTATTTTCTCTCTCTTTTTTTAATTGGATAATTTCTTTATTTACATTTCAAATATTATCCCCTTTCCAAGTCCCCCCCAGAATCCCCTATCCCATCCCCTCTCTCCCTACTTCTATGCATGTGTTCCTCCACCCACCCACCCACTCCCAACTCCAAGCCCTCAAATATCCTTATACTGGGGCATCCATCAAGGCTTCAGAGGACCAAAGACCTCTCCTTCCATTGATGCCTGACAAGGCCATCCTCTGCTTCATGTGTGGCTGGGGCCATGGGTCCCTCCATGTGTACTCTTTGGTTGGTGTTTTAGACCCTGGGAACTCTGGAGCCTGACAAATACAGAGGCAGATGCTTGCAGCCAACCATTGGACTGAGCACAAGGTTCCCAAGGGAGGAATTAGAGAAAGGACTGAAGGAGCTGAATGGGTTTGCAACCCCATAGGAAGATCAACAATATCAACCCCAGCCTATTTTGCCCACCAACCCCTCTCCCCATTTGGAAGCTGCCTACCCTCAGCTATAGAAATCTTGTTTTCCTTGTATACAATGCTGAACTCTTTAACATTACCTTTAGGAGGAGACAGCAGATATACATTGATTTAAAAAAAAATCTTTGTTTAATTAGTTTGGTAATGATGATTTTAGTCAGTGGTCTTTCTCCTCACATCATTGTGATTAACAAAAGATCAAAATGGTTAGCAAAAATATGATGCTGTATCATTATACCATTCCAAATCATGAAATTCTGCTAAATACCTGTGTTAAAAAGAGCTTTGGGTACTTATATAGCTAAGATACTGCAGAAATTAGTTTCCCAGGGGATTTTTTTAAATACTTAAATAATTCAATCCTAAATTACTTTTCTAGCCTTAATTTCAGAATGTCCCTTTAACATTGAACATTTCAGAAGCATGCATCTACCCTAGTATTCATCAAGACCCCATTTAATTGCATCCCTCTTAAGTCTTAGCACATAGGAGTCCTGTTCAACTAGAAGGCAAACCCTAGAGTTCCATACCTCCAACATTATTGCTAATCATTTAAAATCTTACCTGTCTGTCCTACTCCAAGGAAAGACATTTCCTTAAATGATAGACATTAAATTTTAGATCAGTAGGCACAACCCAACTTGTAAAAGCTATTTATTATTACAAGTGAGACGTCAAATATTTTATCCTAGATTATGAACTCATTAAATGCTTTGTAGGTTTCTTTATTTTTCTATCTTCTCCAATTCATTCAAACACAGACACACAATAGGTGACTAATCGAAGATTCTTAATGGTTTAAATAATCATTTTAGAGGGAAATATAATATTAAACTTTAATAATTATCTACTTTGATATAAATATGATGCATTAAATTGTAAATAGAGGATATAGAGAGATGGTTCAAGATTTAAGAGTGAGTATTGCTTTTACAGAGAAGAAATATTCAGTTCCCAGTACCTACATGGCAGCTCAAACTCTCCATAACTCCAACTCCAAGAGATCTGACATCGTCTTTTGGCCTCCCTGGACAGTAGGCAGGAACACAGTACGCTTTCATAAATGTGTGCAAATGCTCATACATATAAAACATCTTACTAAGGACAAGATCCTAAATTGATTATAACCCAACATGTGGTCAAACAAATTGTTTTCTACTTGCTGTGTAGAAGAAAGCATGTTTATTAGTGAATATTGTATTATGCTCATGCTTAAATTACATATACTACATGTGCTTACACTGAAATATACATTGTAAAGATAATTTATATTAGAAAGAAAGAAAGAAATTATGTTTAGCCTATCTATTAGCCTGAAGAGTAGGAAAACATTAATATAACAACTCTTACCTCTCAGGGAAGAGATTCAAACAACTTTGTGATTATTTGATGTATTTTATATATATATGTGTGTGTGTGTGTGTGTGTGTGTGTGCGCGCGCATGCGCGCACGTGCATGTGTGTGTGTCTACATAGGCATATATACATATACTATAATATCAATAAAATTAATTATAACTTAATAGAGAATAGATTTTATATATTATCAAATGTGAAGTAATGTGTAAGTGCTAAAAATGTGAATAAGTAGTGATCATAGGCTATAACATGGAAAAATTGGCCAACTGAGAACTTATATATTTGCTCAAATATCAACTTCTATTCCCTCATAAAGCCATATTTTACATTAAAATATTATACTAAAATACCTGTAGTATCAATGCAAATAGAACACATAAGGGGAATGGGCCCATTAGTTGCTACAAGTTTGATTGTGCTATTGATGTAAACCCAAAGTCTATGTAGGGCCAATCATTAGTAGAGCAGAAATGAGTGTCTTAGCTGGATGGAGTAGTGCACAGCTCTAATCCTTGAACTCAATGAGCAGAAACAGTTAGATTTCTCTTTGAGTTGAAAAGAATCACGGTTTACACAGAAAGTTCCAAGCCACCCACATAGAGGTACACATTGAGACCCTGTCTCAAAAAACCATAAACAAACAAACAAAAAACAACAGAAACATAAATCAGGGTTTTGAATTTCTAGACCATTTCATTACTCAGGAAGAAAGGACATTTTGATAATTTTTCTAGCTTATCTTAGAGACCAATTTTTTATTGTTGTTACAGCTCATACAGAATGTGTAAAAGAAGTTCAGTTGGAAAAGGGAATTATATTTTCTAAGCTATGATCACCAATTTATGCTTATTCAATACTCAGTTATCATTAATGACAACTGACTTGAAACATATGCGTATACAGGCTTGTGTTTGAAAACTTGAAGTATAAATAAGAGCATATGTAATAAAAGCAATACAGCAAGAACATTCCAGTTTCAGAGGAAACTTCTAGCTCATCAGTACATTTCCATCCAGTGTGGTTAAAACGTACAGCATAGAGCAATATTTGCTATAATAAAACACAAGGCATTTTAACTACAGGTAGAAATAAGGTAGTGATTAAATGTTTGTATAAATGTTATGGGAATAAAAAAATAGCAATATATATATAGTTTAATCTGGAAAGAAGAGACATTGAAAAACACTTTGCATTATATTGAATTTGAATGCTGGAATCTTCCAGTTCTGGAACTGAGGGGAAAAACATTCAGTGAACAGAGAAAGGAAGTATCATTTTAAATGCAAAACTTCTAAGCAAAATGATCTCCTGACAGCTGGGCCTGGGAATTTCCACCTTCTAATTTCCAAGAGAATCAAGTTGACACAAGAGAAAGAGAGAGGGAGTGGGAGAAAGAGAGGAGCAAGCAATGATAAGCCTTCCGGATACAACCTCTCAGCACACAAAACTCCTCTCCAGGATATGAAAAATGAACTTTATCCAAATATAGATGATTAAAGTTCCCATCAAGGGCAACATACCTGCCTCTTACATTTAATTTGAGATAGATGCATTGAAATAAAAATTTGTGTTGATGAAAGAAGAAATGACTGTTCATAGACATTTCCCCATCCTAATAAAATATATATTTAAATGTATAGGCATAAAAATAAATGGGTTCACAGAGGCACTGAAAACTTTAAAAGAGTAATGGCTATCATGTCCTGTTGACAGGGAGACAGTAGAATTGGAATAGGGCTACTAAAACTGTATGCTGCTTTGTCTCCCTCCCCTCTTATCTGGGAGGTTCAACATCCTCACAAATTACACAGGTGGGGGTGGGTGATGTTAGAAAACCATGCTTTATTTATTCTGGGTATATTAAAGTGAACTAAAATTTAAATGAGCTGCAGCAAATTCAAGGCAACAGCCAAAATGAATGACTAAGGAACTAGGAGATCTTAATCTGTGTAAAACTGAAAGAACAAAATATGCAGTTTAGCTCTGTGCTAATGAAAGGAAAGAGATAACACTAAAAATAACTGAATGGTGCAAGCTTCAGAAAGCAGAAGAAGAGTTCTGGCAAAAATGGATCTATTCAGGAAAGGGGGGGAGGGAGAGAGAAAGAGCAAGCACAGAGGCACAAAGACACAGAGAGAGACAGAGACACTCAGTGAAAGACACACAGATACATTCACGCACAGAGACAGAAAGACAGAGAGACAGAGACAGAGTCAGGTAGAGAGCGAGAGACAGAAGAAACAGAGAGAGAGAGAGAGAGGGAGGGAGAGAGAGAGAGAGAGAGAGAGAGAGAGAGAGAGAGAGAGAGAGTAGAGAGACAAGAGAGACAATTACACAAACGAAGAAATGTTGAGGAAAATGTTTGTGAGATTAAAGCAATGTTCCTGAATGGTGAGCCATCTGAGAGGCAGTAACAAGGATCTAGTCCTGATGGTTGAAGCAGCATAAATGAAACATGCTGCCAGAAATCCCAGTACAGAATAAATGCCTCTCTGATCTCAAGCAGATGGATGCACATCAAGCTGGGGAAGAGAACTGCAGTGAGGACACATTACCAGAACAAAGGAAGCTGAATCAGGATTTGAGTGTAGGCCTCAACAGCATTAGGTGTACTCTTACTCAACACACATTATTCCTCCCTTACTTGGATTCATTTCCTGTTATTTCTTTCTGGCAAAATGTGCTTGAGACCGAATCTGTCACTATTTAAAGATAGATGAATAACCACATCGACCTCAAAATACAGATTGAGTGTTAGCTCCTCTACATAACATTCAGGCGCTGGTTGGTATTTTGTCAAGTTGACACAAGCTAATGTCATCTCAGAAGAGAGAATATCAAATGAGAAAATTTCCCCATTAGATTGGCCTGCAAGCAAATCTGTGGGAGCATTTCCTTGATTGATGATTGAAGTGGGATGGCCCATCCCACTGTGGGTGATGTCATCCACAAGAAGTCTGTCTTGAGTTGTATAAGAAAATAGTCTGTGAAAGCCATGAGAATCAATTGAGCAAAAAGTATTCCACTATGATCCCTGCCTCTGGTCCTGCTTGATTTCCTGTCTTGATACCTCTCAGTGATGGATTATGTCCTAGAAGTTGAAAATAAAATAAACTATTTCCTTTTCAAGTAGGTATTTGTTAGTATTTTATCACAGTTATAGAAAAGCAAGCTAGGACAAGCATCTTAAAGCTTATTAGTGAATTAAGTGTATTGTTAGCCACTATGAAGCTGATATGCTCACAGTTCTATTTAAATCAATACATCCATTAAAAATTATTATAAATACAATTTAAATATATAAATGAGTTTTCAAAACACAATACTCAACACTGGGCTTCCAAGATGTATTTAAGAAGATTAGAGAAATTATACCATACTATAACACAAATACTGTGCTTACTTCGTTTGTTTTAAACCACTAATTTTCTGCCATCCTCTTTTTATAATGTAATCTTTTATGGTTAAAATAATATATGAAATATATAAGTTAAATACCTTTAATAAGTATACTACCATCACAGTGAAAATCTTAACCAAGTACTGAATATTAGCAATAAATTGACCTTGGACATATCTGTCTCAATAAAGTCTTTCACTTTGCTATGTGTCTCCTCTATCTAGGGTTCATTATGCTACATAATCTGGGGGCTGTAATTGCTTCCAATTTTTCCTGTGGTTTTATTACTATTCATTTTACATAGGCTGTTTATTTTTAATTCATATGCACATATGTCTAAATGATATTTTTCTTGGGTTTTTCAATGCTTGCATTTTCAATAATCTTATTGATATAATATGTGCAAGCTATAACTCATGGGCCAGACCACACATTTTGTAAATAACATATTTTAGACTCATATGCAACTAGCTAACTCATATTAGTTATGGCTGCTCTGGTGCCACACCAGTATAGTTAGATATGTTAGACTGAGGAGGGAAAGAGAGCATTGCAGAGGGGAAAATGAGGAGAGATAAATAACATTAGGATACTTTTTAAATCCATAGGGAAACATTATTGTACATGTTTACTAAGGACATACGTGTGTGTGTGTGTGTGTGTGTGTGTGTGTAGTTTAGTTTAAATGAAGTTATGCTGCAAAAGGTAATAATGGTCCCTCCAGAGCCAGAGACTATCTAACAAAGACTCCAGAGCCAAGCAAGGTAAACTTCCTTTTTAGTTGTTCC
Source organism: Uromys caudimaculatus (assembly GCA_028551405.1). Taxonomy (NCBI): domain Eukaryota; kingdom Metazoa; phylum Chordata; class Mammalia; order Rodentia; family Muridae; genus Uromys; species Uromys caudimaculatus. Next base: position 34,138,123 of record CM052722.1, on the reverse strand, counting down.
TTAGGGGTCCCTCTAAGAAATATAGACAAACTATTGCCATTGCTCTTGGTTGTCACTCAGAAGTTGGATGTAAGGCACTATTGTTGAATGTACCATGTACATCTGACACAGAACTTGGAGGATTTGAGCTGGTACTGCCTCGGAGCCACCTCAGGGCAAACTCCCAAAGTATCAGAAGGAACTGGGCTAGGTACTAAGGAAGAAAGGTAATGAATATTTCTACCAAGGTATAATGTCTTTGAATCACAACAATTGCTAGCCTAATAATGTATTCCTAATGGTGTAAAAGTGGCATGCATATATATAGATTGGACATAACAAAGAGCTGTCTAATTGGACCGAAAGTGTATTCAATAAGACAAAAATCATGCCTGGTACTATAAATCTAGCCAAACACCACAGGTCATAGAACCTAGAGAACAATCTAGTACTTCCAATTTCAAAATCTAAGTCAATACAGCATTTTACTCTTTCTTAGCACTCATCTTTTATCAAAGAAACTTCTTTTAGCAGCAGATGAAGGCTAGCACAGAATCCTTACATGGTTAAAATGTAAAGAATAAATGACCCTATGGTGCCCAACTCCAATGTTATCTACAATACCACCTTTATAACTGAAGGCTCAGGGAGGATCATGAAAGAAGGCATGGGAAAATGTGAAGAACCAGAAGATCAGAATGTCTGCTGTAAGATAATATTATTATACGTGAAAAGAAAATGCCACCCAATATTGTGGCCTAATAAAGATCTGCACAATGTCAACACCAATTAACATACTTGAGCCAAGGAAAGGCTGATTTAAGAGTAAGAACATGGCTGGAAACACAATCAGTAGTCTGTCCAAATTGGGACTGGTGCCTTAGAGGAAGGAAAGCTTCATCCTGCGGAACTCTCTGGCTGACAAGGCTACATTTATGAACCTTTTTCCATGAAAGACAATGTTTCTGAGCGCCACAGCTCACCTTGCTTGGCTTCCAAAGCACCGTGAAACAGTGTCTTGTTGGTACTGTTCAAACCACCAAGAAATGAAGAAGTCAGAGCCTGATTCCTATGCAAGAATATTCATGTGTAAGAGTTCCCTGCCTTGTATATGTAATGGGGCAGGGGAGTAACAGTGTTGAAGATGTTGGTCACCACTCTTATTGTGTGAACAACATTACGGATCTAAATAGCAGATAATGCAAATTCACTGTAGCTTGAAAAATATGACTTCTCCCTTACCCTGGTACTAAGGATTCCAAATAAATCAATTTTCTAATTTAGTTTTATAATGTAGTTTTGACAAACTTCAAATTTATACATGCTCATTAAAACACTTAGTAAAAAACTGTGAAGTATACACAGGGAAAATAAATATCATTCCTTTCTAGACAACCGATGCTATTAGTGTTAGGCCTCTTTACTTTTCAGCTTTGAAATTCTTCATATATAAAAGGCATGAATGGATCACTATCTCCTCTGCTTCTTTATGCTTCATGCCTGTTATAAGTGAGCTATTAGTCTAGAAAGCATTAAGTGTAAATAACCAGTGGATTGTAGAGGCAGGTAGTAAAAATAGTCCAAAGGAAGTAGCAAGATTAAATCACTTTATTAAGTACCTGAAACATTTACAAAGTTTTAACGCATATGGTCTATTTTTTATATTTAATGAAAGGATCTATCTAGGAATCATAGATGATTTTACACATTTAGTCTTTTAATCCCACATCATAAAGGAGCACAACCCATTTATTAACTATTTTATTAGCATATACTATTGTACAAAATAATGGGTTTCCTGAGGACATTTCTTATACATGGTGTTTCAGTTTCCTGGTTCCTGGGATAAAGATAAAACACTGAGTCAAAAGCAACAAAAAACAGAAAAGAGGTATTAGGGCTCCTAATTTGAGGTCACAATACCTTATAGTGGGAACATTATAGTTTCAGGACGCAATGATGTCTGGTCACACTGTATGCAGTCAGGAAACAGTTATGAATGCTGGTACTGAGCATACTTTCTATTATTCAGTCCAGGCTGCCAGCTCATGGAATGGTCTATCCAAAGGTAAGGTGAGTTTTCTACCTCAATTTCTCACCATTCATAATAATATATTCACAAATAATATAAAATAACTTCTTGTAATTCTAACCGAGCAAGTGAAAGACCTGTATGACAAGAACTTCAAATTTCTGAAGAAAGAAATTGAAGAAGATACCCGAAGATGGAAAGCTCTCCCATCCTCATGGATCGGTAAGATTAACATAGTGAAAATGTCTGTCTTGCCAAAAATCAGTCTACAGATTCAATGCAACTACCATCAAAATTCAAACATAATTCTCTACAAAACTTGAAAAAGCAATTCTCAACTTCATATGGAAAAAAAAAGTCTAGATAAAACAATCCTGTACAATAAAAGAACTTCAGGAGGTATCACCATCCCTGATTTTGAGCTGAACTACAGAATAATAATAATTAAAAACTGCATGATATTGGCATAAAAATTTTCCTGTCTTTGAAAAGGAGATTACACATCTAAATGCAATAGTGATAGTATCTTTCTACTGGGTTAACTTTACTTAGAATTATGACCTCCCAATTCAACTCCATCAATTATTGCCAAGAAAGGATGCATTTTCCAATCTGGAGTACATAAGTAATAAGTAGAGTTTATTAAAGAAACCATCAACAGAGAGATGGTCAGAGTTGTGAAATTATAGATTGGCTTCTGTGCTGTCTAGTCCTAAGAATATGTCATATCTTTATATTTCGAATAAAGGAAACAGGAAAAAAAGTGGAACTGCTGACTTTAATGTGAACTCAGAAGTCCTCTCCTTTTCCTGTGGTTCTCAACCTCAAACACATAATAGAAACACTTAGGGGAACTTTTAAATTGACATTCTGGGACCACAGACAACTTTAGTTAGAGTCCCTGAAAATAGGACTTGGGGGTGGAGTGGACTATTTGTTAAAGATCCAAAGTACAGCCAAGTTTGAAAACGGTTGTTTTAGCTAATCTCCCTGAGATCTCTCCCTAAAATCTCCACAAATGTTCTAGTCTCCTCAGTAATTAACATTTAAAGGAAACCAAATGCCACTTTGCGGAAAATGTATATGAGAGAAAAAATATAGAATTTATTTGTTTTGAAACCTGGTGAAAATCTACATAAAAAGGAATAAAAATATAACCGCTTGTAAAATAACCTGTGATCATTGAGATTACTTGAATGCTTTCCCTCTAACTACTGGCTCCCTATCAGTATTCCAAGGCGCATACAGCTCTTAGAAAAGCAGTAGTGAGGAACACTCTATACTCTGGTGCTGAAAAATGAAAGTGTTCATTTCCCCTCAGACAAGTCAGTAACAAACAGCTATTTTCTAGCAACTGGACTGTAGCCACCTATTCATTTCCCGTGCCTCATTGACCATCATTAGGAATGTAGCAGGTTTTTAGTTACTACCAATCCTGGGTACTCTAGAATTAGCCAATTACATGACAATTTTTAAAATCACTAAGAATGGTTTTCTTTCAAACATTACTTGAAGTTCTCAAAAGTGGGTAGATTTTATATTTCTTTCTTCTTCCTTCCTTCCTTTCATTCTTCTTTTTTCTCTTCTTTTTTGGGCTTTTATTCTACTTAGCAAACGAGTTTATGGATTTATTTTTTAATAAGGAAAATATCTTCCCAAAGGTAGAATATAGCACCTGAGTAGTCCATAGGTCAAGTAATAAATACTTTCTAGGATACTTAATTGCTCAATTATTTTCTACTTAGAGTAATAGATGATTTTTAGAAAACTTGAAACTTACCACAATAAAGAGAATATGATACAACATATTCTCTCTTATTTATATAACATAAAAATATGACAATGTTAACATTCCAGGGAATATCAAATAGCTGCTACAGAGCAAAGAACAGAGGCATTCTATTGGTGGTTTTTATACCAATCATAATATCTCCACTAAGCATATGGTATATTTATTATAATAAACAATCTATTAGCAGTTGTACATATGAGTTTGGAAATATTCTTGACACTTTATCAATATTTTTATTTCTTTATTCTAATGGAATATTCACTAAATAACCTACCAAAAATAATTTAACTTCCCACTGAAGAGGGCAGAAGAGAGAGAGAGAGAGAGAGAGAGAGAGAGAGAGAGAGAAGAATTAGGAGTAACTTACTACACTGAACAAAATTCCAAACCAGTAGAAAGTCTTGATATATGGTGATGTTTAAATGAAGTTTGATGAATATGAACTCTTTGCCTGCACCCTGGTTGTATATATTGGCATAAATAAAAATTGACTAGGCAAGATGACCCCCTGCAGGTGTTCTTACTCCTAGTGGTCTTAAAGAATTTAGCCATAAGCTCTGAAAAGCTTTTTATTCTTTCCTCTTTTGTTTTTACTGATCACATTTCACACAGAAATTTGACATATCCAGAAGACTGGCCTCATTGGTATGAGTCACAACACTCTGAGTTCAAAAATGTCCCACCCTGGTTTCAGTACCCCACTACCAGAGCTATGCAAATCATAAGTAGTTTTATCACAGAACTTGAGTTTCATATGTGAAATCATACGAGGCAATAGGACATGCACATGAGCAAACAGTATGCATGCAGTCTATGTATAACTCAATCCTTGCTAATCCATTCATATTTGGAGCACGTAACTCTGTTGGAATCACAAGAGACTTGCAGCAAGTAAAAGATGAGTATGACATAGACAGCTATGAAAATCCTTTTTTCCAGAACCAAAAAATTAAAAGAGTAAAGGACCACACAATGACATTTTAGGATTTCCCTCTTGCTTGTGATACTTCTTTCTTTGGAGTAGTCACTTATACTGATAACCTAGAAGGAACATGAAAGATAAAGCACTTCCTATTTCTTTTAAATTCTTCCCTACTCATTAGGAAGTCAAAGGTCCCTTAGTTATAAAATGTGTAAATATGGGCATGTAAATATGGGCCACAAAGTGTTTTACTTTAGTGTACTTTTTACTATCCTTGCAAGAAAATTTTCACATACATAGATGAGGTGTGAAATATGAATTCTGAAACTTCACAATGTTTCCATGCTTGAGTTAGACATTGTTTTTATTTCCATTATAATATGATGCATGTCCACTGGAAAGACAGATAATAAGTCTTGATAAACTTTTACATGTTTTTAAAGTCAGAATGATATTAAATAGTGAGTTAAAGCCTTGATGATCTATCCTTACAGAAACTGAGAAAGAAGGAACAAAAGATATATATTAAAGAAAGACATTTGATTCAGAAGACTTGACTACATGTAGATTCTATTTTAAATGTATAAATTCTATGTAATTTAGAGGTAATTACTGGTTTATCTTTAAAGTTCAAAAATGGCAAAGACTTAGGCTTTCACACTGTGGACTCCTTATGAGGATGTTTTGCTAAGGAACTCTTCAATTACATTGTTTAGATAGCATCCTGAGATGCAGGGGAGTTGAATCAGCAAAGACAGCACAAACGATGATCATTAAAAGTCTGAATTCTTTAATACACCACCAATTCTTATGTTCTCTTCAAAAATAAAACTATTTTTCTATTACTTTGTTTTATTGACCAATATTGACAATTTTAAATAAACATACACATATTTTAAGAAGTGGCAATGTGTCTTTTTTCAGTTTTAGCAATCTGAAGCTCTAAGACTAGAATCATATTTATAAATTTTTACTGTTTTAAAAAAAGAGTTGTCATGATTTGTAATGACTACTAAATCATTATATAACTATTGTTGAAACTATATATTTCATTGTTCTTTTAAGACTTTTATTGTATATAAATATCCTTCTAATCGAAATTTGAGTCTGAGAAAATAAAATTAACATGTTTATGTTTTTGAACTTTTGGGAAAGAAAAAAGCATTCCAATTAACAATATTATCAACTCTGACCCAAAAAATTAAAGAAAAATCCACTCTCTTCTTAATATAGTAATTTAAAAGTTTGTTTTAAAATTATATCTTTTCATGTAAAAATATTCAGCAGATGATTACAATGTTATAGGAATGAGAACTGATATTGGAAATAAAAGAATATATAATGACAGGTTGATGTAGAAACTACTCTCAAATAAAGTAGCATGCTGAACAAAAGGAATGGTGGCCAAGCTGTTTATTCCCCTGAGCAGGGTCAATCATCAAAAGTCAGGCTTTCTTTTCATTTTTGGTTGGACTTACTTAATATTTTCAATGCTTAATCCCTACTGTCGAGAGTTTTGCTGAAACTATTCTGCTGACAAGAGACAAGCTGTTCATCCAAGACAACACATAGCCTGTTCAATGCCAATAGGAGCAGGAGAAAGTCAGCGTCTCATCTTTCTTTGTTACATTCTCATTACTGGTCCAAGAGTGGTATTGATCTGTGAAGGGATGCACTTGCTGAGAGCTTTCTGCAAGGCCAGAAAGAGACTTCAAGTTCTGTCACCTAGATGATCACAGAAGCGGTCTAGTTCAAGCCCTATTCTATGAGCTTGAAACACAGAAAAGCTTCCAGGGTGATGGCTAGAATACCATCTCATTTTCTCATATATGCATAGCCATCTTTAATTCCTTTGTTTGGCCATAAAATGTGTATAACAGCAGCTGTGAAGTCTTTGATGGCTAGAATCCACTATGAAAATGGTAAGCTTTCTAATACAAGGGGAAAGTCATGTCATTTATGTCAGGCTTAAGGTACTTATTTACATGAAGGCAACTTCTAAGGTAATTGTCAAAGAAGTAACTGGAAAGTCTCGGGCCCAGTATTGGAGAACTTTTTCGCTCTGCCATTCACTCTTCACATGCTGATTAAAAGTTTGACACATGCTAGTCAGGGATAGCTACAGGTAGCTCATACTGAGTAGTTAAAATCTGTAAAATTTATTTGCTTGGAAGTACAGGGAGAAGATTCCTATGGTTAATCCATTGCCAAAAAGGATGGGACTGTTGAAAGAGACCTATTCATTCAGGTCTCCGGTATATTATTTTAAGATGGAATGGCTTCATGGCCCCAGGCACAGCCCCACATAGTTAAGGTACTACTGCTAAAAGCAATAATACAGAGAAGCAGCTGTATCAGGCTTTTCTCTAGAAATCTGCATTTTTAAAGAAGTGAACCTCAAACCCAGCCATTCCCTCTGTTGAGAAAAACTCAATGGGAAAATGCAAAACAGAAATACAAGTAGTGTCAAAAGAAACCAGCAAGCATGAAGAAGGAAGAACCGGCCTCAAATGTATTAGAGTAAACTAGCATCCCCATAAACAAGCAAAATTATTTCTTTCATAAATAATTCAAGGAAAAACTATTTAGACTTGTGTGGACCTTAATCCATAGCTCAGTTATCTTTGAGTTGACTTTGTCTGCCCTTATTTAAAACGAGCATCTGAAAAATGAAAAACAACACACCTAGCAGTTAGTCCCTGCTATTCCCCACTGGAAAAAGATGGTAATGAAGTCAATGATTTGTTAAAAGGCCACACTTCAGGAAGAGAGTATACTCTGTGCTTCACATCCTTTTATTTCTTAACAACAGCAAAGGAGTATTTTATTGAAAACTGTTCAAAAACTTACATATCCCAGTCTCATTTTCAGCAACAAGAATCATTGTTGTTCAAATTTTATATTACTTATTTTTCATTTACAAACCCCCTAACTGTTATGGTTGGAATAGCTACTTTCAATGTGTCTGAGTTGTTCTTTACCTGTCAAATGAAAACCCAGATACCGTTTTATCTAGTGAAGATTTATTCTATTTGCCACATATGCCTGTATGTGGGCATTAAAGGGCATAAAGGAAATAAGAATATTAGTCACAAGGCCTACTTTTTCCCTCATAAGATATTATCTGTTCACTTTCTTTTGTCTGACAGGGTTCATCATTTCTGTTAGCCAATGACATTTCTAGCTTTACTTCACTCTCTCTCTTCCCTTAAAAATCAAATACCAAATTAACATATTACGTCTTTCTACCTATGGATAACATACAATTCAGGATTAGCTTCTCCTTTCCGAAATACTTACTAGAAATCTTGAAGACCAGCTCAGTTTTTATTTTAATTAGCCATACATATATTCTCTTGCAGTGAAAATACCCATGGGTAACAAAGACCCCTGGCAAGTTGTGAGGTTTCTCTTGTGTATGTTTCTGATTATATGTGTTTGTGGTTTTGTTCACCAAAATGTGATACTCTTCCATTAATAGATATTAACATAACCCTTCTTGTTGCCAGTTGATACATAACATCTCCAAGATATTAACATATCTTGCCTTTTAAATACTCTCTATTTGCTTTCTCCTAAAATGCCAACTTGTCCTTTTCTACGAAAATTGCTCTTTTATTAGTTTCGCCTATGTACATGTAAGTACTTTGCTAAAAGCAAAGTATCTCTGAGTCACTGTTTATACCACATTGGCCTTTTAGCTGTTCCAATAACAGCACGTTCATAGCACAGTCACATACTTGTTACTCTTTTTTTTTTTTTTCTTTTTGAGACAGGGTTTCTCTGTGTAGCCCTGGCTGTCCTGGAACTTACTCTGTAGACCAGGCTGGCCTCGAACTCAGAAATTCACCTACCTCTGCCTCCCAAATCCTGGGATTAAAGGTATGTGCCACCACTGCCCTGCTCTTGTTACTCTTTATTTGCTTTATTTGCTCTCATTTTCTTTTTTCAGAATCCCATTCCTATATTTCTCTCAAGTGGAATTCAATGTCCTACATGGCATGGTTATCTTCTTTTGTTTTACGCTGAAAGCCACCAGAAAACAAACCAAATAAAAAATTCCTGAAATCTATCCCAAATCATTCCCATGAAAGCCATATATAAAGTAAGGTATTAGTGAAGTATGCCTATTCACAGAGAAGTTTCTCATTTTTCTGCCGGTCAAATTGATTGTCTTCCACTACATTTAAAGAAGCTGTGTGTTCATGTATGTGTGTGTGTGTGTGTGTGTGTGTGTGTGTGTGTGTGTGTATGGGGAGGACACATGAACAAATTTTTACACGAGGAAGAGTTTTAAGAAATGACAGAAAACTCAGAAAATCTATGAATATTTATATTGTTATTTGAAGTTAAGACAGGGGAGCATCAGAAAAGAGAATGCATCTGAACTTCAATCCATGAACATTCTCTTTAATGTAGCAAAGATAACTTGTCAGTGATCTGTTTGGAAAGAAAATGTAAGTCCAACATCATAGTTGGTTCTACAATAAAATATATTCATAGTGTTACGATACTGTGCATTCTGTTTTTGTTTTCAAATTTTAGAATGAATCTTTGACAAAGCAGAAGAGACCTAATTATAGTTAAAGAAGAAAGAAACATGAAAGTCAACATAAAATTAAAAAAAATAGAATTTAGAGTAGAAAATTTTGGAGAAGGATGTCAGTAGGAGAAATGAGCCATTGGGAAGTCCATCAAAATCTCCATTTCAACAAAGAAAGGATTAGGAGATACTGCTCACACATTGTAGAAAAAAAGATAGATTGATCATCTTTTTAAGTGTTCTCCATGAGCCTTAGAGTAGACCTAAAGTCTTTCTTTACAAATTTATCATTACATCCTATTGAAATTACTTTATATTTATATTAAACTTCAAAAATATTGCATTAAAATGAAAAATTAGTCAATGAAAAAACACATGGGGTGTACATTAATAATGTTCCCTTTTTAGATCTGATAAAAGTTTTTGTCATTATACATATTGCAGAAAATGCAATTACTATATTTTTTATTCTTTGGCCTTCTTGAAATTGCTAACATTGGAACATTATATAAAACTGAAATCTAATATGCTGAATTATGTGAAGTTGGATTTTGACTTTTTAATGTAATTATCAACCCTTTTTATTTCAGAATATATTTTACTCTCTGATTTCAAATATCACTTTAGTTCCACTTACTCTGGTGTATTCTCTCCTTTCCATGATCTGTCTGTTTATGATACAGAGAAAGGGTTATGTGCTGTTTATGCTCATTGAGAGTTTACTCTGAGGACAAGTCCCATGTCTCTAAATAGAACATGTTTATTTTAAATGTCCTCCAAAACTTCATTGGTGTCAGGATGGCTCCGTGGCTCTATAACAGAATGAATGAACAGTAAACAGCTAAGGATATGAACATTGTATAGCTAAATGGCAAACCATTGCATAGAAAATTTACTAAGGTTTATCCTATGGTATAAAAATGCACGGCTATGGCATATCATTCTCATGGAAAAAATGAAATATTTATTATCCAGGTTGTAATATTGTACATTTAGTATATAAGGGGAAAATATCCACATATATGCCTGTCATAAGTACACAAGGTGAAAGAATACGTTGTTCTGTATTTCTTAAACTGTTGTATCTTTAAACTGCTATTAGATTAATATTAGATTAATATTTGCCAAAGCTATATTCCACCTAGTTAATTTTTATATATTTGATTACATCTTAGGTTATATAAGGACGTACATACCAAAATTAATTTCTCTCTAATGAAATGTATTTACCTATGAATACACCTAGATTTCTTTTATTTATATTTTACAATGATTTTATTCATTGAATTTCATGCTAAATTTACTAATAGAAATGTCGTATTTTGAACATCTGTAGAAAATGAGAAATTTGCTTTCTAAACAGGTATTTAAAGAGTTACAGGATGTAGCAGTATTTATATTTTATTAATATCATATTTTCCATCACTTTTCAAATGAGGTTTGTTTGGGAGACCTGAAGCTGTCCCTAAAGCTGTAGGCTGGCTGTGGAATTCTTTCCCCAACAGGGCTGCCTTGTCTGGCCTCAATGTGAGAGGATGCTCCTAATTCTGCAGAGATTCCATGTGCAAGGATGGGAGGCTACACGGGAAGAGCACCCTCTCAGAGGAGATGGGGATGGGGGATGGAGGAGGGATTGTGAGAGGGCAGTACCAAGAGGGGGGCAGCGATCGGAACATAAAATTAATTAATTAATTTAAAAACAATTAAAAGTATATGCTTCATGAACTTTTTCTCCTTTTTTGCCTATACTTCTGCCTGAATTTAATTTGAATTTCCTGACTTCTGTATAGGAGTTTTTCTTTTTCTTTTTCTTTTTTACACAAATTCAGTGGTTCACAACCTTGCCTCAACATTATAATTACCTGGGGAGCTCTTAAACATCTCAGTGACCAGAATGCCTCACGAACCAATTAGATCAGAATCTACTCAGGCAGCACCCAGGCAACTGTGCATTTTAAAGGCTCTTATGAAGTTTCAATAGCAGAAGAGTTCAGGAGCATTCAGAGTGCTATGCCCATAGGCGGCAAGGGCAACAAAGCACAGTAACACTTGAGTAGTTAAAAATATACAGAAGGGGAAGCCTTTAAGGTTAAAAATTAAAGTTTATGTATTTTGCAAATGTAACTAATTGAACAAATAAGTAAACAAGTTAATTCCAGCATCCCTGAAATGTACAAGCTTACTTTTGTACCTCTCAATAGATTGTCCAGAATATTGCTCATTCAGAGAAACCATCAAACTCAGAAAAATTTATCAGGAAAAACTACTTTTTTCCCCACTGAGAATCTTTAACTGCCTTTTCAAAAATTCATCCAGAATTCCTTAAGCATTTTTTTATACTGTATATACAGAAGTAATTAGGAATCTGGCCTCCAGGTTAACACAAAAATTGAAATAAAACCTCTCAAAATGAAGTTGTGCTCATTCATTTCCTCCTCATTTTCTTCTAAACTTCTTTTAAAGTTGGTTGCATAGCATGATTTGAAGTTGGTTTATTTCACACTGAATTTACTTATTCATGGAACCATAATTTAGAAATAAAAAAAAATATTTTTGTTGAGTTGCCAAGGCAAATACAGTTCAGCATTAAAATAAAGATGGTCCAATTTAAGTATCTAATTAAAACTATCCTAACTGTAAATTGTCAATAAAGTTGTTTGTCAAAGGATAAAAACAATTGTTATTATACATAAAGAAATGTCATACATTTTCACATATTACTATAACATTTTAAAATACCCTGTGAAATTAGAAAGCCAATATAATAGCCTCTAATGAGGATTCCCAGTTAAGAGGAAGTATAAAGGATACATAAGATATAGCTAGAGAAGTTGAAAAAACATTCCCAGGAAGATGTTTAATAGGGCAAATTGGCATTTCTAAACTTCAGCATACCAGATTTGAGATGCTATATGGTACCCTTTGTCTGCTATTATGAAAGTAAATCCCATGTCTATGGCCATACTTGCTGAAGGTTAGAGCTAAACTGGATGAACACAGTCATCTAAAAAGGTAGACATGTTTGGGCTTTAGTGTAATTTTTGTGCAAGTATACAAACATTACTTTCAGATATATTTTTACTACAGAAGCCATTTTAAGCAAACCATAAAAGTATGTGTTTTTGTCACTGTTCTACTGCAATGAAGGGGCAAAAGAACCATGGCAACTCTTACAAAAGAAAGCATTTAATTAGGGACTTGCTTACAGACAGAGACTTAGCCCATTATCATCATGACAGGGAACACAAGGTGCTGGAGCAGTAGCTGAAAGTTACATCCAGATCTCTGCAGACAGAAACTGAGCCTGGAAGGGGTTTTTGAAACCTCAAATCCCACCCACAGTGAACACTTCCTCCAACAAAGCCACATCTACTCTTACAAGGCCACATCTCATAATCCAGGTCAAATAGTGTCACTCCCTATTGAGGAAGCATTCACATATAGGAGCCAGTAGGGACTATTCTCATTCCAACTACCACACTCAATTCCCTCACAGAAATAAGCTAGTACCATATCATGATGCAAAAATGCATTCAGTACAACTTCCAAAATTTTCCATAGTTTATAAGAGTCTCAACAATGTTTAAAGGTCCAAGGTCTCTTCTGAGATTTATGGAAATCCCTTAACTGTAATCCTCTGTAAAATCAGAATCAAAAAGCAGGAAATCCCTTAACTGTAATTCCCTGTAAAAATAGAATCTAAAAGCAGATCACAAACTTCTAACACACAATGGCACAGAATATACATTAATGTACCACAATGTAGGAAAAGAAACATAGTGAGGAAATAACAGACCAAAGGAAGAACAGAAACAAGCAGGACAAAACTCCAAGTTCTGCATCTCCATATCTGATGTCAAATAGCTATTCAGATTTCTAACTCCATTCAGGTTCGATGACTGTAACATGCTCAGTCCACACTTGGTCTGTAGCGTTCCTTGGCAGCAATCTCACGACTTTGACATGTCCAACATCTTAGGGTTTTCAGTACAATCCAGGCTTCTCCTTTCAAAGGTTCAAGCAATAGCCTGTCTGGGCTTCCATGCAGGGACAACCCTGACACATATCTGGCCTTAGTGGCTTTCTTTATACACAAAGAGAGATTACACCAACCATTCCTTGTATCTTTGGCTCTAAAGCCAGAAGAACCACATGGCTGAAGCTGCCAAGTTCTACTCCTTGTTGGGGCTGGGACTTGCCCCTCACCCTGTTGGATTATATTTGTATCATCTTTCTATTGGTGAACATTTCCTTTACAGTTTAAGCCTTTTATAAGAGCCATTCTCATTCCAGCCACCACAGTATAGAAGATTGACAGATACACAAAAGAGTAGTAATGATGACAAAGCCTTTGTTAGCCTTGGGAATTCCCCATGGGAAAGTATCTTTCTATCCTATTTAATTAGAAGGGGAGAAAATGGCTTATTTTCAAATGAATTCAGTTATTTCAGCAATCTTTTACACAGAGCTCCAGTGTACTCTATATTGTTTGGATGGCATGAACGAATTTGATTCTTGTGTCACCCAGAGAAGCTACTCTAACACCCAAGAGGCTGTACTCGAAGCTGCACTGGTAACTAGTACTTTAAGAATATTCTGTAGTTAGAATGTTTCTTGGGTGTCATGGGAATGACTTAACTTGTATCCTTCAATTAAGCAAGCATGAATTATGAATTACAGTAGGTCATTTTTACACTGTGCTTTTTAAAAAACCACCTTTATTTTATCTGAATTAAATGTATTAAATGTATCAGCAGTGAAGTTTTCAGTTGCAAAAAAATGTGTGTCAATTCTATATGCCTTAATTGTGTAATAGGCTGAAAAACTATTTTCTTCTGGAGAAGCAGGAGATACCAAAGTATTTAAATTAGTTGACCACAGTTAACCTATATTGCAAATAGAGGATAATGTTGGAACTATATAGTCTTTTTGCTTTGCTAATTTTACAGAAATATGTTGGAAATGATATTGAATAGAATAATGCTGCATAGATAGATCTCTACATTTTCCAAAGTCTTTAACAGTATATTGCATACAAAAACAACCTGTCTATCTAGGTATAGTTATGCAAAAGGTAACAAAAATCCAGAAAGGGTCCCATAATGATATACATTAGTAATTAGCATTGAATGAAAAAATGATAACACTCAAGCTTGCCTCAAAGACAGGAAGAAAGTTCCTGGGTAAAAGTAAACTTCTCAAACAAATTGTTTGGCTTTATGCTTGTAATTCTTCATCTATTGTATTTTCTTTTTATTATAATTATTTATTATAGCTTTATAAGATCAGACATTCAAGAAAATAAATAAAACTATCATGTATTATGGATGCTAAATGACATACAACAGCTAAGAACATGATAAAAAGAACCCAGAAGTGTATCAAAAGCTCAGGGACATATTCTTCTGTGTCCAGTTTCATTCATTCACATATTCAATAATCATTTATAGAGTCTTTTATGAGCCATGCAATATATAAGCTAAGTCCTGGGACTATAAGTGAAATGAGCATACAATTGCGTTTGCTTTTGTCCACTGATTTCTGTCCAATTTTCAGGTAGTATTTGGTTGGTTGAATCGCCTAAAGTTATCTTCTAGGATTATCACACTCACACCCTCAACTATTTTCCACTTTACAAAAACATCCCACACACCATAAACGTAGAAAATTATCAGTCCAGGGAGGCTCATTCCTTTTGTAGTGAAGAATTCCTATATTGTCAGCAAGATTTAGCTGACAGTCAATGAGGTAAAAGGAGTACAAGCATTTTCACTAATCTGCAGCTTCAGACTATGCCTCCCCTTCATTCAGGTGGAACAGAGAGATGAATAATCAAAAGTTTTCCCAGCCCAGGACATCGTAAAATCTGAGGAGGTCATCAAACCTCATAGGTGACACATTTGTGTCTCTGACCCTAATGGACTATGTCTCAGAACAAGTTTTTCTTTACATATCATTTTAAAGGGAAATATCAATATTTGAAGAAACCAAATATGCTTGAATGCCATTCTGCCTTATGATTCACTTGTTATTCCTAGGCTGTTCTCGAGCTGGGTAAGTGGGCTACTGGAGACAAAATAACACTTTGAATTCTGACACCTTCTATTACTTTAGATTCATTGACAATCAGCTTCTCTTCTGTTGAGATGAACTGCATGACAGTTACTAGAACAATTCTTCCCATATGTTTCTCCTTTCGGAAACCGTTCCCACCGTTGGTCCTTACAAAGATACTTTGGTGTCTATCTCAAAGCATTATTCATATAATCCAAGGAAACTAAGAGAACCTTGATGACTCATTTGCAATGATCTGAGAGACCTGAAATATTTGATTCATTTTGTTTTTATATTTCTTTCAAATACATGTACTTATTGTCCTAAAGGTAATTCTGTTACTAAAAAGAGTCAGGTTTATTGCATGCATACCAGAATTTATATCCCCAAGTAGAATTATATATGTGATACCTTAACACAAATAAAGATGCTAAGCTCTTGGACATCTTGCATTTTTACATTTGACATCAACCCATTTAATATTGATGTACCCTTTAGTAGAAATTTCAGAATGTGCTAGGATAAACCATTTTTTTCCAAGCCATGTTCCTGTGGATAGAGGGTTTTCTCAATATAGCTTTACAATAACAGTCTTTCATCTAAATGAGGAAGAGGTACCAGTCCATCCACATGTGGATTCTTGTGTGTGTTCTGTGTCTTCGGCTTGCTTCAGAGCAATGTCAGGTCGTCATAAGTTTCAATCATGTGAGATAAAGTTCAGATCAATGTTACCACATTTTCATTCAAGAAGGTTCAGACTCATAAGAAGCTGGGATAGTTTTCACAGCCTATAAGTCACTTTCCCATGACTATATGTTTCATATACAGGAAATCCATTTAGCATCTGTTTTCCAGAACTTGGAAATCTGACTTTAAAAATAAAACTTTTGTAAGTGAACTCATCTACTTTTCAGATTACCAATTCTGGCTCCCAGTTCCAGACTTAGCAAAAAATTTACATTTTCACTGTATGCTAAATTTCAGACTGATAAATTTTCTAAATAGCGTTGAAATTTCATGATACTATTATCAGTAAGGTTTGCTAGTTCAAACTTCATCTAGCCTTGAAATGAAGGCTCAGAGTAGCTGAGCATGGTGGCACACACCTTTAATGCCAGTACATGGGAAGCAGATGCATACATGAGTCCAAGTTGAGTCTAGTCTACAGAGCAAGTTTAGGGACAGCCATCTCTACACAGAAAACCGATGTCTCAAAAAATAAGAAACAAAACAACAAACAAAAAACCCAAACAAACAAGATTCTCCTAGTTGAATGGAAACTATTATTTGAATGAATTATGACAGTGAAGCCAAACATGAAATATAGAAAAAATGATCTCTTAGTTAAAGGAAATCTAGTAGTGTTGGTAGTGGCAGTATGGTGCTTATGCAATGTCCTCTTTGGCTGCTAAATTTTTCCTGATTTATGCCATGCCACCACAAAGTTTTACTGAGAATATTCTTCTCCAGTTTCCCCCATTTGCCACACACCTCAATATAGCAGTCCTTAAACAGATGTTAAGTTCCTGCCACAGAGTATGGAGAAACGGAACAGTTTTCAGATGAGACTCTGCCTATTTTTTGCCCATGTTTAGCTGTTAACATGTTAGTGTGTGAGTGTGTGAGTGTGTGAGTGAGTGAGTGAGTGAGTGAGCAAGTGAGTTTAATTGGAATACAGTTATTGAATTGAATCCTTGGTTGTCATTCCTTTCTCCCCCTAATAAGGATACACTCCATCCCTCTTCCCACTGAACTATGAATATTTGAAGACAGCTAATCTTTCCCTAAAAGTATCATTTGCTTTTTAGACAAGTTCTAGCTTTTAATTCAACATCTTTTAAATTATTTCCCAAATCTGAACAGCACAGATTTGGTCTAATAAACATACGTTTTTATTATCAAGACATAGTGTTTGGGGCAGCATTTAAATTATCATAGTGTACTAGCTTCATTCTGGGACTCTTAATATAACACTCTAACCAAAAGTAACTTACATGGAAGAAGGTTTATGTGGCTTATGCTTCCAGGTTTATGACCAACAGCATTATCTTGTGTCTAAGTTACTTTGATATTGCTACGAAGAGACTCCATGACCAATAATTTACAGGGGGTGTAGAGTTTCAGAGGGTAAGTCCATGACTATCATGGCAGACGGCATGGCATTTAACAGTGGCTGATATCTTAAATCTTGATCTATAAGTACCAGGCAAAGAGAGAGAGAAAAGATGGCCTGTCTTGGGCTTCTGAACCCTCAAAGCCCACTCACAGTGACATACTTCCTCCACCAAGGCCACACTTTCTAATCATTCCCAAACAGCTCTACCAACTGGTATGAAGTATTCAAATTTGTGAGCCTCTGGGGCCATTCTCATTCTGACCACCATCAACCAGACTCTCAACCTGTATGTAAATAATACAAATAATGTAGAAATTTATTATTCTCTGAATGTTCATGTTGTTTTATAGACCAATTAAGTACCTATTATTTTGGAGCTATCTTATATTCAATTATATTCAATTGCAGTAATATCATTTGGAAGGTAATTACAGGAAACACCAACTGTGCCAACTATGGCAATTTCTAGTTCATGACCCAAGTGGTGATTGAAGTTCAAATTATTTCATTTTTGGCTTATGTACTTCAATGATTCATAATACAATTAAAGAACAATGCTTAATAAAACCAGGTAAAAATGTGCATGAAGAGTTCAAGAAAATCAAAATATAAGAAGGTAAATTTTTCAATAAATATTGTACTTACCAGTACATATTGCAAAATTCATTTCTATTAAGTTTTCAAAAACCCACTGCCTTCATGAAACCTATCACTATGTACAATAAATAAATGTCAGTAAAAATTGTACACTTCTCAAATAGAGTAAGCTGATGCACAGAGAAGGTAAATTACTTACTAGAGACAATGAAATGCATAAAGTACAGGAATCTTATATGAATCCAAATGCTCTGTGCTCAGAGTGCAAATCACAGCAATTATATCCTGGTGACTGGATCCTAGAATTAGCTGTCACCCTGTTTGGCCGTGTGCTATTCGAGTATGCAACTCACCACCTTTGGTGATCTAATTGTGGTCATATTCCTTACATTTGAGGTTTTGTTACTTTCAAACACCTATAAATTAAACTTAATCATGCAAGCATGCACTTTATGTGAGTTCAATATAGGTATTAATTTTTCATTTAATTAAATATTTGACACCTACTCTGAAAATGTTTACAATTTGTCCTACTCCTTCTTGATTCAGTATCACTAATAACAAGGATGCTATCAACAGATACACCAGAGTTGATGAGGAAAGCACAAAAGCCTCAAGTCTACACAAAGAACTACAAGCAACTAGTAAATAAGGAAAAATAGTCTTTCCCAGGGAAGAGCATTGAAAAATCTTCAAGCTAAGCATGACAATTCACACCTATAATTCTACCACTAGACAGAGCAGGAGAATGAGAAGTTCAAGTCACTCTTGGCTTCAGTGAGTTTGAAACCAAAGTAGATAAAGGAGAAATACTAGGTCACTACAAACAAACAAACAAAAATCTAAAAGTTCTATAACCAAATACATAATATGAAACATGTAACATGTAACACATAACAATATATAACATGTACACAACACAAACATATGATATGCAACATACAACACATAACATGAAATGTGTTATTTTTCACATGTAACATGTAGCATGTAATGTGTAGCATGTAGTGTGTACCATGTAGCATGTAGCATGTAATGTGTAGCATGTAGTGTGTACCATGTAGCATGTAGCATGTAGCGTGTAGCATGTTACATGTAACATGTAGCGTGTAGCATGTAGCATGTAGCGTGTAGCGTGTAGCATGTTACATGTAGCGTGTAGCGTGTAGCGTGTAACGTGTAGCGTGTAGCGTGTAGCGTGTAACGTGTAGCGCGTAGCGTGTTGCATGTAGCATGTAGCGTGTAGCGTGTAGCGTGTTACATGTAGCATGTAGCATGTAGCGTGTTACATGTAGCATGTAGCATGTAGTGTGTAGCGTGTTACATGTAGCGTGTAGCGTGTAGCATGTAGCGTGTAGCGTGTAACATGTAACATGTAGCATGTAGCATGTAACATGTAGCATGTAGCATGTAACATGTAACATGTAGCATGTAACATGTTGTGTATGCCATGTAGTGTGGAACATGTTGCGTGTTGCATGTAGCATGTAACATGTAACATGTAGCATGTAACATGTTGTGTATGCCATGTAGTGTGGAACATGTTGCGTGTTGCATGTTAGAGGTAGCATGTAGCATGTGACCTGTAGCATGTGATGTGTTGTGTGTGGTGTGTTACATGTAGCATATTATATGAAGTGTGTAACATTTCATGTGTGCTATATGACATGTAGTATGTAACGTAATGTGTAGCATGCAGCATGGAGTATGACCAAATATAATAATGATATTCTTACTGAAACTCAGGATGTCATATAGCTGCTTCTTTCCTTATTATTTAAAACAAGTTTTGTATACTACAGCCTTAGAATATGTTACAAACTTCCAAGGATTCATCATTAAAACTAGTCACATACAAGCATCCTTGAACTGAAACTGCTGCCATTCAAAAAGTCCTGAACAAGTGTTGTATCTTTCACCCTTAGTCCTGGGAAGTGATAATGACTGAGAAGTTGATACTGTGCTATATCCACAAATATTCAGACTATAAACCAGAAAATCCACTAGACTATCACCATTGTCCTCAGTCTAATAACATGTAGAACTCCTTCCCTAAACTTATTCTCTGCAGCTTGTCATTTTGACTCACAAACAACCTTACATGCCTCTCTACTGATCAGTCATTTTTTATAAAAACACCTCTGATTAAATTCCAGATCATGTACACTGTCCAGTAAATATCCTCTATTATCATATATTGATAGACAGTTCAGGAAGCTCTTTTCATTTTTAAGATTATAAAGCGATGACAACATTTCTCCCTTTTCTTTATTCCCTTCAAGCCCTCTCATACTTCATTACTTGCTCTTTCAATTCATTGCCTGCATTTTATTAACTGTTATTGTATGCACACACACACACACACACACACACACACACACACACACACACTCTCTCTATATATATATATAAAATGCTCAGCCTATATAATGTTGCTTGTATATATGATTTTATGGCCAACTACTTGATATTCAATAAGCAATTGTGTTCTCCTTTCTGGAAATGATGATTTCTCCAGATCTCAACATTCCTTAGTTGACTGTAGTTCTCTGTGTTGGCTTGAGACCTCCTGTGCTTTTCCCATCAATGTTAGTATGTATATTGATATTTTTGTTGTTCAGCTCATGATTAACAAAAGATACATGAGCTTCAAATGAATTGACATGAATCAAAAGAAAGAAATGTTTTTTCCTTGAACAAGAAGAATGATCTATCAAAGTGAATTCCTTAATAAAAGCATAGTCATATACGTCTGAGACCTAGTATTGAATAGTCCTATAAAGAAAAGAAAAGCACTAAATATGGGAGCTTCTACCAGCTCAAAGTCACATCCTTAGGATAATGAAGAATGCTGTTAGGGTGCATGTTGGATTAAACAAAAGCAGCCCCCAAAACTTACATGGTTCTACAAGTATCAGCTAGCAAGTACAAACAGGTTTCACAGGGACATTCCTGATTCCATAGCAGTAACGATCCCCACTCATAGCTGATCTCTTATTTTTCCTTTAAAACACAACACCATCTCTACACAGTGAGAGTTCACTTCACTTTGACATCTGTTTCCATTTTGGGCTAATATGACTAAGGGAAGTTTAGTCTTTCCATTTTAACTGATGTTCCCAGTCTGTTTGGTTTTAATAGGTAGCTGACTGGTTTGATTTCAGTTTATAAAGAACATGGGATTATCAGAGCTGAAATTTCCCAAGAGACTAGCTCTAACCAATTTATCTACTCATCTTTCATGGAATACAGTATGTTTCATTATGCACCTCTTTTTCAATGGTAGGAAAAGTTTTTTTTTTTTTTTTTTTTTTTTTTTATCTTTTTGAGTTAAGGGGTGGAAAATAATGCCACAAATTACAAAGTCAAGACATAACTTAGCCTACCTATTTTATTTTATTTTGAGAGTTTTTGTTTCTTTATTCAGTCAAGTATTCAATGTAGCTTCAGAATTCTCATGCTATTTAGTCCCCATATGTTGAGATTACAAATATGTACCACCACACATGGCTTTGTACATATTTTTTCTTCTTAAATTTATTCCCTAGATTTCTGATTGGTTTATTCCAGGATCACCCTCTCTTTAAAAAAAAAAAAAAAAAGATGGTTATTTTATTTGTTTTATCTCCCTTCCCAGTTTTCCCTCCACAACTCCACTATCCCATCCCCCTCCTCCCTGTATCTATGATGGAGCTCTCCCACTCACCCATCCACTCCTGCCTCCCTTACTGGCCTAGCATTTTCCTAGGCTGGGGCATCAAGCCTTCACTGGGCCAAGGATCTCCCCTCCCATTGATGCCTAGTCTACCAAGTTAAAGGAACTGAATGCTGGGCCAAAAGTCCATTACAAGCAAGCAGCAAAATCAATTTTCTCTTGTATTAATATCCTATAAAGATACTACTCACCAGTTCTTATCACACCTAATTAGAGAAAATTCTTAAAAATTCATAGAAGAGACAATTTCAAGAAATGTGGCAAGACTGATAAATAGACCAATCTTCTATGTTCCTAGATGTAAAATACACCATATTTTGTTTGGGAAATGGATTAATAACTTACAGATGTTTTCATCTTTCTTTTACCCTAGGTATTGTACAAAGCAGATGAAGAGTTTGAGCAGCTTTGCTATGTGGACTGCATTCGAAATAATGGGATTAACAGTCAATTACCCTTTCTCCATTTTTATGGCCTTCTTCATAAATCTTTTACCCTAACCTTTGGCACCACACTCCCATACAAATCTTTTCTTCATTTATTTTACTGAATAGACAGTTTTCCCCAGGTTCAACTTAGGTTAAGCTAATGCATTTATAGACTCTTACTCTGAGTTCATTAATGATCTCAGTGAGGGACAAAAAGGTGACGATTAGAATACAACTGAATTTTTCTTTCTGGGTTACATTTATTTGTTTTTTGTGTGGTCTCAAAATGCCATGGTATAGAAGTCCTACTTACCAACTTCAATGAGCATAAAATCCACAGGGATATCTTATATTTTATTGCAATGTTTCTCTTTGTTAGCATGTATAAAACTGGAGCTCATATATATGCTAAATAGTATCATTTATATTTCTCATGAAATTTTTGTGATAATAAGAAATATAGGAAACTGTATAAAAATAAAATAGATTACAATTCACCTGCCATTCTTTGACAATTCAGTGTAAAAATAAGTTATTGCATCTGAGATTTATTTAGTTTTGTTTTAGTATGGATTTGTTTGTGACTTTTCTTATTATTTCTTTATTTTGTCTATCTTGGGAGATACTCATTTCTTTATTTACTTTTTAACTTTATGTTTTTTCCTCATAATGAAAGTTTTGACTATATAAATTGTGTGTGTATGTGTGTATGTGTATGTGTGTGTGTGTGTGTGTGTGTGTGTGTGTTGAGTGAAATATCTACTTAATAAAAGTTTTTAATGGTGTAACTGATCCACCCACTCTACTTTAATTCTATATAATTTCCATAACTACATGTTAAACATGCTTAAAATATTTTATGTTATGATTAATATATTGTCACTTTAAGTCCAATAGAAAATTCTAATAACACAAAAAGGCATTGGGACAATGCTTACCTCACAGAAACTGTAAATCTCCATTAAATATGGAGTGAACTATTAATTAATATCCATACCTAACTAGGAAAAATAGGTTACTTTTATCAATGCCATGTTTTGTACTAATCCATTTATTTTAATGGGCATATTATAAAGATTATCTAATACTACATTGTATATGTGTTCATGATGTGTCTGTGTAGGTACATGTGCTATAACATCCATGTAGAACTCAGAGGAGAGCATTGCAGAACTGATTCTGTTCTTCTACCTTTATGTGAGTTCCAAGAATTGAACTCAGGGCTTCACACATGTGCAGCAAGTGTTTTACCAGCTGAAGCATCTCATAAGCCCTGCTCTTTGTTTATAATAAAAAGAAAGCACTGTTATACTGACTCTGCCATTGAAAGCGTCTGGTTATGATTTACAGACTGTTTTGAACTATTTGAATGGACAAATGGACATAGTATGATCCCCAATGCTTCATGACTGGACACTTAGTTCTCAATTTAATGGCACTGTAATGTAGTGGAAGTACTCAGATCTAGGTCCTAGTCGAAAGTGATTGAAAAGATCATGGTTGTCTAGAGGAAGTGAATAATATTGCTTTCTCCGAATGGCATAGGTTTTGTGAGAATAGATTAAATCACCTAAGAGCAGCACAATCCCTCACAAATCTCCTTTGGCTTTCAAGATTTAACATCTCTCTCTTGCCCCTACTCTTTCTCTCTCTCATTTCCAAGCTACATTATTCTTTCCCTCTATGCTACTATGCAGTACCACCTAACATTGGCTCATAAAATCAGAACATTATTAAGGCATGCCTGTTTGTATTCGGCCACTTGTAATGATGAAAAGAACAAAAACATCACAGTAATTGTGCACTTAGGCTTGTATTAAGATTTGTTCATGTTTAAAAGACCACAAGGTTTTGTTTTGAAGTTAAGGAAAAATTTGTGGTAATAAAATTTTAGACTACAAGTTCAATTTCTTAAACTGAATAATTTGTGATTTTGGACAAAGGAAAATGAAACCCGAGTATTCACAACAACATTTTATATTTTCCCAACTGGAAATTGCTGATGACACAAAAGTATAGCAAGGTATGGCTGATGGGGAAAGTATGATTATAACAAACATGGATGCTTTGTGAAGTTTTACAGAGAAAAGCAGTGGAATAATTAAGCCTTTGCAGTAGATTTATACTACAAAGGTACTGAAAATATGTCTGTGCTCTAAATCCATGTATCATTACAGGTAGTTTATATTCATGTTATAAAGGACATTTAATTTCTCTAAAACAATTTTACTGAGTGCATTAATGTGGTACATTGTATTTTTACTTATATTTTACATAATTTGAAGGTATTATTTAATGCTCTATTTGTAGTTTATGCACAAAATGTTTGCCTTTGGTTTTGTGTTTGTGCTTTTATGAATAACTTGTAATGAAAATAATTTTATTTACTATATTTAATAGATGAATTATTTTTAGAAAAATTTAAATTACCCTGTTTATAACTTCTTTCATAAAGCAGTAGACTCAAACAAACATCAAATAAAATGTTTTATTACCAGGGATTTATGAATATGGCTCATAGTAGGAAAATATATTTTTCTACTCATATAAAAAGGTTGAAAATTTTGTAAAGACATCCTTTATAAACGAAGTACATCTTATTATACTGTTGAGAAGATGTTAGTAATCTGGGTAAATAACAAATAAGAAATTCTTGAGTTAGATATAATTGAAGGCAATATTACTGCGGTACCAGCTAGGGCATCAGTGCCACTATGGGTAAGTTAATGTTAAAAGTAGCACCAGAAGACAAAATGAAGTAAAGCCAGTGAAATATTTATACAGAACCCTAAGGGATATTATCCTAAGATGGGGGCAAGAAGGAAATAATAATGACATGGCATATGACCTGCTAGTTGTCCTTCATTGATCTAAGACATCTCTGAAAAGGCATTGTGCTGGAAAAAAGGTATTAATTTCCTTAGTATATATATTCATATAGTATTTTGAGGAGACTAAAGACTATTATACAACTCTATTGGATAAAACTTAGAAACATACATGTATATACAATGCACATATAACAGAAAACATGCATATATGTTGACTAGAGTCAGTTTCTCTCTCTCTCTCTCTCTCTCTCTCTCTCTCTCTCTCTCTCTCTCTCTCTCTCTCTCCCTTTCTCAATAGTGAAGACAATTGACCCATAAAAACATCAACAAATTATTTTAAAAATATACTGGTAGAAAATAAGGATGATAATAAATTATCATGATAAACTACCAAGGATACGGTTCTGTCTTCTTTATTTGGGAACGAGTTCACCATATCATTGTAACCTCAACTCATATTAAGATTAAATTAAGTTGCTATAGTTCATTCCATTTTATATATAAATCATTTGATAATTGTGAAAGTATTGATCATGACAACCTTAGACATCCAAAGTAGCAGAAGTAAAATCTCTTCAGACTTGAAATATGTTCAGATTTAGGATGTTATATAATCCTTCATCTTGTTTACTACATCCCATCCTGAGTTTTGCTAACTCCATATTAAATTATCAATAACTGTTGCGTTGCCTGACTTTTAGCACATATACAAGAGGAATATTTTCTGTTTCCTGGTTAGCTCCTAGTAAATGTCAGTCATTAAACATATATTTCAAGTAAGTAAATAATTCAGATAGAAAAATTACACCCACCTCTCATGAATACCCTTTGATCATTGATAGTCGAAATCATTAGTTAGCTATTTAATGTAAGCTTACACCTATAATACCAGCACTAGGAAGACTGAGGAAGGGGAACCACAAGTTCAAGGCCAATCTGGGCTATACTCTGAGTTTAGGTCAGTCTTTGATAAATGGTAACATCCTGACTCATAGGGAAAAAGAAAGACAACCAATAGAAAAAAAACCCAGCTATGTGACCTATCTACTACTATTATATTAAAAGAACTTAAGATCTACAATGAAGAGAGGGCTGACAAAAGTTGTAGGTCAATAAGTACAATAATAAAATGATAGAAATATATTGGTCATATTTAATCATCTTTAAATACATGTACTCATACTGCTCTCCAAACAATTAAGCAATGATAAGTAAAAAAATTCTTCACTTTTAACTTTTGGAGGAGACTGGTGAACCAATTCATTACGTTCAAAATTGTTCTCTTTGAATAAGAACTGAAATATTTATTCTGCTTTGTGTGTATAAACTATATGATGAAACAGATAATACAAAGAGCCTCAATTCTTAAAACCTTCTTCAGCAAGTAAGTGAAAAGGGGAAGCTCTAGCTATTGTAGAAGCCATAATAAAATAGTTGTTAACTGAGTTCCTGAGTGCCACTTTCAGGGGTAGGGAGCTGACTTTACATTTTATACTGTTGGCAAGATATTTTCAACTATCCTACTTACCAGGATTTTCTGGAAAAAGGAAAGTGCAAGTGACCATGAGAAATTAGATTGAGGTAAAGAAGTAGTGGAGGACAGAATACAACAGACAAGATACATAGTGCATATCACCATGTCTTCTGAAGCTTAACCTTTCTGACTGTAAGATAACATTCCATTTGGCTATTAGCCTTTTGACCTTTCACTCTCCTTCCTTTGTAAAAATATCAGTTCTAAATCCTCTCTTTTAGACATATACCTTTTGACCTTCTGATGATCTCAGCTTACATCTCTGAATGTTCTTGAGCCACCTCAATATTACAGTGTCAGAATGCTCCAATTCTTCAGAAAAGACCAGAGGAGCTGTGCTTCACATGTCTTGGGTGGTATCAAGGAGGTGTATGGTGTATGTAGAATAGTTTTAGGTTCCCTAAGGAAAGATGTGACTATAATTCTGTCTGCTCAGAAGAAGCAGAGCGCCAGCCTGGTCTACGGAGTGAGTTCCAGGACAGTCAGGGCTACCCAGAGAAACCCTGTCTCGAAAAACCAAAAAAAAAAAAAAAAAAAGAAGAAGAAGAAGAAGAAGAAGAAGAAGAAGAAGAAGAAGAAGAAGAAGAAGAAGAAGGAGAAGAAGAAGAAGAAGAAGAGCATAGGAGTGTGTTTCTATGGGGAAACATCACTTCAGGTCTTCCAGATCAGCACTATCTTGCACCTGAAGATCAGTACTATGCATAATTTGTGTTTTCTCAAAATATAAACAAGAATAAATCCTTCTGCTCCTAAATTGCTCTCTGCCAGTTATTTTGCTTGCAGCTATGAGAAAAGGTGTTAACACAGCTTCTAATATGAAACATTATGTGCATATTTATAAAATAATATATACTTCTCAAAATCCTTCCTGAAGATAAATACCTAGGAACCTCTGTATGAGCAGCCTTGTCTATGTAACACGCAAGTTGTAAGAATCATAGTGAATACAGTGACATGGTCAGTAATACTACATGGATGCAATGAGCAAAATCTAGATAGAAGATCCATTTCCTCCAGAGTAATATGGGTGAGAGGAAAGAGGAGTAAGAAGACAATGTGAAGAGAAAGGAGAAATGGGAGAAGTGGAAGCTGGATATAATAGAATAATTTAGGAAACCTTTTTTAGAACATAAAATACAGTGTTTATGTTATTTTTCTTGCAATGGTACAACTTTGGGAGGTGCATGCCTAAAAGTATTTACTACAGAGAGACCAGTCGAAATTTTTAGAGCAAAAGTTAAGTACCTTTTGGAATTTACATCAAAACCCTTGGGAAGCAAAATGGAGGTAGTAAATTGGGAGTATCATTCAGTGGAGGTGGTAACTATCATAACTGACTGAGTTTTATATGGGTATTGTCATATTCATTTTACCTTTATACCTTTTTCTTTAATAAAAAATAATACTTCATGTGTACCTATAATGCTTTAATGGAAAGATATGGTAGAAAATCTGTTTTCAACATCTTTTCCTCTTCATTTTTCTTAGCTTCAAAATAACCACACATTTTCATCACTAGAGTTAGTCAAACTCTGTGAGTAATATACTTAGAATTTGGTTTCTTATCTTTTGAACTTTAAGCAAGTATCAGGAAGCCAATATAATACACAATACATTTTTAATTGTGAAAAATATGAAACTATTTATACTTCTGCAACTAAGCTAATATTGAATCATACTAGTTAAGAGCCAAAATAGATTGGCTGTAG
The DNA here is from genome assembly GCA_028551405.1 of Uromys caudimaculatus. Lineage (NCBI taxonomy): Eukaryota > Metazoa > Chordata > Mammalia > Rodentia > Muridae > Uromys > Uromys caudimaculatus. The sequence goes on along the minus strand of CM052722.1, from coordinate 34,109,871 downwards.
CTTGCTCAAAGCAAATATTTAGGCACATTTGGATGGTAATGGATTTAAATGATAAATAGCATCTTGTATTAATTTATGTGACATAGCTGGGATCTAAGCACTTCTGATAACAAAAATAATAAATACAACACGATTGGACAATATTATAATTATTTATACCAATCAAACTTGAAGCTCTCCATAAAACACATTTTGAAGTGCTCAAAAGTAAAATTCATAAATATATAAACTTAATAAATAAGTAGAAACCTAGCCCAGGCATTAGAGTTGAGGAGGACTCAAAACAGTTTTCTGCTGTTTGTTACATGAACACACAATGGACTTAGACACTTTGATATCACATCTGAGTTTTAGGTAACAAGATCCATCTGGAAGGTTGAAGTAACTATATTGTTAAAATGTTTCATTTGGGGTACTATGAGTTTCTGCTATGCCTCATTTACAAACAAACAACATTATAGCAAAGATGACAAGGTTCTGTTGCCACTCTATGAAAATGAGTTAGAAAAGTATCAAGTAGTGGCATGGAGATTGGTAGTGGTGCAGGATACAGGACTGAGGTGAAGTGCCTAAGAAGGCAACTCTCTAGTGTAGAGTATCAATAGTTTAGCTGACAGAGATGTGAAAGGCTCTGATGTAAGCAGCCAACAGCAGAGGTAAGGGATTTGAGTATCCATTCAAACTTGATATTGCCTGAATGATAGATGTCCTATAGGGACAGTGATGCAAATTGAACTGGGAACACGGGAAGAGCTGCCAGAATTTTACAGATGCATATTGGAGATGCTAACAAGCTATTAAAATTATACCACTGAAGCCAACACAACCAATAGACAGGCTTGTAATGTCACATGAAGTCAGTTCATTATAACATTCATGAACTCTTCAGAATCTGGTTCATCCAGGTATTTACTGAATAAAACAACCCTTAGACACTGAAAGGCAATATTTACTAAAGGATGCTTCCATCTATGTTTGCCAAATGAAAAACATAGGAGCTTCTAACTTCTCCTCTTCCAGTTAGTGAATTACTACTTATTGTCTTATATTATATTACCCATGATCAGATATGAAGTAAGAGTTTAAATCTACGGACTTTATTTTCTTGTTGATTATAGGAAGCATCAATATGAAGTAATGTGAGATTGAGAAGGAAGGGATAACAATACAAAGCACAAGAACAGAAGTTTTGAGTGTGGACAGCTGGGACTCAATGACATTTGTGACCTCTGGAAATGGCCACTACACTGGTCTTATTTGAAGGATAAGTTTCTGCAGCTTTACCTTTATTTTCTTATCTATTCATAAACAAAGAAAGCACTATGAATTCAACATTCCAGTGATTACCCTCCTCCATAGTTTCATATGTTTCAGGGAAAACCCTGAAGTGCTTGTGAGTATAAAGCATCCTGTAAAATGTGGCAACTGAAGGGACCTGGGCAGTCTGCTAAATTCAACAAAAATCCTCTGGGTGTCCTCTAGTGCCGTTCACAATTGTTTCACTTTTGTTGCTTTTTCTTCCCTAGCCAGCACTTCATCTTTTTTACATTGTTTCAGAAATGAAGTTGAAAATGTTATCTAGCTTAAGGGGGGGGGGGGGGCAACAAGGAGGTATGTTCCTAATCTGAGGAGGAGACTTCTATGCAGGCTTTAAGATGGTGATGTGGCCTGTTCAGACTTGACAGGTGAGCTTTGATTTCTCCCACTTTGAGGCCCCCTCAGTAGCTTGAGTATTTTACTGCTGTGCATTTCTCAAACTTCTCAGTACAATTCTCCTTATAAAAGTCATGCTTTATAAGAGATCATCACTTTACTGTGAGCAATAATTGGCTCTTTATTCATCTTTTTATTTTAGATATTACTCATTACCTCTAAGAATCAGTAAATGCTCATCAAATGCTTGTTTGTTGAATAAATAAATGAATGCGGTCATTGACATTAATCATCTTGTTCAATACAGTCTTCAAAAATGCTTCTACTAGTCAGTTTAAATACTGTTACCTAATGTTTTTCTAATTTTTAAAAAGGTTTTGTTTTCTGACAGTGATTTAGTTCTTCAGTTATCTTTGCATTATTATTTAAATGAAAGAGCTATTTCTGGTAGAAGGATATAATGGAGAAAAGAAAATCCTCATTATTAATTTGAGTTTTGAGTCAAATTGCTTCAGCATGAGAAGGGATGAAAGCCTTAATATCTAGAGAGTTCCCCAGATATTACTTCAAGAGATATTAGCCTTCATGGGCTATGGAGAAAATACATATATATATAGTGAGCAAATATTTAAAAAATAATGCCATTTGAGTACAGGAAACATTCACTGATGTGGAATAATTGTACCTTTCTGCAATTCATATATTAAAAATCCAAAACTGTCTAACCACCAAAATCGACATTAAGAGGTGGAAACTTTAAGGAATAATCAGATCCTGAAATGGAGCTCCAAGAATGGAATAATTCTCCTAAAATAGAGACCCCCACCCCATACGCTGGACAACCTTGATACTGAGGCAGGAGAATCATGACTTTTTTTCCCCCAATAATATATTTGTTCATTTTACATCCTGATTACAGACCTCACTCCTGCAAGTTGGTCCCCTCACACAGTCTCTCACTTCATTCCCCCTTCCCTATCTCCTCTGAGAAAGTGGACACCACCCCATCCCACCCACCCAACTCACCCTGTCACATCAAGTCACTACAGAACTGAGCACAAATCCTCTCCCACTGAGGCCAGATAAAGCAGCCCAGTTAGGGTAACTGGCAGGTAACAGAGTCAGGGACAGCCCCCACTCTAAATATTTGGGGACCTGCATGAAGACCAAGCTGCACATCAGCTATATATGCACAGCATGGGGGTGGGGCAAGGTCCAGCCCATATATGCTCTTTCTGGGGGATTTCAGTCTTGAAAGCCCATAAGGGTCCACGTTACCTGACTCTGTTGATCTTTCTGTGTAGTTCCTAACCCTCTAGGTCTCTCAATCCTTCCCCCAGCTCTTCCATACTACTCCCTGAGCTACATCTGTTTGTCTGTGGGTTTCTGCATCTGTTTCAGTTATGCGCATAGACCCAAGGAAGCTGAATGAGAATCATACTTTTAAGTGCAGGCAGGGATATACGATATGATATGAGGTGTGTGTGTGTGTGTGTGTGTGTGTGTGTGTGTGTGTGTGTGTGTGTGTGTAAGAGAGGGTATGGGAGAGAGGGAGAGAGGAAGAGAAGAGAGGGAGAGAGGGTGAGAGAATGAGTATGTCCTCTTGTGTCCTATGTGGATGCAACAAAAATAATGCTGTCAAGAGAAAACAGGAACACCATGCACAGAACTTGAAAGAACCTAGATCTTGGACTGTAAGAAATAAGTTTATGTTGTATATAGGTAACCTAATTACACATACATTTTTGCTCATCAATTCTTAAAATGAAATGGTATAAACAAATTCTAAAAGAGAAATACATTCATGTGCCATTCTCATACTTGCCTGATGAACAGATGAATTTTGAACTACCAAAAATCTCTAATCTCTCTCTATGACACTACTGAATAGGTTACAAGGTACTAAGCAGGAATGCTCTGTGTTTTCTGGCTCATGCATGTAGTTTGTTAATTTATGTATAGATTGATTTACAGGATTTTAATACAAATAGACAGTTTACAAATATTTGTAAGATCCTTATATCTCTCTATGTTCTACTTTTAAAGCAATTATTGTACAGAGTGGCCACATTTCACTATCTGAACACAAATTTATCTCATTATTTTCAAAACATAATTTATTTCCATGCACACTTATACTACTTTTTCTCATATACCTGATTTACCATTAACTGGATATAGGGTGAGTGTCTACATCTATCCATCTCTCTATCTCTATCTATCTATCTATCTATCTATCTATCTATCTATCTATCTATCTTTCTATCTATCTATCTATGTATCCTCTATCTATCTGCTATGGCTACAGTGAAACCATTTGTAAAGAACATATTTCTTTTTGTTTTCTACTTCTCTTTAAAGACAGACTTCTTAAAGAACTGCTAAGTGCAAATGTAAATTTACTTTTAATCTTAAGAAATCATGTTAAAATGATTGTATTTGCTAATTTACACTACTTGACATAAGCTAAGACTCATTTGGGAAGTGATATCCTTGACTGAAATAATGCCCCCAAAACATTGGCTTCTAGGCAAGCCTGTGATGCATTTTCTTGATTGATGATTGATGTAAGAAGGCCCGACTTATTGTGGGAGGGGCAATCCCAGGGCTGGGCGTCCTGAGTGCTATAAGAAGGCAGGCTGAGCAAGCCATGAAGAAAGAACTAGTAAGCTGCTCTGTGACCTCTGTTTCAACTCTCCCCCCAACCCCCATTGCTGCTTTGAGTTTCTGCCCTGTCTTCCCTGGGTGATGAAGTACAGTCATGGTGTTATTGCAGCAATAAAAGCCCTGAGACAGATATGTTTAATTCCTGAACAATTACTTCCCTGGCACAATATACGTCACTTATATTTAGTCTTCTATTTTCTGTTGTGCATAATTTTCTACCAAATATTTCCTGAATTTTTAATTTCATAGTGTTTAAAATTTTCTAAATTTTATTGCAAATATTTTACAAAGTTTGTATAACAAACTGGAATTATTTGTATTATCATTTTGGCAGTCTACATTACAGGATTATTGCTACTTCAGAGTATTTAATTCTGAAAGAAGTTTGACAATTCCCTCAGAGGTAAAAATAACATTCATCTATAAATAACATCTAAGGAGATGAGATGATCATGATTATGAAGTTCATCTTCATACTATTTTTAAATGACATTGTTTGACATTATTTTAATGGTGTAAGGAAACTCTTTAAAAGAATGTTTTGCCGAAGGCATCAACAATATTAAAATCAAATGGGCATTTTAACATAGTAAATGTTAGTTCACATATCTGTGCCAATTCTTTTCATTTGTGTCCCTGATAATAGGCATTCCGACTGGGATGTTATTGTATATATGTCTGATATACTGAAAAGCAAAGAATTTTAAATAGATAGATAGATAGATAGATATATTTTTTTAATAAAACTCAAAGACTTGGGCATACAAGGTAGTACATGAGAAAGGAACATTCAGTTTGTGCTGCAAAATTTAAAGAGATAACTTATGGAATAAAATATTATTAAACAAGTTATTTTAAATTTTCATTTATCTGATTGGATTCAAGGTCTACTCCATTAGAAGGAACTCATGCTTGAAACTACTCAGATGACCAAGAATCAGAGGCAAGATAGCTTATGGACCTAGTTTCTACTGTTAAAAAATGTAGTGATAAAATAATTCCTAATAACATTCTGCTATACTCACAAATCAGGGTCTTTCTCAGCCTTCATGAGAGAAGCTTCTCCAATAGCAGATGGAAGAAAATACAGAAAACCACAACTGGACAATGTGCAGAGAGTGAGAAACCTTGGAACACTCAGTCCTAAATGGAATGTTTCTACCAAATCCTTACCCCTCAGAGATCATCGAACCATGAAGAAGGGAAAGTGGAAAGATTGTCAGAGTAGATGGAGGACACTAGGGAAAGAAGGCCTTCTAGAGATAACAGGGCAATGTACATCAGAGACTTTGTCAACATGCTCAGGACCAGTACAGGTCCAAACTAGATGGGGTCCCAACAATGAGAGGGTAATGGATATAAGTCCCCAACCCTAAACCAGAAGCCATCTCCAATTGACACCTGCTCCCAAAGGAAGAATACCTTTTCTCCAATGGATCATCACTGGGGATACCAACAAAATTTAAGGGTGGATCCTATGTCTAGCAGTAGATGACCAGCAGAAAATGTATTCAATGGTATTTTTCCAATTTTCATTTGTCTCATAATGTTTTGGCTATTGTTTTTAATCTTACATATCTTTTGTTTAATATATTTTAGTTTCCAATGTTGTGTTTTTATGGAGTTGCTGTAAGTACAAGTGTGTGTGCCTCTGTATCTGTATCTTTCTTTCACTTTTTCTTTGACTTCGTTTTTCCTGGATTTTTGTTTGTTTGCTTGCTTGCTTGTTTTGTCCAATTTTTATTTGTTTTGTTTTGTTCTAGTTGCCTGCTTGTGTTCTAAAGAGAAAGTAAAAGAAAGGGTGTGGATTTAGATGGTTGGTGAGTTGGAATGATCTGGGAAGAGTTGGGGGAGGGAAAAACATGACCAGAATATATTATATGAAACAAATTCTATTTTCAACAAAATTAAAATTATAGAAAAATAATCATTTGGATTCCTTATGCCACTAAGTAAATCAATAGAGGTAAATTCTGAACATACATTATGGGAATTCCACATATCACATTGTTTCAGAAGCTATTTCTTATTCTTGTCCTTACCCAAATAGGCTTCATTTACCCATTCTCACATAGAGAATTTTGATGTACCCTTAAATGTATATTCATATTTGCTCTATTCAGTTTTATATTTTATAGTATTACAGGAATCATGTATTTGTGTGTATATTTGTTTGTGTGAGTGTATATGCATATTCTGATAGATTTCTGTACCTTGTTAATATATATTAAGTATAATATTAATTTTATTGAACCAAAAATAGTGGCCAAGGATATTAAATCTAATCAAAAGTCAATGAAGTTTTGTAATACATTAAAGAATATTTGATTTGACTTATATATTTATAAGCTCAGAGAAGGGAAAAATCAGAATTTTTTGGGAAAAGGTATAAATATTTGCTGGAAAGTTAAAATGACAGCTGTGAATAGTATCCATAGAAAAGTTTGACAGCAGAGGAAGGAGTAGTAGAATAGTCTTTCCAGGGGATATATAATTATGGTTTGCTACATAGATATTCTCACTTAGAAAAATTCCAGTTATTACCTTGTCCTTCTCACTTAGAAAAATTCCAGTTATTACCTTGTCTTTTAATCAAGGATTAGCAACATCCAAGGTAAGAACTTTTCCTGTCCAGAAAGCATTGAATTTAATCATTTCTAATCGCTGTCAAGATGCAAGCCTACACCAGTAAGAACATTCACTCCATACTATGATAGTTTTGACACCAACCTCAAAACTGTTTGATACATGGAAGGATGGAGGCTCTTTTCTTTTTTCTTCATTATGATTTTATAAAGACCTCTATGGCTAGATCACAAAATGCCAGGAAGCTTCTTGCTTTTTTTTTTTTTTTTTTTTTTTGCTAGAATACATGCTGCTCAAAATCCAAGGTATTGTGTAAAAAGTCTAGATACTCTAAGACCCTCATGAATTGAGTACCTCAAATGTCAAAACAAAGTTGCATGTAGTTTTTCCGGATTTTGTCTAGTCAATGATTTTCATGTCTTCAGGAACATAAAACACAGTACACAAGTCATCTATGCTAGCTCTTATATTAATTTCTGACTTTGAACATTTATAAGCATCATAAAATTCATCTACGCTACAAAACAGTAGTGATTTAATGAGAAAAAACATTTTTATTTCTGCATCTTCATAAAAAAAGACATATGCACTAACAATATCAATTACATAATAATGATATAAGCACGCTTATGGCTCTTTCCAACATGAGGAATCTCATAGAAGAAAAATATGGAATGAATAAGGAATCTGGAACTCATGGGTAGATAAACTAAAGTGTGTGTGCGTGTGTATGTGTGTGCACGTGCGCATATATGTACAATAAAATTTTATTCAGCAATGGTGAGCTCACAATATACATCAACCTTAAAAACATCTTGTGTAAAGAAAGGAAACAGAAACTAAAGGCTACATCTAACCCAAATATTTTTCATACTTTTCAAAACAGGCAAAATCATAGAAGAAAGAAAGAAGGTTAGTGAATGGCAGGAGGTGGAAGGAGAGAGGGATGGATAGGACTGTAAATATGTGAAGTTTGTTTGGAGATGATAGAAACAATAAATTGTACACTTTTGAAAGCTTATATAATTTATATGTCCATAAACTGTTAAAAAAAAAAAAGTTCCCAAGATACCCAGTTTCTGAATACACATACACTCCCCTCCCCGAGTCTTCAGGAGAAATTTTACTGTTTTTTTGGTGTTGCTGTTGTTGTTGTTGTTTTTGTTGTTGTTGTTGTTGTTGTGTTCAGGCATTTGGAAGCAGTTTGGTTTAAGTTTATTTTGTCATTTTATTTAGAATCAGAATCAATCCTGCTTACCTATTTTTCTTATTCAGTTAAACAAAACAACAACAACAAATGAACGAATAAGCAAACCAAAGCCCCAAGAGCAGTATTTCCAAGTTTCCTATGATTTGACAGGTTTTCGTATACAGATGGTAGGCATTTGTTTTCCTCATTGCTTACAATCATATATATATATATATATATATATATATATATATATATATATATATATATATATAAATATATATATACACACATATACACACACACACACATATATATGTATACATATATGTGATTTTGGTTATGATTATTTGTTTATCTGAAAAGATGACAAGACAAGTCTTAGGATATGGAAAGTCAAGGTAATAGAGCAGGCATGACTCATGTATTTAGCAAAAGTACCAAAGAGAATGTGTTACTATACCATACTATCTGGGTTTTCTTTATACTCTGAATATAAATATGAGCTTGAGACTGATCTAGAAGAATTGGTTAAATGACTAATATAAAGTATGTATATATTAGTGTAGGGGAGAAAAATCAATATGTCAACCTGAGTAACAGCTAACTAGGTCTTTACCCAGAACAGCAATGAACAAATATCTAGCTACTCTGTCAACTTGTATTTTTCAAATTAAACATCAAATAAATGCATCATCACACCCAGGAAGAACATAGGAAATCTATGTTTGAAAACATTACCTACATATACAGTAAAACTAGAATGAAAATATTGAGTAATGAAGGTACTTTGTCCCAAGGCATGGGAACATTGACAAAACAATTACCACTTATAGCTGACCTTTAGCAGGAAAAACTTGGACAAACAGGACAAACTTCTTTAAAAGAACAGTCTTCAAAGGGTCAAATCCCATGGTGCTCATAGACAAGGCAGGCTGCTACAGGGCAGGAAGACTGCATTATACAGAGAGATGCTGCAGGATCACAATTATCTTTGAAAACCTGTAGGGCCAGTGCAGCCCCTGCAGGGTGTATGGTCTGTGCAAAGGGCAGGCAGGGATTCATACTCCTATTTTCTCTGTAGCTTACTTGTTTAGAAATTTCCTTCAAGACAAATGCCTTATCTTTTCAGATTCATATTAAATTTTGTTCCAAGTCCATTTCTCCCTTTATCTCAGGAAATTCTGAGTGAATAAGAAGCTTATGTTCTCTCCCACAACTGGCAGGCTCTTTGTACAATTTGTTTTACAAGGTGTCAGACCAGTTTTATCATTTCACTTCCTTTTAAATGTCCATCTGTTACCACCCAAGTACTTCTCACAAATACATGACCCACAAAGAATTTAGCTTATTTTAACTGCAGAAAATCAGAACCAGCATTTTCAACAGTCTCAAAGAGAAACCTTCCACATTTCATTCGAGGATTGCTGGTAGAATACACTTTGAAAATTATTTCTTTCTTTTCACAAATATTCTGGAGTATAGAAATGTGAGTGAGCTAAACAAAAGATTTTGCAACTTATATTGTCATAGGAATCAATTAATAATTTTGCATAAGTATACAGAGGGGGATACCAACCCCTACATCATGGGCTATTTTACATTCCATTAAAAGCTGGCAAAATAAAGAATTTATCCAGAACAGAGATACAAGAATTTCTGGAAAAAAACAGTGTCTGCAAATGTTTGTTGGCTGCTTAGAACTGCTATGATGTACAAAGGTTTTAATACTGAATGTCCAGTGCCCAGTTATGATTATTTTGGGTCAGACCTAACATCTTGTGACTAATAGCTATAAACCTTTTAGAATGTATTAACTTAACACAACCAGCTTATACACTCAAAAGATGAAGTCATCAGATAGCATCTGAGGCTATAAGTAGCAACTTCTCCATTTTGATGCACCTGCCTTCTTAATGTTTTAACCAGTGTATTTGCAAAACACCTTGATTTATGACTTTTTTGTTGCAGTGCTATTATAAAACCTTCATGAAATTGCTTTTATGTTACAACATGCGATTTGGAGTACTCTAAATCTGCATTCCTGGACCATGTTCATTCAGGTATAGCAGTAGTAACTCTTTCTTACACCCTTTGAGATGAGAATTGTGTTTTGAGTCAACAATAGAAACCTTATTTTCCTGGGTTACAATTAGTAACCCAGGGAAACAAGGCTTAATTTATCATATTCTTGAAACTAATCTACATAACATGACTCACACTAATTAATCAAAATTGGCTTATCCAGTTGATTAGTTAGTTTGTAATAACCCTTCCAGCACTTTACTTTTGCTTTTGTCCAAAATTCCATGAAAACTACTGTTTAAAATAATAAAATTATTATTATCCTGACACATAAGAAAAAGAGCAAGTAGAAGACTGTGTTGTCCGTGACAAAAAAGTATATATATATATATGTATATATATATATATATATATATATATATATATATATATATATATGAACTGATTATTAGAGAAACCAAAAAACGTGAACATAGCAACAGACAAACTGATAGGGATAAACTTCATAGATGCTTCTCTCCTTTGGCCAACAAACAATATGCATCCACGATACTAATTGTCAATGGAAATCAGGATACTTTCAGAATACATAGTAAGAGGCTTGAGCAAAAACACTCATGTAGAGAGTATTCATTTCTTGAAACAATCATCCCCATTACTTAAAAGACAGTAGTGGAGTACTTTTAAAAGAAAAGAAAAGATAAGGGTCACTGAAATTTAAAAGTTAGATTGTAAGAGAACAAAAAAGGTATATGCACTAAAAAGATAAAGCCCCATTAGTCATGTTAAGTTTTATACATATACTTTATAGCAATGGATAGCTATGGAAGTGTATAAACAGTTAAAAGTTGTGAAAACATTCTGTATGCAATATTAAAATTGGAGTACAGAGGGCTATAAGGATGAAAAAATCTACAAGAGGTTAGCCAAATGGAAGTTTTATTCATGATTATCCAAAAATAACAATGATTTACAATCATATCAAACAACCTATTTGGATCAAAACTCTTCAGTTTTCACTATCACTCTCACCTTCTAGTGTGCTGAAATAGTTTCCACAATGACATTTTTACCTCTTTCCAGCCCAATTCAGAGAATAAGAATAAAATGAGTCATTGACCCCTTCAATGCAAATTCTAACTGGTTATAGCTACTGTTCTATTTAAGAGGTTAAGAAGGAGAAAAACTCAACGTTTTAAATAATAGTTATATATACGACCTAGGAAACTTGAGACTGAAGAGTTAATGATCCAGGAAGGACTATGTATTTTCATGCAATGGTTTAACACATGAGCCGCCAAGATAAAACAAGGTTGGATAAAAGTATATGATGTAGTAGACATCATGACGTGCCGAATACATCGTCCACTACATGACAAAAGAGCAGTTGCTTCCTCCACAGTGGATATAGCAAACCCCAGGGGATACCAACATTTAATTTTCTAAGAATTCATCACATAGGATAACAGTAGGTAGATAATAAGTAATTGTAAACATAATAAGAGGCAGATGGATTATCTGTCACAGAAGTCGTGAGTTTCCTCTTATAATCTATAAACCTCCATTTGGAATAAAACTTTACTGAACCAGACAAAATATTCAGCTGAAACATGAATAAGCTTAGTGAGCTGCATCATTGTGTATTCGGGTTGTGATATTGTACTAGAGTTGTGCAAAATATTACGACAGGGAAAAAGAGAGTAAGAAATTGCTAGATTGTTTCTTTTAATCGTGTGTACATTTATAATCATTTCAATAAGTACATCTATTGTTAACCAAGATAATTTTGATTTGTTCTTTATATTTCAACTCAACCAGATGGGTCCATTTATTTATTTCATTCACTAGATAACTGAGAATTATGCCATTTGTGTTTATTCAGAGAATGCTAAACTTTTAGCAACCTTCTCATAAAAAGCATGTTAAAAGGAGGAACTTAAAAGCTATTTTCAACTTATTTGAATGGACCTGACTTTACAGAGTGAGCTAACCTTGAGAGTGTCCTTTCTATCTAAAGTTCTGGGATTTACATTTTTCTTTGAAATTGGATATATTTCTTTTCTGGCAAGTAGAGAAAAATCCAAATTATTAAATAAATTGACTCAGGGTCATAATTAGTACAAATAACTCATTAGCATGCTGGCTCCAAAATGGTAAAGCACCCTTATGGGGGAAGAAAAGCAAGATAAGTTGAGTCTATTGATCATAAAGGTGATTATGTATAATTGCTGGAAAGCTATTTAATCTCTGTGTTTTAGTTTTCCTGTATATTGAAACAGAAGTGATAATACTTTGATGATAGCTCCTTCAAAGTAGGGTGATAATGCTATATAATTTGTATAGCCCTTAATACAGACTGAGGCATAAAATAAGCACTTTTGTAAATATTACTATTATTATGCAAAGAACATAAATCAAGTTTCATTGCAATTTGTAGGAGTAAAGGAGGTAGCATTTTGAATTTTCTTCTTAACATAAACGATAGCTTATCACTATAAACCTTTTAAATAGCATTTATGTCACTATTTTCCATAGGATTTATGTAGTGTATGAGTATAATTAATTCCATGGATAAAGAAATAGCGTCCCTTTCCCCTTTTCTAGCTTTTTTAATAGCATAGCTTCAGGTCTTCTGCAGAAAACATTAGATTTGTCACTTAATTTTCAACCTCCCAATATCTAATTGAAAGATGTGCAATATAATTAAAAAGGTACCCATAGGGCAACTAATTCTGAAAAGTGGTGATAAGTGAATGAAGCAAGTATGCTTAATTTCATTTTCATGCTTTGGTGATTCCTAGCTTACAATGATAAGGAAATACTAAGCTCTCCATCTTTTAAGGAGATAGCATTTTGTTATACATGCATCTGTACATTAATATAGGTATGTGCTTTTATGTGAATTTTCCTATGTATAGTTATACACAAATATGAATGTTTAATTTTTGATAATTTTATGATCCTATATAACATGAATTCTTTGTACTCTACTATGCTTCTTGCTGAAAAACATGACATTTCCTAACATTTTAAATATACGATATACTTAATTATGTACAAAACATTTATAATCATGGCCTGGTTTTCAAGTAACAACACAAATAATTTAAAATATTATGATTATTACAATGAAGAACTTATACTTTTACTACCATAAATGATGGCATGCCTTAATCTTCATTAAACATGCAGATCCATTTTTAAAATATTTAGAATATGTATTTGCTACTACAAACCATTAACCAGTTTTTAACATTTGTGGGAAAATGTCAATGAAATTCTCAATTACTATTACACTATCTTGATTAAAGTTGAGGAAAATAATTTTCAGAATAATAAGGCAGCTTAAACAGATGAGTTAAAGCAAGTTACTATGGAAAACTCAGAGGCAGTTACAGCCCTGGAGCTGCCAATACAATTGTTGGTGGATTTGTGAAAGAGGCAAATGCCAAAACAGAAAAATACCTCCTTTTGAGTGACTGCTGAATTCTATAAAGGTCAAATGCTTCATGCATAGCCTTGACAACAGAACTGCCTTGTCCCCAAAAGGTGTCACTGATTTGTTTTTAATATTGTTGTTCTTAGAAACATATAATTAACTTTGTTCTATTGTAAGAAAAAATGTGTTGGTTGGCAGTGGTACACACCTTTAATCCCAGCAGTAAGGTGGCAGAAGCAGACAGATCTTGGTGAGTTCACAGCCAGTGTGGTCTAAACAGCGAGGTGCAGGCAGCCTGGGCTACTCAGAGAAACCCTGCCTCTAAAAAGATGAGAGAGCAGGGGGCCTGGGGGAGCAGGGGGATGGAGGGAATGTATCCAAGAAACCTGTACCTTTACTCTTGCAAATAGCTAGTTATTTTAAAGCTATAGTTTTGGCTAAGTTGATGGCTCAGCTGGTAAGCATCTTCAAACATAGAGATCAGATTTTGAATTTTCAGTAACCATGCACTCATGTAAAAATCCAGATATGGGTAGCAGAGCTTGTAAATCTAGTAATAGGGGCAAGTAGAAACAGGTGTATCATAAGAGTTCCCTGGCTATTCATTGGAGAAGATACAGGGAGCTTTCAGTTCAGCAAGATACCCTGTCTCAAGTCAATAAGGTTGAGAACAATAGAAGAAAAATGCCTGACTGCTTGCTCTGATATCCAGAATATACAACACACAAACACAAATATGCATAGTAGAAAAATATTTCATCTTATAAATTTGTAAATTGCGATTGTCCCTCTTAAGCCTTAAGTTTTCCTATCTGAACCATGAAGCATCATAGTAATATTTTAAGGTAAAAAAGTGAAATTATAATATGTGATTTATGTAACAGTTTTACATATTCAGCACAATTAAGCACACAATTATTTTGTTAAGTACATTATTATACCATTTATATTGCCAGGATTACACCCAAGATAGCTAAATCAAATTATTTTAAGGCTTGTTCACAGGTCATTTGTCAGACATTGCTGTTTATGTAGATTGGGTATTTTGAAAATTTGGGTAAATAGCTTCTAAACATAAAATACTACTACTTACAATATTTGATAATTTTGGAAACTACAAGAGTAGGAAATAATTTACAAAAAAGTCACCCTGTTGTCACTTTAACAAGCTCTTCAGGCGAGTTTTAGTTAGGGTCACTGGCCAAGGAATCTTGTTTATGCACAATGTATTACACCCACACCAACATTTAAAATGATGACCGTGTAATGGCACACCTTCTTAGTGAAATGACATCAAACTAACCCAATTTCTGGAGGGGGGCAGAAAATAATGAATCCTCTCGGTGCTATTTTAGTGTTCAGTTGCTCCCTCCATTTCTTCATTTAAACAAATACTGTGAGCTTTGTAATAGATATAACTAAACAATTTTCAAAAAGAACAGTATAAGTTTTAAGGAAATGGCTTTGTAGTACAAAACAAGCTAAGCATGAAGGAGGTTTAGATTCACTGCCCAGCTTGAAAAACTACAGTATCCATTAGTTTACATAACTGAATGATAGAGCTTCCAAAGAGAAATACATCTATGTCTTCTATTTTATTTCTGTGTAGTAAGAGATGGTTTATAATTCTTCTTAAAGATGACTTTTTCATATAAGTTTCAGAGTACTGTATGAATCGACATAGGAAATTGAAATATATTTTATTGCAAGCCTCTGTGTATTTGAGATTATTAAGTAGATGCTTCTGAAATGGCTAATATTGCTGTGAAAAACATACTGTCAAATAGATCTGAGATCAAGATAGGATAAGCTGATTCTGACATTTTTCTACTAGTCAAGAATGCAAGACAATTTCTGGTCACCAATCCTTCTATGTCAAAAAGGCATGGGGAGTTAAAATAGTTTTGTTTCGTTTTGCTTTGTTTTTTACTCCATTTGAATTCCACAGGCAGCATTAATGGTAAAAATGAAGCATGATGGGACCTGGTATCCACATACCTACAATAGCATGGTCAGATGAATAAGAAGATATCCCAATGCCCATTTCAGTGTCAGATCCACTAGGCTCCCACTTGGCTTTCCTGCTTGCTTGTTTTGCAGTCCCGCCGTGTCAGTTAACTGGCTGCTGCTTCCTAATAGACCCTGCATCAGTTCTGATTGATGTGTGAGTGTGCAAACATTACCAGCATCTATGAGCCAGATGGCCCACATACCAAACATAGCAGCCAGAAAAAAAACAGAATCAGAATCAGAACTCTGTTGGAGAGTTATATTTTTGGTGTCTTTTTCATACTTATGTGTATTAGTCCTATTGACTTGATTTTATTCCATGTTAACCCTCAGCAATATCTCCTTTTTGTTTCTCTACCACATTATAAATTAAAAGCGGATTCTTTTCTCCATTACATTCAGCATGAAACAAAAGTCTAGTATCTAATTCTCTCGTGTATTTTTCGTATAGGCTAATTTTTGGTCCCTAAAATCTTTGAAGAATAAAATTTCATCAGTACTACTTTGGAATAAATGGTCATTGCTCCCCCCCCCCATTAAAATAAAAAGAAATGTATCTACATGGTCTGTCTATGTCCACCATAGGCTCAGATATTTAAACACTTGGTCCCAGGTTTGATCCTGTTTCCTGAATGCAGGTTGAATACGATCAGTCACCTTCTCCTGCCACCATGTTTTCTCTACCTGTTGCCATGTTGTCCTTGTCATGATGGGCTGGCTCTATACCTCTGAAAGAGTAACCTAATGTTAACCCTCCATTGTTAAGTTGTTTTGGTCAATGTATTTTACCAAAACAACAGAAAGGAAACTAAATCAGGCTGTATGAGTTATGCATGAATAGTAGCAATGATAAAAATGGTAGAAGTTTCGAATATTTTTTTGAAACAGAGACTTTAACACAGATTGTCCTTAAACCCTAAATACCTAAGAATGATGACTTCTGTTCCTCTAGCTGCTACCTCCTAAATGCTGAGATTAAAGATATATGCCACCATGCCTTGTTTATGCAGCTCTGGCCCTCCTGGATAGTAGGCAAGTATTCTACCAACTGAGCAATATTCCCACAAATATTTAAATTATAATTATTTTGAAATTAAAAATGTACTTAGAAACATCTAAAAACTATATATTTATACATATTAGCATCTATTGGTTCTCATAGCAAGCAGTAAAGATCACTTAATACCAGTTCTCTCTCTTCACATATTTTAAAACATCATTAAGGCAGTATTTGCGCATGCATGCGTGCATGCATATGTGCTTGTGTGTGTGCGTGTACAAGAAAACTCTAATTCAGAGGTACGTTGTATTTTATTTTGCTTATATCTTAAAAGTAATTTTAAGTGTAATTTACTTATATCTTTAAAGTAATACAGGAGCAACCAAAATATTGTCTTCAATCCATGTGAGCCATGCCGAAATGTTTCTTTATTCATTGAGATGTCAGCATTTAGAATAAAATAGGATCTTTCTGTCCTTGTTTAGTATATTTGTAGATGTATAAACATCTACATATATACATGTAACAATAATCAGTGAAAAAAGAACATGAATTTGGGAGAGAAAGGGGAGGTATGTGAGAAGGTTTGGGTGGAGGAAGTGGAAGGAAAAAATGGTGTAATTATATAAACTAATTCAAATATCCATTTAGATTATATACTGATTTTTGTATTGAAACTGTATCATATAACATGTAAAAGGAAGACTCAAGCTCAACTGAAAGGCATGAATTCTACAAAGTCTATAACATGGCTGTATATATGGTAAGGATTTAATTACATTTTATTCAAGAAGAACCAAATGTTTGTCTTTCATATTTCAATCAAGCAATAGTTTTGGCATGCTTAGAAATCTAATATTTCCTTTTTGCAATGAAACCAGTGTTGCAACAGAAATGTTTATTATAACAATGTTTTAAAATGGTCAGTCTAAAACTTGGAAACGTGGCTTGGACAATAAATACTCGAGTTGATAAAGTATCTGCCACATAAGTGTGAAAAACTGAGTTCATATCTGAAGCACCTATGTATAGCCAGATGCTGTACCACAAGTCTACAACCCCACTATACTGAGAAGGGATGAAGACACAGGCAAATCCCTAGAAGCCTATGGAATAGCTAGCCTAGTGTTAACAGCAGCAAAAATGAGACTCTAACTCAAACAGGGTAGAATGTGAGGATTTACACCTGGGGTTATCTGAAATCCACACACATGCTAGTGTATTCAAGTACCCACATGTATACATACACACAGAGATTTAAAAATAATAACATACAGACCAAGATGGCAATTAAAGATCAGACAATCTTCATCGGAAAAAAATGTATAAGTTATCACGAAAATAGAGCTTAAATCAAAGTGCTACGTATTAGAAAATCTTCAATACAAATTTGGCTATAATTCAGGATGAAACTAATGAAGGAAAATGAAGGAAGAAGCAAAGTGGAATAAAATCTGTCACATAAAACAACATAGACCAGGGTAGAGTACTATAAAGTTTTATTTCTACAGCTTTGAAAGAAGCTAAAATCTCACTTGTGACTCTCCAGCTCATGAGTAATGTGGTCATTTCAAACTTATGGCAATAAAAACTTTATAGTATTCCAGTTAAGAGCATATGTCAAATAGACAAAGAAGTAAAAATCAAAATGAAATGTGACAAAACACTAAAAAATACCTCTCTCATCTGACACTACTATTCTGTTTTGCTTCAGAAACCAGTGACCATTTTCATTTTGAAAGTCTTCTCTGAGAATCATGTAGCAACATGAATGACCACTTTGATTAACATCAAAGTAAATGTGGAGAAATGATTTACTTTTATCATGCTAGCACATATACATTAGGGAGCAATATAGAGTCTCAGCATGGAGTTCAAAAAATATCACAATTACTATTGCAAAATAACAGAAGCCTAAATCCTGTAGTTAACTATAAATTTATTTGTCCTTTATACAAGACATATGAAAAAAAGCCATTTCTTCTTACAAAGTCCTTTTATGAAATGTGTTAAGCTGAGAGAATGTGTGATATCTTTATGATGATGGTCAATATTTTCAAATGAAACAATTATCCTTTAAATTAATATATTATGGGTATTGACAGTGAATTTTTAATATTAGTTCTGAGAGTAAATAATTTTTCCTCTGCTTTGGCTTATATATGAAAAGTAACATATAAATAGCATCTTGTTAGTATTCAGCTTATTAGTATTAATTAGCTGCATTTTGCCACCAGGGCAATGGCAAAACTTTGGTGGTATTCTAATTCTCACTTTATTTTCTTAGCTACAGGACCAGAATCTAATTAATCTGATTATTAATAGTTCTCTAATTTTTAGCCATTATGTTTCATAGCCTGAAGGTTCCATAACTCCGTATGAGAACAAGAAGTGCTGTCATGAATTTATACATATATATATATATGAATTTGTGTGTGAATATATGTTTGTTTTTACAGTAATTGGACATCTACAATGTCACTACATCCAATGTTCAAACTACATGATTGATGAGCTCATTGCCACGCCTAGAATAATTAAAATGCCAAATGAACAAACGCAATTTACATTTTATTTCTGAACATGTAATAAATTGTCTGGGGGTTTCTACATTCTCTTTGAGATTCTGAGATATTTGTTTTCCTTTCAACCCTTAAGGAATTAAAAATGTCTTCTTATAAGCCATTACTGTTTGAGGAAAAATTTTCCTCTAGCACAATAATAAATGGAGAAAGGCTCAGCTCCTAAGACAGATATCCTTATCAACACACTGAAGTATAATTCATCAGCCATTGATAAAATCATATTCCAGAGTTATTTAGGACTGACTCTATTGTTTCTAATAAATCTTTTTTTCCTTTCCACAAAAAGAAATGAGTAGCTGAAAATACCAAACTAAAATGAGTGTAATTAAGGAAATGTGACATTTTCTTGTTTCTGCTGCCTTTTTCAGAGAAGGCCTCATGTTGCCTAGGCAGGCTTTGAACTTATGTGTCGACTATCCATGACTTGAACATTAATATGCATTTAGTTAATTTTAGAATTGCAAATTGCTAGCCTTATGAATAACATTAATTTTAGAATGGGATCTCTCAAAGCATTCATTTCATAAGACATAATTCATCTTTCCTGCCTGTTACCTATAATCACATGATATCACTTAGATATTTGTGCAGAAGTTCCTTGCCAATGACTCTAACCTAGGGAGTTCAAGGATACCTACAAGAAGGCTTTTAGCTAGAGCTGCATGTAGTTGAAAGTGTAGTTAAGGGTTCACATAGTTTCTAAAAAGGAGAAAATATGTTCTACAAGCTAACACAGAAAATGTAACAGCACGTTAACAAGAATACCTATCTAGCAACAGTTCATTTAATTCATTTCAGGACGGATTGAATAAAACAACATGGATCTGCCAGCAAAGAAAAAATTAATTTTCTCCTATGGAGTTTCACCAGGTACATTAACCACATTTAAAGGCCAGTCCTGTGTCTAACAGTAAAAAGCCAACAGAGAAAGAGCTCAAAAGTATTTTTGTAAACGTTATGTCTCATATCACTTTGGGCATTTGTTTCACTAGTCCTTTGTTTGTATATTTTGGTTTATGATTTTGTGGTATTTTTTAATGTTTTGTTTGTGGGTATTTCTTGTGATTTATCTTTTTGATAGTTGTTGTTTATTCTGGTTTACTTGCTTTAATGCTTGCCTGTTTGTTTTCTAAAGATAGAAATAAGGCACATAGCTAGATGGATGGGGAGGTGGGGAGGGTATGAGAGCAGCTGGGGAAGGGGAAACCATAATCAGAATATACTGTATGAAAAAATGATTTTCAGTTGAAAAAAAAAACATTTTATAGTGCAGTTGTCAATTTGAAGATATTTTTAAGCTTGCCTATCACACTGATATAACTTCCCAGTTGTTGAAATCCATTATTCATTTAATTTCAGCTCTGAGACTGGTACTGGTGGTGTACATCTGTAATCCCAGTACTCAGGAGGCAGAGGGAGGAGGATCCTAGAATTCTTGGCCAGCCTAGGCTACAGAGTGAGTTCCAGAAAAGCCAGGGCTACACAGAGAAAATCTGTCTTGAAAAATGAGTAAGTAAACAAACAAACAAATGAGTTTGCCAAGGTATAGAAATATCACTTAGATACCTCCATTTTCTTCTTGTTCAAAAATTTTATCTTATCTACATTATCTTTAAAGTTGTTTGTATGATATTGGTTTCATTAAATAATTCACTTTCAATTCAAAGCTTCTCCGTAAAAAAATCAAATATTTTCACTGAGTATAAAAATGGATGGATATTCTTCATCCAATGCCTTGATATTTTGGAACATATTTAGTATATGCTGATCAATATCAGGTATGATTAAAAGCTAAATTCACAATGACAAAAATATATTGAATGACATTAAATTTTTGTGTGATTATAAAAATGTTTTGTAGCTGCACTGTCCAGGCTAATGACGATTGAACATACATTCTTGTTCATAAAAATTGCCACCTGATTTCTAACTAAAATTTCAAATCAAACTTTCATGAATCTCAATATACCACAGATACCTTCTTTCCAGTGAATAGTAGGAATCTTGGTGCCTATTAAAATAATTTGATTAAGATATCTTCTATATTCAAACCAATTACACATTTCTATAGAATCAGATTTTTTTCTTCAAAATTGAACTAGAAAATTAACTTCTTCCTGTATTTTCCTATGCCACTTCACAGCTTGAAATTACACATCGTTAGTGGTCTTAATTTGTTTTCTTTGTGAAACTTTTACAAAATAATTATAGCTTGAATAGGTCTGTCAATTGTTGTGCTTTTGAAAGTCAACATTATTTATTTGCCATTAAAACTATTTATATCTATGTTAATAATATGAAATCAAAAACAAAAGCTTTAGAATAATTGTATTGATAGAAAAATTCAAATTATAAGTATTTAGTATATACTTTAATAGAAACTTATTTGTTTGAATATCTATAATACAAATAGCAGTAATGACAATGGGTTTAATTATCAGTTAACAGTTCAAACACCAGGAAACAAGACAACCTAATGCCTTCAAAGTTATGGAAATAAAATGAATATTGGTATATATCCCTCATGTACCTGGACATTACTGGTGACCCAGATTTGCTTCCAACAATATCCACATACCTAATTTAAATGATTTTTAAACAATTTCTGTGATAAAATTTCCTCCTAGTCATTTCTGAAGATATATTAAATGTATATTCTCATTAAGAACAAAATGTACTGTTATAAACTCCTTCATGGGAAATGGATGGGAAAGTTCAAAGGGATATTCTTGCTTTCATGATTTTTCTCAAATGCCAAGATACAGGATTTGGGTAGCCCATAATGTAACTTGAACTTCATTAACAATAAAGAGAAAACAAACGCAAGTCCTTAGTTTAATGAAACAGTAGATTATATAATAATGTGAATCCTGGTCTCCTGAAATCCTTTTAAAGAGTTCAGAAACTATTCTAATTTAATCTTTGGTAGGTCATTGATCTATTATTTCCTCTTATAGATAAAATATAAATAATGTCTACCACAAAATGTTTCTTTAAGAATTAAGTGAAGGTTAATATATCTGTACTACATTTTATTTTTAATTACTTTGAAAAGATAGGTAGATAGATAGATAGATAGATAGATACATAGATACATAGATACATAGATACATAGGTAGATACATAAATAGATACATAGATAGATAGACAGACATCTATAGATACACAGACAGACAGATAAATAGACAGGGAGACATCAAATAGTACAATTAATAACTGGCTTACATTATACTTATATTTTTTTTTTTGAGGAAACAGCTCAACTTCCAAAATGAATACTAATTTTCTTTCCTACTACAGAGTAGAAGCCCTTATCACACGACAAAGATAAGTTAGTGAGGTGACAAATATGCTAATTAGCTTTATTTAATCATCACACAATGTATAACATAGATCAAAACATCACAGTACACTCCATAAATATACACAATTATTACTCGTCAACCAAAAATAAATAAATAAAAATGATTAAATGAAATAATCCATGCAAATCCATTATGATAATGCCTGAAATTAATAAATGCTAGTTATTAGTATTCCATTCCTACTTTAGATTTCAGGATCAATGACTCAGTATAATGTCTTTGTTTATAGCTTAAATTCTAGGCAAAGAATTGGGCTTTCAGAAAATAAGCATGTGAGCTTTCTCTAAATGCCTGTTGTGTGATTTTTGTGTGTGTGCTTAACAAGGATATTTTAATAGAACTAATTCTTTGGAGCAACAATCCCTAATTGTCCATTTTTCTTTTTTCTTTTTTCTTTTTTTTTTTTTTTGATACTTTATTTACATTTCAAATGTTTTCCCCTTTCTGGGTCTCCCCTTTGGAAACTTCTTATCCTATACCCCCTCCCCTGTATTGTTCTGTCCTTGCAATGTTACAGACAAGTCAGCCTTGCCCTGCTTCTATGATCTGTAGCCTTTTTCAATAAAACTAAGATGGGTTTGTGGCCATGAAAATCTAAGGAATTCTGTATGACTAGCTCATACAAGATCAGAATTTTTTCCCATTCAAGAAAACTGTTAATCAACTCCCCTGCAGGTAAAATTAAATGGGATCTGTGTATAGAGAATTGTATAGTACACTGAATGGCAGTACTAGTTTTTACATAACTACTTTGATTTCATAAATCAACCAAAGTTGAAAATTTTTACATAGATTGTATGAGTAAATTCTTAAGAGAGCTTTAGCATGCCCAGAATAAATTAGACATTTTGAGGCCAATTACTTCAAAACCAACAGAGTTAGACTACAACTCTGGCCTTTGATTTGGCAAATTGTCAATTATGGCTATCATTGTTGGAATTAAACTGACTTAGTTTAAACTGTGACCCAGTGATTTTTCTGACTTCTTATGTGGTCAATGCAAACAGTTGCATTTAATAGTAGGAAAGCTGAGATAAAAATGTTAAATGTAAGAGTCAATTGCAAGGTCATTATTTTTTTCTAAGTAATGAAAATATAGTACTTGATCCACTGTAAAATTACAGGCTAATGACTCAGTCCTACGGAGTGGCTCTCAAACCTTGTTCAACATACCCACATTGATTTGAGTAATGATAAAGTATCATTTCAAAGATTAAATAATGACAAGAAGCATAAATCACATATTACATAATGCTCCAAATGAGTTTTTAAAAGTTTTCAGAAGAAATTTTTGGTTAAAATAATGAAGAAATCTGTTCAGAAATCACTGACAAATATCTTTACAAATTCCTTCAAGAAGGAAACAACAGTGAATCATGTAACTTTAAGCAATAGAACTAAATCAACATTTTATTAATTTAAGAAAACTTAAGGCTGCTTGTTAAAGCAGCAAAACCCATTTTAAAAACTCATAAAAATACTAAAATTCATTATTAGACTGTCATCCAACTGTAGAATTCTGAAGTATGTCATCCAAAAATGTGCCACTATGACAAAGATTATTTTGAGCCACATGCAATTCAGAAGGAACAAACCTCTCATTTGTCTAGAAACAGGACTGACATAACTTTACAAAGTGTTCTTTCTTTCTATAGAAAAAGACAGTCTGGTCACCAGAGAAAATTATTTGCTCCTTTTGAGCCTCAGAAGGACACAAAAATATTCTACTTAACAAATTGAACCAACTGGCTCACATCCAAGGTTCTCTGTCATATTTCCCTCTATTTGTCAGCACTATAGACTTCAGCTCCATATACTGTATCATTCATGAAAAACATGGGTCTCCATAGAAGGTGCTATGTGCATTAGAGCTTTGTGATACCTTCTTGAATGTTCTGCACTTTCTCATATAATTAATGAGCTTTTGTTCTATTTTTTTTCACTTGCCTTCCCATCTTGAGTCATAAGGTTCCAGGTAAGAATTAAGAACAGAAGGAAATTTGCTTTCTTTTCCCTGACCTAATCTGTTTATTGAATTTATAACCCATTAGTGAAAATATAAAATTGTCCTAAAATCTAAATAGTGTGAACACATGTCTTCTGAAGGTTTGGTTTGCTTTCTTCTTTGTGCTTTTTGTTCATTTTACCTGTTTTGGGGAAAATATGTTCGGATATCTATAATATTTTTAATTTTGTTTGAGATGGGATCTTGATTATGTAATCCCAGCTGCCTTACTTAATCTCTTTGTGTATCCTCAACCAGCCTTGAATTCAGTCTTAGAATTTGCAATTTAGCCTTTTTTAAGTGCTTGGATTATACTGCCTCCTTTATCCAGATCTGTGATCAAAAATTAAGTATTTCAACCATGCTATTTTTTTCTTAAATAAATAGTTATACAAACAGAACTTCACAGTAGCTTCAGGCACAGAGAATAAAAGACTGCAGGGTATTCAGCCATAATTGGGACATCTGTATAGCATCCCCTCCTCCTAGAGCTCAGGGGTCATCAAGGAAGAAGGGCTAGAAAGAGTATAAGAGTCTGAGGTAGTAAATTGCTACTATGAAACTGTTTTCCAGATACAGAAAAGCAGTACTTATGAACTCAATGGTTGTGACATGCCACACAGAGAGACCAGAAAAGGCTCAAAGCAGACAAAATGCTAGCATGGGAATGGGGCATGAAGTTCCAACCAGAGCTAAAAACTATTGGTACTTGTTTAATCCCCAGAAAAGGAGAGCAAGATTTTTTTAAGCATTTGCCCCCTGTTAGGTATAAGGGTTGAAATATCTATATAATTATTTTATAATCTTTCTTTTCCTCAGTTCATGAAATGCCAAGGTTCATGAAAATATCATCTTCAGCCATTAAAAAATAACTGACTTTACAGTGTGATGTGATCTTTTGGACAAGGTATATATTTTTGGTGATGTATCTTTGAGACATTGGAAAAAAAAGAGTTTTAAAGATAGGAATCTGAAAATTCTTAATAGACACAAGGAGAAGATTTAGTAGGTATATATATATGCCTGCCAAGCAATCACAAGAACCAAAGCTTAGATTCCCAGAACCCATATAAAAGATGAGAGTGGTGGCATATTTCTCTAACTCTAGTGGGTAGTAGCAAGGGAGTCAGAAACAGACAAATAGCTAAAGCTAATTGACCAGCAAGCATAGCTGATTTAGGTTTAACACAAAGTCTGTCTCAAAAAAATAAGTAAATACAATCAAATAATGTGAAGGATGATACAAGAAGAAACCTGATTTTTAACCTCTGGGCTCCAAACACACATGCACATAAATGCCTATGCATTCTCATGTGCAAAAACATATAAACCTGGACTCAGAGAGATATCACACACACACACACACACACACACACACACACACACACACACACACACAAACACACACATATATCTGTGAGCATGTCCCTTTACCAGTTACTTTCTTCATGCTCATTATAAATTATATAGAGGTAATTTATTTTGCATGTGAAATTCCATATTCTACCAATTTACTAAGCTATTTTGCTGGTATTGATTTATATTGAAGCTTATTTTTTAATGTCAGAGTTTCTTTGCATCTGAGGTAAAGAATCATACCTGAAGATTGGTACACTGTTGCGCCTGTCTACAATTATCTTCTATAAAATTACTGTACTTTTGTTATGTCGCATATCTCTAACATGATGTTATATTAAAGCAAATACAATTAGTGTATTAATACTTTTTCTCATCTTTAGTATAAAATATTTCATGTGTCTTATTCAGTAATATGATTGCTTTTGGACTGAACTATAATACAAATTATAATATGGCAAATAAAAGTGATCAGTGCTTCTTAATTATCGTGTTTTTAAAAAAATCAGAAAAAGTTGCTTCATCGTGTCAAAAACTAAAACCTCACCATTGAATGTAAACAAAAATTTATGATTAGTAGATAATGTGAAGAATAACAGACAACAGAAAAATAGTTCCTGAAAATAACACAAAAGTATATAAGAAGGAAGAAATTTAGAAAAGTAGTACAATGCAAGAGCAAATGAAAATTACTGGTGTACAACTAGAATGTGGACATGATTCTGCTCAAGTCAGTGAGTCACAGAAATAAATAAAAGGACATGAATCTAGTGAAAAGAGTTGTATGGAGAAAGGAGATAAAGATAAGGAAAGGTAAGAGGAGAGACTAATCAGAATGCATTATGCACCTTTAAAAATTGTCAAAATAAAGCTAATTGAATAAAAATAATCAACAAAATAAAAGAAGAGAAGGGACAGGACAAGTTCACTCTAAAATCTGAGTGCAATTTTCACTTCTGCCACATTTGTGACATCTCTAACATGGAAACAACTAAACATTTTATTAACTAGCAAATGAATGACCAAATTGTAATTCACCTGTAAAACAGAGCAGCACTAAATAAAATGCCATAAATGATTGAAAATGCCACAGAAAGAAGAGAAAGTTGACTGCAGAATTGCAAACAAGATGATAAATGCATACATATTGAACAGATATTCTAAAGGTAATATCATATTAAATGGTAAACACACACACGAACAAAAAACAGAAGCATCGTCTTCTAGCTCACTTTTCTATTGTGATTAAACTCTAACCAAAAGTAACTTGGAGTGTGTGTGGGGGGGCTATAGTTCATCTAACATGTCACATTCCATCACTGATAGGAAACAGATAAGAACTCAGTGTACTAACCATGAGCCAAAAACTGAGATAGAGTCCTTGGAGGAATGCTTAAAGCCTTGATACCAAGATCGTGCTCACCCTGCTTTTTCATATACCCCAAAAATCATCTGCCTGGGTGTGGTGATGACCATGGTGGCCTGGGTATTCCCATACCAATCATTAATCAAGAAAATGTCACACAGACACCCCTATAAATAATCTGATGGAGGCAATTCCTCAGTGGGGGTTCCCTCTTCCCTGGTTTATATAGTTTATGTAAAAATTAACCAGCACACATACTTACCAATATCAGGGAGAATATAAAAATGTTCTCTTTCATCAAGAATTTTCAATCATAGTACAATAACTAAAAGAATATATATACCAATATTAAAGTAGTTAGTAAGTTGTCTTTTTCACTGATGACATGATTATGTACATAAAAAAAATTGAAACGAATGACGATAAAACTCCTCAGGAAACTAATGTGTATTATAGCAGTTTTAGAATATAAGTACAATGTAAATCATTTTCCTACAGTGTCAGCAGTAAACAACTGAAATCTGAAAAATAAAAAAGTAGTCTGAGCTACCATAGCACTTTCCAAATGACATATTTAGATACAAATAAAAAATTTATACATGATTGAGACAATTACAAGATTGTAGTAAAAGAAATTAAAGAACAAAATAAATGGGTCTTTGTTTCTTTTCAATGGATATGTATCTACATTATTTTCAACATGTTATCTTCCAATTAAAAAATTAAACATAGTACTAATCAAAAGGCCAACAAATTTAAAATACATGGTTTTTAAGTTTATTCAGGAGGTAAAAGGCCCAGAATATCACAAACCTAGAAGGTTAAAAGTAGTTGACTTAAAATATTACCATGAAGTAATCAAATGACGGTGATATTGGTAAAAGACAGATAAATAGATCAATGGTTCAGAAGAGGCAGCAAATAGACTTATAAACAGTCAACTGATCTTATACAAAAAAACAAAAGCATCAGACTTAGGCAAAAGATAGTGTGATTGAACAATTGGATATTCTTGAATATTCATTTTTGAATAAAAAGAAATTTAATAAGTGCAGTTAAATAAAATAAATAGAATATAATAAAAAGAACAAATAAAAAGAATATTAATCCAGGTACAGACCTTGCATCTTTGACAAGACATAATGCAAAATGAACCATAGACCTTCTGACAGCTAACTTTAGATGCCAGATAGATGAAATTAAGGAATAAATATGTAGAGTCACAGTCTTTCCAATAATGAAAAGTTTTTGAGTCCGACTGGACTAAGTTGGGAAAATTATCCCATTATATGGGTCAGTGCAATGCAATCATCTGGGAACCAAGTGATAACAAAACCAGAAGGCTGATTGTTCCTTTCTCCCCCAAGAGCTGGACAAATTCTTGCTCTGATGCCTTAGGCTTCTTGACTATAGCATTGTACAATTTACATCAATGACCTCTTGGATTTTCTGTCTTTTGTTCTTTAATTGTGAATTAAGTCATCTTTCCAGACTCCAAGGTCGTGGGAATTAGACTGAGCCAACTATCATCCCAGGATTTCTAGATCACAAACAGCCTGTGATGACTCTTATTAGCCAGGGTAATTATGTGAAACACTAAATCCCTCATCATGAACCTGCTTCTATCTCTCTGGAGAATCTTGACTAATGTTTTTCTACAAATAAAATGCAAAACTATAAAACATTAAAAATAAGATTTTGGAAATTTTCTTGAATTTGATAATTTGATTTCTGAGATATAAAATGGACTTTATTAATATTAAATATTCTCTTCTATACAAAATTAGTCAGAAGAATGTATACAAAGCTATGCAATACAGAGAATATACGCAAAAAGACATCTCTCATAAACAACTATCACTAGGAATACAAAAATAAATCTGTGTGTGTGTGTGTGTGTGTGTGTGTGTGTGTGTGTGTGTGTGTGTGTGTGTGTGTATTGAGGCAGGGGCTTACTATGTATCTCTAACTGACCTGCAACTCAATTTGTAAACCAGGCTAGCCTTGAACTCACAGAGAGACAACTTCCTGCTGAGATTAAGGCATATGCCATCATAAGTGTGTATGAACAATTTTTATAATTTAACCAAAGGAGAATAGCACAATTGAAAACGTATAGAACACCTTAACAAATATTTCATGAGAGAAGCTATAGACATGTAAAATGAACATATGAAGTGATGTTTCACATTCTACAAAATCAGGACAATGAGAGCTAAAATGAGA
This sequence comes from Uromys caudimaculatus, assembly GCA_028551405.1. Lineage (NCBI taxonomy): Eukaryota > Metazoa > Chordata > Mammalia > Rodentia > Muridae > Uromys > Uromys caudimaculatus. The sequence continues at coordinate 34,080,399 of CM052722.1, read as the reverse complement.
TACCATTACATGTCTATTAAAATGGCTGGAACCACAATACTGACAACATCACACACTGGTAAGGATTCAAAGTAATAAGAAGTCTCCTCAGTTGCTGTTTTGGGATGCAGCATGACTCAATCACTTTAGAAAAAAGTTCAGCAGTTTCATAACAAAATTGTTAACATACTCCTATCACAGGAGCTAGTCATTGTAGTTCTTGTGTATTTGACAAAAAGCTGAAACCTTCCTTTGTGTCAAATCTTCATTCTATTATTTATAGAAGCTTCGTTTAATATTTCAAATATTTAAAAATCCTAAGATGTCCTTCAGCATGTGAATAGATGAGTAAACCATGGACCACCTGGAAATTGGTGCATTATTAAACTATAAAAGAAATTAATTATCAAGTTATAAAAAGACATAGAAGAATGTTAAATGCACAATGCTAGTCAAATAACTCTGAAAAACTTAAACAGCTGAAGATTCTAAATACATGTCATTCTTGAAAGACAAAAATATGAATGGTCAGTGGGTGCCAAGGTTGGAGGAAGGGAAGGATGAATGAGACGAACACATACCCATTGGATGGCGTTGAAATGACTCTGAGATAGTCTAATACATGTCCATGGGATTATCTATTTGTCCACAACCACGAAATTCACAACACAAAGAATGATCCCTAATTTTAACTATGGATCCTGGTAATAATGTATGAATGTAGATTCCTTGATATGGAATGGATAAAGAGGGAGTCCAGGCATGTGTGGGAGCAGAAGCACATGAGAAATCTCTCTGCCTTTCTGTCTCTCAGTTTTGCTGTAAAACCAAAGCTGTGCTAAAACTACAACATAATATTTGTAAATTTTTAAAAAAACACATGAGTAGTAGAAGAAAATACTTTGCAGTATGATCATGTCAAAATTCACCTCCTTTGGGTCCTTGTTTAGGAAGCTAACAGAGACTGTTTTTCTAAAATCAAGAGAACAACCCAAAAACTATGACACAGGGTACAGGGCACTAGGGATTGAATATGTTACAGAATAAAAGAGATGTTTTAGAGGAGCAACTGCTGTATATCAGGACCAAGATCAACAATTCTGGAGTTGCATCAACAGGCTAGATTTGTTGTCTTATTTTTACTTTCTTAAGGCTTAGACCCACCCATGTCTTTCTAAGGATTTATGCCATGATCTTTCTTCCTTTGACCTGCTGTGTAAATATTTTTACTCCTTGGTCCTGTGTGTTTTCTGAGAGCTTCATCTCTCTCTTTCTCTCTCTCTCTCTCTCTCTCTCTCTCTCTCTCTCTCTCTCTCTCTCTCTCTCTCTCTCTCTCCCTCCCTCCCTCCCTCCCTCCTTCCCTCCTTCCCTACTTCCCTCCTTCCTCCCTCTCATCTCCTCTCAATGCTTGCTTATAATGCTACTAAACACAATCACAAATCTGTTTCCCAACCTGATAGACATTGTTTTCTACACATTGCTTGCTAAAATCAAACCAATTCCCACAAGCCTTTAAGGGAAATACTGGTTAAATAAAATCCAGTAGCACTCAGCCCCTACTCAGAATAATCAAGACGAGAAAGAGAAACAGCAGCCTGAAGCACTCTCCTCAGAGGACCGCTAGTCCTTTTGCCTGCATAAAATAATAACCAACACTAATGGAATGTTTACCGTGTGCTAGGAATAATTTTATGTGATCTACAAGCAGAACATCTTTTAATATTGCATATAAATATTTGATAGGGAAGTTGAGTCTTAGAAAGACATTGTAATTTATTCACATTCACATGCGCTCAAATATGAACAGGAAATTAAACACCTGTCTAACTCAGGTGTCTGCCTCTGAAACATATTCTCTGCCTGTCTAACAACCACATCACAATCAAAATGTCAATGTATTAAATCATAGAGATCAATTCCTCCAAACATGTCTCTTTTTCTTTTCTACCCAAATCCATAATGGCAGTGGTCACAATGGAATACTATTCAGCTCTTAAGAATGAGGACATCATGAGATTTGCAGACACATACATGGAACTAGAAAACATCATTGTGAGTCAGGTAACTCAGCCCCCAAAGGGTATTGTGGTATGTACTCACTAATAAGTGCATATTAGCCAAAACTTACAGAATACCTAGGATACAATCTGCAGAACTAAAGAAGGTTAACAAGCAGAAGGGCCCAGGTGAGGATGCTTCAGTCCCACTTGGGAGAGAGAAGAAAGCAATCAGGGGAGGCCGAGGGAGGGAGGGATCTTGGTGGAAGAGATTAGGAGAGGGGAAAGTGGAACATGATCAAGTATAGGTGGGAGACAGGAGAGAAGCCCTGAGGGCCAGCAGAATGAATGGAAATATACACCCTCCAGGGAGGGGTAGTTATTTATTTATTTATTTGATAAAGTCTCACTACCTAACTCAGACTGTCCTGGAACTTGCTAAATAGACCAGATTGGCCTCAGAATAGTACACGTACACCTGCTTCTGCCTCCCAACAATTAGAATTGAAGGTATATGCCGGCTTATCTGGCATAATAGATCCTAGTGATTTTGATAATAGGAGCAATTCTTATAAAACATAACCTTGATGAATCATATAGATTGAAAATACTGGTTTTCTTTGAGAAGGAAAACAATTTTCATTCATTCTCATTAACAGTTAGCTAACAATAAACTGTGGAATGAATTCACTCACATTTCTAATTAAAGGATCTACTAGTCTCTGTTCAGCGATTAGTCACAATTCTGTTAATTTTCCCAGCCCACAGAATTTGGGTAGTGAAATCAAGTGTAAATAATGCAAAAATAAGCAAGGCATCCTTCAAACAACATTCTGCTTTTGCTACCAAAATTGTTACAAACCTGCCATATCTCTGCATTGTGAAGCATTTCTGTGAGTAAATCTATATCCATAGATTATGGTTCTGACTCCCTTAATCATAATTTGCTAGGACATCTAGGAAGTAAAGAAATTCTTTACAAGGTTAAAATCATGACCACAAACTACACTGGAAGAACCTCAGAATGTTACTAAATGAAATAGTTCTGTTAATAAGAATTATATTGTTACAGATTAAATAACTATAGTGACAGGATAAATAAAGATTAAGTCAATATTTTCCAAGCTCTGACCACAAGTATGTTAATGTCTTTCCCCGTCTTCTATGACTCATGCAAATAAAACAACAAAACAGACTCAAAATTAAAGCAAGCGGGATGATTCTAAGCTGACAAGAATCGAAGGAAAATCCATTTCCCTTTGAGGACTCACAAGTTTCTCAGTGGTCTTTCTTCAAACATATTCTTCTAGAGAGCTAGTAAACAACTCGTATTTTATGGCTATAGTTTTCAATCAATGGTTCTTGGACATACACCATCAGAATCATCTAAAAATCTGTTAGAAATGTAAATTTCTAGGTTGTGTACCACACTTGAATTGGAAATTCTCTCTGAACTCCAGGAATTTTTGAGGTGTGTATTTCATCAACTATCTCTACCAAGCAAATATAACCCAATTGCCTTTTCATTGTATATATATGCACATATTTCTTAGATGGAAACTGTAGGCTTCAGAGTACATTTTTCATGAAAGTTTAGTGGTAGTAAAACTGTCTCATCACTTCATTAGTGCTTATTGCTTTAAAACTTAACATTTTTTTTTTTACCATACTTTGTATGATAACACACTTAAAATAATACATAATTGGTGGTCTTTCAAACTTATCAATGAAATACGCAGATTTTCTTCATTACCACAAACCTAAATATCCAACAATTTAATCACTCTACATTTTTACATCCATTTTCATCTGCCTTCGTTTCTCTTAACTCTGCATGCACAATGTCAACTTAAAGGCCACTTTCTTTTTTTTTTTTTGGTTTTTCGAAATAGGCTTTCTCTGTGTAGCCCTAGCTGCCCTGGAACTCACTCTGTAGACCAGGCTGGCCTCGAACTCAGAAATCTGCCTGCCTCTGCCTCCCGAGTGCTGGGATTAAAGGCATGTGCCACCAGTGCCTGGCTAAAGGCCAATTTCTTTTACAAAGCCATCCTCCTCTCTAAGCAGTCCACGTGTGTTTTCAGAGTACTTCTATTATAAGTACACTACTATTTTAACAATTTCCTTATAGAATCTTCTGCTGCTTCTGATGATAATCTCTTAGAGTCTTATACCTTCATCAGTGCAGGATACTATGCAAGGCATACACAGTTGGCACTCAAAGAAAGATTATCTTACCAGCAATATATCTCTAGTGAGATGGTACATGATTGCAAACTATATTCTCCAAAGTGAAAATAAAGAAAAAAATTGCATTTTTCTTTTTAAAATTAAATATGTATTTATTATATGTTAGCATCTATTTATTTATATGTGCATATGTTTAAGTACACACATGCCACAGGCACACATGTAGAGATGAAAGAGACTATGTGCAATGGTTCTCTTCTTATACTTTGTGAGATATGGGGATTAAACTCAGGTTATCGAGCTTGGCACACAGCAATTTTACCCATTGAGCCATTTCCACAAACTCTGAATTTGTATTTCTCTATAAGAAAGATATATATGGCCCCAAGGCAGAATAAATATAAGTAATGCATTTATCCATCAACTATAAGCAATGTGTTCTTTTTTCCATTTTGTTAGCAGCAATATTGCTAATTGATAATTACATTCTCAAGTTAATTGGGCTTGCAACTGATACTACTCCTTACTATAAAAGAAGAACAACTGTCGATTTCAATTATTGATTAAGGTACTTTATAACACATAACATAGAAAGTAAAATATATGCATCTTTTAAAATTAACTGAAGGTTTGAAATCACAGTAACTGAGTTAAATAACAACAAAACATTTCTAAGAAAGATTAGCTTTTCAATTAAAATTGTGAGACCTATAAAATCTTATTTTTCATTAACTTCATGATATTCCCTGTTTGTCGTATGCTTTGCAAAAATGAGATTTAAGAACACATTCAAGGAAGTGGTTCTCAGAGAACTGAACCATTAGCACAATATCTCTATTCAAAATACAGACACATTCTACAAGTTTACTTAACAGTAAGTATAGCAATTTTGGAGTATACACACATGTAAAACCACATTGTGAATGTCTTCTATACTTTTATATTAATTAATAAAATAAACTCACACATAACTTGCTGATGACTAGTGGAAATTAATGTAATAGTCACAATTAAAATACTTGCTTTGAGTTATTTAGGTGAAAACTATATGGCTTCACTCACCATAAACTAGCATGTAAAACTAATATCAGTATATTAATATTACTTTGAATATATTGACATTCAAACACATGTAGTTAACAGAAAAGCCTCATGAAGAATATTTCTGTCTTGATGTAATTAAATAGATTAAATATTGGAAAGTGGATTGAAATGGCTGTTACAAGCATTCCATATCTTCTTTACAAAGGTTTCAGTGTCTTCGAACCCCTTTCTCATTTTTTCGTGGGTCCTATTCTTTTTGTAGTGGCTTCTAAGAAAAATACAACTTTCTATACACACAGCAGTTATAAAAAAAAAAAACCAACCCAGAATATCTGGAAGCATCATGGATTTTGGCAGTCTAGTTCCTAGTTGATTTACCTGGAACAAGCCACCTAAACCTTTATTTTTGTTGTTGTTGTTTTAATATTCAATCAATTAGGTTATCTCAATATCATTTATATAGAGCTATTCAGAAATAAAATATTCTGAATTCTCACAATTTCTGCTTCTTGTACCAATACTATTTACTCTGAAACATTTGACCAGATCCAAGTACTAGCAAAGCCTGGTACACACTTTACTATACTTTATCCTCTCTAGTGGTCTGATTTTTCTCACTAGCAAACAATAGGAAAAAAAAAAAAACAGGAAGCTAGGGGACACAGAACCTAGTTTCATCTTTGATGACAAACCTATAACATAACAATGCTGCCTTAGTAACTCTGCTAATATAGGTATTGTAAATGAGGATGCAGTGAAACTACTGATCCTGGCCACTCAGTGGGTTGAAAGAATGGTTTACTGAAGGAAAATGAACTGCTGGTCTGCCTCTGAGAATAGAGGGCAGCAGCTTGGTGGGAAAATAAGTAGATCTATATGACAGTCAGCAAGATGGGGATCTTTGAGCTGTTAGAATTAAACTGAAACCAGATGTCCTTGCCACATATAGCTGAGTGTTGGGAGCAGATAAGGGAGGTAGTGATTTTCCTGGTAAATAGATAACAGCCTTGAGAGATTCCAGAGAAATGCTTAGTTTAGGTTACTGTTTACCTCATTACAATCCTTCTGCTTATCCAATCAGAATCCTGCCTTGATTACTCTTAAGTTCTTATATTAGGGCATAATCAGAGGCACTACCTTTTTGGGGGCCCAATCTGGACCTAGCAGGTATCTTATGAAGTAGTTATATAAAAATTTACTGATTACAAATGTTGAAGTCATTCACATTTAATATTGGTATGAATTTGAATACAGATGACGGCAAGATAATAAAACATAAATAACTATGTAAAAAATGTAAAACCATGCTAAAGAAATGAGCAGATACTTAAAAATTATCCCCATTCGAAATGTTAGCTGTGAAAATCTAAGTTCAGACAGTTTCAATCTCCATCAGAACATTTAGGATCAAACATATTTCAAAGTTCTCAATTTTTTATACTCTGGAATGTTTCCATGGACATTACTGGTGCGAACTTCATATCTAAAATTTCAAAATGAAATTGTCACCAAAGTCTGAAATATTTCGAATGTCATGTCAGACGTCAGAGGTCACAGCAGCACCTGACTAAGGAACTGATACAAATTTTCCAGATGTAAACAAGGAAAGTAAGACTGTCAGGTCAGTCAGACAGAGGAAAGATTTGATGACTTTCATCAATGACAGGGTGTGGAAATTACACTGTGGATTTCAACAGTGTAATCTGTCCTGTGATGTGTTTAAAAAAATCCTTGCTAAATGTCTGTAGAGGACAGACACCAAGGACATAGTTTTTAATCACTGCAAAACTTGTTTCCAAGAAAGATATAGAATGTAGACCTTTATGAAAACAGGACCACTCGGCCCTTAAGTTTTTTGCTTTGAGAAGAATGGATAAGAGGACACATTTATACTCTGTTGAATTCTGTTAGGAGTAGAAGCAAGAAGAACAAAGCAAAATGGTGTCAGATTGAGTGGGAGGGATACTAGCTGATATAGAAAGAGGTCCGTAAAGAAACAAAGAAGGAGGATTCACTACACATTATAATGTAGAATTAAAATTCATGCTTACTTATTTCATTAGCATGACAAAATTATAAGCACAATGATTATAATTTAAATGTCATGTTCTCAAGAGGACCAGATGACAGCACTGGAAACAAGTAAATAGGTGGGAGAGATCAGTACATAAATTACATAAATACAATCCTTTCAGTTCAGAACATATACTCAGCAATAAGAAAATGCCAGTATTTCTGTTTTATTATTTACAATGTCCTTATGAGATATGTTTTATTATATATAGATATGGACTATAAATGAAGTAAGGTTCATAAAATTAAAATTTTATGTTTAATTTTCTTTTCAAAATCAGTTGTATATAATATTTTCCCTTATCATATGGAATGATGTGGGAAAAGCCTGTATTACAGATTGCACAATTTAAATTTAAGTGTTTTAAAAGTGATTCTGTGTAGGGATCATGTGATATACACGTACCTGGAGGTCAATTGTGGGGTCCAGCTCTCACCTTCTACCTTTTCTTGGGCACTGGAGACTGAATGCAGTGTGTTAGGTTCCTGGTTTGGGGCAATAAGCTTCTTTACCTGCTGAACCTTCTTACAATGCAGAGGTTCACAATGTTCATCTTATTTTTAATTATGTCATGATATTCATACTAAATTATGAAGCATCTTTATAAGAACCATGAAAAACCATTGACTGCTACTTTACCATATCATTGTTATCCTTATAGAATGAGCCTTAGCTTTTAATGTAGACATCTGTGCCAGTAATGGAGAAATAAATGTGTTATGTATTCACACAACAAAGTGTTTACACACACCTAGCTTGTGATGGTCAAACATAAAGCCACATATTAAACTTGGAAAAACTAAACAAAGAAATGTACCTAGAATGTAGATATCATGACAGTCATTTTATCCAATGAAGGATCAAAATCATCAGATAACTCATTGGAAGATAACCATAATATTTTCCAAGGACCTATTAGTAAATATTTTTATTCCATTATTTTTTTTGTCCTCACATACATAAAATATGCATTTGGTGATGACTTTAAAACTGTGCTTTCTTTTCATAAGCCTAAGTAAATGAACAAGTTTTTTATAAGGTGAATTATATTTGTCATGAGTAAACACTAGACATTTCTTTAGGATTATAACATATCTACAAATTACATGGAAAGAATATTTACCTTGAAATAATCTTATCTTCAAATGGCTTTGTATTTGTGTTAAGATAAATACTGTTTGCTTATCTACATAGAATGGATGTGATAAATCACATTCTAGTAGAAATTTTTAGAATCGCAGGTTAATAGAAGAGCTATTTAGAAAAAGAGATAGAGATTAGTTTAAAATGGTACCAAGAAAGTGAAAAATCGGTGGGATTTACTCCAAACACACATCTGGCTTCTAGTGACACCAAAATGAGAAGGACATATTTAACCACATGTATTTCTTTAAAACAGCCTGTCTGTGACTTTACAAAGCAACAAAGACATACTTTTCTATGACTGTAAAATGTACTTGCATGTCTCACTGATAAACCTTTGTACTCATGTACATTGTGTTGCTATGTACTCATATTGGTGTATTGAAGACATGGGCAGACAATATTTTTTTACTTTTTGTTGTTTTCCATATTTTCTTCAATATATTTTTTCCATTAAGAAATTTTTTTCTTGTTCTAAAACTTAACATAGAACTAATTATCTGCACCACTACGCAAGAACATTTGGCCCTTGATTTAGTATACTAGTAATGAATGCTGAGATTACAGGTAAATGCATAGTCCTTTCTTCAATAGGCTCACATTTTAGCTCTTTGTGAAGAAATGCTTCCTTCTAAGCTAAAATCAGCATGCCCAAATCATTTACATGGTATGCCCAGTTCTACTCCATTAGCACATACTTAGCATCATACAAATGACCATGTCTATTCCATGAGCTCATAGGACTCAATTTCAGTTAATTCTGTGTCACCTACAAGGCTGAACATCTGCTGAAATCCATTAGTGGAACAATAAGCTTGTATCAAAATATTATATATATGTATGTATAAATATATAAATAATTTATATTGCAAAATTACTTTAAATTTTTTCTGTCTCTTCATTTTCATTTATTTCAAAACTGATAAGGCTCAGTGTATCTGGTTTTATGTGGAGGTCCTTGATCCATTTGGACTTGAGCTTTGTACAGGGAGCTAGGAATGGATCAATTTGCATTCTTTTACATGTAGACCGCAAGTTGAACCAGCACCATTTGTTGAAATGCTGTCTTTTTTCAACTGTGTGATTTTAGCTCCTTTGTCAAAAATCAAGTGACCATAAGTATGTGGGTTCATTTCTGGGTCTTCAATTCTATTCCACTGATCTACCTGCTTGTCACTGTACCAAAACCATGCAGTTTTTATCACTACTGCTCTGTAGTACAGCTTGAGGTCAGGAATGCTGATTCCCCCAGAAGTTCTTTTGTTGTTGAGAATAGCTTTTGCTATTGTGGGTTTTTTGTTGTTCCAAATGAATTTGAGAATTGCTCTTTCTAAGTCTATGAAGAACTGAGTTGAAATTTTGATGGGGATTGTCCACATAAAACCAGATACACTGAGTCTAATAGAGGACAAAGTGGGGAAAAGTCTCCAACACATGGGTACAGGGGAAAAGTTCCTGAACAGAACACCAATGGCTTATGTTCTAAGATCAAGAATCACAAATGGGACCTCATGAAATTGCAAAGCTTCTTTAAGGAAAAGGACACTGTCAATAGGGCAAAACGGCAACCAACAGATTGGGAAAAGATCTTTACCAATCCTACATCTGATAGAGTGCTAGTATCAAATATATACAAAGAACTCAAGAAGTTAGACTACAGAGAACGAAATAACCCTATCCAAAAATGCGGAACAGAGGTAAACAGAGAATTCTCAACTGAGGAAATTTGCAGGGCTGAGAAGCACCTAAAGAAATGTTCAACATCCTTACTCATCAGGGAAATGCCAATCAAAACAAGTCTGAGATTCCACCTCACATCAGTCAGAATGGCTAAGATCAAAACTCAGGTGACAGCAGATGTTGGCAAGGATGTGGAGAAAAAGGAACACTCCTCCATTGCTGGTAGGATTGCAAGCTGGTACAACCACTCTGGAAATCAGTTTGCCAGACCCTCAGAAAAATGGACAAAATAATACCTGAGGACTCAGCTATACCACTCCTGGGTATATACCCAGAAGATGCTCCAACATGTATCATGAAAGGTTTTTTAGTATCATTATGGTATTTAAAAGCAAACCATTCCAAATTATACTTGAACATATAGGCAAGATAGATGCTTTTGAGTTTGCACTGACATTTTAAAAAATATTTTCACACTGAATTAATATTTAATAAAATTCCATTATAGAACTTTAAAAAAAAACATAAAGTAGAACATGTATTGTTAAAGATTAAGTTATTTTAACTAAGTGAAATTAAGTGTAATGTTAAACAATATCATATAAAACACAGTAGAATACCTAATCAAACTAACTGAAAATGAATCTATAAATATTTAAGTATGATAAGTCATTCTCAGGATATTTCCAAGATGGATATACATGGTTTATTTAGTATATCTACTGGCACTATGGAAATTTATTAATGTTTGAAAAATACAATAGATTTTCAAACGAACATGTATGTACAAATCACAATTATAAATATATTTTCTGGAATCAGAAATTTTAAAATGATCTAAATATATAAAGCAGCAGAGGCTTTCCCCCTGTTTTCTTCTGTATCCTTTTTATTTATTCTTTAATGTTTTCCTACAGTCCAGTCTTTATCCCCCTCCTGGTCTGCCCTCTGACTGTTCCACATCCCATATCTCCTCTCCCTCTCCCCATCTCCAAGAGGATGTCCCCACCCGACCCCCACCCTACCAGACTTCCCCACTCTCTGGGGCCTCAAGTCTGCATCTTCTCTTACTGAGTTCAGACCAGGCAGTCCCCTGCTGTATATGTGCTGAGGACCTCATATCAGCTGGTGTATACTCCCTGGTTGGTGGTTCGTGTCTGAGAAATCTCAGGAGTCCAGGTTAGTTGAGACTTCTAGTCCTCCTACAGGGTCACTCTCCTCCTCAGCTTCATTCAGCTTTTCCCTAAGTCAACTACAGAGGTCAGCAGCTTCTGCCCATTCTTTGGGTGTAAATATTTACATCTGACTCTTTCAGCTGCTTGTTGGGCTTTTCGGTTAGTTTGATTAGGTATTCTACTGTGTTATTATACCATAGATGGAGAAATTAAGATATTCTATGACAAAACCAAATTTAAACAATATTTTTCCATTAATAATCCTGACCTACAAAGGATATTAGAAAAGAAACTCCAAAACAAGGAGGGAAACTAAACCCAAGAAACCAGAAGAAATAAATCAGTTTACACCAGAAAAACCAAAAGAAGGAATAATACACACACACACACACACACACACACACACACACACACACACACCACTATTATCGACATCAAAATAAGAGAAATTAACAATCATTGATCATTAATATGCCTCAGCATCAATGGACCCAATTCTCCAATAAAGAGACACAGCCTAATAGTGAATGCATAAATAGGATCATTCTGCTGCACACAAGAAACATACCACAGCAACAAAGATAAGACACTTCCTTAGGGTAAAGTACTAGAAAATGGTTTCCAAGCCAATGGACCCAAGACACAACCTGGAATAGCCATTCTACTATCTAATAAAATAGACATTCAACCAAAAGTAATCAAGAAAATGGGAATGATACTCTATAATCATGAAAGGAAACATCAACTAAAATGATGTCTCAATTCAAAACATATATGCCCCAAGGGCAAGGGTATTCATATTCCTAAAAGAAGCACTACTAAATGCTTAAATCACACACCAAAACCCACACATTATTAGTTGGAGACTTCAACACCCTGCTGTTACCAATTGTCAATTTATCAAGATAAGAACTAAATAAACAATGAAACTATGAAATGTTATGTATCAAATGAATCTAACAGATATATACAGAATATGTCATTCAATCACAAAAGAATGTACTTCTTCTGAGCACCTGATGGAACCTTTTGCAAAATTGACCATATATTCAGTCACAAAGCAAGCCTCAATAGATACAAGAAGATTGAAATAACAGCTTGCATCTTATCAGATCAAAGTGGATTAATTCTGGATTTCAACAACAACAGAAACAACAGAAAGCCTGACCACTGGGTCAGGGAGGAAATAAAGAAATAAAGATTTTCTAGAATTCAGTGACAATGAAAGCACATTACCTAACTTACATGCAATGAAAGTGGTGCTAAAAGGAAAATTCTCACTGTGAAAGCAGGGCTAAGAGAAATGTTCATAGCACTAAGTACCTTCATAAAAAAATTGGAGAGATCTCATACTAGCAACTTAAAAGCACACAGAAAAGCTCTACAACAAAAAGAAGCAAACACATCCAAGAAGACTAGATAGCAGGAAATAATCAAACTCGGGGATGGAATTAACAGATGAGAAAAATGAGAACACAACAGAGAATCAAGGAAACCAAGAGCTACCTTTTTGAGAAAATCAGCAATGTAGAAAAGGCCTTAGCCAAACTAACTGAAAGGCAGAGAGATAGTACCCAAGTTAACAAAATCAGAAAGAAAAAGTGGGGCATAACAATAGACATTGAGGAAAACCAAAGAATCATTAGATCTTATTCCCAAAGCTTTTATTCCACAAAATTGGAAAATCAAAATGAAATGGATGATTTTCTTGATAGATTACACTTACCAAAGTGAAATCAAAATTAAGCAACCTATTTCAATAGTCCTATAATTTGCAAAGAAATAGTAGTTACCAAAATCTCCCAACCAAAAAAAAAGCCCATGTGTAGAATTCTAACAGATGTTCAAAGAAGAGCTAATACCAATTCTCCTCAAAATATTCTATAAAATAGAAATAGAAGGAACACTGCTGTACTCATTCTATGAAACCACAGTCATCCTGACACCTAATCACACAAAGGTTCAACAAAGAAAGAGAATTTCAATTCCCCTTTTAAACATTGATGAAAAAATACTCAATAAAATACTCACAAGCTGTATCCGAGAACACATCAAAAACCATCAACCACAGTAGGCTTCATCTCAAGGATGTAGGGATGCTTCAACATACAAATATCCACAAATGTAATACACCATATAAACAAAAGGTAAGTAAAATTCACATAAGTGCTTCAAAAGCCTTAGGCAAAATGTAATACCCCTTCATGATAAAAGTCTTGGAGAGATCAATGATTCAAGGCACATATCTAATCATAATAAGGTAATATACACCAAATCTAATTAAATGCAGAGAAACTTAAAGCAATTCCACAAAATCAGGGACATGGCAAGCTGTCCACTTTCTCTGGGTCTCTTCAATATAGTACTTGTAATCTTAGTTAGAACAATAGGCCAAGTGGAAATCAAGGGGATACAAACTGGAAAAAAAAGGATCTCTATTTGCAGATGATATGATACTATACATAAGTAACACCAAAAACTCTACAAGAGAACTCCTACATCTAATGAACACCTTCAGAAAAGTGGCTGGATACAAATAATAAATGGGCTGAGAAAAAATTAGGGAAATAATGCCCTTTAAAATAGCCACAAATAACACAAAATATCTTGGTGTAACATTAATCAAACAATTGAAATACTTATATGAGAAGTTCTTCAAGTCTCTGAAGAAAGAAATTGAAGAAGATATCAGAAGATGGAAAGGTCTCCCATGCTGCTGTTTCAGTAGGATTAATATAGTAAGAATGGCCATCTTACCATAAGCAGTGTGCAGATACAATGCAATTCCCATCAATGTTTCAACACAGTTATTTACAGACCTTGAAACAGCAACGTTCAACTTCTTAGGGAAAAGCCAAAAAAAAAAAAAAAAAAACCAGGATAACTAAAACAATCTTGTACAATAAAAGAACTTCTGGAGGTATCATCACCCCTGATTTCAAGCTGTAATTCAGAGCAATAGTCATAAATACTGAATGTTATTGACATCAAATTGATCAATGGAATAGAATCTAAGATCCAGAAATAAACCCACACACCTAAGAACACTTGAATTTCTGTAAAAAAAAAAAAAACAAAAAAACAAAAAAACAAACAAAAAAAAACATACAATAGAAAAAAGAAAGCATCTTCAAGAAATGGTGCTGATCTAACTGGATATCTGCATGTAAAAGAATGCAAATACATTCATATTCATCACCCTGAACAAAACTCAAGTCCGAGTGGATCAAAGACTTCAACATGAAACCAAAACACACTAAATCTAGTAGAAGAGAAAGAGGGGAATAATCTTGAAATCATTAGTAAAGGAGACACCTTTCTGAACAGAACATCAATAGCTCAGACACAAAGATCAATAATTAATAAATGGTACCTCATGAAACCAAAAAATTTCCATAAAGCAAAGGGGACTGTCAATAGGACAAAACAGCGGCCCCCAGAATGGGAAAAGATCACCACCAACCATGCATCCAAAGAGCATGCATGGACTGGACTTAGGCCCCTACATATTTGTAGCAGATGTGTAGCTTTGTTTTCATGTTTATTCCTCAACAATTGGAGCAGGGCTGTCTTTGACATGGAGTTGATAGCCTGCCTTTGAATCTCTTTCCCCTAGCTGAGCTGTCTTGTCTGTGCTCAATGTGAAAGGATGTGCTAGGTGCAGATGATACTTGATATGCCAGGGCAGGTTGGTACCGGGGGCAGGCTCTCCTCCTCTGAGGAGAAGAGGGTGGAATGGAAGAATGGGGTGGCAAGTTAGGACTGGGAAGAGAGGAGAGAGAGGGCTTGTGATTGGGATATAAAATAAATAAGTAAATTAATTAATGGGGGGGAAGAATATTGAGGAAAAATAAATAAAAATCTCTTCTATATCCTCCTGTTAAAATGTAAAGTGTCCATTATCACAGTTTTGCTACTTCTAAAGCATTTTCATATAAGGGATCACAGATTTCTTTCTGTTTGCCCAATTCCTGACTTTGCTATATTGAGTAGACCCACAGGATTTACTTACATATATATGATGAAATATAAGAAAATTGAATAAAACCATTTGGCTCATTTTTTCAAATCTAGTATGATTAAAGTAAATTCAAGTTTGTTGTGGGCTATCATGACGTTTGTATTTTGATGTTAATTTTGTTTCCTCAAGTGGGGTTGTCCCCAGTGAGCAGTCAATCATGTACTCAGATGATCTCATGTGAACCTTCTCCTTATTTTAACTAGTCAGTAAAGACTAGAGTCTGTGGTTGAGCAGGGGAAGGGAAAGGTGGGACAGAAGATCTTAGAGAGGAAGGCAGGTGGAGAGAGAAGAGAACTGGGAAGAGAGAGTTCAGAAGTGTTGTGGATAGCCCTGGGGCTGTTCGTATTCTGCTAATTCTGCCCTCCTGGGAAGGGCTTCAGACAAGGAGTGAGTTACATATGTGACTTCTTGTAAACCAATCCCCTAATGAATAAAGGAGACAATCACTGGGTGCATAAGCAGGACTTCTGGGTAGGAGAGGGGAAGAGTGGAGGAGGAGAGAGAGAGGGTTCTTTTTGGAGCAGGGACAGCAGATAGGTAAGATGTAGCTACTAGAGTCTCCTGGTATCATGCCGGATCCACGAGGTTTCGCCACCAGAGGAATCAGATTTGCCACCAGAGAAATCAGATTTTGATAAGGCTTAGAAGATTAGGTATTAGTTGTTGAGCCCAGAGATTGAGTTACTATTGTTTCTGAGCTAAGTTTGTGTTGCATTTTCCTTCATGTGGCAGCTTGTCTGGGTTCCAAAGAGAAAGGTACAGTGGCAAAGTATGGGTTTGCGTAATGTGCACCACAGAGGCCATGGGGGTATTGAAGCATGGGGTTGGCATGGCAGTGACCCACCAGTGGGGACCTAGCAAGCTCTGAGTCAGAGCTCCACGAGATAAAAGCAGGTTGGACATTGCTTGCCCCAGTCCGATGGGGATGTGGGAACCAGGGAACAGCACAGGAACATGGACTTTCCTTCTTTTTAATATTTCCCGCAACACAGAAGGAGAAGACATCATGGTAAAACAGAACCATGTGGCCAAGAGAAACCGCAAGTAACAAATGATCTTATTGCTTGGAAACGAGTTGTATAGTGGTAGATCTGCTCAATCGAGGCACATAACTTATAATTATAATAAGTGGATTGTATGTTTTATATATGGGCTTACTGGGGTTGGAAATTCCAACAACGAAGTTTTCTAACCTCTTTAAATTGCACTTGAAATGGTAAATTTCCAATGTTGGAGTCTTACTTTGTATTTACATTTATAATTATCCAAGGTTATACTATCAGCCATGATTTTAACTCAAGCATAAATAAATAGTGAGAGTATATGTTGATGTCTATAGAAAAGAGAATGATCCATTATTTTACCAAATTTTAAAATATGGTCTAGTTATAGCCTGAATAAGCCCACACTCAACTATCTTAGCTTTATTATACTAAGTAAATAAAGATGAAATACGATTGTTTTATCAAAAATAAAGACTCTCATATTTTCTAATGGTTGATATAGATAATATAATTGAAGGAGTATACTGTAATGAGTCCCTAATTAAAAATCAAATACATGTGGCTCATAAATTTAATTCCCACCTTTTTATCATATGTTCTGAATCAAACACGACATAAGACTTTCAGATTTTAATATCCACAATTAAAGTGACACATAAGAAAATTGATATCCACATTTCAAAGTATAGTTCTAGAATCCATTTCAAGAAGTCAATAAATACTTCATTTTAAAATAAATATTCTTACCTTAGAAAATTGTGCATTTATCCATTTTGTGAATGTTTTCTTTTGAACATCTTCTCTTTCATCTAAAGTGTAAAATAAAAAAATAAAAGTCATAACTAGGCTTATATTTTACAACCAAAATTACTTTCAAGTGTTATTTTAAATTTAATTTTTTAATTATTGTTAAATGAAGTTGAACCTGAGTAAAGTTGGTATTGAGCATTCAATTAAAAAGCATATCTAAATTAATAGATATGTTCAGGTCCATACTCATTCAAAAATAATAACACTACTAAAATCAGTTTCACTGAATAAATGAAATATTATTAATCCCTTGATAATCATTAGTCACCGTGGTATAGTTAAAGGAAACCGTAGGGTATTAATTATTTAGCAAATATAATCCTTGTCCTTTCTCTCTTTTTATTTCTCTTCCACATTTACACCAAAATGATTATTTATTCCTTTACAACTACTATATTCTCTAACTTGAGTCTGACCCTCATAGCAGAAACCAACAACCAAGAGTGTGGGCTAGTTACTGAAGTTGTTTGAATAAGTTTGGCCCACATAGATTCATGTATTTGAATGTTTGGCCCACAGAGAGTGACACTATTAATAGGTAGGTCCTGATTCGAAAAGGTATGGCCTTCTTGCAGGAAATGTGTCACTGTGGAGGTGGGCTTTGAGTGTTCCTCGAACTTAAACTCTTCCCAGTATGCAAGAGACAATCTCTTCTGGACTGCCTTCAGATCAAGAGGTAGAACGCTCAGCCCCTTCTCCAGCACCTTGTGTGCCTGCACACTGCCATGCTTCCTGCCATGTTCATACTGAACTGAACCTCTGAATCTGTAAGCCAACCCCAATTAAATATTGTTCCTTATAAGAGTTGCCTTAGTCATAGTATCTCTTCACAGAATGAAACCCTAACTAAGACTGTCATCTTTGTATTTTATTTGCTATACCAATTACAAACTCAGGAAAACACTATTTGAAAATATAAATGCGTTAAGGGAGGGCCAATCCTAAAAAGTCTAAAATTTCTCATGCCTCTTTCTAAATTCAGGAAATTGAAAATACAAATGACATGTCTTGGCTTACAAATATAAATTCAATTAGAGAAATCTCCACAGATTTATGCCAAGATGTTGAGACATTACTAAGAAATAGCTTTATAAAAGCCGCCATTATATAATTATTTGTTTTCCTAAGATGAAAATTACTCGAGTCAAATTGACAGAAAATGTCTATCTTCATTATTAAAATATTTTCTTTATATCTGTTATTAGTTAATATTCAATAAACCTATAAATATGTAAAGCATTGATATTTCAAATATTATTTGCTTAGATCAAAAAGACTTATGAAAATGCCTCAAAATAAAAACTTTTCTTATATAATTTTCAGTCATAAATGGTCATGCATTCTCTTAATAACATGAAATAATGCAGAATTGCTTTTCCATGACAAATATATACATACGCTAAAAGATGGCTACCTTTAAATCAAAATGAATCTATAAGATGAGTTTTTTACTAATATTCAAAAGAGCAGAGCACTGCTATCCTTGATAGGAAATTTTATTCTCCTTCATAAAATAACTTCTTTTTATTTAATTATGTTATTCCCACAGGCTACTATACATATGGTCAATTTCAGCATTATCCATATGGCATCATACAAATCATAAATATATAATGTAGAAGCCTCTCCTTTGCTGACAAATTTGAATAAATAAAAGTAGACTAATACTTTTCAAGCATAACAGATCCTATCCTCATCAATACCATACCAATATTTTCAAATTAATAAAAGAAGAAATAGAATATTTTTAATGGAACATTTTAACTGGTTTGGCACAAAGGTCGAGACAAATCTTTCTCAGGGGTATGTAGGGTTATTCCTAAAAGTAAATGAACTTATTTGCAATTCCAATTTCTTTTTACATTCAAGTCCATGAATATTCTCTGTCAAACAGAAGAGAGAAAATGGGTCTATTATGCATATTCTGTTCACAACAAAACTCATGGTGGAGCGTACTACATTTATGTGGCTATGGTGGGAACTGGTGTTTAATGGGAGGTGCTTGAAATTGCCCAAATGAATCAAAGCTATCTGATGGAAGTGGGTTCTTGCTCTCACAGGAATAGGTTAACAACTGAAGTTAGTTATTAAAAAATGATAATAAAAGTGAATGAATGAATAAATAAATAAATAAATAAATAAATAAATAAATAAATAAATGGAAAAAGAAAGAACTGGTTGTGATTATGACTTTTCTTGGGAAGATGTAAAGAAACTCTTATTCATTCTATAGGAAGATACAGTACTGGTAGATCAAAAAAGAGTTTTTCTCCTATAGAGTTGGGTAATCAGTAACTTTGCTGGAGTTAATTATGTGAACATTAGAGATTTAAAGGCAGCTGCCCCACCAGGAAGTTGTCTGAACAATTTAGTGCAGCTTTCTCACTAAAAGTCCCAACTGCATTATAATAAGCTGTGCTGCTGAAGAATCCCTTGCACGATTTATGGGTAGCCACACTACAGAAGAATTCCCATAAACAATCACTTTACCTCTTTTGTAACCTCTAGAAGTGAGAGGAGACTCTGATAGATCTAGTGAAAAAGGTTCAAGAGCCCAGTAAGCTTTTGTGCCCTGTCTATGCGGTAATACTACAATGCTATTAATATCTCATGACATTGATGACAAAAAATGATTTACTAGACAATGGTTATGTTCAAATCAGAAGAAGCAGATATACAACAGTGATGTAGAAAGATTCTGAGTACAATCTCTGAAAGTACCTGTGAGCTCTTTACATTTTGGCAATGGGTCCCTCACAAGAAGCTGAACAAGTTCTAGCAACATGATGATAGACCTTCAGAAACATGAGTTAAAATAAAATGTCCTTTTGTATAAATAACCTTATCCCAGAAATTTTGTTATGGCAATAGAAAAATGTACCAAAATAGAGTATTTGAATGTACACAAGCACACACTCAGATGTTTTTAAAACATAGCATATAACCTTCAAAATAAGTCATTTGAAGACAGTTTTTTTTTTCCAAAGTCTTTTAGGTGAAAAAGAGTTCTGATTTATTTTTAATTAATTTCAAATCTCAATATACAAAGCACTGAATGCAGCATAGAAACCTTGACATAATGTGCAAAATGCTATGTATCTACTGTATAAATAGCACTAAATGTGAGGTTCAACACATAAGCAGCTTCAGTAAATGGCCTGTTTCAATTATCTTCCATAACAGAAAAATAAATTTGCAATGAAGTACTTGCTAATGTTTTCCTTTGGCATAGAAGCACTTTAAAATGTGATAAATATTATTATAATTCATTTTATTATAGCTACAAAATCCAGAATGATTATTAGTGTCTTATTGCTCAATAATTGTTTTTATAACATTTAAATCAATTCATATGCTATTTGCTGTTTTTATACTAGAAGATAAACTCTAAATGAATGAAACTAATATTACTCAAACTAAATTAGAGAATGATCATTTGAATCAAAATTCACAGTGCTATGTTTTGACTAGATATCCCTTTATATCATAATTTGTTTGCAAATTGTGCTATGAAAAAATCAAAGTAACAAAGGTTAAAGATATGCACAAAAATTCCAGATAATCACAAGTTTAAATGCTCTATCTGAGGAACCCTGACTTCTATGCATGTCATTAAATATATGAAAGCATACTAAAGTTTTATAATGTACAATGTAAATGTCTCTGGAAATTTATCGAAATTGCACACAGTACCTCCTTCATGATGATGAATGGTTTCATTGCTATACCATGTTCCCTACCTTTACAATTGATACTGTGTTTCATTTGTTAAAAAAATGTAATACCATAAAAATATTTTTATGAAATTAAATTTATTTTCATTGTCTCATTAAAACTATATTAATGTAGTATCATTAGATATTTTAATACACGTATATTTTATGTGATAACTAAATAAAGATGAACATAACTACTATCTCAAATAGTTGTCATTTCTTTACAATAAAATTTTTCTGGGGCTGTTTGTTCAGAAGTTAAAGAGCTTGGCATATAAGTATAACAACTGAGGAACAGAATTCAGGACCCACTTAAATACCAAGTAGACATGATGGCTATGATGGCTTATCTGCTATTCCAGTGCTGGGTAGTAGGGAGAGTAAATTCCTAGAGTAACCTGTATATTTAGACAAGCCATATATATATACACATATATATATATATACATATACATATATATGTGTATATATACGTGTGTGTGTGTGTGTGTGTGTGTGTGTGTGTGTGTGTGTGTATGAGCTCTGGTTTCAACTGAGAGACCTTGCTTGACTGAAAAAGATAGAGAAAGATTGAAGAAAACTCTAGATGTCAACTTCTGAGAACAAGCACACTCATACACATATGTGATAACTAAATAAAGATGAACATAACTACTATCTCACACATGCAAAGATATGAAAAAAAAACTTCCACAATATTTCCTTCTAGCTTTCAGAATTGTAAAGCAATGACTGATACCCTTATATACAACAGTACTTTAGGACATCTTGTTCATATCGACCTATAGCTTATTACACATTGATCAAGGTTTCTTGCCTCTCTTTCATCCCATAATCCTACTAAGGTAGCCACTATTTGAGTTTTATGACATTTATTAAACATGAAAATATTATTTTCCTACTCACCATGCTCAATACTCTGGAGAGCATGGGGTAAAGAATGTCTGAATTTCTATTCTTGTTTTCTTTCACAGATCCTCAGCTGTCCTGGAACTTGCTATGCAGATTACAGTAAAATTGAATTTCTGATATTTCAGCATCTATTTCTTGAGTGTTGGCATTATAGCCATGATACCCATATCAAAATATTCTGAACAGCAGCATTATAAACTCAGTGGTAGATACTGCTTCTTTTAAGTGATTAATACCAGGATAAATATAAGAAGATGCATTTATGTGAAGTGCTTTGATTAATAATGAAGTAGAACAAGTTTTATTCAATCATGATACATACATATTTATTCTGCTTCTTTCTACTTTTTCCAAAATACTTATATCATCTGTTTATATATCTGTTTAAAGTTAGATGTTTTAGAATCAATTGGACTGAGAGAACACATGAGACTACTTAAACATTTAAATTATTAATGCCATTTGATTATCTGATAAAAATAATGAATATTTTCTATTGCAATTACTGTACAGAAACATGTATTCAGTTTCATGCAATTGATAGAATTCTCTGAAGATTATTATCACAACGAAATGTAAGCTAACACTCGCTAGCACACATTAAGCTATTAACACTCAATTAATGAAAGAAGATATTTTCCAAAGTGATTGTCTTAGCTAGGGTTACTATTACTGTGATAAACACCAGACAAAAAGCTAGTAGAATAGAAGAGGGTGTATTTGGCTTATGCTTCAACATCACTGTTCATCATTGAAGGAGGTCAGGACAGTAACTCAAGCAGAAGAGACACCTGGAAGCAGGAACTGACGTAGAAGCCAGGCATGGTGCTCCATATTGGCTTGCTACTTATGGCTTGATCAACCAAATTTTTTTTTGATATTTACTTTATATACACTTCAAATGTTTTTCCCTTTGGAACCCCCCTATACCATAACCCCTCCCCCTGCCTCTATGAGGGTGCTCCCCCACCCACCTACTCCCATCTTCCCTCCCTAGCATTCCTGTACACTGGGGCCTCTTACACCCTCAGGCCCAAGGGCCTCTCCTCCCCCTGATGTCCAACAAGGCCCTCCTCTGCCGCATATGTGGCAAGCACCATGGGTCCCTCCATGTGTATTCTTTGGTTGGTGGTCCAGCCTCCAGGAGGACCGGGGGGGGGGGGGGTTAGGCCAGTTGACACTGGTGCTCCCTCTATGGGGCTGCAAACTCCCTCAGCTCCTTCAGTTCCTTCTCCAACTCCTCCATCTGGGACCCTATGCTCAGTCCAACAGTTGGTTGCAAGCATCCACCTCTGTATTTGTCAGGTTCTGCATGAACCTCTCTGGAGACAGCTTATCATGCTTCCATCGGCCTGCTTTTTTACAGAACTCAGGACTTCCATACCAGCAATAGGCTAAGCCCAAAAACATCAATCACTTATTAAGAATATGCTCTATAGGCTTTCCTACAGTTGTTCCTATGGGAATACTTTCTCAATATAGGTTTCTTACTCTCAGATGACTACAACTTGTGTCAAGTTGACATAAAACTAAGCAGCACAGTGTTCATATCGTATTTTCATTTATAATCTTATGTTGTTATTATACTAAATCTTTATACTTTTTATAGTTTGAGTCTATACTTTCTAGCATTCTACTGTATGCCCATAGTTATTCCATGATTGACACACATGTATACCACGAGTATGAGACCCATTATTTATATTATTTTTATATTTCAATAGGATGATTATTACTATAGATATATTATCTTAAAAAAACTGTAAAATCATCATCAAGGCAAATGAAATGAACAATGGAGAATATGTCATTGACAAGTGATTATACATTGTTCAGTCCTTTCAACTGGCAAATATTTTCTCAATTTCTCTTAAGAGTTTTATAACTAACTTCTTTTTACTCATAAAAATATTCCTAAGCATATTAATATACTAGGCAATGAATAAAATCTCTCCTAGAAAAATGTACTTGAAAACTGTTCCCTAGGGATGTCAGGGAGTAAAGAGCTGCTACTTCATAAATTGCTAAAAGTAATCAATATTTTATTTTTATTCTCTCCATGGGAAAATTTCACATAAAATTATCTTTCTACAATGGCATAAAGTATGTACATCTTCTCACAATTAACCATTCTGGTAGTCATTTTTATTTAATATATCTAGCATTTTATATCTCCTCAGATTAGTGCATTGACCTTTCACCTGTTATTAACTTTTATACTCCTGAAACCCTCAGGAATATGAATGTGGGATGCATTTAATTGTGATATTCATGATTCCCAAGAGAAATTACTTCAGAGAGTGTTATCAGGAGGCAAACTGAGAAAGCATTAAGTGTGGAGACCTAGCTTTCATTACCACTAAAAGATATAGTAGAATTGTGGCTTTAAAATAACTAGCCCTTGTTGTTTTCCTTTGAAATGAGGATATTAATTACTCTTTATATCCTATAACCACTGTTACAATGAAATTATTCATTGAGTTATTTCTGACAGTTATATACACATACACACACAGAGACACACATACATGTCTGTGTATGTTTGTGTAAAGCCGTCACTACAAGGCCAGTTTTCATCTAAATTCATGGCCCTGTACAAACATAAACAAAGCATTTTCAAAAGTAAGGATATGTATTTCCAGAAAGGTATCACATGGTCATAGAGAAAGGGATATGCAGCTACTTGGGTGTTAAGCAACTCATTTTAAAGAACATGACAGTCAATTTGAGTCTAATAGAATATGTGAAAAAAAAGAAAGAAAAATGTTGGGGAGGAAAAGTTGAGTTTTGATGAGTAGGAAACAAGGAGCAGAACACTGAGAAATAAAGAGTGCATGTACTTCATTATATGCAAGTTATTTGTTGACTAACTCTAACACACAAACAAGGAATTCAAACAGACTAAGTTACAAAGTGATGTGGTAAAGTGCTAGAGAAGAATCTCTATATGACCTGACCACTTGTCTGCTACCAGATAAAGTAATAATATAAGTGTTAGCCCTGTGGGTCATTTGAGAATGTCCTCCATAGGCTTATAGATTTGAATGCTTGGTCATCGGGGAGTGGCATTATTTGGAAGAATTAGGAGATGTGGCCGTGTTGGAGGAAGTGTCTTATTTAGGGTATGCTTTTAGTCTTTAAGAGTCAAAGCCAGTCCCAGTGGATCTGTCTTCCTGCTGCCTGGGGATCCAGGTTTAGAACTTCAGCTCCATCTTCAGCAGTATGTCTACCTGCATGCCATCATGCTCCCAGCTATGATGATAATGGACTAAAACTCTGAAACTCTAAGCAAGCCACAATTAAATGTTTTTCTTTACAAAAGGTGATGTGGCCATCGTGTCCTCACAGCAATAGAAGTTGGAGTAGGGTACTGCTGTGACAGGCCTGACAATTAGATTTGTTATTGGAATGTAGACTTTAGGATTTTGGATTATGAAAGCAGATGGATGCTTTAAGTAGGGCTTCATGGGCCATACTAGAAGGAACATTGAAGACAGTGGTGTCGAGAGCAATGTATAGTGTGATGGCTTCGCTCAAAAGATTTTACAGGATAAGTATATTACTGGGTAGCCTAGAGACCATTATTGTGATAGTTTATCAACAATAAAAAATTGGCTACTTTCGCCCTTATCCAAAAATAAATCTGCCTAAGGGTAAATTGAAGAAATTTGAATTAGTGGCACTGGCAGAGGAACTTTCAGGACTGCCTAGTATTGGCTGCATTATGTAGTTATGACTAGCCACTCTTATGCAGATCTACAATACAAAAGAATAAACCAAGAAAGGGAAAATACAAATTGTACTTTAAGAAGAAAAGAAGCACTGGGAAGTTATCTCCTCCAGTTTATCTCCTCCAGTGCTGGAGGAGATAAAAAGCTTAAAGAAATGAATGATTCTTAATCAAATAAAGGACATGGTGACCTCAGGGCAAGATCCCATCCAGCTATGTTCCCTACTTGCGACAAAGAATTTAACAACATCTTAAGCAGTGAAGGAAACTATAAAAAACAAAAAGTGGATGTGAATATATATTTTATGAGGAGGCCAAGTTCTAGCTCCAGAAAGCAACAGAACTTGACAGCTTTGGCCAGGTGGTTCTGACTTTAAAGTCAGGATACAAAAAAAGGATTGTGGAATCTCCCTCCATAGTTAAGCAACGCAGGTGATCCCAGCTTCGTGTCAGGGATATCCCTGGATGGAAGCCCAGACAAGCTACTATATGAAGCTATAAAACTGAACCCTGAAATGCCGCCCCAAGATATTGAAGATGGCAGTCATGTAATATCTTCCAAGGAGAGCTGCTGTTAATGGGGAGTTGAACCAGCCGGAGAGAGAGAGAAAGAGAGAGAGAGAGAGAGAGAGAGAGAGAGAGAGAGAGAGAGAGAGAGAGAGAGAGAGAGAGAGAGAGAGAGGTGTTGCAGTCAGTAAAGCTGAAAAGGAGTTAGAGATCTTAAAAGTGCTTTGACATTGGATATGGAGATGCAGAATTTGGACTTTGACCTGCTGGTCTGTTCTCATCTTGATCTAGCATTTCCTTACTGTGCCCCTGTTCCTTCCTTTTGGAATAGTAATGCATATTTTGTATCACTCTGTGTTGGAAGTATGTAATCTGCGTTCTGATTTTGATTTTACAGAAGTTACAGTTAAGAGGTTGCCTTGAGTCTCAGAAAAGACTTTGACCTTTGAACTTTTAAGCAGTGTTAATACTGCTATAGACTATGGGGACCTTTGAAGTTACACTAAATGCATTTTGCATTATTGTATGACTATAAGCCCATTGGAGCCAAGGAGTAGAATATGGTCATTTGGATGATAATGGCCTTCATAGGCTCATAGATTTGAATGCTTAGTCACCAGGGAGTAGCACTATTTGGAAGGATTAGAAGGTGTAGAGTAGGTGTGGCTATACTGGGGTTAGTGTTCACTCAGGGTGGGATTTAAGGTTTTAGAAGACCAAGCTAGGCCCAGTGGCTCTCCCATTGTGCTGTCTGAGGATCAGGATGTAGAACTCTCAGTTACTATTCTAGTAAGATGTCTTCATGCATGCTGTCATGTTTCCTGCCATGATGATGTTTGACTAAAACTCTGAAACTCTTCACAAGCACCAATTACATGCTTTCCTTTATAAGAGCTGCCATGGTCATGATGTCTCCTCACAATAATAGAACACTGACAAAGATAGTCCCTAAAATCACAGAGAAAATGAACAGTTCTGTGAACAAGATTATCCCCACTATATAAAGCAATGAAATATAATCTGTGTACTAAGAAAAATTCTGAGTGTCCATGGGCTCTTTTACTCATTTTAAATGCATTTGGAACATTTTAATTGCCTAACTTATGTGATATAGGCTAATCAGCTTCCTTCTAATATTTTCATATAGTGACACATTTTGATCTATCCCCTATTACCTTCTCTTGTGTCTTCCTACTACTGATACCACATTTCTCTATTTATCTTGTTTTTGCTGGAGAATAAATATATTTGCATGGTTGCTGGTTAACAT
This sequence comes from Uromys caudimaculatus, assembly GCA_028551405.1. Lineage (NCBI taxonomy): Eukaryota > Metazoa > Chordata > Mammalia > Rodentia > Muridae > Uromys > Uromys caudimaculatus. Next base: position 34,053,150 of record CM052722.1, on the reverse strand, counting down.
ATTCATTGAGAATCCTCATCATTTATGTGAAACAATATAAAAATTAGGCCTGAGAGAGAATATTAAAAAGTAACAGTTCAGAAACATACATTGTGAAGAAAAGCAAAGAGGTGTGATTTTATTTTATTCAAAAAGAAATATGAAGTTTCAGGGAAGAGCTACTAATGTAACAAAGTATTCTGTACTTTTACTAAAAATAAATTGGGAAATAAAGAGATAAGAACTATAGAAAATAATGGTAAATATTAGATAACAGCTATGTAATATTTGGAATTGTCATAATAGCAGGCTCCAAACTCGGGACATATTTAGAAAATGGATTTGCCATGTTATTAATCCTATGAAATAGCAATGTCAAGCCAAAGAGGTCAGAATGAAAAATGGTATAAAAACACTTTCCATTAAACCTGAGTAATAGCCTTTGATCTTAGGATTTTAGATCTCCAGGGCATAATGTGACACTGGTGGTCAGTTTATAATGAGGAGGTCTAAAATAATTAAATGTGCACACAAAGAACAGAAAAAACTGCCAGTGTCAAAGAGGTCCCTCATTTGCCATTCACTCTGCAATCAATGCAATGCATTTTTCACTACTCATTACCCTACAAGAGTTGTTCATAATAGCATTATTTCTTTTCTCATTTCCAAGAGAGAAGCTGTTCAGATAAGAACTAAATATCAAACATTTAGCACAAAATATTTTACAGGTGATACTGAATACAGTTATTTAAGACAATAAAGTCCATATTTACTTTTCATGTCTCTTCGCATTTTTCTCTTCAGCAGATATTAATTCTATTAACCTGTGGTAAACAGAATAATGGTCCTCTCCTAAAGATGCCCACTTTCTAATCCTTAACATCTGTGAATAAATTGTGTTACATGACAAGGGGGAATTTTGGTGATGGATGGAATTAGACTTGCTAATCAACCAACTTTTTATAGGAAGATTATTCTGAATTATTCAGTCAGGCCCATGTAATCACAAGGGTCCTTAAACAGAAAACTACTCAGCCCAACAACCTGGACCAGGGATAGCAGCATGGGAAGAACATGGCTGCGTTCTGCTTGTTTTGAAGATGTAGGAGGAACTCTGAGATTTGAAATGCGAGCAATATCTTGAAACTAGAAGGAAGAAAAAGATTCTCCCTCAGAGTATCTACAGGAAACCTTGATCTCAGCTCGCATAGATTTAGATTGAATTTCTGAACTACAGATACACTTGACAATAAATTAATGTAGTTCTAATGTGTTAATTTTTTGATAAATTGTGCAACAATAGGAAGATTTTCATTAATGTTTACAAAAGAAATATTCTCTGACTCCTATTTGTTGTGATGGATAACAAGTAGAAGAAATATAATCATTCTATTTTCTTTTCTTTGCTTTATAATGAACAAATGGAATATAGAAAGCTGTACATATGTACATATAGTTATACAATAAAAAGTCTCCAGATTTTAAAATGTAGAGGGTTCTGTAATAATCACATATTAGGATAATAACTTGAAAAGTTCAGTTTCATTCTTTTTGTTAAAGGCCATTCACCTTCATTTTATTTTATGAATGAAATTTGGAAATAGTTTCAATGGATTTCAAATTTTACTGAACAATGTTCTTTAGAATACATTGATTAATATATTCTTCAGATGCTACAACATAGCTACATAACATATTCAGACTAAAATATCATATTTGGAAACTAGCTAATGGGCTAATACCAAAATATATAAAGAGCTCAAGAAAGTAATCAGCAAAAAACAAAATAATTTAATCCAAAATGGGGTACAGATATAAACAGAAATTTCTTAATTGAGAAATCTCAATTGGAGAAGAAACACTTAAATGTTCAACACCCTAAGATATCAGGGAAACGTCAATCAAAACTACTTTGAGGCTACATCTTATATCTGTCCGAATGGTTTTAGGGAGTAATACAAGTGACAGCACATACTAGTGAGGATGTAGAACAGAAGGATCACTCCTACATTGCTGATGGGAGAGCAAACTTATACAGGCACTAGGCAATCAATCTACTTCAAGATCCAGCTCTACACTCTTGGGCATATACACAAAGGATGTTCAATCCTACAACAAGGATATTTCCTCAACTATGTTAATAGTGAACTAGTTCATATTACCCAGGACCTGGGAACCATGTATTTGTCCTTCGACTAAAGTATCTATAAGGAAAATGTGGTACATTTATACAGTGAAGTATTATTTAGCTGAAAAAGGAATGATATCATAAAATTTACAGGCAAACGGATGGAACTAGAAAGAAAAATCATTGTGAGTGAGGTAAAGCAGACCCAGAAAGACAAACATGTTGAGTACTCACTTATTAGTGGATATTAACTGCTACTTAAATAATAATTGTGCTGCAATTAAAAGACACAGAGAGGCTAAGTAACAATGAGAACCCTGGTGGCGGGATGCATGGATATCCCCGGGAAGAGGAATAAAATGTATTATGTGGGTAGACTGGGGGGAAGGTAGGGATTAGAAATAACGTGGGAGGAGAGAGAAAGAGGGAAAGAGTATGGGAGAAACAAGTGGAGCTGGATGATACCTGGTACTGGAGGATATTTGGGGAGTGATTTGAAAACCTAGTGCAGTAGATGAAACTCCCTAGAATCTATAAGGGTGATCCTATCAGGGACTCCTAGTAATGGAGAATAAAAAAACTTCAACAGTCTATCTTCTGAAACCAGGCAAGGCTTCCTTCTAGTGGTGGGCCTGGGACCCCAACTCAGCCACAAAATCTTCAACCTACAATCAGTCCTGTCTACAAAGTATGCTGAAGCTATGGTGATACATGGGAAAAGCCAACCAATGATTGATCTAATTTGAGGCCCATGCCATGAAAGGAACCTCATGCCTGCCACTGCATGGATGACTGAAGTCTGGATAGCCCAAGGACCTAGGGTGGAACCAAACAGGACTTGGGAAAAAAAGAAAAATTATTCTTAATGATGTTCTGCTATAGTGACAGATCAGTGCTTAGCCCAGTTTTCATCAGAGAGGCTTCCTCTAGCAGCTAATGGGAGAGGATACTGTGACCCACAGCCAAACATGAGGAAGACAGAAAGAGAGAAGGGGGAGGGAGAGGCCATCGGGTCCTCCTTCTTGGATCTCAGAGAACCCCTTTGAAGAGGAAGGGAGGGATTTTGGGACCCATAAGGGCGAGGAAACTGGGAGAGCATGGCCTGTGAAATAAACTAAACAATGCTCATGGGGTCTCAAAGAAAGTAAGGCAGCAGTCATGAGTCTGCATGTTTCTGAGCTTGGTCCTCTGCGTATAGGTTATTGTTGTTGGCTTGGTGATTTTGTGGTACTCCTGATAGTGGCAATGGGGGAGCCTCTGACTCTTTTGTCTGCTCTTGGTACACATTTCCTCCTACTTAATTTCCTCAGTCACCCTTGATATGAAGTTTTGTGCCTGATCTTATTGACTCTATTTAGTGCCATATTTGGCCGATATCCCTGGGAGACCTGTTATTTCCTTAGGGGGAGTTTGAGAAAGAGAGTGAATCTGGGAGAGGGGACAGGTTGGGGGAACTGGGAAGAATAGAAGCAGGCAAAGCTGCTGTTAGGATGTCAGAGAATATTGAAAATAATGAATCCTCTAATAGTATTATCTATGGTGCTTTGAGTCCTTATCCCAGCCTTTTCCACATGAGCTGTAGACTAGGTCATAAGACCTGCATACAAACTAGATATCAACAACTTTCTAAGTATAAACACAGCTGGTCTATAAATTTCACTATTAAAATATATTTTAAATTGTGGGTTTTTTTCATTTACTCTTTGCTACCTGGCATAATTCGTAAGTTAACACTACTAGTGTAAACATATAATTTAGGGTTTTGTTCTAATTTAGATATTGTATATATTTTATAAACAAAGATTTCAACTATGTCTACACACACACACACACACACACACACACACACACACACACACACAACTATATATAAGCTCCTAGCTCCCTATTTTTTTATTTGAATACTCCAAATCATTTAAACCTTCTCTAAATGTAACCACACCAAGAGTGGAGAACAGTAATGATTTTTTAACTCCTGCCACTTACTATAGTATGTGCAAGAATGAATATGTCCATATCAAGGTTTTCTTTAATGAACCAAATCCTTATTCAATGATGTAATTGAATCCTACATCTGAAAAAGTTCTAGGCCACTGGCTTTTGTCCCATTGAATCCTTTATGTTACTGTTACTTATATAACTTCTCTTTTCATTATCAGTGTGTTTCCTATAATACTAGGTAGCCATGATTTGTGAAACTGTTACCTTCTGAATATGAACTTGTGACTAAAGAATTTCTACTCTCATTATTATTAAGCAGAAAAATGTAAGTTCATGAATATGTCTTGTAAACAATCTGTCTTGAATTTTCTGAGAGAATTACAGTATTTGATATGCCAAAGCTATTGTTCATTTTGCATTTTATAACTGTCAAGTCTCCTAATACAATGCAAAATGCCATATATTGTATGTCTAACTCTTTGACTCCACCACAATTTTTTTCATGTAGGTCAGTTGTTTGTTTATTATAGAGAACTGATAGACCAGGAAAACAAAGTGAAAAGCTAAGTCGGATCATGTTGCTAAATATTCCTGCTTACCTCCTGCTCCTGAATCATAACATGTTGTATTAGCAAATTGAAGCACTAGAAAGAGCTTTTAATCACAATTTCTTGTCCATAAAAATATCACTATATAAATATTGATGTAATTTGGTACAAGAATCACAGAAAAATTTTCATATAATTACAGAAATTTCTATGAAACAATACATAAAAATAGTGAGGTAACAATGTCACACATGAGTAGAAAATGGATTTATAGTCTAAAGCTATAAGAAAAAAATAATAAAATGGGAAAAATTGCCCTGCAGTAGATGATAGAAAGAGTTCATTCTTGTTTCTTTTAAATCTAGTGTATGGGATACAATGTGGACTAGGAAGCCCAGCTTCAAATACCTGAGAATGGGAAATTCTTTAACTGCACATTGATCTTAACTTCTCTGGCTCTCATTTTTTTCTATTTGCATCATGGTAATCATAACAGTCATACAGAATTATGAAAAATGAATGTGTCACACTGATTTTGCACAGTAATACTAAGGTATTTAGGGGAGGAAAATGAAGACCGAGGCCTAAAAATGTTTGCTTTCAGATATATCATAAATTCCCATTGTCTTTTATGAGCTTATTTATTTTCTAAGGGTCAAGAAAACATATAAATGGCAGCCTTATTAATGAATTTGGTACTTTCCTTTTGTATCAATTATACATATGCAGCAATTAAATTTTATTGACTGAAAGAAAGAAAGCATGATATAGTAGTATAAATTACACAACCTTACAAGGGAAAGTCCATGAGGCCTCAACTATATAGAATGAACTACAGCAACTAAATAATGCTCAGGCCTGGAGACACTGTCTTCTTTGGCACACAAATTGTTTATTCAATTTTTCTGTGGTATAAATTTTTATTGGATGGAATGTTCATTCATCATAAATAAAGAAAATAATCATCAACTTGTACACAACACCTATTTACCAATGTTGTGTTAATGATATATTTTAGAATCATATAACTAGTCATCTAACATAGGTATTTTTTGGCTTTATTAAAGAAGGATAAATACACATACACACGCGCACACACACACACACACTCACACACACAGGATAAGATATGCCATATGCAGTGGTGCATACCTCTAATCTCAATACCTGAGAGACAGAGGAAAGAGGATGATGACATCTTTGAAGTCAGAGCAGGACAGGCTTGGTCACATAGTAACACTCTGTCTCAACAAAATAATAAAACAAAACAAGGAAAACTACATAGGATATATTTACTCAGCTACCACTATGGAATAGGAGTCAAGAAACAGTTATGGGTAGTGCTTTGTGTCTCCTCTCCCTGTGTTCACTTAGAAATGCAATGAAATTTTCTCACCACCACCATTTACATCTCTTTTCTTTGCACTGGGCTTTCTCTAGTCTTAGACAAGGTTAGTAAATTAGTCTTGAGTGCAACCCAGAAATGATACAAATGTATTTCTTGCAGGAACAACTCTCAGTATGAAACAGAAATCTATAAATACAAAGCCCCATGGAGCAGGTGTTAGTAGGATACTGAACCCCAGAATAACAGAGGGAAAAGTTTTCTTGTTTGCTTTTCCTTCCCTGACTCATTTTCCCTATTTTTTCTTCAGCCTTTGGGAACCATGTTCCAAAAGACTAGTCAACCCATTATTTGTTTCATTCAGTTTTCTTTCTTTTTATTTATTTTTAAACAGAGGATCTATCTATTATAGTCCTTATTCTGGGATTACAGGCTTTACAGGCTCACAAGGAGTACACCATCTGCCCCGGTTTTCTAATGGGTTTTAAATAATCCAAATTAAACCCACATGAGTACTAGACCTTAATTATGTACTAGAAATGCAGCCTGAACCTAACCTCTTTAGCAACACAAAACTTCTGAATACCCATAGTAATTATCCTTTTGGTTTGATTTGGTATTCTGTATAAAGCAGCAGTGTAGTAGAAAGGAAAGATTACGTGTGAGGTAAGTGTAAATGCACAGTGCTAATCTTAACCACATATATATTTTCACACGAAGCTTGTAAGCTTCTTGATAGAGTGCATTATTTTCTCATAATATTTTTTCCCTCTCCTCATCGGCCCAGCCTACCTGTGGGTGGATTAAACCTCCTGATTCACTGAATTCTCCTTGGTCATGTGATGGCCTTCTGTATTGTCAGCATGATAGTATGTCTGTTTTGAGGTAGGGCTTTTTATAGACAGGGGCTTTGTAAGTAGTCCAATCTAATCCTATACTCTCTGTGCAATGCAGGCTGGAACTTGCAGTACTATGTCTGTGCATCAGCTACCAGAGGGCTGAGATGTTAGGCATGCACCACCACAGCTGGCTCTGAGCCAAAGCTTAAGAATAATGAAGATGTTTTATTCCTTCTGGCTCTTTCTATTTTGAGCAGTAGGAGATTAAAGTTCAAGTAGGCTCTTTTCCCAAATGAAGAGACACACAGAGTTGAAATAGGCATAAAGAATCATACAATTTGGTATTCATCTAAAAGAAAAAAATAAAAAATTTTAAAGAGCAGTCTGATTAACATAGCAATAAATAGTAAATGTTTCTACATCAATCAAAGCAAATAAAAAGAAGACTGTGTATAGTTTCTTCCTTTAGGAAAGGGAGAGTCATATTTCATTACTTAACTTAAAATAAATTAATGATGCTGTAGGTACTCTATTTGAAATTTCCTAAAATATATGGTCTTTGAATGTGTATATTATAGCCTGCCTTGATTTTTTTCTGCACCACAGCATTCACGACTTGAACACTAAAGCAAGCAGTTTTCTTAGATACAGCCAAGTATTAGCACAGACAAAATTCGATTTAGAAAACAATTGAACAACAGGCAAGTCTTAAGGAAACACAGTGGATTGTAACAGCAAAAGCCAGTCCTGAGACTGCTCATTTAAATCTTGTGTAGAAAACTGAAAACACTTAAAGCAGAAATAAACTTACAAGTAATCATTCATTCTCGCTTCACCAAATATGGAAGTCCTGAGCCAGTGTTTATGAAAGATCAAGCCAAAAAGTATAAATAGAATAAAAGCCAAACATTTTTCCAGTACAAACAGGAGATTTTGCAGCCAGAAAATGAACATTAGACTTAGCTATTGAGGACAGAGTTCAAAAAATCATTACCAAGAATACAAAGAAATTCCTGGGAGCTAATCAAAGAACAAGACTTTGGGGGATGCTTTTTTTTACATTCCAATCGTTGCCAACTCTCCTCAGTTCCCCCTACTACAGTTCCTCATCCCATTCCTCTTCCAGCATGCTTCTGAGAGTCTGTGCCCTTCTCCCTGGGGCCTCAAGTCTCTCCAGGATTAAGGCTCTCCCACTGAGGCCAGACCAAGCAGTCCTCTGCTATATATGTGCCAGGGGCCTCGGGCCAGCCCCTGTAAACTTTCTGATTGGTGGCTCAGACTCTGGGAGCTCTTAAGGGTCTGGGTTAGTTTAGACTGCTGGTCTTTCTATAGGGTCACCCTCCCCTTCATCTTCTTCAATCTTTCCCCTAATTCAACCACAGGGGTCACCAACTTCAGTCCAATGGTTGGGTGTAAGTATCTGTATCTGTCTCAGTCAGCTGCTGGTAGAGCCCCTAAGAGGACAGCCATGCCAGGCTCCCATCTGTAAGTACATCATAGTATCAGTAATAGTGTCAGAACTTGGTGTCCTTCCCCCCTATGAGTTGGGGCTGCAAAGATGGTTGAGTAGTTAAGACCACTGACTGCTCTTCCCGAGTTCAATTCCCAGCAACCACATGGTGGCTCACAACCATCTGTAATGTGATCCCATGCCCTCTTCTGGTGTGTTCTAAAGACAGCAGACAACTAAAATGTACTCATAAAAAAACACTTATGAGAACTAATCAGGTTGCAAGGACAACAGAGCATCCAATCTTTGGATCAAAGAAAGTCCAAAGCCACATAATTTTTATTCACCATAACTTAAAACCACTGGCAACAAGTGGTTAATGGCAGTTTCTTTTAAATTCATAAAGTGCTTTACTTTTTTATCAAATACATTATAAAAAGTATTTTTTTCTTTTATAATATTTGTTGAGGATGTGTCCCTCTGTAGTAAAGAATACATGCTATCTATATCTTGATTTAAAAAATATCATAGATAAATTTAAATTTATCATAGCCTTTAAGTCAGGTAACATTTTAAAGTCCCTAACTCCTTCTACATGTGAGTCTCTGCAGTCAATAGTAAAATCAGAAAGACTTAAAAGCTCCTAAAAAAATTCACTGTTTATATGTAGAGGCAATTGCAAAAGCCTTGTGGAAAAATCACAGTGAAAATCTGGACCTCTCTATCACATATGACGCTACAACAGTTATGTTGTAAAGTAACTTTCCCAAATTAAATTGAACCTACATTTATATCTATAAATCATAAATATGATTCTAAACCATCATCACTATAAAATACTTCAAGACAAATTAGCAAGTTGTTTTTCTCTACAGTTAACATAAAGTTTGAATATCTGTATCTGCATATATATTCACATATGCATGTTTTATGTTTTAATATGTATATAGAAGCATAAATTTTGAACATCTATGTGTAAAGTTTCTATACATATGAACACAATTTTGTATTCTCATATGTATAGTTGCATGTATTACAGTACTCTGTAAACATTACTTTTTGCTTATAGAATACATAGATTAAAAAATAAAATCTTAAGAATATGTACTATTTATAAACTGAAGGCATCAGAATTTCCTAACTTTAAAGTTACTTTGTTTCCTGAACAGATTATAAAAGATTGTCTTATCGTGAGTTACAGTGGAATAGCATGTGAAACAGTGTACATGGGTTTAAACCATCATTCTGCTATGCAGTTACAGTTAGTTGTATTACATTTACTGTAAAGTAAGGACTTTAAGACTGTTGACTGAGCTTTGCTGTGAATAACAGTACAACTTGCTTGATGGACTTATATAATCTGAAGTCCTACTACCTGGATGCAAATTCTAGCCTTGGAACATATTAGTTAAATGTGTTTAGGAGTTTTATATTTTTTCATTTCCTTATCTATAAAATAGATATAATCATTGTGAGGATTAAACAAGCCATTATTTTCACAGCCTAGATATAATGTAAACAAAACATATAGAAAATATTATTATTTTTTTATTATTTTTATTATTATAACCTTGTGATTTAGGGGCTCTATACTTTATGGAATAAACCTTTCAAAAGTAAAAACAAAAATGTAAGTGTATATTTTGATAATTGCAATCTTTAATAAAGTCTCAGAGGATCCCATGGCTTAAAAATATTAGATGCAAAATAATGGAATTATGCTGGATTTTATAAAATCAATGATCCATATTTAACCTTTTATAAAGAGAATTTTATATAATAGCATGTCACACACTTGAGTTTTATTTTGTTGTGTTTTCTTTTTTCAATGCTGGATTCAGAAACATTTTGTTCTATGTCTCTCTTCCTAATGTGTTTTTCTTCTCATAGATCTACACCCAATAACTTGAGTTGGAAAAAGAAATGGGTATAAAACCTAAAGTGACACCAGAAAATGCTAGGTCTTTTAAGTCACACAATAAATAGTAGGTTTTCTTTCCTTCTCTCTAGAATTGTTCTTCAACAATCAAAGTTTAGGCATTTCTATGTATATTGAGATTCTTATGTGGCAGAATACATAGATGTAGATTCTTAAATGCAGAATACATAGATGTAGATTCTTATAACCAATTTTATTGCAATGTTTCTGAAAATAGCAAACCTTTTTTATATGGCATCCCTTAATATTAAATATTAACATACTGTAGTATAGTAATTGAATCAACAAGATTTAAGTGACCAGTTCAAACTTTACATGCTCTAGTCACTCATATATTTTTGTTTAGTTAAAGTAACCCATACCATGAAAGGATCACTCAAATATATAATTGATCATTCTAACAGCATATAAAAAAGCTCATTCCATACACAAAACAAATCACATCTTTCTGCATAGCACAGTGAATTCATAATACAGAAGAAAGAAGACCTTTAAAATACAATGGGAAAGGGGCTGAAAATAACCAGTTCAGCAAAGATCAGTAAAAGGAACCAATACTTGAGAAAAGAAGAACATTATTGATTGGTAAAGTAAGATGAAAGGAAAAGAGGTATGTGTTAACTTGGGTGCTAAATTTAGACAAGTATTCATCGATTAAGACATAAAATTTCTAGAAAAGAATGTTCTTTGGGGATAAAAAATAGTCTATATTGAGATCTTTTACTACTGAGTAACTGAACTGTGGAGATAAAGTAAAACTAAAGTGAATTAGAGTCAGTATGATGCAAGATTAAGCAGAAAATATCCCTGCATTATTGATCATAGAGCTTAATAAAATGCTGATGCCAGTGAGTTTTCAAGATAAATTATTACCCAAATTTAAAACGTAGAGAAAACCTAGGTATTGGTGACACAAGCCTTAATACTGAGACTTTTGTGTTTCCTTTGCTTCTTCCCTCATTTTCCCTCAGAGCACTATTAATTAGATCCACATTAGTCATATAAACTGAAAACTAGAGCTTTCTTAGGATTGAAAAACACAATTTATGTAAATATACTACTGTACATGTCCCCCCATATTAGAAAAATATATCTGTTTTTCATAAGTTATGAAAGAGTGTATAAAGCTAATTGCTTTTCTAGTTCTAATTCTCTCATGGCATCTTTTGGTTTGGGATACATGTATAAAATATATTTGATAGTGAAGTGTAAAATCAAGTGTGAAGCTCCACAGATTCAGAATTACTACTTGAAATGTATAGATTATTGAGATGTGTCAACTTTGATCTGGTTCATAGCTCTATTGAATTTCTGTTTCAATGACTTATCCATTGGTGAGAGCGGGGTGTTGAAGTCTCCTACTATTATTGTGTGAGGTTCACTGTGTGTTTTGAGCTTTAGTAACATTTCTTTTACAGATATGGGTTCTCTTGCATTTGGGGCATAGATGTTCAGAATAGAGACTTCCTCTTGGTGGAATTTTCCTTTGATGAATGTGAAGTGTCCTTCCCCATTTTGCTTGATAACTTGTGGTTGAAAGTCTATTTGATTGTATATTAACATGCAGAAATGCCTTTCAATCCCATTTAGAAGGGGGAAGGAAATAATCATGGGAGCCGGAGGGAGGGAGGGAGGGACCTGGGTGGGAGAGGGGAGGAGGAGGGAAAAGGAGCAACATGATCAGATATGGGGGAGGGGACAGGAGGGCAGCCCAAGAGAATGACTGGAAATAAGCAACCTCAGGGTGTGGGAGGTGGGGGACTCTAAAAAGTAACAGAGACCCAGGAGGTGAGATCCATTTCATGGGGGGACTAAGGCCTGACACTACTGTGCTATGATGTGCTTACAGACACGAGCTTGGCATGGCTGACCTAAACATGTGCACTGTTACATGTGTGCCCTACCCACATCTTACACAAACCCAAAGCCACTCCCACATATACTGCCACACAAATATTAGTAAATTAAATAAAAATTTTAAATTAAATATTTGTAAGAGTAATAGAAATAAAATTGTATTGAACTTTGGTATAGTTTATATTGACTATATTAAATTAACATGAGTAGGTACATTTCTAAGTGTAGGCAAGCCAATGTGTATGTATGTTTGTGTGTATATGTGTGTGTGTGTATGTGAGTATGCATTCATGTACATATGCACATACATACTTTTAATAACTTGAGAATTCAGACCTGATATATATGCTTGGTTCACACTCTCCCTAAAGGTAAATCATTTGTGAATTACAAGAATAGGGGGCTGCTAGAAATCCACATTTTGTCCACTATGACCATCATAGTGAACCTAATCTACAATTTAAATAAAAATGACCCAAAGAGGAAAGGACATGACAGAGAGCTCTGGAACTCTATATTTGAATGTGTCTAGTTATTTCCTATAGTACAATTACCATTCTCCTGCACTTTCCTTAAAAATTCATTTTAATCCTTAAAACAGATTTAGCCTCAAAATGAATTTTATACTTGACCAAGCTCTAATTAGCATAACGCTTAAGTGATAGAATTTGGTATATTTCAGTACAAATGATTTTATTTATTTCCTATGATTTTTCATCTTACTTTCAGATGGGCATATATGTTCCTTCTTCTTGTAAGGTTGTATTACACTCTATCTGCAACCTCAAGGGAACAAAATGTCTCTTAACACCACATAGAAAAAAACTGATGTCATTTCTTGCCCTTAATTGCTATTTACCTGCCATAAACACAGGAGGCTGTTTTGGTTTGTTCAGTTATCCTTGTCTGCATTGGGCCATTTAAACCTAAATTGGAATTGTCTCTGGGCTACTATCAATGATAATAAGAACTTTCAATTCATGCCAATTATAACAATCCACAGCACAGATAGGGGTGAGCAAGGAATCCAAGCAGAACCTTCTATTTGGTTTCATTAGACTCAGGCTTAATGAGAAAAAAATATCATTAGCACCAAGAAACTTGTAAGTCTTGTTGGGTTTCTTGCTTAAATTCACTGACTGTGTCTCTGATGGGAACTGTGATGAAAAATAAAATACAAATTTAATTTAGTAAAACATATATGAAGATAAATTCTGAAGGAGCATGGGCATTCCTCCATTAAAAAAAAAAGGTAAGGGGTCCACAGCAACAAGAGTGGACTTCCCCTTAATGTGCTTGCTTTTTAAAAACTACTGGCAGCGCAAAATTTTTTGGCTTAATATCAATAATCAAATTAACTTGTCATCAATGATATTCATCTTATAAAAGGTATATTTATAACAAGATAGCCCCATGGAGATGTGTATATTCAAAGAATCTTCTTGTAACTTTTCTATACAACAACTTTTTAATGTAAACTGCCATAGGCAGTTACATATTTAGGGAGATTCATATTTAGGGGGAGTTTAAGCCAGTGTCAAAATATGAACATATATTGGTGTTTTTAATGTTTCTCTTGTTAAAAGTATTATTTTTACATTTTAATTTACATTATAACACAACATGGATGTTATTTGAAATTTTTTATTTCTATATCCCCGTGGCTTGCCAGAGAAAGCAATAATTAATACATAAAATTTTAACCTTATTTTCCTAGTTAAATTTAGGTTACGTCTCATCATTTTGCATTAGTGTAAACCTTCAACAATCTCACAGGCATCATTATGAGGAGATGAAAAGGACTGAGAAATAAGTTTGAGTTTATGCATAGAATGTTAAGTTTCTCTGCAAGGAATATGAGGGTAAACATTTACTATAAATAGGCAACTAAGTAATAAAGACAACAAGTGAAAGCTTAGTTTTATTTTCTCTCAATACCATTGTATTTATTTCTGTTTAGTGTTGGTCTTGAGTTCAGTCAGGGTAGATATTTCACTATTCAGAAGCAAATTTTGTCACTTTGTCTCCCAACTAGTTATGCATTGACATTCTCAAACCATCTGCTTTTATATATTCAAACGTTTGAATGCTCAATGCAGGAAAGTAATGTAATATTTGAGCAGATTAGGAATAAATAAGTATATTCAGGGCTGCTGAGATCACTCAGTGGGTAGAAGGTGCTTGTTGCCAAGACTCATAAACTAAGCTTGATCCTTGGCACCCATACCCTAAGAGAAAAACAAATGACTCCTGCAAGTTGTTATATAAAATCCACAGGAGTACATGCATACCCACGAAATAAATCAATTAATGTAAAAAAGTAAGCATGTTCAATATTTCCTTTCAAATGAAAAGTTGCTATAGTATATAATTTGTGTAATAAGGCTATCAAAAAAGGGTGAAATATTGGGTGATTGAAGATGAACTCATTACACAGATGTTAAGGTTCGGCATAGAACCTATATAATGGTTAAATGATATTCTAGAAATAAGTTAGTATAGCAAAAAAATAAAGTCTACCTTACATGAGTAAACATAATTGTGTATTATTGACAAATTGCAGCGCTAATAGCACTACTGTAAAATCCCAGACAATCTGAATTACTACAGATAATTACCTTAGAAAAATTATTAATCAATATTCATACCCCAATACACTTTGATGGAAGGCACAAGATTATAATTATTCATGATAAGAATTGCATGTATAATATGAACTTTACATTAGTGGCTGCTTCCATGGAAGGTATTCTGCTTCCCAATACCATCATATAGACTAGAAATTTCTAGTTAAGAAAATACAGGTTATTTGTTAACGGCTACACAAATGGTAAGTGTAAGGTTCTCTGAATGTAGTGTCTTCATTCTTTCCCTTATGCTTCCCTGCCTCTCAGACTACAAACTTAATATGACACACTACAGAAAGAGAATTATATAGTTGTAAAAATAAATCTCTAAATCTCCGCTACCTGACTAAAAAAAATGAAACATAAGGTGGACTTCCAGGTATTTTGGAAGTCATTTTCTGAAAAAAAAAAAAAGAGAGAGAGAGAGAGAGAAATTATTAGATATAGTTCTCTGAACGGCTTCATTAGATTTGGCCTGTTCCTTTTGTCATATTTTCAATATAGAGTTCCTGTTCAAATTTCCATTTAACTGTATCATTTAAATTTCACTGATATTCCTTTAATGTAACACAAAAGAGAGGTAGAAAATTTCAGCCATTCCAATTTGTAGCCTTTTGTCCATTAGCATGAATTGATTTCAATATCATCCATAAAGACCTGTTGTTCTCTTCTCCCCCTCCCTTTTACTTTATCACTTCTGAGTTGGTAGATGGAAGAGAATTATCAAGGATGGAAAATTGAATCTCAACACAGATATGAATGCCTTTGAAAACTAAAGAAGAAAACAATGCTACTGATCACAGCTATAAAATCTACTGATTTATCACTAAAAAAAATCTTAGAAGAGAAAGATATTAAGCTCCTAGAAGCAAATGAAGATTAGACGTTTACTAACTGCATTCTGCTTATTGATGGTATTATCTGAGTTTCTCAGAGGCTTGTGTGTAGTTTTATTTGAGGGGTTGTTATTATTCCCTTAACATTCTTATCATGTTGTACAGGTATAATTTATATTATGTTACCTAAAGCTTATCCACTTTGAACGATCCAGATTGGATGGATCTTGGGACTTGTGCAAATTTCCTTAGTATCCAGATATTCTAAATAACATCTCTACATGCATAAATTTTTTAAAAATGGTCATTTGGGGACATCTATAATGATTCTCTACACCAGACTCTTAGAAATTAGTGGACACCAAAATCAAAAAATCTTCAGATTTCTCCTGTTTTAGCCTGAAGGGATTGGTGTTGTCAGCATTGTACATATCTCTCTGCTAAATAAATAAATAGATAATCAGATGCTTGTCAGGATTATTATCAAGGAATGATCGAGTCACTGGCTTTTTCCTGCACTTAAACTAAGGAAAATGCAACCACACAGACATTTAAGCTTTTCTCTATGCATGAGCACACTCTACAAGAACAATCAATCTTTAAATGTTTATCTATGAATAGAATATTAGGATTTTGTGATTTGTTTGAGTAAAGAAGTAGAAAGAATAGATTAGGCTTAACACCTGCACTTTTTTGAGGTAAACATCTCTCTCCTTCCCACCACACCAATCAACCCACAGTTAATCTAAATATGGAAAACACCAGAGGAAGGTGCTTCCAATAGCCAGGAGGGGCTGGAGGATGGAGTACAATAGAAAAGAAACACCTTTGCAGGTGTTCCCACAAGTGAGTCTGCTTTTACTCAGCCCACTTGATTTTATATTTATAAATGTTTTTATTAAAAATAGAGACAGAAGACAGGGCTCCATAGCCAAATATTGCCAGGAGAAAGCTAGCCTGCCAGGAATGTGGACAAGCCTGTGAGTGGGGTGAGACCAGCACCTCTGCTCAGTGGGACCTGCCCAGGAACCCTCAGGACTCAGGGAATGAGGAGCAGCCAGGGACAGGAGCCTTCTGGTTTCCATCTGTGACTGGGGACCTCAGCCTGGGCCACAGGGCTCCATAGCCAAATAGCACCAGGAGAAAGCTAGCTTCCCTAGAGTGAGGACAAGCCTGTGAGCAGGGGTAAGGCCAGCACCTCTGCTCAGAGGGACCCACCCGGAACCCTTAGGACACAGGGACTGAGGATTGGTCTTCCCGTTTCCTTCTGCAGCTGGGGTAGCTGGTTCTGTGACACATTTTTCCATACTCAAATAGTGCCAAAGGAGAGCTGGTATCCCAGGAGGGTCGACACACCTTTGAGCACAGGCAAGACCACCACTTCTGTTCAAATTCACTGGATCAAGGAGGACCCTTGCAAAGCCATCAGGACACAGGAACCCAGGAACAGCTGGGGACAGGATCCTTGTGGTTTCTGTCTGCACCCCAGAGCTGAACCTGTACCACAGTTCTCCAAACCCAAATCCTCTCAAAGACAGCTGGTCTCCAAGGTGTACAGATGCAGAGGCTTGCAGGAAAGATAAGCAACAGTCAGAGAGAGCAAGACGAGCAAACACAAGAGATAACCAGATGGCAAAAGGCAAGGGCAAGAACATACGGAACAGAAACCAAGGCAACATGGCATCATCAGAACCCAGTTCTCCCACCACAGTGAGCCCTGGATACCCAAACACAACAGAAAAGCAAGATTCAGATTTAAAATCACATCTCTTGATGATGATAGAAGATTTTAAGAAGGAAATAAATAACTCCCTTGAGAAATACAAGAGAACACAGGGAAACAGCTAGAAGCCCTTAAAGAGGAAACACCAAAATCCCTTAAAAAATTACAGGAATACAAAATCGAATGGCCAAAGTAAATGAACAAAACCATCAAGGATCTATAAATGGAAATAGAAACAATAAAGAAATCACAATGGGAGATAACCCTGGAGACAGAAAACCTAGGAAAGAGATCAGCAGTCATAGATGCAAGCATCACCAACAGAATACAAGAGATAGAAGAGAGAATCTCAGGTGCGGAAGATAGCATAGAAGACATTGACAGAACAGTCAAAGAAAATGCAAAAAGTTCCTCACCCAAAACATCCAGGAAATCCAGGACACAATGATAAGACCAAACCTAAGAATAATAGGTATAGAAGAGAGTGAAGATTCCCAACTTATAGGGCCAGTAAGTATCTTCAACAAAATTATAGAAGAAAACTTCCCTAATCTAAAGAACAAGATGAACTTACACATTCAAGAAGCCTACAGAACTCCAAATAGATTGGACCAGAAAAGACATTCCACCTGTCACATTATAGTCAAAACACCAAATGCAGAAAACAAGGAAAGAATATTAAAAGCAGTAAGGGGAAAAGGTCAAGCAACATATAACCACAGACCTATTAGAATTACACCAGACTTCTCACCAGAGACTATGAAAGCCAGAAGATCCTGGAAAGGTCTCATACAAACCCTAATGTTGGGAGCCGCCACCCCCCAGATGCTGAGATCTCTATAGGTCATGAGAAAATGAAGCCAAGAAGAACAGGAAAATATTATGACTACTCCGAGAGCTGAATATGAAACCACAAAGATCAAGGATACCCTGCTGTCGTAAAAGTACAACTGAGTCACTGTGATGGAATATGAAACCACAAAGATCAAGGATACCCTGTTGTCGTAAAAGTACAACTGAGTCACTGTGACTGAATATGAAATCACAAAGATCAAGGACACCCTGTTGTCGTAGAAGAACATCTGAGTCACTGTGACTGTGGACTGAGCCCACCCCTTCCCCATTACCTCATACCCCCTGTTTCCCCCCACCTCTGAGTTTCCCCCTTTTTGAGTATTGTATAAAAGTAGATGAGTTTTGAAAATTAAACGAGACCTTGACAAAGAGCTTGCTTGGTCTCCTTCTTCTCTCTCTCGCCCATTCTCTCCCACAGGTCATGGGGTCTCCTCGGGTTTCCCTCCAATAACTGGCCCCGCTGGTCGGGGCA
>CM052722.1:33863772-34034111 GCA_028551405.1 Uromys caudimaculatus | reverse complement strand
TCATACCCCCTGTTTCCCCCCACCTCTGAGTTTCCCCCTTTTTGAGTATTGTATAAAAGTAGATGAGTTTTGAAAATTAAACGAGACCTTGACAAAGAGCTTGCTTGGTCTCCTTCTTCTCTCTCTCGCCCATTCTCTCCCACAGGTCATGGGGTCTCCTCGGGTTTCCCTCCAATAACTGGCCCCGCTGGTCGGGGCACCCTAAGAGAACACAACTGCCAGCGCAGACTGCAATACTCAGCAAAACTCAGGATAGCAAAAACTATTCTCAACAATAAAAGAACTTCTGGGGGAATCAGCATTCCTGATCTCAAGCTGTACTACAGAGCAGTAGTTATAAAAACTGCATGATATTGGTACAGCGACAGGCAGGTAGATCAATGGAATAGAATTGAAGACCCAGAAATAAACCCATACACCTATGGTCACTTGATCTTTGACAAAGTAGCTAAAACCATCCAGTGGAACAATACAGCATTTTCAACAAATGGTGTTGGCTCAACTTGTGGTCAACATGTAGAAGAATGCAAACTGATCCATTCCTATCTCCCTGTAGAAAGCTCAAGTCCAAGTGGATCAAGGACCTCCACATAAAACCAGATACACAGAATCTATTAGACGAGAACTTGGGAAAGAGCCTCGAATGCAATCGCACAGGGGAAAGCTTTCTGAACAGAACACCACTGGCTTATGTTCTAAGATTAAGAATCGACAAATGGGACCTCATAAAATTGCAAAGCTTCTGTAAGGCAAAGGATAGTGTCAATAGGACAAAACGGCAACCAACAGATTGGAAAAAAATCATTATCAATCCTACATTCCATAGAAGGCTAATATCCAATATATACAAAGAACTCAAGAAGTTAGACTCCAGAAAACCAAATAACCCTATCAAAAAATGTGGAACAGTGCTAAACAGAGAATCTCAACTGAAGAAACGTGAAGGGCTAATCATCAGGGAAATGCAAATCAAAACAACACTAAGAGTCCACCTCACACAACTCAGAACGGCTAAGATCAAAAACTCAGGTGACAGCAGATGCTGGCGAGGATGTGGAGAAAGAGGAACACTCCTCCATTGCTGGTGGGATTGCAAGCTTGTACAACCACTCTGGAAATCAGTTTGGTGGACCCTCAGAAAAATGGACATAACACTACCTGAGGACCCAGCTATACCACTGTTGGGAATATACCCAGAAGATGCTCCAATATGTAATTTGGACACTATGTTCACAGCAGCCATATTTATAAGAGCCAGAAGCTGGAAACAACCCAGATGCCCCTCAAAAGAGGAATAGGTACAGAAAATGTGGTACAATTACACAATGGAATACTACTCAGATATTAAAAACAATGACTTCATGAAATTCGCAGGCAAATGGATGGAACTTGAAAATACCATCCTGAATGAGGTAACTCAGTCACAACAAACAAACATGGTATGTACTCACTAATAAGTGGATATTAGACCAAAATTTCAGAATACTCAAGATCTAATTCACAGCAACTGTTGGACTGAGCATGGGGTCCCTGATGGAGGAGTTGCAGAAGGGTCTGAAGGAGCTGAGGGAGTTTGCAGCCCCATGGAGGGAGCAAAGGTGTCAACTGGTCAGGGCCCCTGGTGCTCCCAGAGACTGGACCTCCAACCAAAGAATACACATGGAGAGACCCATGTTTCGGGCCACATATGTGGCAGAGGAGGGCCTTTTGGGCCATCAGTGGGAGGAGAGGCCCTTGGGTCTGAGGGTGTTAGATGCTCCAGTGTAGGGGAATGCCGGGGAGGGAGGATGGGAGTCGGTAGGTGGGTGGGGGAATACCCTCATATAGGGTAGGTGTAGGGGGGATGGGATAGGGGGTTTCCAAAGGGGAGACCTGGAAACAGGAAAACATTTGAAATGTAAATAAAGTATCAAAAAACACAAAAAACAAAAATAGAGACAGAAATTATGACAGTGATTTTATCAAACCTTAGCATCTCCACTTATCTAAATTGAAGAGATATGATGCACATTCAGTTAGTTTGGGGAATAATATATATGTTGTCTACTGAAATGTCTTCTACATATTTTCTTCTCACCTGAGAATGGACTACAGAGGATGAGAACAGAATTAAGAACAATTTCAAGACTACCTATATGTTAGTTCAAGAGAATATAGCAAAAAGAAAAGGAGGGAGGGTGAAAGGGAGGGAGGGAGTGAGGAAGGGAGAGAGAGAGAGAGAGAGAGAGAGAGAGAGAGAGAGAGAGAGAGAGAATGAATGAATTTGGGAGAATATTAAGCATAGATGCTAGGCTAATTTTAGACAATCCCAACCTGAATAATATTTTTCCCTGTGTTCAATGTTTCTTGGCCTACTTCTGAAAAACTTCTGCCTGGAAAACAGAAGGCATTCATTTCTCACATTAACTTGAAATTTACCTTGAGATAGAACTCATTAATTGTATAAAACTATGTCTTATTACATATGTATAAAACAAACCCAAGAGGGCTTGGCGTGAAATATTTCATAAGTTATACTACACAAGAATATTAAAGAGAAACTCTAAAGGAAAATTAGCAAAAGGCAATACTGTAATAAGAAATGAAATAACTGATGACCTGATAAATAAGAAGGAATATTTCTTGTTATAACTCTAAGAAATAAAAAGGCCATTTATTATTGATGCACTACATGCTCAAATCTTTACTTCATATTTAACCCTTAAAATGTATGACAAATAAAATTTAGACATTTTATCTTAGACCTACATGTAAGAACTCTGAGTTATATGGAGGAATCGTAACATTAAGCAAGTACCTCTATTTCCTTATGGTACTACTATCAGAAACACACACATAAACATGTATATACACATTATTTTATTGATGAATTTGTTCTCAGACAATTTCACAGTTGTATATATCGTCTTCTGATTACTCTTTCTGCCCTTTTTCATAACTTTTCTGTCCCAATCATCCCACACCCCAATTGCTACCAGTCATTTTCTCAAGTTCATGACATATGGGTTGATTTTTTTCATACATTTTGATGAACTAGGTCCATTTATATGCACAGTATTTTCAGGGATTAGACTCATGGCTTTTAGTTTCACTTTATCAAGTACAGGAGATCCTGAATCCTCAGTTCCTCATAGCCTCAGAGTTCCAAAACTAATTCTTTCTTCTGCTAATATGAATCACATTTTGTTGGTATAACTGCAGCCTAACACCAGGCATAGTATAACACTGATTAAAGTTTTTACCAGCTATGTCAGCAAGACATGAAAATTAGGGGCAACTTGAGAAAGCTGTGACTGTATGAGGTATGAGTGCCGTGTTGAGAGTATACTCTCAGACATAAGCATTCTAATTCATCAGACAAGAGGAATACAATGTTCCCTTAAAGTGCTTAGATTCTTGATTGGAGACAGATGCTGGAGCTGTTGCACAATATTACTACACAAAAGGTAAGACCTATCGGGAGTGTCACAAAGGTTGTAACCCTGCAGCAGTCTCTTCGTCATGAGCCACTAACATGCATGGGCACAATGGTAGGTAACAGAAGGTTGGAGAAACAAAGTGGCAATCTTTTAAGTATGTGATAACCAGGACACACAAATTCTGGAACCACAAATGCAGATTGGGCATTTCAACTAGAGGAATGCAAATACTGTATCATCTCAGCAAATACCCACATGGAAAGGGATCCAACTCAAGAAACCAAACAAGATATATCTCTCACCAATGATTAGAAACACGACCTAATACTGTGATGCTAAATAAAACTAAGATTACTGCTTTTGAAGAGAAAGGAGGGCCAACAATTCCTAAAAGTAAAGGGTAAACCTGTAAAGCTCCTGAGGTAAGAGACTCTAAGGAACATTATGTAGCCTGTTAAGATAAAAAAAGGTACTGGAAAAATTTAATATGACCACATGAAGATGAAGTAACCAATCTTTGTCATCTTAAATTAGTGTGATGGTAGGATTTTGCCTCTCATATGCATGTAACTTAGTGAAAAGAAATGAGACTTTAGATTTCACAAAAATAATTCATGCATTTAACAAATATCTTTAGAACACACTCTAGTCTACAATTTTTGAACATTGTAAATAGTAACACTCTCATTATTTATACTATCAACCTTCATAACTTACAATATTGTGGCTTGATGTGGTTGAATTCTTCTGACTATAGACTCATGAGTGTAAATCGCATAGCTATTTGCTAATCTTGATCATATTCTGCCTGATGCTTAGTTAGTAACCAATAAATTGAATACATTTATGAATGAATAAAAACATGTTTTGTCTTAGGTACATGGTAAAAGACTATGAAAAATTAGACAGCATCTTACATCACACACAGCAGTAAGGAAGTTGTTAAAGAGGGAAAAGGAGGAGGTGGTTAATGATATTGAGCATCAATAAATTACTAATAGACAATCATCTTTCTTGAATATCATTTAATTATAATGTTAATCAATATAAGAACATGGGGATAAAATATAAGTAATTTAACCATGCAATGCTATTAATGTCTGATCTGAGTGCTTGTTATGTGCCCTTTACTAATCACACGCAGGGCATTAATACATTTCCTTCTCACACAATCTTACTGCCTAGATATTTCTTTCAAGTCTATTGTACAGATGGGAACTAAAGGTGAGAGAATTTCAGTTACAATCCAAAGGTATACAGCTACTTTGTTACTACATGTGTAAAAAATGGAAATCTTGTTCCTATCGCCCCATTAAAAGTCATCTGGAGTGGCCTTTGCCACCAATCTAGGGGCAGAAGAGTAGACTGTGGTCACATAATCATAGACAAAGTTTTGGTGTCCAGTCCCTAGACTTTAAAACAACCCTCTTTCAAGTTTCTATTGTACCCAACTCTAATTCCCCTTCTCTGCCTGTTTGTGTCACATTAAAAATTGGTACCTCCTATTTCTTTGACCCAAATACTTAAAACAGGTCACACATTTAAATATGGCAAGCCCTCAAGCACTGCAAATGATGAGCAACAAAATTTGTTTGTACTACTGGCAATTAAAAAACAAAAACTTATCCACACTTACTTTTATGATTCAAGTTTGAAAGACTGTATAGATTTTTAGAACTTACATTCTATTGATACAGATATTTAGCTTAGCAAAAACATTTCCTGAAAAAGAAATAATCATCTTAATTTAAATGTTTTTACATAGTTTTAATCAATATCTTGCAATATCATTAAAAATTGTTGAAGACAAGGTGATCATGTTAAAAATGATTCATTTAAAAGCATATTTAGTGTAAAACTACCTCTATGCAAAGCATCCGCGGTATCATGTTTCCTGTGCTCTAAACGCAACCTCAAGATATTGCCAGGAAAGAAAAGAGCAAATGAAAGGACACCTGTAATTCTCTATGAATTTCATTTCCGACAAGAATTTTGGACATGTTATAAAGCCATGTGTGGACTGCTTTTGAATAACGATTCCTATTGTGTCTTTTTTTCCCCACAATTTACAACCTCATTTCCCACCACAGAGGATTTGAAAGAAGCACTCTGGACTTCTTGCAGGGTGTATAGAAATGTAAGAATTATAAATATTAATATGATTTTATTAAGTTTAGACAGTCATTTATTTTTTGTACAGACTATAGAATGCATTTGAAAATATACTACAGTTCTATAGTCATGAATACACATAAAACGTTTTGTTTATTCATAATTTATGTTCACTCATTGATTGTTCAGGCAAACAAAAGCTTCATTTGGTGTCACCCATTACATCCTTTTATATTTACATCAGCTGGGTACCTGTGCTGGCAAAACGAAAACACACAGCAAACTGTGTGTTGCTGGAGCCTTTACATAGAAGCAACTGGGGCAGACTCACGTTTCACAAATTTATAGGATTACAGTACATTAGAATGCAACATTGGAAGTTGCATTGAAAAAAAAAGAACTTGAAAATGAATAGGAGATGGAAAACAACTACAGAGAGGACATCCAACAATCAATATAGAAAAAACAATTTCCAGGAGAACAAACTCAGAACCTAAATGTGGGGCATGACTTGTGGCTGTTCAAAGGGATCTAAAGCACTGATCTAAACTACATTACAACTACTCTCATCCCTGTGCTATCTGAGGCCTGGCCCAGTAACCCAATATTCCAGGATATGTCCATGGATTCAGTGAGCAAACGCCAGGGCTAAAAAAATGTCAGTTAAAGAAACCTCATCTATACTGACACATCCAGGAAATCAAGATTTGTATTTAATTTAGCTTCTTGAATCAAGTCTGCAGAACAAACTTCAAAGTTTAGACATTATCACTTCAATCTCAATTCATTTAATGTGTATATGCTTACATACATAGAAAACAAAGAAGGATGTCAATACACTCTTTTATATTTTTAACACAGATCCTTAAACACATGCAGTAAACTCTCTTACCCACTAAGATATCTCTCTAGCCATTCAACCTAAACTCTTAAAATATTTCTACAACAATTCCCAAGTATTAATTTTTGTGATGATTTTGTTAATGTCAGAACAGAGGCTTTACTAATAATTTAGCCTATAAATTGTTATGGTAATCATCCCAGAAACTGACTGGGCCCCACCCCTCACAGCATTTAATTGTCCTCATGTACTTCTTATCTAAAAATCTCCAGGACATTCTAGTTCACCTAGTTACAGAGTCTCCTTTCCTTCAATGACATGGCTTCATTTCCTTACACTGTAACATTCATGGAAGAAATGTTTAAATGCATTTTAAAAGATGAAGAAAAGAATGGTAACATTAAATTTGGGTCACTATGAATAAGAAGAGAAAATAAAAACTTCAAAACTGAGAGTTTGGAAGGGCAGGATGGAAATGCTTTTCATTCCCTAGATAGACTGTCTCTATTTGCTCTAAATTCTAAACTTAACCAAAATTAGGCCACTTTCCTCCAGAGAGCAAAAGGAAACTGGTCACTGCGGAATAGAACCCTAGTGAAATTTTAGAAGGCTGGTGTATATTTGCTGTTTGTTGATAGCATCTTTTGAAAAGTAAAAATATGTACATGTACATAATGACCAAAGTTAATGCAAATCTCTGTGGTCAGTGCGAACTTAATTTCTATGATGCCTACTTAAATATTGGAATGCACATATCCTTTCTCACTATCTTATTCTTCTTTTGTTTTATTTTAACCAATTATTCAATTAATCAATTTATTGACTCAGTTCTCCAAATGGTCCAATGAAATGTTCATAGATCAAGAGTACTAATTCAGTGATATATGAGCTTACTGTAGAGGAAGCTCCAGGTTCAGTCCCCAGAAAACACACACACACACACACACACACACACACACACACACACACACACACACACACACACACAAACGTGCACACACACATACATACACACACACATTCTTTCCTTAAACTTTCAAATTAGGAGCTAAAATAGAAATATTAAAATATTATGTAAAAATTGTTTTCTCTTTGAGTAAATGTTCCTATTCACATATGTATTTTAAAACAATTTTGACATTTATATAATTGTTAAAGTTGTTTCATTTGCATAAAAACTCAGTAGTAAATTTAAGCCAACTTTGATTAAAACATTTAGTTTGAATGTGTATTTGTCAATTATAATCTGTACATCACTATTGAATAATAGGTTGTATACACTACCATCATTTCCCAGAATCTTTACAGAACATTTAAAACTACTTACTCATGATGTGAAACACTCTTGAATATCCTAGGATGTGAGAATGGGGTGAGAATAGAGATGGCATGGGATTGAGAGAGGGATTGGAAGGAGGTTAGAGGAGTAATTCACAAAATAACAAAGAAAAAGAAAGAAACTAAGGCTAAAATGATTTTGTAGGAATCCTAGCAGTTGAAGCAGGCATATCTCTGACTCAGTTGCCTGCTCCTGTGCCTCCTTTTTTTCTCCTATTGAGTTTCTTTATCCAGCCTCCATAAGAGGGCTTTTGTGTTGTCTTACTCTGCCTTGTTTGTTTGTTTGTTTGTTTGTATAACTGTCTTCTCTTGGAGGCCTGCTCTTTTCTGAAGAAGAGTTGGAGGAAGGAAATGGATCTAGGAGAAAGGAGAGATGGAGAGGCTGGGAAGTGGGAAGCTGGGAGAAGTACAGGAGGGAGAAATTGTTGTTGAGGAGTGTTGTAAGGGAGAAGAATATTTTCAATTAAAAGATGCACACAGAATAAATAGCATTATTAAATATTCTGAATGTGTGCCCTCGATTTTCCTTTATAACTGCTTCATTTTAAACTATCCAGGTCAGTGACTGTAAACCAATCTTTGAGAAGAGATGAACAGTAGCAGAGTCATAAAGATTTCAATCTCTAGCTTTCAACAGAACTGATTATAAGAGTTTGAAATAATCAGTCTCTCACAGGGCAGTTCATGTCACAGCTTGTTACTGAGCTTGATTAGAATGAAAAATTAAGCTAGTGAAAGAGAAGAGGGAGGGAAGAAGAGATAGAGAGAAACAGAGATCTAAACAAAGAAATGCGACTAATGAATTTTAGCACTTATACCAAAAATAAATAAATAAATAAATAAATAGTCAAGATGTTATCCTTAGATTTGTGTGGCCATAATATTATTTAGAAGTGTAAAAGGGTAAGAATCATAAATTTCTTTAGCAGTTCCTTTCATTTTTTATGACTAAAGAAAGAATTAGCCATCAGTTCTATCTAGTCTTCTAGGCCATTCTCAAACAAGTATCGACAAATTCAAAAGACTCAAAAGCCAAAATCAAAAACTATGCTTTAATATGGGTCTTAACGTGGCTTAAAATTTCAAAGCTCCATTTATGTCACTAACATAAATAATGTAGCCTATACTATTTAGTTGCTTGCTAACATATTCATTTGAATATGATTGATATGGATTTTTTAAAAACTAGATAATATGCTCTCTTATAGAGGTACCTTTACTATCTCTAATGCACAGTTAAATGTTTGTTTAACTTAATGACTAGACTTATATTAATATCCTCTATATCCCTCAAAATTTATATCTATATAACTCTACTAAGAATTGAAGTTCTTTTTAAATCCATATTATATGTATGGATATTTTCTGTATATATATACATCTGTGCACGTGTGCATGTGTGCCTGTGGAGCCCAGAAGAAAGTGTTAGATTACCTGGAACTGGAATTACAAAAGAGTTTTGGTTACTAGAAATAGAGTATGTGTCCTTTAGAAAAATAGCCACTGAGCTATCTCTCAGGCCCTCAAAATTAAAATCTTTCTGCAGTTAAACAAGTCATATTTTTAATGTATTCATTAAGGTGAAGTATTTTATCTTTAACATACACTCACACATAGATACATACACCGGTGGGGGGTGGGATAAGCTGTAACTCAAGATAAAAATCATTTTAGAATTATTTTCATATTAATTAAAAATTTAAATGATGCCATTCAATCAACATTTTATATAAAGTTTACATACTGTTTTTCCTAGAATAAAAATTTCCCACATTAAAAAGTCTTTAAATGTTAAACAATGTAAAACATTTATTTTTCTTCAAGTTTTTAAGAACCCTCAGTCTACAAATAGCCTTAACTAATATTTTAAGCTAATATCTCAAAGGCATTATTTACAAGTATATTTGTGGGTGATATTTTCCCCCTTTAACTCTGAAATAATCCTAGGTTTAGTATTTTTTACAGAGAACACAAGCATGCTAAAATAAAATTAGTGTTCACTTGAAAATACAGAAACATGTATTTAAATAGTGATGAAACAATCAGTGAATTAATTGTTCAAATAAAACTAAAGAAACTGAAAAAACATAATCATAAGACCATAGCATCTAATTGGATAAAAATTGATTAATATCATCATGGTAATAAAACCTTATCTTTTGATGGTGTCTTTGATTTCTACCATGAGCACTGTATGTGCCCATACTGGACAAAGTACATCAAATTTCTCAGAATACGAATCCTAATCAAGAGAAGTACACTTAAATAGTGGTATACTCAGGACATTTAGGATGACACTTGAAGAACATTTACTTATTCTTATTTACTTAGTTACTGAATAAATGTTTACTGAGACATTGAACCAAATAACTGCTCCTTCAAGATGCTTAATGACTAAGATTGGTAAGGATCCATAAATAAGAAATGGTATTGTTATTTAATGTATGTTAAGAACAGTAGCAGGGGTGTCAGTATACAAGAACAATTCTTCCAATAACATCAATATTAGTCATTTTCTAAAATATAGACATCATCCAAATGATAAACATGGGTTTTTCAATGAATATGGGTTAAGACAATGGGGAAGAAGTAGAATATAAAGGATAAGAGAGCACTTCATGGAGACTAAAAAAGACTAACATAAAGTGAAATGTGAAATGCGACTGTTGGGGAAGTGTGGCATCAGACAAATATGTATGTCTGGTAGGTGTAGAGGTATTTTAATCCAGCCACATGGCTGCTCTGGCTGGAATGAAGACATTTCCTTAGTAGTTAGTACCTTTAATTCCAAACAACATAGGTAAGGTTAGTTTATATAAGGAAGCAGTTATGTTTAAAAGTGACATATAATTGAAGAGCAGGCAAAGTGAGAAATCAGACAAAGATCTGTCAGACAAGAGAACAGACAGGAAGGGGAGGCTATTTAAGAGCATTGCATGAAGAGAGAGTCAGTGCTTGAGGCAGGGCAGTGGAGCTGAAATGAGTTCAGTTCTGTACAGTTTCTGCAGCAGAGGAAGTTGAAGCCAGAGAATAAGGAGCCGGTAGATTGGAATAAATTGCCAGAGTTACCTTGATGCCAAACAGAACAACTCAATGAGAAGCAGAGAGAAGAGAGTGAGCTTGGGGAGGAGTTTGAGCCAAAAACAGCAGAGTTGAACCAGCTAGCCTGAGTTCAAAAAGTGCCAGAAACGGTATGCATATTAGCAGTAACCCTCAGAGGCAACAATTACATCAGGCATGTAAAAGATACTTTTACAGGTAGGTATTCTGAAGTAGACACAAATGAATTCATGGAGAGACCAAGACCATTTTATTTAATACACAAACAATAGAAATTTAAGTATTTTTGGCAAATGACATAACATGAGCTAACTTGCATTTGTATAAACTCTTTGTTGCAGAAATTTAGATGCTATAGTTTAACACTCTGAGAAAGGGTCATAGGAACTAAGGAGATGGCACTTTCAGGAAGCTCCTGAAATAACTGACATAAAAGTTGCCACAATTTAAGATATTACTCATAAGAACAAAAAGAAGTTAAAAGCACACTCATTCACTTTTTTAAAGACATAAAGCCAATTAACTGGCAAATTTAAATTTTTATTTATTAGTGTTTATTAGTGTGGGTGAAGGGCAGAAGGCAACTTTGTAGATCAATTCTCTCTGTCCATTGTGATACAGTTACTGAGTATTCAACCCACATCACCAGGCTTAGGTGGTGCCTACACATTCCCACTGAGCCATCTTCCAGATTTAACTTATTTAATATTTGAATCATAAAGGATATCTATGATAATGGTTCATGTTGATGCTTACTTAGATTTATCATATGTCTGGTGCATTTACATATATAACAGATGTATATAATCAATTCACCAAAGTTTTAAAACATACATGTAATGTATTTATTATTAATATATATTTATATATACAGATATACCTACTGCAATGTTTGGAGTGCTGGTCTAGTTTTTTTAAACATCATTTCATCATATCATATTCACTGATCACAATATTACCTACTCCAATGATTATTTGCAAGTTATTTGACACTGGTTTTGTGTTTAAAATGTTTATAAATTAATTATAAGGTAAACTTATTATTAAATATTAACTCATTAATATCAAGGAACATGAGAACAAATTACTGTGACAAATGTATTTTAAGTCAACTGGTTATTAATTTAAATTCATTTTGAAGTGATCAAACATGGCTCTTCTGGAGGGAAATGACATCATCCAGTAGCATTTCAGAAAACATCTGAATTGAAGTTTTGAAAACTATATCACAGGGGGGAGGAAACTGATTCCTTTTCAAGACATCTAGACTAGTCCAATTATGAATTGATGTTTGCTAAAGCCAAAGTCATATTGAGCAGTGGTGTTGAGAAGATGCAAAAGAATATCATCTGAAACCCTGAGAAACTTAATGTATGATATATTTGAATAAGCAAGAGAAGCTAGAACAAACGATGGATTTTTTTCATTTAGACATAATGATTTTGAAATATCTAAATATTCCAAGTAGATATAGTTGATGTAACTAATTTGTATGTCATTGTTTAAAAAGATTTATTTGTGTAGTTTTAGATACAACCAAAGAAAATTGAGAGGTAAGAGTGAAAAGGAATTATAAAGGATATTTACATGAAGAGAGAATAAATCTCCAGGAAAATTACACAGATAATTGAAAGCCATAAAAGAAATGCTAGAAAGGAAGGATAGAGACAAAGAAAAAGACTTTTTTCAAAAAGAGGCAACAACAACCAGTTCTCTCAATAGAAATCAATTTAGGTTAAAGGTTGTAGTATGTGTGACATAATCTGATTTGGGGTAACTACATGAAATAAGATATCAAACAACATAAATATAGAAAATCAAAAAGAACTTTAGCTGTAAGGGTAGAATATGACACATTTGGTAATGATGAAACACCAATAAAATAATATCTGATTCATTACTGATGAATTCATTACACTTAGCAAGAATAAATTAATATAGAGAGCATATGGCTGATCTAGTAAAGTATTTGTCACATAAGGATGAGTCCCTGAGTTCGGCTTTTCAGCACTCAGGAAAAAAGCAGGACCCAATAGTGTATTCCTATAATTCCAGCTTTGTGAATATGGGGACTTGAGAATCCCTGGGACTTGCTGAACAATCCCAATCTAGATGAATCCATGTTCAGTAGTAATTGAGAAAGATGCCACATGGCTAAACACACACATGCAAACACATGCACACACACACACACACACACACACACACACACACACACACACGCACGTACACAGAGCGAGAATGGTCTACCTCGAAGTAAATGTTTGAATTTATGGGAAAAAAATCTAAGCAAACAACAAAAATGTGTCCTAATGGTTTTCTTCAACAAGGCATTTGTTATTTTGGCAAGTAATTTGTTAATGTTGGGGTGGGCATTGTTGAATATCTATTATTGCTGCATATTAGAGCTTACAGGTTAGGCACTGCAAATGCTCATTCAAATTATTCATTTTTTATTCCTCTGGCTTTGATGGAGTGTAGAAGAACACAGGGTTTATAGTCTGAAAAATGTAAGATCCCAGCATCTTTGAAAGCCAGCTGTGTCACCCGTGCACAAAACAGCAAGCCGGTTATAGCTTATTTTCTCATTTGTAAAGCAGGGTACTAACAATAGTTCTTTTATAGAATCACAGGGGCTAATAAATGGAATAATGTGTGTATTGCTTAATATAATGTCTTTCCGTCTTTAGATGCTGTTAAAATCATCGACAGAGCTTCTTAAATCACCTCCTAAATTCATGATTTAGTATATCTAGCATGGAACACAAGGCTTTCCAATTTTAACAGGATACAGAGCAATATTGCAAATATAAACTATGCTTTGGAAACCACAGTTTTAGTATACTGGAACTCATATAATAATAATAATAATAATAATAATAATAATAATAATAATAATAATAAAATAATAATAAGAATAATAATAATAACAAATGCAAATATTTGTGTGTTTTGGATGGGAGCAACCATACACTACACACACAGCAGGATAGTCCCCTTTGATCTTAAGAGGTTGTGTCCTCATTAAAGTATGCTGGCCTCTTCCTCAATAACTCTTGCTAATTTTTTTTACATTAAAACAACATCCCCTGGCCTGAAACTCATTATTCAAATGCCTGACCATTGTACTTTCTTGTCAGACATGCAATTCTGCTTCACTATACACTTATACATAAACACCTTTTTTTCTTCCATTTTTGCTTAGACATAATTAATATGAAAGCATTGTTTACCTCAAAATATCTCCTTTGAAGCATCCTGGAGTGGACATCTTTATCATTATTGCTCTGATTATAAAATCTCTTACAAGAGATTGCCTTTGAACCGTGACCTCTAATGGCATGTATATTATTATACTGATGAGATTTTCTTCTTTCTCATCCTCTGTTATAACACATCAGGTTCATGGCTCACAGGTCTCATAAAGACTGAGAGCATTAGTAATTAATGATACATGTGCAGGTACATATTGATTAAATTAGAGATGATTTTTTCATAGTTCTAACACTTCTAAAAATAGTGTTCAGGGATATTTCATATAAAAGCAATATGACACATGTGTGACCATGAAAGGTAGTCTAGTTTCTGGTTGAGCTAAGGTTTAAAACCCGGAGCCCCAGTAGGGGGTACCCAGCAGAGGACAACTGTACAAGGGACAGTAGGCATTTTGCCATGCTCCTAAGCCCCAGAAGGCCACAGCTCCCCATTAGGTATGTGACCATCAGACACGTAGCCCAAGTCCTTCCACAGGTAGAGGTGTGGTCACGTAGCCTCAAGACATTCCCATTTTAATGAGGCACCTAGAGGCTTAGCCAATAAACTCCCCTTCCCAGCCACTCCTCCCTGCAAAAGGTATTTTAATCTTAGGCCTGCCCTGAGATTGGGTGATATAGTTTCACTCATCACCACTCTCCACCATGACAATAAATGCCCTAAAACCAGGCACTGTCTCTCTTCATCGGGATCTGCCTTGGGGAACAATGGAACAGGCCTTTGTCTAAAGAGCCACATCTAGTCTCCCGAAGAAGGCCTCTCAGTGTTCCCAGCCATGGTCTCTACCAAACCAACACAGCTAGCTGAAGACAAGCCAAAGACTTGGTCCTGGTGAGACCCAGCTAGCTGGGCTCCTCCCTGCCTTTCCCCCTCAGTCCCACTCCATTCCCAGCTCTTCTGTGGCATCCTAGGATGCCCAAGAGCCTCAGAATCAGGTGGACCTGGCTCCGTGAAGTCCTCAGGACTGCAGGCCGTGCTCCCCCACAGCCGGGCAGTGTCCGATGGCTTCTCACAGCCCTATACCCATCAGGTGGTGCCATGGGGTGAGAAAGGGTAAACTTCCTTTGTCCCGCCTCTCCTGGGGCAAATGCAGGACTCTCACCACTCACCACTATAATACAACAGACACATGCATTTATATGGACTAGATACAACATAATGTTAGAGATTTCTAAAACAGTACAATTTAAAATCATATTAACATTTGAGACATATAAGCTGGGTATTTTTCTTTTCTTTGCTTCATTGCCTAAAAATCCTGCTTGGAAAAGACTTGGTAAACAGTAAATCTAGTTATGCAATGAAGGCAAGATTACATGTATGTGTGTATTTACTCCAAAAAATATGTGTATGTACAAAAAAATCCATTTTCAGTTGAGGTTTTGAATGAAGTACATTTTTTTAATACATAGTCTCACTCTGTAGCTCATGCAACCTTGAAACTCTTGGTCATCCTTTGACCTCAGGCTCCCAACTTCTATGCAATTTCAGTCATTTCAGCCATTCTAGTTACTGTTACCATTACCATCCTCTACTATATTTATGTCTTGATTTATATATATATATACATATATATATATATATGTATGTATAGTTTATAAACAATATATATTGTGTGTCTTTGATTAGACAAAGAAAGAAAATTTATGTGTTGCTTTATATGTGTGTTAGTTAGTAAGTGAACATGTATACAGATTCCTGTGGATGCCAGCTGCCTTTGAACAAGAGTTACAGTTGTTTTTCCCCTATGTGAGTGCTGGGAATACAACTTGGGTCCTCTGTGAGAGTTGCATGCACTCTTAACTTTTGAGTCATCTCTCTAGTCAAAGTTCCTAACTTACTATATCTCAAATTTATACATGTTTTATAAATAGCACTTATTGGGTCTGAATTATGAAATCTCTAACTGTGGATGACTGTGTACATGCTTCAAAACAGCATTCTACATATGATGACTTAGACAACTATATCCTTCTCTCTCCTTGTCTCTCTCGTCTGCATTGATTTCTTCAGCATTATACAATAACCATGAAAAATAATCAGATGTTTTGTGAATTTATAAACAATGTTTTACTAGGTTCTTGGAGTCCATTTCATGATTTTTGGCAGTGGAAGCTGCTAAAGATATTGGGGGCTTAATAGCATTAGAACTCCTGAACACAGTGTATTTTAGAAAGATAATAAATCAACATCCATTTTAATATCTGCTACTCAAATTTTGTCAGTAATATCCAGACTGAGACTTTGTCATGGAACTTGGCATGGAAAGACCTGAAGTTTATCTTCCCTTTCTCTTTATCAATTCATAGATAAGTAAAGAAATAAGTAAAAGAATTCTTATAGCCAAAGCCATGAATTTTCTTTCTTGTTTTGAAAAGCATTGTAAAGCAGAAACAGTCTTGCAAACAGGTCATTTAACATAGTTTTAGATGGCACACATGAATTTTAAAGTAATTTTTATCTTTCATTCAATATTTCCATAACAAAACAGTAATTCAGTCAAAGTATTAAAATTTCAAAAGAAAGTGCAAATACAATCCAAGGGCTGAAATTCAAAATTTTTTGAAAATGGTATCAAGTCATGAAAAGTTTTCAGTTAGCAATTTTTGCCATCTTTCAAAACAAATGGTAATGTGTAACCCTAGTACATTAAAGACCATCTTATTCCATGGCATTTGTTAACACATAGATCAGTTTTACTCAGGGGTGTAATCTTAAGTATAGGAATCTCTGAAACAGGCTCATAAGACCATGGATAGAAACTCAGCCTGACTGTGAACACAACTGGGATGGAGATTCTAAAGTAACTTAACAAGGTTCTTGGTAAAGAAAGGCTAGGTGATTAGACAGAACCTCCACGATGGAGAAGAATGCTAAATGTGATCTTGTATCAAAAATGATTGAGTTTAGAAGTCTATTGAACATCACTAATGAGAACTCTTTGATTAAACCTGAATCTTATAAGAAAGTACACAGAAAAACCTAGAAAAAAGTTCAAAAATTGTACTAAAATGTGGCCTAAAAAAACAATCCCTATCAGTATTAGCACAGGTAATAGAGGTTGCAGAATAGTCTAGTCATATATGCATGAAAATAAGTTTCCTAACGTTGCAGCCTCATACAACATTTTGTATTAATCAATGACCTGCGTTTCATGGTGACACAAACTTAGGAAACACTAAGTAAAACAAGTTTCCCAAAAATATCTTTTACTACAGAAATTTTTTGAGGCTTATGCTGTGATTATCCAAAGAAAGAAATAGAACTACTGCATTCTAATGATTTTTTTTAATTTAACATCTTATGGGATTAATGTTCTTTAGGAAAGGGAAGGGTAGAGTGAGGGGATGTGAGAGGGTGGGCCTGGAAGTGGGGGCAGTGATCAGGATGCAAAGTTAATAAATAAACTAAGGGAAAAAACATACTTTTAGAAATGCTGGCCTCATCTGTTACATAAATTATATATTTACAATATTGGCTCTAAATACTTTAACTTGCTATCCAGGTAAAATTATTAAAAATAATTTTGTTTTTGTTGTATTATTCTCTTTTAAATCCAAGAAAAAAAAGTGTTAAGTTGAAAGCTATGTTGTTTGAGAATTCTTTAAAAGACATATATAGATATTATATACATGCAAGCAATCACCTTTCAGAGAGGTTCTATCTTTTAGTTTTACTTTTAGTACTCAGATCTCTATGTAGGTTCTACGTAGTAGAAAAATGACTCATTAATATTTAAAGGGATGAATTGGCAGAAGGCAGCTCAGTCTATCATAACACACGAGGAGTCAGTGAAACCCTTCCTGATTAATACAAGATGGCAGTGTTGTTACCAGCATAATTGTTTAATCATCATATGTTAAGCATTTTATATTTGTCATAATGCCTTAATCTAGGGGCTTAACTTAATCTGGTTATATGGTGATTAAAAAGACAAGAAAATCAGTGGTTGCACAAATCATTGACAAAATCCTTCCATGACTAGATAGTATCTGCAAATGCATTCCTATAGTCTTCTTATGGGTTTCCTGGAAAACATTTTTACTGGGTACATTTGTCTGTACCTAAAAATCAGAGAAGCATTTCACCTCTAACTTTAGAACTATGGCCTCTATAAGGCCAGGGGATGGAAGATCCTGGTTTGAATGAGCTGTCTCCATATTCTTTAGCATTTGAAAACTTGGTCCCCAGTTTGTGGCTCTCTTGGGGAGGCTTAGTCGATGTGTCCTCCCTGGAAGGAGTGTGTCAGTGGGGGCTGTCTTTCGGGTTTCAGAAAACTTGTGCCTTTCCCAATTTGTTTCCCAGTTTCGGTTTGAGATAAATGAGCTCTCAGCTGTTCCTGGACCATTCCTGCTGCCTGCTGCTGCATTTCTGTGTCATGATGGTGATGGAGTGTTATTTCTCTGGAATCATAAATCCAAAATAAGCCTTTCCTTCTCTAAGTTGCCTTGGCCATGATGTTTCATCACATCAATAGGAAAGAAACTAATACAGTGAGGTGCACATATGCCTAGAGCTAAGGATCAGCCAAGTCCAAGATGTTTCAGTTGCAACTTTAGATATTTAGATTTTTCTCTTCTCTGTAAGGAGACAGTGTTTTAGACAACAACTATGGATATCTTAACATGTCTAGAAGACAACATGTATTATTAAAGGTTTGATTGGTGGTCATATAAATTAATGGTAAGAAATATTCACTTCCCATATTTGCTAATGATTTTATCAACAAAAGTTGTTTGTATTGTAGAAGTCCAAAAAAATCCTTTTAACAACAGCAAATCAAAATGCATAGACTCTGCATGTAGGACTTTGTTTTTCATGATGAATAATCATTGACAATGGGATTCAAATGGCACAACAGATGGAATAGAATTGATATGGAATAAATTTTTATTTCTTGATCCAGCCTCTCTTCTTGAATATGTATATTTCTGAAGAGCAGTTTGTGAATTTTATTCTCATTTATGCATTTGCCTACAGTGATTGAATAAATGGACAACAATTTGTGTTCCAATAGTCTAAGAGGCCTATGCTACATTTCATAAAAGTAGCAACTTCTTTCCCTAATTTACATTAAGCTTTATAATAATAAATATGAAGCCTTAATGTGGAAATGTACGTTCAATCATCAATAAACATATGACATAGCTCTACTAACAAGCAGATTGGAATTTATGGCACCATCCAACCATCTGTGTTATGCAGATAAGTGCTTTGGATTATGAGAAGAAACAAGATGCTCAAGAAATCATAGCTATATTTAAGTCACCTATTAATGAAAACTTATTTACTTGAGTCTTTAAAAAACTTTTAAAATCTATTGTTTAGCTTTTATTTTTATTTTTATTTTATATGTATGGATATTTTGCCTAGAAATGTGTCTGTGTACGACATGTACCTAATGTCCATGGATGCCAGAAGAGGGTATCAGATAGCCTGGATCTAGACATAAGAAGTAAACTTGCGTGGACTTGAATGTGTGTGGTGTGTGTGTGTGTGTGTGTGTGTGTGTGTGTGTGTGTGTGTGTGTGTGTGTGTGTGTTATGTGTGTTTGCAAGTGTCATGTGTGTGGATACTCATGAAGACCAGGGTCTGAGTTAAAGGCAGTTATGTGTCATACAACATAGGTGCTGGAAAGTTGAAATGGGCTTCTTTGGAATAGTGGCTTTTAGCCACTGAGCAAGGTTTGCATCCCAATTTGATTATTTGAAAAGCTATTCATACTTTATTTTGGCAAATAGAAGTCATGTAAAAGTAAGTAAAGAAAAATAAGATGTTGTATACCAGAGATTCTGCCACAGCTTTGTGGGGGAAAAGTAGAAGGGGGCTATGATGCTAGCTTAGTTGGTAATGTGCTTGAAGTGCCAAACTGAAGACCTGGGATCAGATTCCAAGCACCCACCTACAAAGCTCAGTAATGTGCATGCCTGTAAACACAGTAGAGAGGGACAAACAGAAGCAGGAGGACCCTGGCAGCTCACTAGTCATACAGTCTAGCCACCGGTAGGCTTCAGATTCACTGAAAGATCTTGTGTTTTAAAACATAGGATAGTGATAGAATAAGGCAACCAGAATCAAACTCTGGCTTCTGTATGCACATGCCTGTACCTTTACATACATATACATGTACATGTACTCACACACATACATAGAATGTGCATATGCCCACAAGAATATCTAAACACAAATACACAATTTTCATGTACTCTAATGAAGCCTCTACTCCATGTATTATCTCTGGTTGCCCCGGCCTTCCCAAATTGGTATGGATTCTCTATTTTCTACTGTTATTATTTGTGCCATGTAACAATTATCACTAAGATAAAAGCCAGGAATGTGTGGAACTAGAGAAATGGCTCAGTTAGTAAAGTGAGTAATGTTCAAGGATGAGAATCTGTGTTTGACTCCCTAGCTGTACTGGATGGTTTTGTGTGTCAACTTGACACAAGCTGGAGTTATCACAGAGAAAGGAGCTTCAGGTGAAGAAATGCCCCCATGAGATCCAGCTGTAAGGCATTTTCTAAATTAGTGATCAAGGGGGGAGGACCCCTTGTGGGTGGTACCATCCCTCAGCTAGTAGTCTTCGGTTCTATAAGAGAGCAAGCTGAGCAAGCCAGGAGAAGCGAGCCAGTAAGTAACATCCCTCCATGGCCTCTTCATCAGCTCCTGCTTCCTGACCTGCTTGAGTTCCAGTCCTGAGTTCCTTTCGTGATGAACAGCAATGCGGAAGTATAAGCTGAATAAACCCTTTCCTCCCTAACTTGTTTCTTGGTCATGATGTTTGTGCAGGAATAGAAACACTGACTAAGACAGTGACCCATTAATAAATAAATAGAAAATGAATAAAGGTATAGCACATCTGTCATAGCACTGAGGAATTACAAGATTCCCACTGCTGGCTCCAGGTTAAGTAAGACACCCTGATTGAAAAAATTAAGGTGATGCCCAACAAGGAAGCTACTTGTCATCTACCTCTGGACTCCATATAATCAAGCATGCACACATGTACACACATGAACATACATACATACAAAAGAATGCAGGTATGTTCCTAATAGCATTTTTCACAGACATTATGCAGATTTATGTACCTTAACTACACAATATTAATACTGTATATTTACTTTTGTATAATGCAACCTTGTCTCTGCATGACCTATTTAGTGAATTTTGGATCAGAGTATGCTATGTAACTTGGGAAAACAGTCGAAATTTCCTGGCAATATAGCAATCCAGTCATTCATGTAGTATTCTTAAATTATTTTATCTCAAATTTAAAAATAATGTAATACTGTATACTTGTATAAAATATGTCACACCACAATATTAATATATTTTATGTTACTGTAACCTTTTTGTTTAATACTACATGAATCCATAATTAATAGAAAAAATATTTTCTATTTCTCTGTTTTCTTTTCTCTGAGAAATCTCTTTAAATATTCATAGTGATGATAATTAGAATCAGTAAAAACTTGCATAAAGTAAAAATAATCACCTGGTAAGTTCTATGACATCACTACTCAATACATTCAATGGAAATAGATATTATAGAACTATATAAATATATTATTTAGTTTACCTGTATAAAGTACAATGAATTGCCAATTATGTTGTGTATTAGAGATAGAAAATGTCAGTACTCTGAAAAGATCAAGGCTTGGTGGATAATATAGTCTTATATATGAATAAGTACAATACAATAAGAAAGTGCAAACATATAATAAACACAGCAACCATTATATGCTTGAGATTTCTATTCCACACCTTTTGTCTTTGTGATAATCATCACAATGAACTAATGATTAAAATAGAATATATAGAATCCATACCAGTTTAAAAGAGTACAAGTATACTTATGGGGTGATGCATTATGCTTGGCTTGTGGTCAAAGCAGTAATAAATATGTTGGAATTTACCTACACTCAACATCTTTCATCTCTATTTAATATGATTACAGTCAATTACAAGAATGTATACTCTTACAACAATTCCAAATCTTTTTACAGTCAATTCTTTGGCGTCCAACATGATCATGACCATTTGCTTTTGCATTACATAGAGCCATTGGATTTTTAACATACTGAAAACACCATGAATACCTCGTAAAGTAGAATTAAATTCTTTTCTTGGTATATTTTTTCATTTTCAAATATAAATTTATTTTAATGAAATATGACCAATTGTCAGTTGAATAAGCTATAGCCTACAGAAAATTGTTTTTTTTTTAAATGCATGAATTATTTTAGCAGATTGAAAGGCGTTTTTGTACCATTTAGTAAATTAGGATGAAAATATAGAATGTATTTGCTGCCTACTGTCACCAGAGATTATGAGCTGCTCTAACAATGGCTTTTCTTTGCATAAAGAACACCCATTATATTCCTGAGATTTATATTCCAGGAGGCTTGAAACAAATGTTGGAAGCCATTGTTTCTGACTTTATCCCTTGCCAAACACTTCATTTATGTTTCCTTGGTTATACAAAGAGCCAGAACTGTTTTAAATGAAAAAAACAGTCTTTTTCATCTTGTATGTATTACATTACTATGTCCGCACATTGGTATATAATGATGGTATTATTGCCTGTAACCTGGCATGAAACTCCTTAGAGCTACAAACCCACATTAGGCTACACCTAGAGAATGTTCCTTCAGTATTATAACTAAGGGCAAACAGACAACAAATGAGTAAGATGCATTACCTACTCTCAGACATTAACATAATTTCCTGAATTGAAGCAAGGAATTTGTTTTATATTACTAAGATAACAAAATATCTTTTAAAAATCATATTAAAACACTTTTAACAGTGTTAAATGGAAATAGACACATTCAATTATTGATTTAAAGGTGGGACAATATCTAGATAAAAAAAAAAAAAAAAACTGAGGGGTTTATTTTTGGAAACCAGAGTAAGAAACTACAGGGAGAAGTAGAAAAACAGAACTGGCTTTCGATTTCCATCTGTGGCAGGAGACCTCTGCCTGCACCACCAGGGCTCCATAGCCAAATAGCGCTGGGAGAAAGCTAGTCTCTCAGGAGTGTGGAAAAGCCTGTGAGTGGGGGTAAGATGAACAACACTGCTCAGTGGGACTCACCTGGAATCCTTGGGACACAGGGACTGAGGGACAGCCAGGGACAAGAGCCTTCTGGTTTCCATCAGTGACAGGAGAACACTGCCTGGGCCACCAGGGCTCCATACCAAATAGTGCTGGAAGAAAGCTACCCACCCAGGAGTGTGGGCAAGCCTGTGAGTAGGGGTAAGACGAGCAACTCTGCACAGTGGGACTCCTCCAGAATCCTTGGGACACAGGGACTGAGGAATGACTGGGGGAAGGAACCTTCTGGTTTCCATCTGTGGCAGGAGACCTCTACCGGAGCCATCAGGGCTCCATAGCCAAATAGTGCCTGGAGAAAGCTAGACTCCCAGGAGTGTGGGCAAGTGTATCTGCTCAGGGGGACCCACCTGGAATCCCCAAGACACGGGGACTGAGTAGTGGTCTTTTGGTTTCTTTTGGTGGTCAGGAGTGGATCCTGTGACACAGTGCTCCATAGTCAAATAGTGCCAGGAGAAAGCTGGTCTCCCAGGAGTGCGACAAATCTTCAAGAACAGGCAAGACCACCACTTCTGGATCAAGAGAAACCCTTGCAGAGCCATCAGGATACAGCAACCAAGGGACAGCTCGGGACAAGATCCTTCTGGTTTGTGTCTGCACCCCAGAGTTGACCCTGTACCACAGTGCTCCAAACCCAAATTCCTCTCAGAGAGAGCTGGCCTTCAAAGAGTATTGACACCGAGGCTTGCAGGAGGAACAAGACACAGTCAGAGAGAGTAGGACTAGCTAACACAAGAGATAACCAGATGGCAAAAGGCAAGGGCAAGAACATAAGGAACAGAAACCAAGGCTACACGGCATCATCAGAACCCAGCTCTCCCGCCACAGCAAGCCCTGGATACCCCAACACACCAGAAAAGCAAGACTCAGATTTAAAATCATATCTCATGATGATGACAGAAGATTTTAAGAAGGAAATAAATAACTCCTTTAAAGAAATACAAGAGAACACAGGTAAAAAACTAGAAGCCATTAAAGAGGAAACACAAAAAAAACCTTAAAGAATTACAGGAAATCACAATCAAACAGACGAAGGAAATGAACATAATCATCAAGGAACTAGAAATAGAAATAGAAACAATAAAGAAATCACAAAGGGAGACAATCCTGGAGTTAGAAAACCTAGGAAAGAGATCAGGAGTCATAGATGCAAGCATCACCAACAGAATACAAGAGATAGAAGAGATAATCTCAGGTGCCGAAGATACCATAGAAAACATTGACACAACAGTCAAAGAAAATGCAAAATGCAAAAAGCTCCTAACCCAAAACATCCAGGATATCCAGGATACAATGAGAAGACAGAACCTAAAAATAGGTATAGAAGAGAGTAAAGATTCCCAATTT
Organism: Uromys caudimaculatus; assembly: GCA_028551405.1. NCBI lineage: Eukaryota > Metazoa > Chordata > Mammalia > Rodentia > Muridae > Uromys > Uromys caudimaculatus. The sequence goes on along the minus strand of CM052722.1, from coordinate 34,009,603 downwards.
AAAGGACCAGTAAATATCTTCAACAAAATTACAGAAGTAAACTTCCCTAACCTAAAGAAAGAGGTGAAGATAAATATACAAGAAGCTTACAGAACTCCAAATAGATTGGACCAGAAAAGAAATTCCTCCCGTCACATTATAGTCAAAACACCAAATACACAAAATAAGGAAAGAATATTAAGAGCAGTAAGGGAAAAAGGTCAAGTAACATATAAAGGCAGAACTATTAGAATTAAACAAGACTTCACACCAGAGAGTATGAAAGCTAGAAGATCCTGGACAGATTTCATACAGACCCTAAGAGAACACAAATGCCAGCCCATGCTGCTTTACCCAGCAAAACTCTCAATTATCATAGATGGTGAAAACAAAATATTCTATGACAAAACCGAATTTACACAGTATGTTTCCACAAACCCAGCCCTACAAAGGATAATAGATGGAAAACGTCAACTCAAGGAGGGAAATTACACCCTAGAAAAAGCAAGAAAGTAATCTTTCAACAAACTAAAAAGACCTACACAAACATAAAAATAACATCAAAAATTACAGGAAGCAACAATTACTATTCCTTAATATCTCTTAACACCAAAGGACTCGATTCCCCAATAAAAAGACATAGACTGACAGACTGGATCAATAAACAGGAACCAGCATTTTGCTACATCCAGGAACTGCACCTCAGAGTTAAAGACAAACACTACCTCAGAGTAAAGGCCTGGAAAACAATTTTTCCAACAAATGGTCCCAAGAAACAGGCTGGAGTAGCCATTCTAATATCAGATAAAATCGACTTTCACCCAAAAGTCATCAAAAAACATAAGGAAGGACACTTCATACTCATCAAAAGAAAAATCTACCAAGAAGACCTCTCAATTCTGAACATCTATGCCCTGAATGCAAGGGTACTCACATTCGTAAAAGAAACTTTACTTAAGCTCAAAGCATGCATTGCACCTCACACAATAATAGTGGGAGACTTCAACACCCCACTATCATCAATGGACAGATCTTGGAAACACAAACTAAACAGAGACACATTGAATCTAACAGATGTTATGAACCAAATGGATCTAATAGATATCTATAGAATATTTCATCCTAAATTAAAAGAATATACCTTCTTCTCAGCACCTCATGGTACCTTCTCCAAAATTGACCATATAATCGGTCACAAAACAAACCTCCACAGATACAAGAAGATTGAAATAGTCCCATGCCTCCTATCAGATCACTAGGGATTAAGGCTGGTCTTCAATGGCAACAACAACAACAGAAAGCCCACATACACATGGAAGCTAAACAAGGCTCTACTCAATGATAACTTGGTCAAAGAAGAAATAAATAAAGAAATTAAAGACATTCTAGAATTTAATGAAAATGAAAGTACAACATACCCAAAACTGTGGGACACAATGAAACCAGTGTTAAGAGGAAAACTCATAGCTCTGAATGCCTCCAAAAAGAAACTGGAGAGCACATATACTAGCAGCTTAACAGCACACCTGAAAGCACTTGCATACTTAGTAGCAAATTCTTTCTAGAACTTTTTTCTCATCTCTTTCATGAAGATCATCTACCTGTATTTTGTTCTCTGTATCATTCAAAGTCAGTTTCTACATTTAAAACTCATAGTGGTAAGAGATGTACTTGTAGGTTATGCCCAAGAAGAGTGGTTTCCAGAGAAAGTTCATGCTGATTTTAATGCTTTTTAAATATATTGATTACTCAATAAAATGACACACACTGCTAATATACAAATACATATCAATTTTGATTTTTCAACTAAAATTGATGGGCACAAGAACATGACTTTTGTATTTCTGAATTGCTTCAAGCAAAGTGTAATTCTATAATGACCAATTAAAGCCTATCATTCACTACTATGATGAGGACCTTGCCAGCATTGCTCTTAGTAAGAACAACAGCTTTCCTCAACTATGGAAAATTAGGGGAAAATTGAAGTCCATTTATTTATTTATTTATTTATTTATTTATTTATTTATTTATTTATTGTTGCTGTCTGGGTGGTTTTCAATACAGTTTTTCTGAGTAGCCTTGGCTTTCCTGCCACTCCCTCTGTAGACCAAGGCAGATCCACCTGCCTCTACCTTCTGGGGTCTGGGATTAAAGGTGTGTACCACTACCAACAGGCTCAAATCAATTTCTTAATAGAACAACTCCAAGGTAATTTATTCTAATGTAGGTCACAGAATTATTAGGCTCTAACCCATAATTAAATATTTATATATTTTAAGTATATAATTAAATATATGTTTATTAGTCTATATAAAATTAAATATATTTAACTAATCATATAAATATATATCACATGTGAGAAAATTTTTGCTTCGGATTAAGTATTATAGTTAAGAATAAAAAAATTTTAAAATATATTGGTTCTCTTGCAGCCTATTCACTCAAATAAATCTCCCTGTAAAGGTCCTTCTCTACTACAATAGTATCTCTTTCCTGTTTTTCTTATGACATAGAAGCTCTGCTCAAGCAGAAAGGTAAATGCGTTGAATAGAAGCGTAAATTTGAGCTCAAGCCATATCAACATTGTTGTGGATCCACATTGCCAGGAAATGTTGTTCAAAATTATGCAAGGCTAATTATATCAACAGAATGGAGAAAAATGTTGGTGTGACATCAGAAAGGTAGGGGAAAGGAGTGGGTTGCTGGAAATGCACTGCTAGCAGACAGCCTAGAAAGAATAATGAAACCATTTTATCATGTTAGAATCTCATTAAACCAATAAAGTAATTGAAAATGTACTTACTGATTAAACAGATACATTTGAGTGTATTTTAATTTGTCATCATGTGTTCTTGTGATTTGTGTGTGTTCTCATACACACATACATACATTCACGAACTTGTTCCTCAATTTACACATATTAGCAATAATATAAAACAAATGTTTTCAAGGATATTTCCCCTGGTAGCCCAAACACTCTACCTGCCAGTTCTTGCTACATTGACAAAGGAGGTTTATCTCATTAAAAGCTATGGATGTAATTCCAAGGTTCAGAGTTTATTGTAGAAGATGTGCTATAAAAACTACTAGAACTATGTTTTTATTAAGGGAATGCATTATCAATTTCAAAATATGTAGGTAGATAAAGGGTAAACAAAAATAATGTAATGCATTTCTATATTTTTTTAGAATTACAAATCTGTTTCTGCACCGTGTCTTATACCTAACTGCCTAAATCTACCTCCACTTCTCTCTTATCTATTCTTTTACAATTTACTTCCCTAGGATGAAACTATGTAGACATCCTATTTTAATCTGGGTGTAGCAGCATAAGATAATGAAATAAAATGGAAGATGAAATGGTAAAAGTCAAATATGTTTATGAATGGTTTGATTACTCTGAGAAAGCACCCTAATACATGCAAAGAAAACCAATCTCAGAATATGAGACATATTGCAAAGATCTGTGTAGCTATTCTGTCCTTCTAACAAATACACTGTTCTATATTACACAAAGAATAATCACCAGAAAGAATCCTGGAATTGAAGAAAATATGTATATCTCCATGTGGCTTTATCACTTACTAATTATGAGATCATGGATGTGATATGTAATATTCTTGAGTTTCAGAATTTTTCTAGAATACTAAAGCAAAAATATTAGGGCTAATTGGTAATTCAGAAGGGATAACATGTAGCAAACAGCCTGAAACCATTTAGAATGCATTATATTTATACAGTGCTCTATGAACAACACCCACTACATCATTATTACATCATTATAAATTCAAGAATTATCAGACTTCAGTTTGAAGAAAAATAAATTTATTTGAAACTAGCTCAATTATTACTGTATGAGAATTCCTATTATCTCATTCTAATATTATGCTTTAATCTTAGACTCTAATTTTATATTCCAGCTTTACTTACTCTGCTAAATAAATGTGAAAATAACTTACATTAAATAAAACCCTTTAAAATTTTTATGACATAAGAGTCACCATAGACACATTTGTTTTACATTACCCTGGTATGGTCAAATTCAATTAACTATTCAAACTGGTGAAGCATCTTTTCCATTTTTCATAAAGATTCTAAGTGAAAAGGCTGTACTTATCATTCAATTAAGTTATACACCTTTCAAAAATAGCTAATAGATTAAATCAAAGGCAGTGTCACAATCACACATTGTATTCACTGTGATTTAGGAGATGTAAAATTGGAAAGCTGGATGGTTTTCAAATGTTTTCATAGTGGTATTCCAATAAAGTAAAATCAACTGGATGAAATTCTGAATAGAAAGTCTAAAGACATACATTGGTTAACAAAAAATCTGGGCACAGGTAATTTTCATGGAGATTTCACCTACCCTCTGGTACCCATAGATATAATCCAAAGTAATTCCTGAGAGATGTGGAATCTATAAAGACATTTCTGAATGTCAGAATAGCCTCTGAGTAATTCCTAAATCACCTGAAAAGGCACATGTGATTTCTACAATGGTGGAATTTACCTATTTGTCCACTTATAAGGTCACAAAGATAAAATATCAGATCTAGCTAGCCAGCCAGTCTTTGAAATGAGTCAGAGAACGTTTGAACAATCTAAACTGTACAAATGGTACTATATCTCAGCTAAAGTAATAATAAATTGACCAAGTTATTATGACACACAGCTATGTACTTCTATAGTAAATAAATAAAAATAAAATACACTTTGGCAAGATTTCATCATTATTTGGTAGCATTAAACAAGCAAATTGTTAATTAGTTTGTATGAGGATCCAAAATATGTATTTGTGCATATGCTTATGGTAGTGACTTGTGATGTGAGCAGGCCTCCCTTCAGGATTTACTGAGAAGTATCCATTTTGTTGCATCATGCCATCTTAGATTTGCTTAGGAAAAAGATCTTCTACACAGTTATTCATTCTGTGGTGTCTAGCACTGTGTTGTTTGATGTGCACAAGCTTTAAAATAACAAGTTTGAAGTTGGGTGATATGAGAACTGTGACTATCATGCATATTTGAGATTCTCTAAGCAAAATGAGAGTAAAACATATCTCTTGTAGCATGGCTTATTTTAAGCATTCAACAGAGGTATTAAAATACAGAATTTAACACGTTGTGATTGATATAGGAATTACTCAAGATATAATCGAGCTACATCTATCATTTTGCTTATCAGTAGAGTCTTATCTTAGGATCTTTACATTTTCTTTGTATTTTTATTCTCTGGTAAGAATGTATGTGTTTCCATATCACATTTGATAAAACATGAAAATGTAATCCCATCTAGGGAACTTCTATTCCTTTCAAACCTAGTTAAGCCATGCTCTGCATTTTGTTACACAGCTTTCCAAAAATACCTGTATTCGCATAGAGCTAGACTTAACACATACATAGTAGCTCTCTACAACTGTCTACTGAAGCCCAACTCTACATTGTGTAATTTAGAATGTATATGGGATCTCACTCTCAGCTGTGATTATTGTTAGGGCTAAGAATTTAAGTCTTTTAAACCTGGTTCAAAGATGCCAAGTGCCTTTCAATTGGCAGTTCTTGACATTAAATGAATAAATAAATATACTAACAATAATATCTTTACTAAACAGAAATAAATACTGAAATGAAAATGCTTTGAAGACCTTCCAGTTTCCATCTCTGGCGGGAGACCTGTGCCTGGGTCACCAGGGTTCCATAGCCTAGTAGCACCAGGAGAAAGCTACCCTCCCAGGAGACTGGAAAAGCCAGGAGTGGGGTTAAGACGAGCACCACTGCTCACTGGGAACCACCCGGAACCCACAGGACACAGGAAAAGTTGGGGACAGGAAACTTCTGGTTTCCCTCAGTGGCTGGGGACCTCAGCTTGTGCCACAGGGCTCCATAGCCAATTAGCACCCAGAGAAAGGTAGCCTCCCAGGCCCTCAGGACACAGAGACTGAGGAGGAAAAGACAGGGACAGGAACCTTCCCATTTCCATCTGTGGCAAGAGACCACTGCCTGGGCCGCCAGAGTTTCATAGCCAAGTAGTGCAGGAAGGAAGTTACCCTCCCAGGAGTGTGGAAAAGCAGTGAGTGGGGATAACACAAGCACCACTGCTCACCAGTACCTGGCGACCTCAGCCTGGGCCACAGGGCTACAAGAGAGAGCTGGTATCCCAGGAGTACTGACACACCTTTGAGCATAGGCAAAACCACCACTTCTGTTCAAACTCACTGGATCAAGAGGGACCCTTGCAGAACCATCAGGACACAGGAACCAAAGGACAGCTAGGGACAAGATCTTTCTGGTTTCTGTCTGCACCCCAGAGCTGACCCTGTGCAACAGCTCTCCAAACCCAAACACCCCTCAGAGAAAGCTGGTCTTCAAGGAGTATTGATACAGAGGCCTGCAGGAGGGACAAGCCACAGCCAGACAGAGTAAGATCAGCTAACATCAGAGTTAACAAGATGGCAAAAAGCAAGGGCAAGAACATAAGGAACAGAAATCAAGGCACTTGGCATCATCAGAACCCAGCTCTCCCGCCACAGCAAGCCCTGGATAACCCAACACACCAGAAAAGCAAGACTCAGATTTAAAATCAGTTCTCATGATGATGATAGAAGACTTTAAAAAAGAAATTAACACCCTTAAAGAAATACAAGAGAACAGAGGTAAACAACTAGAAGCCCTTAAAGAGGAAACAGAAATCCATTAAAGAATTACAGGAAAACACAAACAAACAGACAAAGGAAATGTACAAAACTATCCAGGAGATTAAAATAGAAATAGACACAATAAGGAAATCACAAAAGGAGACAACCCTGGAGTTAGAAAACCTAGGAAAGAGATCAGGAGTCATAGATGCACGCATCACCAACAGAATACAAGAGATAGAAGAGAGACTCTCAGGAACAGAAGATACCATAGATAACATTATACAACAGTAAAAGAACACACAAAATGCAAAAAGCTCCTAACCCAAAATATCCATGAAATACAGGACACACTGAGAAGACAGAACCTAATGATAATAGGTATCAGAGAGTGAAGATTCCCAACTTAAAGGACCAGTAAATATCTTCAACAAAATTATAGAAGAAAACTTCCCTAACTTATAGAAACAGGTGAACATAAATATAGATGAAGTTTACAGAACTCCAATAGATTGGACCAGAAAAGAAATTCCTCCTGTCACATTATAGTCAAAACACAAAATACACAAAATAAGGAAAGAATATTAAGAGCAGTAAGGGAAAAAGGTCAAGTAACATATAAAGGCAGACCTATTAGAATTAAACCAGACTTCACACCAGAGTGTATGAAAGCTGGAAGATCCTGGACAGATTACATACAGATCCTAAGAGAACACAAATGCCAGCCCAGGCTGCTTTACCCAGCAAACTCTCAATTATCATAGACGGTGAAAACAAAATATTCTATGACAAAACCAAATTTACACAGTATGTTTCCACAAACCCAGCCCTACAAAAGATAATAGATGGAAAATGCCAACTCAAGGACTGAAACTACACCCTAGAAAAAGCAAGAAAGCAATCTTTCAACAAACTCAAAAGAAGATAGCCACACAAACCTAAAAGGAATATCGAAAATAATGGGAAGCAACAATCACTATTCCTTAATATCTCTTAATATCAATGGACTCAATTCCCCAATAAAAAGACATAGACTGACAGACTGGATCCATAAAGAGGACCCAGCATTTTGCTGCATGCAGGAAATACACCCCCGTGATAAAGACAAACACTACCTCAGAGTAAGGGGCTGGAAAAAATTTTCCAGGCAAATGGTCCCAAGAAACAGGCTGGAGTAGCAATTCTAATATCGGATAAAATCAAATTTCACCCAAAAGTCATCAAAAAACATAAGGAAGGACACTTCATACTCATCAAAGAAAAAATCTACCAAGAAGAACTCTCAATTCTGAACATCTATGCTCCAAATGCAAGGGTAACCACATTCATAAGAGAAACTTTACTAAAGCTCAAAGCACACAACAGCACCTCACACAATAATAGTAGGAGACTTCAAGACCCCATTATCATCAATGGACAGATCTTGGAATCACAAACTAAACAGAGATACAGTGAAACTAACAGATGTTATGAACCAAATGGATTTAACAGATATCTATAGAACATTTCATCCTAAATCAAAAGAATATATCTTTTTCTCAGCACCTCATGGTACCTTCTCCAAAACTGACCATATAATTGGTCACAAAACAAACCTCAACAGATATAAGAAGATTGAAATAATCCCATGCCTCCTATCAGATCACTAGGGTTTAAGGCTGGTCTTCAATGGCAACAACAACAACAACAGAAATCCCACATACACATGGAAGCTGAACAATGTTCTACTCAATGATAACTTGGTCGAGGAAGAAATAAAGAAAGAAATTAAAGACTTTCTAGAATTTAATGAAAATGAAAGTACAACATACCCAAACTTATGGGACATAATGAAACCAGTGTTAAGAGGAAAACTCATAGCTCTGAGTGTCTCCAAAAAGAAACTGGAAAGAGCATACACTAGCAGCTTAACAGCATACCTGAAAGCTCTAGAACAAAAAGAAGCTAATGTACCCAAGAGGAGTAGAAGGCAGGAAATAATCAAACTCAGGGCTGAAATCAACCAAGTAGAAACAAAAAGAACTATACAAAGAATCAACAAAACCACGAGTTGGTTCATTGAGAAAATCAACAAGATAGATAAACCCTTAGCCAGACTAACCAGAGGGCACAGAGACAGGATCCAAATTAACAAAATTAGAAATGAAAAGAGAGACATAACAACAGATTCTGAGGAAATTCAAATATTCAGTTGAGTTGTTGGTCAAAGGGGTCCCATGGAAATCCCCAATCAAACTCAGACTGTTGCTAAGATGATGAGTTGCACTCAGAAAACTGACAGTAGACTACATTGCCAAGGACAACACCCACATACCTCCTTGAACATGGAGAAGCTGACCTGGTCCTTTACCCCCAAGTTCTAGTGCTTGTGCTGTTTAAAGTGCTCTGCATGGTACAAAAAGAGAAATGTAAACAATGACCTAGCCACAAAACCTTTGACCTAACTTTTGCTAAGGCAATAGTGTCACACAGAACTTGTGGGAGTAGCCAACCAATGTCTGATTTTACTTAAGTCCTATACCACAAGAAGGAACCCATATTAAACACTGCTAGAATGTCCAACAGATCAGAGTCCTAGGTTAAAACAAAGTATTACTGGTCTTATTACTGGTTTTTAAAAATGTATCAAATCAGGAAAATGACTCCTAAAGATACTCTGCTATACTCTTAGATCAGTACCTAATTCAGTTATCATCAGAGAAGATTTCTCAAGTAGCAGACTGGAACAGATGTAAAGACCCACAGCCACAGCCACACATTACATGGAGAGAGAGAGAGAGAGAGAGAGAGAGAGAGAGAGAGAGAGAGAGAGAGAGAGAGAGAGAGAGACCTTGGAAAACACAGATCTAAAATGGATGTCTCCATTGAATTCCTCCCATCAGAGGTGGGGAATACCACAAATGAAGAGGAGAGAAGATTGTAAGAGCCAGAGAAGATGGACAACACCAGGAGAACATAGCCCTCTGAATCAACTAAGCAAGGTGCGTATGAACTCACAGAGACTAAAGCATCGAGCACAGGGCTTACATGGGTCTGCAACAGATCTTCTGATATACATAATAGCTTTCTGCTCAGTAGTAGTATGGGACACCTGTGTTTCAGAATGAGTAGGTCTCTTCATCTTGTGCCTGCTCATGGGACTCTCTGCCTCCTGCTGGGTTGCAGTGTCCAACTTGATATTATAGTTTTTGCTTCAGCTTGTATTTAATTTGTCATGTTTAGTTGTTATCACTTAACCTGTTCTTTTTTAATGAGAGACGACAGAAAGGGGATGGATCTAGATGGGAGGGGCAGAGGGAGGGGAAATTGTAAAAGATATATTGTATGTAAAAAGTAATCTATTTCAAATTAAACATAAAAATAGTTTCAATCTTTTTTAGAGACAAAAGAAGAAATTAAAATAATGCATTAACTGTTGATATCCAAATGTGAAAGAGTGGTTGCAATTGATTTACTCCATTATAAGTTATTCAGACTGAAATGATACAAAATGTAAAACTGTAGTACCAAGCTTTTATTTCACTTTGCCTCTTGAGAGGGACATATAAATTATCATGACAAAATAAACTATATCCCAATATTGATGAGATATCAAATTTGATTTAACATATATAGATAATAAAGTTCTGAACATCTTTAAATCAGTAAACTTTAGGAACTGTGGAGGTAGCTCAGTTTGTAAAGTACTTGCTATGCAAGCATGAACAACTGAGTTTAATCCCTTGCACCTGAAAAAAAGTTGAGCATAGCAGTATGGCAATCCACACTAGTATTCCCAGCTCTAGGAAAGCAGAGATAAAAGAATCCCTGGGATTTGCTGGCCAACCTGTCTAGCTAAATCGGAGAGCTCCAGAATCAATGAGAGACCTTTTCTCAAACATATGGTAAGAGCAATGGAAGAAGAAAATAGACATCAATTTCTGCTCTCCAGATACATATACATGAACACTGGTGCACACACATATATACCAAAAAGTTAGTAACATGTATGCAATAATTTACAATGGATTTAAGATAGTATTTGATTTCTTGTAAAAGTAAAGATCATAAAAATTATTCAAGCAACACAATTTGCCATGAGTATATAAACACCTTAAAAGAAATACTTGTAGATTCTGATTGCATGATGATGGGTTGCTTTCATGACAGAAACACTGAAAACATGCTAAAAAGCATTATTCTTAATGCAGTGCAATCTTCATAATCAGACTTAATTGCAATCTTAAAACCACCTTCTGCTATAGAAAGATTGATCCTTTGACTTCTTGTTTATACATAATCACCTGGAGAAACCTGTTATTCTGCTTGTTTCTTTTCTTCGGTGACTCTGACTTTCATGCTACTCAATAGCAATCCCTGTACAAGATCTGGAGATACTGGGACATACTTGAACTCTGCCCATGATGAAATTATAGTATTTTGAGAATGATAAGGTGACAGTTTCAGCATGAATCAAAAAAATCAAAGTGAATGAGCCAAGTAAACACAGAGGGAAATCTGGGAAGCCTAAATTACATTGGAAAAGAAATATACCAAAGAATAGATGCAGGAAGGAGGGCATTCTTAAATCAAAAAATATGTTAGGTACTACATAAGTATGTATAATGCAATGAAGAAAAGGCAAGGAAATTCATGTGGCTGGGTCAAGAGAATTTGAGAGGAAACAAGACAAAATTGATAGGCTTTTCAAGCAACAAAAATACTTTGAAATAGGTTTTAATTTTTATATCATTGTTTATTATAAAAATAAATTTGGCATTTTATCAACAAACTAAATAGAGCTGGCAAGATGACTCAGTGGATAAAGCCATTTACCACCAAGTCTGACAACTTGAGTTTGATTGCCAGGGCCCACATTTTCTTAAAGAACTCTAACTCCCATAAGCTCTTTCCTGAATTTCACATACAGGACAAGCCTACACTAAACCTACAACCCATTCCCCCATACAGACACATTGAAAAGTAATGTGAATAAGTAAAATTAAGAACAATAAACTAGGCAGTTGATACTAGGACCTCAACATGTGTCTGACTAGCCTTGTCTCTTCCTCGATTGTATGAGCTTCAGCACAGTCTACGATGGCTGATGATAAGGCTTGAAAGGACTGCTATGGAAAGCCCAAAATAAAGGTGGTTTCCTGCGCTGGCTTACAGTTCCATGTGGGCCAAATTCCTCAACACCTGAAATATAGGACAACTAGCCACAGATGTGTGGGTTCGAACACAGCTGTGTACAGCAGAGCCATCTAGTAAATCACTGCAGTTACATGAGCTGGCAGAAAATGCATCAAAAGACTTAAAGGTGAAATTGTTACTCCTCTTGCAACTTGCTATTTGTAGAAATGAAGAATTGAACTCTCTCATCAAGGCCATCGTCGCTGGTCATGGTGTCATTCTATAGACACACAATTCTCTGATGGGGAAGAAAGGACAAGAAAAGACTGGCTATGAGTGTCTGGATTCCTTATTATCTCAGGACTCTATATGGTAACAGCTGTTGGTGATTCTGGACTGAAACTCTGTGAAAAACACAATTTTGCCTTTTTGTAATTCTATTTGTGTAAGTTGGATGCTTAATTAGCCTTCTAACTGATCAAATTTCTGCATTTGAGTCTTAACCATATTTAAGTGTTACCATGGTTTCAAAGACATTATTGAGTAGTGGGTTTTAATTGAGAAAACTGTTTTTTAAAAACTATATTTGCATTGTGACAAATAAATTATAGTAATGTACATTTGCTTTTATACAAAAATTGTTGCCCCTCTGGTGCATCAGCTCAAGAAAGGTCAAAAGCATGGACATAGTAACCAAAAATAAGATATGTTAAGTGAGGGAAACACTGTATTTCTATGAGTTATTTTAATAATTTCTAATTTATTGTATCCCTATAAGAATGCTATATAAAATACAACTTCTCTCAGAATTTTAGGAAGCAGAAGGCAGCTAAGGAAGCTCTTTGTAAATTTTTTTTTTATCTATTTTCTGGGTTTAAACTTATGCTAAAATCTGTAGGTAAACCAAAGCAGAGTTTTAAAATCCTGATTTTGTAATATGTTTGATTAAATATAGAATTAAAACATTTCAGAAAGGCAGTATGATCTGTTTCAATAAATGCTGCAGTGCATATTCTATATTATCTCTATATATAAAGGGGAAAACATAAAACAATCACATAACAAGACAGACTTCCAAAACACAGACGTTTCCTTTGAATTGCTTTAGCTGCAAATTATTTGTGAACATCAAACATAGAGGGTTTCACAAATAAATTATAATGTCAAGCATTTGCAACAGGTTGAAAATCAACATTAGCTAATTTGGTTTCTGTATAGTTCTATGTTTTTAAGCACTCCTTTAAACATAAAAGTAATATTTGATCTCAAGAATCTTATTTACTATTTGGGAAAAATATCTTTGCTTATAATAAAAACATGGCATATAAAATACTGTTAGGCTTTTTTATTTCAAAGTCGGCATATACAGAGAATTTTAAAAAACTTTTGAAATCTTTAGGGGTTCATCAACATGAAAATTCTGTACCTCAGCTAATGAATGGATACAGAAAATGTGGCTCATTTGCACAATGGAATACTATTCAGCTATTAAAAACAAGGACATCAGGAATTTTGCAGGAAAATGGATGGAAATAGAAAATATCATTCTGAGTGAGGTAACCCAGATCAAAAGGACATGCATAGTATGTTCTCACTGAGAAGTGGACATTAGCCAAAATGTACAGAATACCCATGATATAACCCACAGACCCTGAGAAGTTAAACAAGAAGGCAGGGTCAAGTGAGGATGCTTCAGTCCCACTGAAAAGGGGGGGGGGAATTAATCATTTGAGGTGAAGGGAAGGAGGGAGGGATGTGGGTGGGAGAGGGAGGGGGAGGGCAGGATCAGATATAGGGGAGACAGAGAAGCCCAGAGGGCCAGGAAAATGAATGGAAATATGAAGCTACTGGGAGTGGGAGGTTGGGTGAACCTCTAGAAAATGCCAGAGACCTGGAATGTGAGAGGTTCCCAGGACTCAACGGGGGCGGGGGGGTGACTTTACCCAACACTGGGTAGATGGAACCTGAAGAGACGACCTCTAATTGTTAGATCCCAGTGGATGGATGGCGACACCAACCCACCTTCAAAATTTTTAACCCAGACTAGTTCCTGTCTTTTAAAAAAATTGCCAGGAATAAAATGGAGCAGAGCCGGAAGGAAAAACCACTCACTGACCAGCCCAACTTGGGATCCATCCCATGAGTGGGTACCAAATTCTGACACTATTACTGATACTATGTTTTGCTTGCAGACATGAGCCTAGTATGGCTCTCCTCTGACTGAGAGAGATGCTGATACTTACATCCAACCATTGGACTGGGGTTGGGGACCCCTATGGAAGAGTTAGAGGAAGGATTGAAGGAGTTGAAGAGAAGAGCATCCCCATAGGGAGAACAACAGTATCAACTAACCCGGACCTCTGGGACATATGTAGCAGACGACTGCCTTATCTGGCCTTAGTGGGAAAGGATGTGCCTAATCTTGTAGAGACTTGATGTCCCAGATAAGGGGGATATACTGGGAGGAGGAGCAACTTCTCAGACCCAAAGGGAAGGGGGGGAATGGGTAAAAAACTGTGGGAGGGGGAAATGGGAGGGGGCAACATTTTGGATATAAATAAAATAATTTTAAAATCCTTTGAAATCTTTAGGGGTTCATTAACATGAATATTCTGTACTCCTCCATACGAAATCATAACAAAATTATTTTTTAAAATATCTATGTACTGTGTCTACTGATGCATTCCTATAATCCTAGCACTTAGAAGGTAAAGACAAGATAATAAAAAGCAGCCTTGACTACCTACTGAAGCAAATTCAAATTAAGAGCAAATTATCTAGTACATATCTTTCCATTACAGGTTTGTTTCACTCAGTATAATTATCTAAAATTCTACCCATGTGACAAACAATTCACTCTTTTTAATTAACTTGTTTAATTTTGTTTCGTTTTGTTTTTATTTTTTTAAAGACACATGCTGAGGCAACTGAAAATATATCAGGTAACATAAATTTGCCTTTCTACTGCCTTACTACTCAAATTGTCTTTCTACTTCAACCATGCATTTCAAATTTTTCAATAATTATTCCAGACTACTTAAAATTGAGACTAGAAAATGAAATTCAACTTTGGAGTGTAAGTAGAACTTAACTAGTTCTGGGCCTCTATTGGACCTCATGGACTAGGAAATACGTAATGTTTAATTCAGTTAAAGTTTGTTGCCTGTCACAATAATTACTCCTCTTTTGAAATAAATTATTATTTCCTCTATTTCTTCCTTAATTTAGTTCCATAACTCATTCATTAAAGTGACTGTTTTTTAATATAACTTTCAGAAAATATAGTGTGCTCTAATAATGTACTATTAATTTTTTTTCTATTTGAAAACCTCCAAAAGAACTATTAGTCTAGAAGTCTCTTATTGTTTCTTATAATACGTTACTTTAAAAACTGAGGTGTTACACATCATTGGACAGAATGTATTAGATTTCTGAGAATTAAAGACAAAATTATTTGACAAAGTACTAATTAACTGCTTGCACAGTTAATTTTTTTATATCAAATAACCTTTCAAGTATTTTCTCATCAAATAACTTCTTAGAGAAAGATTTTATTTCATATAGGACATTGGAACATTTAAGGTTATGATTCAAGTTGTCCTCTAGTTAGAGAATGAGTATGATAATGATTCATGTCTAATAATGTGTTCTCTTCAACTCAAATTTGTCCATTTGTCACCATATATCATGTACCAGTTAAGTCTAGTATGAGCTCATTCAATACTTATTGAGTCATCAATAAGTCAACAGACATTTTATGTTTTAAATTATAAGTGTATTTTGAAGGAAATTTCAATCATATAATAGAGTGAATTTTTCTTACTGTCAAAAAAAGAAAAAAAGAAAAAAAAATATGTGCCTGTTTTGTTGGCCTGTTATCATATCCCATATCTATGCTTTAAGCCTATTCATGGTGTAAGAATGGAATGTATACAAAATAAGATTGATTTTCTGAGGGCTAGGGAGGTGACTATGCTGCTACAAGCACTTGGAGGACTGAATGCCCTCTTCTGCCCTCTTGGGGTACCTAGCATCCAGGTGGTACATACATGCATATACATGCAGACAACCACTTATACATACAAAATAAACTTTTAACTGTTTTTAAAGATTCATAATCAGAAACAAAGGATAGACCATTTCAGAAATCCAGGTGGGTATTTGAACAAAGGCTCAATTTTATTGTGATGAGCATAGTAATGAAAATGCTAGGTAGGAAAATAATTTATAACTCATCAACCAGGAAGAAACTCAGCCATAATAGTCTTTAAATGATAATTTAAAACATATTTTGAGTATTGTGGTTTCTTGGGCTTTCAGGCCTAAATTGTTTCAGTAAAAATTAACTATTAGTTTGAAAATATTTTTAATGTATTTCCATAGATGACAGGCTAGACAAAATATAAATTTGCTTTATACTACTTGAGTTATAATTTGTAAAACTAGACTTAAAATTCAAGTTATTGTCAAAAAACTATTTCAGAAAATTTGACTTTATAGGAAAATGTGTATAATTCAGTCATGCTAAAAGTGACTAGTTACCAGAGAAAGGCGGGAATGAGAGGCCAAACCATCTTGGACCGGCCTCCATCTTAAAAAGTAAAAAAGCCTGAGAACTTGGCCAGCCGCTTGAACCTAAGCTGCGCACCCAAGTGCCAGGAAGGACCCCACAGCTTGTCCTTGGCCAGAGTTACTCCCTAGATACTTCCTAGCAACAGTTAATCAAAGCTTAATCTGATTATTTCAGATGTACTTTTAGACCCTTGGTGATTGGATATGGTCTTGCTTCAGAGCACCCACCTGTCGGTGTACAATAGTCATTCAGCTAGATACTTGCCAGGCTAAACTCCTCTAGCTTGTTCACCATTTTCTATAAAGCCTTGTCCTCCTAGGAGCTCAGGGCTGCACCCTCCCATTCTGCTGTCAGAAACTCAGTGTGGGCCAAGTTCTAGCTTGTAAATAAAGACCCTAATGCAATTGCATCAGAATCTCCTTGGTGGGTTTTGGGGGTTCACAAACACTTCCTGGCACAACAATGCAAAATACAAATACTGAAATACTGGCATAAAAACATCTTTAAACATTTTCTCCTATGAATAAAAAGGCAATTCAAATTAGGTAGGTTTAACTAGTGATTAATTAAGTCTGTGAGGGAATAATATAAATGAGTGTAATTTAAAAGTAGATTATCAATAGTTTTCAGCAAAGGAGAATTGATAGTACCCATTAACAGTTTTATATATTTTCTTGATCATGATTACACTATTGATTTTCTTTACATTGTCTTTTGATAAGAAAATTCCCTTCTAGAATCTGGTCATATTGTATAATGTTTAAATAAGCTACCTAACTTTAATAAGCTTGGTCAGTTTTAAAAGAAATAATAATAAGCTAATGATAATTTAAAATAACAATATTGCATGTTTGTTTTCAATATAATACTCATTGAATGGCTATTTTGTCATTTGAAATTAAGCCATAGAAATTCAAATGGGATTGATAAAACTAAAATTTATAATATAAAGTATGAGTCACTATATAAAAGTCTTTTATTTTCAAAGTCAAGGTGAAAAGTCTCAGATTTTCAAACTAAAATCACTATCCAATTGTTGTAACTAAATATAAATGAAGTGGACACTTAATTTAAGTGATTGAATTTTTCCTGCATCCTCAACCTAGCAACATGAACACTAGATGACAATTATTTTAAAGACTTGCCTATAATTTAAATACAATAGTATAAAATGTGCCTTCTAGTAATAGCATATTGGTAATCTTCTATTCATACAGCTTAAGAAAGTGTACAAAATAATAAATATTAAGTTATTTTTTCATAAAACATTTTCACTATTTTACTTTCCAGTACAGTAATCTTTCAAAGTCAAATTATAAATCTGCATAAAAGCTTCCCATGATCTGTGTCATCTTTTTATGCCTCAATGTTATTCTCATGTTTTCAACATATTCACTCTCCTCCTTCAGTTGCCCTAACACCATCAAGTGTGACTTCATGTGTTTTTCCATGTTCACTTCCAATAGAGCTCCTGTTAAAGCTGATATGCATTAAAGCTATGAAATTATAAAGTTACATCAGACTGTGAAATTGTGGGAGGAATACAGGTTTGGTTTTTTTCAGTGTGGTCATGTTTCTGCCAGTATGTTGTCAGGCTATGGCCATTTTACATTTACTGAAGCAAATGGCTAAAAGGTTTTGTAGCAGTAAGTCTATAGTGACAATTTTGGAGTTTTGGTTTCTCCAAAAACATAGAAATATTTTAAGAATAAGTTTTTCTTTTAATCCCAGGTTTGGGATATGGGGCTTCTTCAGATTGTCCACAGCACCAGAGTATGATTTGTCTCCTGCTCTAGCAGGGGTGCAATTTTGTCACCTTCAGATAGTTCCAGCAATTGTGTGACATTTGGAATTCTGGAGACTTTTTAGAGCATACACAAATTCTAGGGCCATGAGAGGTTTTTGGTTGTTTATCAGTTGCCTTTGATTGTTGTGTGCAAAGAAGAATGGAGACGAAGAAATCCTGATGGTGAAGATCAGACCTGCACTAAGGAACTTTACTGCCCTAAACAGCAGAAAGTAGTTTAACGATAACATTGCCCCCTTTGTTTTCAATACATTTTTTTCTTTTCTATCTAGTGTTAAGAGGTTGGAATGATGTAAAGGGGGTAGACAGGGTAGAAGAAAGAAGAACCCACAGATGCCCTAGCAAAATAGGAATTAACTCAGTAAACATCAAAAAAAAAAATTTAAAGGAGAACTTTAGGCATATGCCAAAGGTCTCGAATAAATGCCAATAGCTGGCAAGATCCACCTGTAGCAAAGCTTATTAGCAGTGGAATAGAATCTCAAAATAATACTTTGCATAATTTAGAAATTCAAAAACCCTAACTCATAACCCTAATATACAGACAAATATCGTAGTAATACCTATTTGAAACTTCCTGCTGACTATTTATTCCTATGAGAACTGATAGGAGCAAAAGAACAAACATGTATTTTCATTAATATGAAATCTAAGCGATTGAATGTGTAATATAGTTTTGGCTATGGTTTTGTTTTGATTTGGGGTCATATTGTGGAACCCAATGTGGTCTAGAACTCACAATGCAAGTATATCACAGCATTGCTCTCATGCTTGCATGTTAGTTTCCCTGAGAATGATTATTCCTAAAATTTGTTCCTTGACAATTTCACACATGTATATAATGAATTCTGACTGTTCTCATCCACTCTTATTCCCTTCTACTTCTGTCAGTCTTTCCTGTTTCCTAGTGGTTCCTTTCCCCTGTTCACATCGTGTTGTGTTGTGTTGTGTTGTTTTGTTTTGTTTGTCATCCACAGAGTTTAACTAGAACCTTCCATCTGAATGTCTATGGAACTATTCAATGGCACCTGGTGGAACCACCAATGTGTCCAAAACTGAATATGCTTAAACCTATTCTCCCAAAATCTATCCATTAGTAGTATTTCAAGAGAGAAGGCTATACATTAATTGTTTCTAGACAAAAAGCACATTTCAAAAGATTTATTCATCCATTTGTTCAATCAGTGACAATTACAATTATGGTCATTTTGTAATTTCAGTATACTTAAAGACTATGAATGCCATTCAATGTGTGTGCATTTCATTTTTGATTTGGGGACGACTTTCTTTAATTGACATTAACCACAAGCTCAAGAAAGCCCTATTATCACTGACAGATTCTGAGTTTGTAAAGAAAGGTAATAAGAGTAGGTGAAAGGCTACTGTAATTACATCAGGGAGCAAATTGATGTCATATACTGGATCAGAAATGTGTTGCTTTACCAACAATGAATTTATGTATGTATTGATATATGAATGCATGTAATATCACATTTAAGATATGATTTGAACCAGAACCCCCTAAATTTTAAACCTTGTCATAAGTTAAAGTTATAATACTAGTGAACTTATTAGCTTGTTAAGATTTAAATAATAAATATATACATGTAATTGTACTACCAAGAGACCTGATACTCCAACTATGGCATGTATGACCACAATTTAATGTGTTATAACTCACTATTCAGGAATGTTATCCTAGAATATCAGGTTCCTTTCATGAACCCCTTTCTCAGCATATGCCTTTATTTTGGAAATGAAAGACAAGTGTTCAGATACAACCAGTATTTCAGCCTGATTGACTAGAAATCTTCTACAGAATCCTGTTTAAAATCAAGGCATAATCACAGCATAAGGAGAATAATTGAAAGAGTTCAGTAAGATGTGGATTTCTTTCTCCACAAGGAACATGAACAAAATTGTCTAGATTAAGAGAACAATTTAAATAGACCTTGGTAGTCTATTAGTTTATTTTCCAACTCCATGTCTTTCTGCAGTTTCTTGAAATCACAGCTACTGCTCTAGCTGACCTTCATTATAATCTGTCTAGTCCCTTCGACATTTCTCCTAGAAAGCTAGCTAAAGAACAAATTTAGAAAGCCTGAGCATGGCAAATTAAGCTGCATTTGACCATTAAGCCTGAACAGCAACACCCTGAGTGTTAAAAAAATTATTTGAGTTGTGTAGTTCACTCTCTTGAGACTAAGCAGTAGCAAATGATGGGCCACAGGCCGGAATGGCTAATCATTGTCTGAAAACCTGGTGAGAAAGTGAGGCACTGAAAAAGGTTTATCCTATGTCCTCAAGTAGATGTTGATTGAAATAATGAGAGATTTGAAAAGCTAACACAGAGCTGTGAACAAATCTTTGATATTTTCTGCCTCTTGTCTGCAACGTTGCCCTTTAAAATATGGCCAGTTAAAGTAAAAAGCCATAAAATAGTTTCTACTTATTAATGATTAATTTAGACTACTTCACAAGTAGAATTTTTGAGCACTGATAAATAGAAGCAAGCTAAGATGCCCAACAACAGCAAAAGAAATCGAAAATTTTCACATCACCACACAACTGCTCTCTATTACCTGACCCTGATTGCTCTTATCTGGTGACTTTGAACCTGCTTCTCTGCTTTTTAGAAAGCTTTCTCTTCCACATTACTGCTACTGAAATGGTAACTCCGATTTCCAGTACAAATCAAAAGTTACTTCACCAGTCCTTCTGGCTGGCATAGTTGTACCCTATTTCACAGCATATGGCACAGATCTCAATGGCTGTTCTGTGTCGTGGGATTATTTGTATTTGCCAAAAACTCCTCAAAATGTGGTGCTCTTAACTATTTTTGTACTGTAGCTTCTCTTGGCAACTGCTGAAATATATGGAACACTTCTCACATTTTTTTTAGATGGACAAAATGAAAATAAAATTATATAACTATATAAATGAAATTAATTATGATGTAATATAATTAAGGTATTAGTATAGGAACCTAATGTGCAAGAAGATATAATGACAGAAACTCATAGTGGAGGTTAGTATATTAATCACTAGTGCATATTATTCTGTAATTTTGCCAAAATATGTACAACTAAGACTTATTTTTGACCTATCAGGGACAAATTCACAGCTATCACCATGTTATATTTTACCTGTCTTTGTAACTTGAAACGCCAAGCTGCAGTTACAAGTTAGTAAAATTAAAGATGGAATTTTTTCTTACATGATTTTTGTGGAGTCTAGATTAGGAATATTTCATTTTTGACTGTATGGAGTCAAGAGCAGAGTTTTTGACATCTTCATCATTGTGTCTTTAGGAAAAAAAAAAAACACTTGGCATAACACAAACATGTTGAATATCAGATGAATCGTGTACTAAGACTCATTTTCCAATTTCATCCCAGGCTTTATGACATTAAAAATCACAGTCAAATTATATATATATATATATGTGTGTGTGTGCGTGTGTGTGTGTGTGTGTATTTGTATAAAATATTATAATTAAATTTTAATTGTTATTTATTAAATTTGATGAATTTATAACAGGTGATATTGTATATACATTGAACTACATGTATCTTTTAGCTTATAAATAGTAGCACAAAATTAAAATTTTTCCTTCTAAGTCAAGCAAAAGCTATAAAGATTGCAATGCTATTGGAGAGATTTTTATATCCCACATTAATATAGGAGTAGCTAAAGCTCTCTTAGTAGAAGCTAAAAATTATTACAACTCTTCCTGAAGAATGAGGTCTGGGTTACATCAATGATCTCAGCAGTTCTGTCACCAAGTCCATTGACTGACACATCAAAGGCAATCAGCTATTAAATACTTATGGTGAGAAGTTGTTTTCCAAACTTACCTATTTCTCTGTGACACTAAGAACCCAACCTAAAGAAAAATAAAGCTTGGTAGTAGACCACACAAGTTCAGTCCATATTATGAGAACAAGAGAAGAGAGGGGAGTAGGCAAAAAGAGAGAAGGGAGAATCAAGTCTATATGGTAGAAAATCAACTTAGTAGTCATTTACTTATCTCCTTACAGACTGATGCACCAATAATTTGTAATATTGTTTTCTGTTTTTAACTACTTTATTGTATTTTTGATCTAGGGGCTGTTTAAGAAGCTTAGGCTATCTGCGAGTGTACTATGTGCCTCAGGCTGGTCTGAAATTTCCTAAGTTGCACTATTTCTCTTTTCCAAATGCTAGGATAACAGATATGCCTGATTAACAGCTTTATATTTGGTGTAATAGTTGGTATAGCTATAGGTAATTTATGTATGCTATACAATTTGTTAAAATTAGAGATTAAAAATCATTAAAAAACATTATTTTTCTTAATGTGTACTAATAACCTAATTCCAAAAATAGCATGAATTCATACATTAGTCCAAAAAGTAATTAAATAAAAAAGTCTAGACCATTTGACAAATATATTTTAAATGTATATTTCATATCCTGTTGAAATGCAATGCTATACATGCTATATATTTTTTCTTACATTATAAAACTAAAATAAATTTTTATTTCTTCCAAAACCTTCTAAATTCAAAAAAGTTCAAAGAGATTTTATAATAGCATACTGCTGATTATCAACATTAAGAACCTTAATATATAATTGCTTGAAGTAGGAAAAAGGTTTTAGAGTAGTAAATTTCACAGTATATGTATATATACAATAACCTATTCTTTGAGTTTAAATAAGACTTCTACTAAAATATTATTAGACTCTTACAATGTAACTCTGTTAGACTCATGATTACCTATACTATATGACTTTATCTCATAAGATTTTACCTATATAAGAAAGTCTCTCATGGCATAAAACCAATAAAAACATTCACTTTTTAACATTTAAAAGTAAAAATATTAGTAGCACATAAATAAAGTAATATTGCAGACAAAGTCCACTAGTATACATGTTATATGTAATCATTACTTTTTGTTTTGCTCCTTTTTTAAGACTTTTTTATTTATTTAATGTACATGTAAGGACACCAGGTCTGCTAAGATTGTATAAGTAGGTGGTTGTGAGCCACCATGTGGGTGCCAAGAACTGATGGGGTGTTCACTGCAAGAGCAGTAAGTACTCTTAGTGACTGAGTCATCTCTTTAGGCCCTGCTTTTGTTTTGAGATGAAATTTTGCTTTGCAGCTGAGGCTCACCTTCCTTATGCATCCAAGGCTGTCCTTAACGTTCAGTCCTTCTGTCTCAAGATCCTTAGTGCTGAAATTTCAAGACCACATCAAAGTAATTTGCTCTAACCACTCCTTTGATAACAGAATCAGAAAGCCAGTACTCATCAAGCTAACTAGGAGATTGAGTTTAGTGTGGAAATTTTAGTGTTCTTAGCCCTTGAATAAAAAATACAAATAAATATCACATAAAAAGAAACATTAGTTATTTTTTCTGGTCCTAGTAAATAAGAAAGACAATTGCAAAGCAGGTATTTCAAAATATGAAACAAAATTATCGTTCTTGCCAAAAGAATCTTTTAGCATCTGTTGCAACACAGAACCATTATAATGCAATTAGACAGACTAAGGACCAGATGCTAAGGAAGCAAAATATAAAATATGAAGCATGGTGTTATTTTGGTTAATGAATTTTATTCCAAATGTTACAGAAGTGACTCATCAACTTTTTTCCCAGAAGATCACTTGTCACATGTACATATTGCATTTTAACAGGATTTATGTGTAATCTAATAAGAAAAGTAGATTCTCTCGCACACAGTATTTAGATGTTGGAAATGTGTAACCTTTGGTCAGTCATTTATATTAGAGATAATTTCAAACATATACTTCAAAACATTGGGATTTTTGTCATGATATAAATATCATGCAATACTAGAAAAATATGAAAAATAAATATATATTTTTTTCATTCCCAGTTCTGGGGGGATGGCTTAGTAGCTAAAACACTAGTCTTGTGAGTATAAAGTTCTCATTTTGTTCTCCAGAACCCAGGTAAAAAGCTGAGCCTGGCAACATGCTCTTATATTCTCAGACATTGCAAGATGGGAGGAACCTACCCACAGATTCCTAGAGTTATCTGGCCATCTAACATTGCCTACTAAACAAAGTTCCAGCACATCAACAGATTCTATCTCAAAAATTTGGAAGGCAGCAGAGGAATGATATTAAAATTTGTCCTCTTACTACCAAGGCATGTCCACAAACATAAATCTGAATATGCGTGCCCCACACATGAACACATATATACAAATATGTTTAAAATAAAGCATTTCTCCTCTAGTGTTCAAAACTTGATATTGTAATATAGTGACAATGTACATCAACCTAATCATAAAAATACAAGTTAAATACAAGTTAAGACTTGCATCCATACAATATTATGAGCAGTCACCCCAATGAATAAAAAGAAAATGAAATAAAAAGGAAGGTCCTAGGTACTGTGAAGGAGACCGTTTGTTGTAGGTATGAGGGATGAAGAGCCAAAAGCAGTGATATCTGAGAGATCTACAGTTGAACAGGACCCTGAACTGGGCCATGTGAGGAGAGCACAGAGGGGAGAAGGGAGAGCCAGAGCAAGAGAATGAAGGAAGACAAAAAAGGACCAGGCACCCAAAGTGGCTGGATTTTATAGGGAAGGGCAACTGGAGAAAGAACATCCCAGACGCTGGGCTGCAGAAGTTTAGGATAGGTGAGTTGTATGCACTAGCCATATCCTGTAACAGGTGAGCACTGAGAGACGCTGAGAGGACCTAGGGGCCATGTCTGCTTTGGTATGGTAAATAGGCACCTACACTGTTTGTCCGTGGTTTGAGACCTAAAATCCAAGTACTTATTATTTTGAAACAGGCATAATTTAAAAAAAAAATCTATGAAACTTAAGAAATACAGTAGAAGAGATGTCCCTTTGGGGGTTGTCATTAAGCTATTGATGACTATGAAATAAACAGCAACAAAAAGGCAACTTTTCTATGAAGACAGCATTAGTTATACTATGTCAAAAACATTATTCAATGAGTGAAATTTTTATAAACAGAGAATTCAATGTATGGAAACACTCTACTGAGTGATAATAGTTTTCAAAGAATATGAAGCATAGCACCTGCTTTAATAACCTTACAAACAGCTATAGGTTCAAACATCATCCACAGGAAATAATTCCTGATGAATTAATTTGAGTAGTAGATATATACATGTTTATATGCAACAAAGAATGAGGTGAGGATTAGGACAGTTACAGATAGTGCTGCAGTTGTAGTACTTGAATTGCATTGCTGAAGCTGGAACTGGAAGCAAAGGCAGACAGAAGGACAGAATTACAGAAGAGTGGAGTATGCTAAATAGAAAGCCTAAGTGAATGAACAGAACTGCACGGGAGGGAGATTGCATGCTGCTTATAAGACTACACAGCATGAATCTCTTTAGATGGCACTTGCCTGGCTTACAGAAAGCCCCAGCCTTTTGATTCATGCCCAGTATCACAAAAACAGTGCATGGGAAACACATCGCTCTTAGAGAACTCACAGTGTTCTAAATTCTACTACATTAGAAAATTGAGAAGTAGACACTTAGATAATGACCTAGGACCATAATTTTTGTTTATGTAGTTATTAAACACACAACTGTTGCATCTCCATATAAGCAATTTATAACCTACATATATGTTTCAGAATAGCATTTATAAAATCTTACTTGTTAATGTCAAATAAAGCATAATAAAATGTTTGGTTTACGCATATTAGCCACATTCAGCTGTGACCCTGAGAATCACTTGTGCTCAGAAGTTGATACAAGCAGTTTTGAGTCTATGAATCCAGACACTTTCTCAAAAATGAAAAAGAAAAGAAATGAAATTTAATTAAGTAGCTCTTATGATTTTGAAAAGCTGGTTTCAGAAAATCAGGGAATGTAGTAATAAAAACCTGGGCCAGCAGTTGTGGAGAATGAATGACATGGTCAGCAAAGCGTGTAAATGTTCGGACATAAGCAGACAAAATAACTTTCAGAAATCTCAGGTATGTAATGATGACAAGCTGAATTATAGCCTGTACTCACTAGTAGAAA
The DNA here is from genome assembly GCA_028551405.1 of Uromys caudimaculatus. Lineage (NCBI taxonomy): Eukaryota > Metazoa > Chordata > Mammalia > Rodentia > Muridae > Uromys > Uromys caudimaculatus. Next base: position 33,983,456 of record CM052722.1, on the reverse strand, counting down.
TTTTCTATGACATATCTTCAGTTCTTCAGGAATCTCACCATAAAAACTGGTAGCCAAGGGAAGCGATGTATATGATAACTTGTGATAGTAATTTTGTAACACATTTTTTAAAAAGCCATCAGTATCCTTTTTATTTGTCAGGTAGAGCTCCCTAAGGCTGAAAAGACAACTCAGCATTATTTTCAGTTTACCCTTACTTCACATGGTTATTTCTTCCATTTGACCCTTTGAACAACTGACACTGAGAACAGTGATCTTGTATAAGAAAACAGAGGCCCATTGTGGAAGAATCCTGTCATGACTGCACAGTCACTGTAAGAGTCAAACTCTTACTGTTAAGTCCTGATTACCTAGTAGGCCATTACCAACCTCCTAATGCTCTTTTGTTATTGAGACGAGAACTTTTATTATGCAAAGACTTCTAGGATGTCAGGAAGAATATAGTACTGGCACAGAAAAAGGGTGATGTGAACTCAAATTCACATGTAAGATTTCCCTTGTAAAATCTTATACTGTGGATCAAAGCACAAGCAGGCTTACCTTCTCAGCCCTGACTGTTTTTGAAATTTAGACAATTCAGGTCATTAGTCATAGACTCCTAAGGGGCAAAAGTCTGCCTGATTCAACACCAGAAAAGCCAGAAGCTCTCTGATTTGCATCTCCTCCTTGGCTGAGGATATCAGATGTGTTCAGGTTGAACAGCTTCAAGACTCTTGCTCGAGTAATTTTAAGAAATGTAACAGTCTGAATAGTAATTGGTTATTTAATAATCCTGTTTGCAGTGCCAGTATGAGCTCAGTTCACTCTTAAACACAGAACAGGAACAACTGCCTTAGTTAGTGCTACATTGAAAAAAAATCATCTGCATATAAGCTCTAAAGTCAACCTGATGTGAAATCCTGAAATACACTTACAAAATGAATGGATTAGTGATAAAATTAATGAGAAAACTGAAGTCTCTGAAATGAAATAGCTTTGGCATGTGATAACATGATATGTTGCCCTCAAAAGTCCCTTGCAATTAGATTTCCTGAGAAGTCTCAGCCTAGCTTTTACTGCATCATGGCTATTTTAATATCAAAGCCAAGTTGTCTATTTGTCATTGTCTCACATTTCTTTTCATGCTTTTATTCATTAATGACAGTATGTGTAGTGCTATGATATTTGCCTTTTGGGTGTAGAAGGATGCTTTTTTATACACTATCACCAAAAGCTTCATACTACACTTATTATTACTGCCAACTACACCTTCCTCACCCACTAAAAGGTCTTTAATTCACTACCATTTATATGCTATGTATTTTAATATATAGCCTAATTGGACTCCAGTTGACTACTGAAGTGTCACATGCAAAGAACCTCACAGCTCTAATTCCTGAATTTTATATGTGAATATATGCATGACATATTTATACATGCATTTATGCATGCACTGTACTACAGATAACACTTATATAAACAAGCTAATATAAATGCATTAAAATTGGCTGCATACAATTGGCAGCAAGTGTGTTTCAATCATACCAGTGAATCTCTGAAACATTGTGGAAAATATGCATATATAATCAAATATATAACATAGCAGCATACATATGTATTCCATAATACCCAAGCAAAAATTCTAACTATTGTCGTTCTTCCCTTCTCATCCACATCTCTTTTCCTAGGAAGCACCAGTGTAAAGTGTATATCTCCACAAATGTCTTTACATAGCACTAACTAATGTAGGTGGGCCTGGTCTGTGCTTAGGAGAGAAACAGTTTTATACTTGCACTGCAAACAGGATTAGTAAGTAACCAATTACTATTCATTACATTTCTTAAAACTACTCAAGCAAGAGTCTTAAACCTGTTTAACTTGAAGATATCTGTCCACGTTCACCAGCATTTCACTCTTGTATATTTTTTCAGCAAGAACCTATCACAATAGTGCCATGTGGTTGATAATAGGTTTGATACAACATATTCGATGATGATCAAAACAGATACAGTGGAGTTAAGCAGACCTTTCTTGGCAGAGGCAATGCAGATGAAGAGGCAAGGTAGAGGAAAGTAATGAGTACTTAAATAACTAGAGCAAGTGAATATGACTGAGGGGGAAAGAAGAATGGCCAAGTCTGGATCTTGGTAAAGATGTTTGTTGCATCAAGACAGTAATGTGTTTTACAAGATGTCCTGCTTTATGTTTTTGAAAGATAATTCAGGAATTATGGGTAGAGAATAGAGCAAGTAGGAAGGGGTCTATATTACAAGCCTCAAAGGCAAGTTGAAAGAGATCACCACACTAAATAAATTGACTTAGGACAGAGGCCAAAAACACGGTGATGTGTGTTAACTTTTCTGTTGTTCAGTGATCCCTCTGTTCATATATTGGAGTATCTGGCAAATATTCTTACATTATTTCCTTTTAGACTTTTTAACTTTTCCTGGTAACAAATTCTTTTTCCCTTTCTATGTACTAAACAGAATAAAGCTACCCTGTCTGTATTCCTTCATACTGCCTTCCTCCCTCTGAATCTGAAGTTTCTTGGGCCTAACTAATCTTCTGCATTTCATCATATTAGCTACAATCAGACATAAAGACTTCAGAAAGCATGTGAAGGCAGATAAAGTGAAACTAAGACAGGCAAGGAGGCAATAAGGTGTGTATTAGTACGCATGTGACTGCTGGGGACAAGTAGAGCTGATTCTCACTGCTTCACTCTGAAAATCTATGAAAAGTACCACCCTCAACAGCCCAACAAAAGATGAAGTGTCTAGGTGATTGTCACAAGGACTCCCATATCTAGTGATTAAGGATCTCCTCTTGTGGCATTAGCATCCTCTTTTGGTGTATTCTGGATGAATCTTACTTGCAGTAGAGCAGTTTCTAAGGATCACAGAGATAGAAAGTCTAGAGGGACATGCTTCACAGTTTGAAATCTAAAAATTAAAAAAAAAATCCAACTAAAACATCAACAACAAAAAATGAAACCATACAGGTATTTAACAATATGCTAACTCAAAGTTTCTGAACCACAAAAGCTATTTATGTTTCAAAAATACTGTTTGCAGATTCTCTTTTTATGTATGTAATATGGCTTTTGGAAAACAAAACAAAAAACCATGTACTCATGTTGTTCTTGTACTCCGTTAAAACCAGGAGAAGTATTTTTATAATTCTGGAATTATCTAAGGTAATTGTTTTTTAAAACTCTTCTTGCAGGAATCTGTCAGTATTGTGGTAAGCATCATCTGATGCATAAGTATAATTGAACTATAACAAATTCAAACAGCAGGCTAGTTCACACAAATTAATTTCCTAACTGAAATATCTTCATATGTGGTATGCCTTATTTTTAGTATGGTTTAGTTTATGCTTGACAATTGTGATTAGAATTCTGTTTAAGTCTTAGAATTTGTTGAATAAACAATGTATTCTACTCTATATAGTAATGTATATACTCGATGCACTTATTTAAATTCAATTCATACTTACACTGTTAAAAAGGCACATATGTATTGAAACTTCACATTGTAGCCCTCAAATTTGGATAAATAGTATCTTTTTAAATATGTTGAAACAATCATTTAAGGCATATTTCAGCATAATAAGTGAATGCAGCAAGCTACCATGGATAATTTCATAGTCTCTAACTATATTGTGAGAACTTCTCATCACTGCGCTTTATGTAGAGGATTTAGTAAAAATTACCACTGTTCTTTTTTTATTATTATTACAAAGAAATTTCTAGATTTCCCTGATAATTTAGTGAGACATGTGCATCCATTAATCATTTTTCATTAGACAGGCCAAGTCACGTAACCTTCAAAAAAAATCTTTCCATAATGTATTTTCAAAATTACTTAATCTTAATTAAAAAGAAGTTTCCCACAGGCTCCTAGACTGCAACTTGAATATGTTGTTAAGCAAAGCAGAAACTTATTTCTGCTTCTGGCAAATTTGAATTTTTCCAGGAAGATCCTAACGAGTTGGATTCTCTTCTAAATCTTACGTTTCTCTCTCTTGCTCTCTCAGACAATATTCAGAACACTATCCATAAGATGGATAACTCATTGAATTTGACTTACTAGAAAAAGTAGCTACCCATTACAGCTTCTTTCTTTTTCCATTTCTCACTTTAATTTCAAGTGCTGGCCCTAAACAAAGTATATAGAGGCATGCAAGTTCTCTCCCCCCCCCCGTGTGTGTATGTGATCTAGAGAGTATCAAATGAGTTTTAAATGAAACTCAACATTTATAAAAACAAATGCAAGCCAAGAAGCCTGAAATTCTCACATTCAATTGTCTAAAAGCTATCAAACAAAATGTCGTAAATATTACTCACTTGGTTATAATCAGCAACACCAAAAATAAAATAAAACTATCATATTTTTATCCAGGCAAATTTGCTTGTACTCATTGATTCTTTCATTTAGCTTATCCACTGAATAGACATTATGACTCATGGATGCTTTAATTGCTAAAGAGTCTATGATGATAGACAAAGGATATAAATGAGTACAGTATCAGTCCCTCTTCTGAAATTTATACCTTAAAATATTCTTAAGAATGACCTTATTTTAATAAGTAAAACCAGTAACATATATAAGCATTATCTATAATAGTAATTCTGTTTCATTAATCATTAAAGAAAAAAATTAAGATGAACTCAACAGTGAGCCAGAGCAAAACATATGGTTTGAATCTAGACATCAACTCCTAGTTCATTCAATTGAAATATTATTTGAATTAAGATAGCACAGAAATGCCACCAGAGATATGATGGTTTTAGAACTGTGCTACGACTGGCCAAAAGAAAATATACAGAAAATTGACACAGATGATTATGCTGCTTTAGCATGTTTATTTAGGGAAATTGAGTCTATCATTATAATAAAACTTTCTACTTCTTTAAAGGTTTATGTACTCCAACTCTAAGGTATGAACATCCAAAAATAAGAACATTTAGATTACATTCCATCAGAAAATATGAATTTTATTTGAATTGTGTGTTCTACTATAATATCAAAAAACTTAAATTTTACTGAAAAGTGTGGGCCATAATGAATGGACATATTATCTTAAGTGAACAGAAAAGGTATAGTTTTTGAATGTATGACTTTAGGGTTTAGTATCTTAAAAGCTATGCTTTACCCTTTTGACACTATAATTAAAAAAATATTCAGCCTTGCCACAAATTGAGTATCTAAACTGTGGTTTAGTAGGGTGAATTGGAAGCAGTAGTTTTACCTACTCAGAAAAGGGGAATTAAATGCAGTACCATTTAAATACTCATAAACTACACAGATCACACTTTAAATTATTTAAAAGGTAACGAATAAATTCTTACTTAGAGAGGAGTCCCAGCTCATTAGAATCAAAGTCATCATTAAATATTGATATTGTACCTATTTGAGGCTTAATAACCAACTGTTCATTTCAATCAATAAGTTTCACTATTAAGTAAATTTATTTGTAATTTCAATTGGAAGGTAGTTCCTTGAAAATGTATTACGTATTCTGAAAAACATTATTAGATCACATGTCTCAATTTGCAAAGGGATGTGTGTGTATTGTCTTGTACACGAGGAAACTTTTCAAAAGCTGTATAAGAGGCCCGTCGGTAAGGAGTCAGAGGCTGTTTGCTGTCTGTTCTAAGTATTAAGAAAACTTATTTTCTCTTCTTTGACTTTCAATAGCACTGGCATTTTTCTGAGAAGCTTGTTAGAAACATAAATCTTGGACACCAGCTCACAAAGGGTGAGACCCAAGATGCTTTACTTTATTAATCACCCCACAAGAGTTTTGCACTCAATCCATGATAAGATCCACTGCTGTTGTGTTTCTTTTACAAAGTTTATGTGAAGACTTGGGGGGGGGGGGGATTAAAGCATAGAAATTTAAGGAAAACAGTCAAATAAATAAGTAACCTACCATTGTTTTTAAGTTATTTTTCTGTCTATTTCTTCTTTAGCTTCTACATGCATTTAGAGATAATCTCAGCAATGTCAGCAAGCTTGGTGGCATAGTTCAAGCTGTGAGGGTTCAATAAATAGGTCGGCAAACATTGCAAATCAACACAGCTTTTGATGAAATGTCAAGCAAGACAGAGCTTAGCTATATTTTGCTCAGCTTGAACTCATAAACCATTAGCTGGCCTCTGTACTTCCAGGACAGTCTGTCTGATAAATAAAACACAAATATTAAGAATTTTTTTAAAGTTTAGAATGATATTAGTAAAAAGGCAATTTGTAAGGAAGAAATGTCAAATGAAAGACAAGGCTCCTAAAATAAGCTATGTTTCTTATAAATAAATTTAGAGGAAAAGCTGAGATCCAAATACACTTTGAAGTTTAGACTGTCTTTTTTCCTCAAAAGACATTCCCCATTTTTAAAAGGAATATTTAATTATTTAACTTTAACATGTTTAGCTCCCACTCCTTCAAAAAAGACTATAAATTTGAACAATGATAGAAAAATCTTACCCAAATAGAAATCTGTTTGAAATTTATAACAGTGAGATTACCTAGCATTTAACACTTTAGAGATATTGGTGGTATGTATTGACAAAATATCTATGCTATTTTAGAGTTTTAGGATAGTCTGCAATATGTAAACTAATAGAATTAAACAGTATTCCCTTTTACCTCATTTGAAAAGTATCATTTAATAATAAAAGGTAGGCTCCTAACATCATTCTTTCACATTTCAGGTAATTGGGCAAACTGGAATTACTAGTTATAATTTGTGTCTCATTTTATTTCCAAAATCATATATCTGAAATTGTCTAAACTACTATTCACAACAATCTTTATTATTTTTCTTTTATTTCATATATAACTTCTTGAAGTTATAAATATATATACATATATAAATATATTTATATATCTATTATACATTAAACACAAGTTTTTCTACTATTAAGAGAAATTGCCTTTCACATTAGTTTTCCAATTAGTTTTATGGTGGTAGAAACCAACTTTGAAGTAAAAATGTAATTGTTTATCAATTCACATCCAGGTCATTATTTTTATGATATTCTTGTTAAAAACAATTTTGTGACTCTGAAGATAAAAAGTTCTTAAAAGCTCAAGAGTAGAATTTGGGCTCCTTCTCATGGAACAGATTAGATAATTCTACAGGTCACTGATGTGAAATTCTTATCCTTTCTCCTTTACAACAAAAGCCCCAATTTAACTTTTATAGAAAGACATATCAATAGGAGCGATTCAAAAACATTCAGAGGTTGCAAATTGACCAAAAGAGTCACCTTTAGGGAAGCCTGTTTCCAAATTCTTGTGGCATTTATCATTCTTCTGAATGGCTGTTGATTATCTGCAGCTTTTACTCACCAGAAGAAACCTCAGACATTTCAAATTCTGCGGAGGCTGGTGACACCTTCATAGGAAAGCATTTGGCTGATTTCCCTGTTGGTACTTTTCTCTTACACATTCTATGGGGTAGGACAAACCTAGAGGTAGAGTCATAGCTAAACACAGATAAAGCGGCTTCATAATCTCTAAGCAGCCTGACAAAAGCAGACAAATGCTGAGTCCTTTTGCACCTGTTTCTTCCATTCCAGTTGCTTTGAAGAGTGAGGTGTTCTTCACAGATTCGGCTTCACAGAGAGCATTTTGCAAACACTCCCCTCTCCCTGCAATGGTTTCTTCCCTCCCAGGCTCAATCTACCTGATTACTTTCCCCTCTAATCAGTAACCTCAGTTCCTCCAGTAATAACTGTGTCATCTGCTTTATATAGGATTTCTCTAAGACTGAAGCGTCACTGAAGCGGAGAAATAGAAGAGCTGATTATTATGAGGACACCTGTATTTTTGTCTAGTCTTCATGTGAACTTGACAGTGCACTCATTTATGTAAACACGTTAGTGAAAGAGAAGCAGAAAGGAGGAATCATAAAGAAGACACCGGACTCATAAAGTTATACACCTGTGTGATGCTAAGAGAAGAAGAAAACAAACTCTAAAAATGCCCAGTGCTACTCAAAATGCATCTCACCATCCTATGACAGTATCAAAAGGGAAAATGACTGCGTGACATTCAAATATCTTCCTCCACATAAACCTGTGAAAAAGCTATTCTAAAACCTGAAACAAACTGAAATGCAACACAAGCCACAACACAGGAGGTACTTCTTAAAGCAAATGGGAATTATTTAAGATTGAAGCTAAAATCCATCCATGTAAAACCAGTTTATTTTTTAATAAAAGGAATAATCCCTGAAACTTACTCAAAATTGTACTTGACTTTAAAACTTAAATCAACATCTTGCTTCTTGAAAACACAGAATTGTTCCAGCCTTTTGTAATGAAGGTTTCTCTGAGCATAAGACTGGAGTGGATTTTCAGATTAAAAATAAAACTCTTAAGTATGTCAATCCTCATCTGATCAAAGCATGTAAATTATGTTTTTCGAGTGCTTCATTAACTACATACTAAATAGAGCTGCCATTCTGTATGTTTTTTTCTAAAGTAATGTGTTAATGTGACTGAAAGTTCATATAAAGAATCTTAGAAGCCTGGCCAACAATAAGTGTTCCACATGTGTTAGTTAATGCAAACAAAACCACACCATATACAACTTTTTTTTGTCATTCCCACAGATATTTTTTTCAAAAGGTATGTCCTGCCTTCCTTTATTTTTATATAAGTCACAATTACACAAGATTCTGAATAATACCTAAAATTGTACGTTTTTCTTTAATGTAAAACAATCATCTATTATAATCATATGTTGTGTTGAAGTGTTAAAATGTGATTGATGTTTTTCGATCCTTGCTTCTCATTGTACTCTTCATTTCCAGATGCAGAAATTTCATTTGAAGAGAACAAACAGGAGGTATTGGTGGTGAAAATCTCATTAATCCTACCACATCCCCTTGTCTACAAAGGGTACTGCATCCAAATTACAAAAGAACTAAAGAAACTTTGCAGCATGAGTTTATAATTAGCAGTGCTGCTAAGTGAAAGGAAAAGGACGTTGCTTAACTTAATTAACTGTAATCATTACTCATTGTTATCCTACTTAGAAAGATTAGTTTGGGTATTTCACCTCTCTCGTATAACATGAGGTATTTCTACTTCCCTCTTAAACATATAAACAATTATAACACAGAGATAGGATTGCCTTGAGTTTTCAATCAGATAAAAATTTTCCTGAAAAAAAAAAGCAAATTTTACATATCACTTAAGGCAGCAGAAGATAAATACTGGGAAAATATTTTATTAAGCTAAAGCTAAAGAATGAAAGAAAATGGGTAATTATGAAATTAGTGTCTTGAAGGGAAAAAAATCAATGGAATTCTATATATGAGTTTCTGGAAAGACAATTAGTTCTTGGCTAAGGAAAGAAAATAATAGCTTAAGTTCTAAAGTGCAAGTTCAAAGGTAAGAATCTGATGATGTGGCACTTCTCATTAAGCTGAGTACCACTGAACATCCATGCAAGACGCCCACGTAACTTTCAAGGACATTTGGCTAAGGAGTCCTTTCCTATGCTTTACCCATTCAGTAGAAGATATGTGCATGAACTTTATCCAGATCATCAAGGATCCAGACCGAAGACCCTTCATTAATTCACAAAGAACCAGGTACTGGCTGAAATTTGTTTCATTTGGTTTCTGATTATGAGAGCAGAAAAGGTTTATAAAAACTGCCCCCTAACAGCGACTTGGGATTACTGAGGATTTTCTATGTCAGGAATGTAACCATGAGTTTCAAGAATGGGTATTTTCAGGTATTGGTATCTCAACAGTCTTTGATGCAAACCCTGTGTTGACATCATTTTGACTAGTCCATTTCACAGAGGAAGAACTTAGTAGCCCAAAAGGTATCCCTCTATCCTTTCTAATTAGAAATAGATATGAATCCAGTTCTGCTGGTCTCCTTAGACCAACATGTCAAAAAAGGCTAATGTGCACACACATCAGCTAAGAACCTTGGTAAAAGTAGATTAAGAATCAATAAGAGACTGCCCCACCTAGGAATCCATCCCATTTACTGACACCAAACTCCCACACTATTGCTGATGCCAAGAAGCGCTTGCAGACTGGGTCCTGGTATGGCTATTTCCTGAGAGGTTCTATCAGCACCTGACCAATACAGATGACCTACTCACAGCCAACCATCAGACTGAGCCCATGGATGCCAATGGAAGAGCTAGGGGAAGGACTGAAGGAGCTGAAGGGGATTAAAACCCCATATGAAGAACAATATCAACTAACTGGACACCCAGAGCTCCCAGGGACTAAACCACCAACCAAAGAGTATACATGGAGGGAGCCATGGCTCTAGATACATATGTAGCAAAGGATGCTCTTATTTGACATCAATGGGAGGGGAGGCCCTTGGTCCTTCAGAGGCTTGGTGGCCCAGCATAAGGAGATGCTAGAGTGGTGAGTTGGGAGTGAGTAGAAGAGCACCCTCAAAAGGCAAAGGAGACAGGGAGAGGGTGGATGGGATGGGGGATTTGTGGAGGGATAACCAGGAAGCAGGATATCATTTGAAATGTAAACAAATAAGATGATTAATAAAAAAAGAAAAGAATCAATAATTTTAGAATACAGATGCATTTTATATTGGCAAAGTCCCAAATACTGATGTTTCTGATGGTAGCAGTCTTGGGACAACATACTAGGTATCAAAGCCCTAGCTCAATAATTCTGAAAAGTAATATTAGAAGCAAATAGAGTATTTTGAAAATCCCCATAATCAATGTGCACTTCATAACAATGAAATTAGAATCTATACGTATATGAATTAAGCAATTTAATACACAACCATGCTGGAGAAACTGTGCTCACAGATTTGTTTTGAAAATCTATGCGTAGCAGAATCTTCAAATGTCTGACTAAGAATATATAGATATAAGTTTGCTTAGGTATAGAAAGAATTTGGGCACTGACAAATTAATGTATTTTTTAAGCCTTTTTGATATATAAGAAAAGTTGTGAACCACCTCATAGACCATGCGCCTCACATCAATTCAACCAATACTGAAAAGCAACTGTATTAGTAAGGCAACAGTGCTGAGGAGGCTGACTTGCTTTCATGCACATTCTCCAGATTCTGAAGCTTAATAACATATCTTTCAAGCAAGAAATCCCAGTATCTCTGAAACCAGAACACCCTGAAACCAGCCCAGACATTTGGTTATTGCTTTTTGTGGTTATCAGCGTTCTCACTGAATATTCTCAAGAGTTGTTTCTGCATTCTTCTTCTTGTACTTCATTAAATCTATTACTCTGCCAGTGTTTCAGTGCAAACTATATTCATATTATATGACATCTACTATATTCCCAGGACACCTATATAATTAAAAGTCATTGATTTTGAAAAGAACACAGTGCAAAGTTAAAATGAATACAGAAAAAATGATTTTAAGCTCAGTAACTTCAGCCCAATGTATTACGCTATAGTTAAAACCTAATGCACAAATGATCCCCAACTTCTCTTCAAGAATTTGTGAGGATGAGAGTCATTTTGACTGGTAATTCATTCTGGCATCCTGGGAGTTTTAGCATGACTGTTATTAGAGAATATATCAGCTTAAATATTATTATTAGCAGTGAGGAAAAATTTTGAGTATTCTACAAATATAATGAGTACAATCCAAATTTTGCTTCCTGATAACTCTCAAGAGCACATACAGAGAGGAGTATGTTCAATAGGTTCCTTACCATTATTAAGGTATTTTTTTCAAACATTTCTTTCAATGGAGACATTGACCATGGCTCTGGACGCTGCCATGTGTGAAGGTGGTTAAAATGGATAGAGTAGAGCAGAAGTCCATTCCCATAATTTATCCTCAGGCCACTGGATCAAGAAGAGAAACTGGTCTTTGTGGGTCTCTCATGGAATAGGCTTCTTTTATTGTTGTTTATTATTGTTAAGATTTAGTACACATATACATCACCTATTAGCTTTCATAGTGACATCTGAGCTGGTACAATTTGTGGGGACAGCTAGAACTGATTTCATGGAGAAGGAATTACAATTTTTTTGAGTTGAGGAAATTACCTAAACTTTCTGTATTATCAGACCTTAAATTGATAACAGAGTGGCTCTATGCCATACAGATTCACAACTCCAGTGTGGGGATCAATGCATATGAACTATGGCTAGAAATCCAGTTCTTCTTTGTAGTATGGTTTCACATGATTTGAACCATGGTTTATTGTCTGCAAAATGGGGATGATATTTTGTAGCTCGCTAAGGCTATTGCTTGTATCAACTGCAAGATGTTTGACAAAATTTCCAGTGCATTTACAGCTAAATAAATGATGATTGTTCTTTATCAACAACATCAGTAAGACTATAATAACTTAATTTTCTTAAGGCTTTTAGAGCAGTGGTTCTCAACCTGTTGGTTGTGTCTCCTTGGGGTCACAATTCAAATGCCTGCATATCAGATATTTATATTATAATTCATAACAGTAGAAATGAAATAATTTTTATGCTTGGGGGTTACCACAGCATGAGGAACTGTATTAAAGAGTCACACAGCATTAGGAAAACTGAGAAGCACTGCTTTAGAGGAAATTAAGTAAGCAAGACTTTGAACTGTAATACACCATTATGTTACTATAGACTTTTCCCCCTACTTTTAGTACATATGATTTCTGGATCTTAATTTTAGAGGAGCATGAATGATAAGAAAAAAAGATGCAGAATTTTTGCAAATATTTGGATAGAGTAAGTGTTGTGAGAGACTAGATTCCTACTGGGAGCTGATGTCAAATACAGGTCCAGTTGCACAACCCTAAATATACAACACGTCAGGGAGTGATGTGGGCTCTAGATGCACAGACCAGAAACTAGAACTTCAATAACCTGGCAATTTGCTGAGTAAGGAGGAAGTAAACAATCAGAGTCATAACTGGGCTGCAGAAATGTTGTAAAGTTATACTTTTAACAACACAGAAGTCTTTGCTTTTCACCTAAGGAAGAGCTTTGTGTTCAGTCATTACGTCTTTTTTTAAATTATTGGTTATTTTATTCACTTACATTTTAAATGTCATCCCCCTTCCTGGTTTCCCCTCTGCAAACCCCCTATCTGATCCCCCCACCCCCTGTTTCTATGGGAGTGCTCCCCACCCACCCACCCACTCCTTCCTCACTGCCCTGGCATTCCCCTACACTGGGGAATCCAGCCTTCACAGGACCAAGGGCCTCTCCTTCCATTGATGCTATATAAGACAATCCTCTGCTACATATTCAGCTGGAGCCATGGGTCCCTGCATGTGTACTCCTTGGTTGGTGGTTTAGTCCCTGGGAGCTCTGGGGGGTCTGGTTGGTTGATATTGTTCTTCCTATGGTGTTGCAAACCCCTTTAGCTCCTTCAGTCCTCAGTCATTATGTCTTAATTAGAGTTACTATGGTTGTGATGAAGCACCACAACCAAAAGCAAGTTGAGGAAGAAAGGATTTATTTGGTTTATATATCACCAGTCACAGTCCACTGAGGGAAGCCAAGGTAGAAATTCAATCCCTGAAGGTAGGAGTTTATGCAAAGGCCATGGAGTAGTCGTGCATACTGGCTTACTCCCCATAGCTTGCTCAGCCTGCATTCTTGGAGAACTCAGGACCAGGGATGGCACCAACCTCAACGGGCTGGGTCCTCCTCCATCAGTCACTAAGAAAATACTCTACAGATCTGTGTGCAGCCCAATCTTATGGAAGCATTTTCTTAACTGAGATTTCCTCCTTTCAGATGACTTTAGCTTGTGTCAAGTTGACTTAAAACCAGCCAGAACACATTCAGTTTAGAAAAGCCAAGATTTTTGGAGTGCTTTTTCTATCTTCTGTATGGTTTCCATAATCATTCCACCAGAGATGAGTGTGCCTATGCAACTCCTTCATAACTCAATGATTGTTTAATATCATTCTTTCATATCTATGTCTTTCAAATGGATGGGATTACAGCAATTTTGAGGAGGGAAAGGGGCCAAGACTAAAACCCTCCCACAATTTAAGTACATCTGCTTCGAGAAGTCAAACAGGATGAAAATTTGCTTATTTGTAAATAGTCAGTGTTAATTTTCATCACAGCCAATGACCACAAATTGTTTCAGATCTGGGATCACCTATAAGGAACTTTTGCCCAAAATACACACATATCCAAGTGTCAAGTTTCTGTATAAACTTTAACAACTGAAAGAATTTCAGCCAACTTGGGAACTATTATTTCACTGTGCCTCTTTGATCAAACAGACCTCAGAGTTCTCCTTCCTTAGCTTTAAGCTTTTCTCAATGAACTGAGTAATGGATCTAGGGATACCTTTAAATCCCACAGTAGAAGTAAAAACCTTCCCCACTGATAAGTAAAAGGTTATTTCTGGCAACAAAACCTGGGGGTATAGCTCTAACTCAGTTGGCCTTCAATTAAATGCTACTTGGGAACCCCTGAAGGTAACAACAAGGACTTAGAGTGAAATAAAATGTCTACAGACATTCTGGAGAATAACTGTCTCATAGAATGGTGCATATAACACCTGGCCCTCGGATTATTTGAAAATCACCAAAACTTCACTGTGGCTACAGTTAATAATGATATATTCTATATTATGGATAGACTGCTAATACTCCACAAAAGCAAAATAAATATGAATGTTAATTATCTTAACTAAACTTTTCTGCAATGTATGTTTCAAAACATTACATTGTACTTTATATTCACAATTATTATTTTTAATTAAAACTAAATGTTCCTTATAAATATCTTCTATATTTAGAACACCTATGTAAACTTATTTTCTAAACCCACTAACTCATATCAGAGACTATAAGCAAACAGAACTGCTTCTTTCACTTGTAGTTAGCATTCAGTTAAGGACATATCCACATGATATTAATATGAAATTAAAGGCACATCTCTGGATATTTTCAATACTTTTATAGATGTATTTAGCATTCATTTATCTTTCTTTGTTAGGTTATTTCCATGGTTAAAAATTAGAAGAAATTAATCAAAACTAGGAATGAAAATTATTCTTGCATGTTCAACTAACAAATTTGTAGGTCTCTAATAAAAAAATCAAATTCTTAAGTGGTATTCAATTATATATATGCATATATTAAATATATATAAATATACATTAAAACATTAGGCAGTTTACAATATTATTTGCATAATACTAAAAGGGCATTAAACACCTTGGCTCTGGAGACTAAGTATCTGTTTTAGAATTCTGGCTCTTTTTCATACTGGCACCATAATCTAGAACACAATATCCCATCATGTTATTATACCAATTAGCTCCTTTTGAAAATGGTATAATAATAATACTTATGTCACAAAATTATTGTGAAGCATAAATGGGTTAAATTTAACATATACAATAATTCAAACATTGCCTGAAACACTAGATACTAAATGGTCAATAAACAATAGCTATCATTGTATGGTTTTCAGTAGAAACATGTACAACAGACAGATTGCTATTTATTATGGATTAGCAAAATTATGAGTATCTATATAGGGAGAGGTGGGCGGGAAGTCCTATTGGTAGGCCCCAGTGAGGAGCTACTGACATTTGATGGCCACTGGGACAAAGTCTTTAAGACTATTAATCCTCTGGTAGATCAACCACTCTACTCTAGAGTCCCCATACTCTAGAGTATTTGGGAAATAAAAAATAGATTCTATCCATTGGTTGGGTGCAAATATCTGCATCTGACTCTTTCAGCTGCTTGTTGGGCATTTTGGAAGGCAGTCATGATAGGTCCCTTTTTGTGAACGCTCCATCGCGTCAGTAATAGTGTCAGGCCTTTGACACTATTACTGTCTCCCCTTGAGCTGAATCCCAAATTAGGCCTGTCACTGGACCTCCTTTTCCTCAGGCTTTTCTCCATTTTTGTCCCCCAATACATATACAGCAGAGGACTGCCGGGCCTTGACTCAGTCAGAGAAGATGCACCTAACCCTCAAGAGACTGGAGGACTGAGAGAATGCATAAGTATGTTGGGGTGAGGATGGGGAAGACATCCTTGTGGAGATGGAGGTGGGTGGGGAGGCAGTATGGGATATAGAACAGTCAGAGGGTGGGCCAGGAGGGGATAAAATCTGGACTATAAAAAAAAGATTAAATAAAAAAACGGGTAGGGGAGAAGGAAAAAACAAAGTTGCATGGGTAAGGAGGTAGAAATGGATTTGAGTAGACATTAGGGAAAAATAAATATGATCAAAATATATTGCCTAAATGTCTCAAAGAATTAATAGAATATTATTTTTAAAACTGTGAGCAACTGTTAACCTTACTGGGTTTTTCATAGCACTCAAGAAAACAAATTTGCATTATTTTTGTGTCAGAAAAATGAAATTCCTCTTAATATATGCAAAATGTTTACTGAGGTATTACAAAGACGTCATGCATAAAGAACCATTCTGAAGCTAAACTTCTATGGAATAGAGCAGGTTGCCTGTAAAATAGAAAATATCACTTCCCCAGTTGAGTAACTTGATTTATTACTGCTATGTTCTGAAACTACTCTTCCTCCACAAATTCTTATGTTGAATTAGAATCCCCAAAGGCATATTATTAATAAGATATGAGGTGATTAAGCCATGAGAGTGAAACTCTCCTCAATGCAATTAGTGCCCTTGTAGTATGTAGAAGCTGGTTCACCTGTTTGCCCATTCTGCTATGTAAGAAAACAGCAAGAAGGTACTATTTATGGAATACAGAGTAACCATATTTCCTTTTTTATGGAAAGTAGTCCAGCTGGAATAACTTTCTCTACACATTTAATCATAGTATTTCAGTTTAGATAAATTTAATGAACTGCTTTTTAAATGCTGGATATATATTTTGTGTGCCAGAAACTGTAACTTATGCTTCCTCATATTTTCAAAATGTCTGAAAATGGTAAGGTATGAATAACTGCTTGATTAATAATATTCACTTAGTGAATCAAAACTCAAATGATGCATATATGTATATATAAATAATACATATTTTTGCAACAAGCTGGTAGATACAAAGAATTGGAGAAAAAATGATGACAGAGGACAGGATTTCTAGAGACATCATTAATTTTAATTCCCATTTAGTATTATCAACAAATTTAGTATGATATATGCAACTACAGATATATTGAAAAACATCACCATATTTAAAATAATAAAGATTGTTCTTATTGCATAATTGATATTATTCTATTTTTTCATTTATTAATTCAATTGTCATAGTAACCCTATGAAGATGGCAAGTATCACTAACATGATCTTATGAAGAAAGTGAAGAGGGTAAATGACCTATCAGTACAGAGTGAAAATGAGTTAGGGTTTCAATACAGAAAGTTAAGTTTGAGTTGTGTTTAGTATTTTTACCATTATATTCCTTGTTTGCTTTGTTGTTGTTGTTATTGTTGTTGTTGCTGTTGTTTGAGATAGATTTTGCTATGCTGCCCTGCTGGCTTGGTGCTCATTAAGCAGTCCAGGCTGACCTCAAATTTACTCCAAACTTCCTGCCTCAGCTTCACAATGCTGGGGTTACCGGCATGTACACCAGGCTAACCACTAAATCGTTAAACACTGATACTCTATTACTTCCATTTATATATGTATCTCTTCAGTGAATATTACTTTATTAATGAACATGGAGTTAGAATAAATATTACCATTACCTATTTGAGAGAAACATCAAACAAAGATGACTAAATCTAATCCTGTAGTTATGTAGTGTCAACAAAATGTCCATTTAAACTAGAAAATTCAAATTCTAACACTAAAACCATTTCCCTCTTTTTCTCATACCTCTAGGATATTTCGCTGGAACATGCAACAGAGTTGGTATGAGACTTAAGTCTAGTTGTCCAAGACAAATGATGGGAACATGGGTCTTTGCAGAAGCTACTTCATTCTCTTTGCAGCTATTTCTGGTTTCCCCATGGTCCATCCTCTCTTTAGTTTTTATTCATTTTCAATGATATCCATTATGTTTTCATTATGATTAATTTTAACACACACACACAGGGCATGCATGCCTTGGAAAACAATAATAAGCATCCCTTTATTTTCATCCGGGAATAGATAACTGTAAAGTAGAATCTTCTAGTTTTCTTTGGAAAGTTAGTTATTTCAAATGATATTTTTGCTGGAGCACACAGGATAAAAGACGTATCTCTAAAGCAAACACTTGAAAGAATTTTTCCTGAAGCAGACACAGGAGAAAGGATGTTTTGCTAGAGCAGACACAGGAAAAATGATTTCCTGAAGCAGACACAAGTGAAAGGATGTTTTGACGTAGTAAACATGTGAAAGGACCCAGGATGAAGGAGTATAAATATGACCCCACAGACAGTGGGATGCAAACACTGAGCATTGGTTTGGCTTGCTCTGCCTCACTATTCTTCACTAAAGGCATGCATTTCATTCGCCTTACATAGCATTGTAGAGCTAAACTTGTGGTACCAAGGCCATTGAGAGAAAGATGCCAAGAACTGCTCCTGAGGTTCTTGAAGCATCTTCCCATTTCTGTATGAATTGGAAGATTTAGGCTCCCAGATCTTTGCCTTTTAATTGTCTTGTGTGATGTGGTTCTGCTTGGCATTTTAAAAAAAAGAGACCTTCCACACCATATTTTTGCTATCAATACTTAAAAGCCATTACTCTATATTGAAGATATCACAGGCACATTCTTTAGTCTGTGATCAGGTCATTTCATTAATTACATCACTGGTTGGTGTCCTAAAATGCTGTTTAATATCTAAGAATTTCAAGTGGGTTTGCCCAGCAAGCATGCTGTCAGTATATATAATAAGCAGGAAATTTCCCTTTAACAACATGGAAGCTACTTTCAATATTTTAGATTATTTTTAGAAGGTCTTGTGTTAGGCAGAAATTGAAGAAGAAAGGTTTCTATATGCTTTCTAGGTTTTTCTATGTCATCTAGAAATTTCAGGCAGAAGAAAATATTGCTATTTTATATATAACACCTTAAACACTTACTTAGACACCATATTTTAATTGAAAAATCTAGGATTTATTTTGGGTAATTTCCTTCTCCAAAATAGTAACTAGTATGACCTTAAATAAATCACTACCCTTTCTGATTCTCTTTTTTTCATCCATAGAATAAGAGGGATCATTTTAAAAGTCCATTTAGCTTTACCATTTTAGAACTTGCACCCATTTAAGTTAATACACTACAATTGCTATGAAATATACATGTATACAGTTATGGCGATGAACACTTATGACTATACATAATAGATTTTCCTGACAGAAAAACTGTGCTGTACTTCTAATGGGCACTCTGGCCCTGGAATAAACAACCTAATAATGTTAATGAAAATGATCCCAAAAGGTCTTCCATCACGAATTAAAGAAAGTTGACCAAACAAACACAAAAAGTCTAAAACCAACTCTTTATCTTTAAATAACTGGGTTGATTCCATCTTCATATATATTTGTATATTTATGTATATGAAGTCATTAGAATATTTATACTTTATAATCATGACAGTATTACCATACAAAGTTTAAGTGGCATGACACTTGCCACCAGTTCTACAAAGTAAGTAATGATATTACCCTCATGTTCAAAATAAGGAGACAGAAAAAAGGCTAAGCATCTTTTTCAAGGTCATAGTTATTCAATAGAATTATTGAAATTTGAACTCAACAATCAGGATGGCTCGAGAAATCATGCATGAAATAGATGTCTTTAACAATATAGTTGTGACTATCCATTCTCTTGTCTGCCTATCTATACTGAAAACAAAATTTTATTTACTTAGTCTGTTGGGATATATGACTTTATGCTTCTGACAGAATTGTCAGTATGGCCTTATTACCTGTCAACCATTTTAGGTGAATGGCTGCAAATTCTCTCACATGTTCCTCAAACATGTACCTTGCTATATTTATTAACCAGTGGAGCTGACTCATCGAATAAAAATACATAAAAAATTGATATATTAGCTATAAAGAATGAAAATGTAAAAACGTATGGAGTTGGAGTTTTAGTCATACATCTCTATGAAGAATTTTTGAGATGAAACACTCATATTTACTTATCCCAGATAAGGAACCCACAACAGACCAAAATATATATTGTAAACCCCTGCATGCATGAAATGGCCAGGTCCCACCCATTGACTCTAACTGCTGGACCCAGCCCCTTGAGATGTATGAATGGTCATTCTCCACTCCTTAGACTACATTACTGTCTGTAATGGTCATTTCCAACCCTTCAAGTTGAAGAAGAGGCCAAGCTCCACTCTATAGAGGAAAAAAAGCCCAAGATTGGGCCATGGAATCTTACCAATCTCAGGACATCCCAGAAAGTGCTGTACTACCTCCACCCCATGTCTCAAGGAACCCTATATAAAGCCTGCCTCCCAGTCAGTTTTTTGCTGCTTCTCTCCCAAGAAGAGACAGCCATCCTCTTGTCCTTCCCAATAAATCTATGTGAGATTTATTATATGGTGTGACTTTGTGCTATTCCTTGCTCTCCCCTGCCAGGATGGGTTTCCATTTAGAGCTGTAACACATATACAGATACCATCAAGGTCCACCTTGGGGAACCAATGAGGTTTTTTTGAGGTTACTTAAAAGAATATGGGTGAGGGGTTACTTACAGGAGCAGAAAAGTCTCCAAGTACAGTTGTATCATCAAAGCCCATGCATGATAGATAAAAGCTCATAAAAGATAAAAATGTGAGTACACTTCAAAGCCTGCAGGCAGCTCAACAGGTTGGAAAATGTTCTTTTGAAGTAACTCAGTTGGTCTAAACCTCTCCCAAGGCCTTGAGTTTGTCTCTGCTTCTTTTTCAGACTGCTTAGCTGGTCTCTGCTACCTCTTGGATGCTAGACTTGTCTGAGAGGGTTTTTGTTTTGTTTTGTTGTTGTTGTTACTGTTTTTGCAACTTAGTCTCTTTGAAGGTGAAACTCTGCAGTCTTAGTTGTTTACTCTTGGTACAGAGTTGCCTAGTGAATCTGATCAGTTTCAGGGACTTCCTGAGTCTATTTTGAGTTGCTTATTTTCTGTTTTAACAAGTTAGGCAAATCCCAGCAGGATCAGTGTTTCAGTCTCATGGCAACTAATATACAAAAGGATATTAGACAGAAACTGATCATATGGAGTGGAAAATGAGTGAATCTATCAAGTCAGTTCATTGAGTTTCATTAAAACAGTGCACATATCTCTTATTGGCAATCTATAACACAGGAAATAATTTTACATGTTCTGGAAACATAACACTTGATGATCAGAATTAATTTCTAAAATTTCATTCTTTGTATAAATGCAAATATTTTTTATTTCAGGATTTTATATACCTCAAACAAATCCTCAAATAATACTTAAAGATTGCTTCACTGAGCTGAAAAGCTAGAAAGAAAATTAAAGATAAGAAACTTAAATTGACTTAATTCAAACTCGTCAATTTTTAAATGGAATAACCTAAACTATAATGATTCACATGGTGTCCTATTGTCCAATGTCATCTAGCACAGGACAATTTTATATATATATTTTGAAACAGGCAGAGAAAGGGGACATTTTAAAACCATTTAATCATATAACTGACTAGTACTTTTACTTCCACATTTTTTTTTTACCACAGATATAAGCAGTTCACAGAATCTCCCAAAGAGAGTGGCAGGTTCTGTACTTGTTAATTTGCTACCTTTCAAAGGTGAGGTTAATGAATTTGCATTAGCAATAAAAATTGAATATTCTATATTTTCTCATTAGCTATCTTAAGTAGTCTAATGCATTGTAATAAATGTGAGATTAAGAATTATTTTAAAAAGGAAAGTACATATTTTGAATTTGAACATTTCACATGTCATATAATATGGTCTTTCGTGTTTATCAACATACAAATGTTTTCTAAAGGAAGTGATGGACTCTCAACTTTTCTAAGAAAAGTAGAATTATGGACTCAAATGCCTGGTGTGGTCTTATAAATATCTGTTTGAAATAAAATGGCCATTTCAGATTAACTTGTCGCAGGGCAGTGGTGGCGCACACCTTTAATCCCAGCACTTGGGAGGCAGAGACAGGCGGATTTCTGAGTTCGAGACCAGCCTGGTCTACCAAGTGAGTTCCAGGACAGCTAGAGCTACACAGAGAAACCCTGTCTCGAACCCCCCCCCCAAAAAAATTTAACTTGTCTATAAAGTATTTTATGTATCAGTACATGGAATATATGTAAATAGAAACCAATCAGAAAAAAACAGAAAAAATGAAAAAGAAAAGAAATCTAATCATAATTTCCATTATTTTTTAATGTTGTATTGTTGGAGATTGAACATAGGACCTTGCATATGCCAGCTCTGAACCAGCTAGGGTTACATGTATCAGTGAAATCATAAAGTTTAAGTTTACAAACTAAAGCAAAAAGTATTTACATAATTTTCTAGTATTTTAACAGAGATATGTTAATCAGAGCACATATAAGTGTATTTATTATTTAAATTACATTTCTATAATCACTAACTTTGTGAATTTTATAAATAGGAAAGTAGTAATGGCAGTTATGATTGTTATGGTATTATTAGAATATATAATTAGAATTTTTTTTACATAGTACATTATCAAATATTTATTATTATAGTCATTTCATAGTTTGAGAAATTGAGTCTTAGAAAACACTAATCTCATAGTTTAAGCCATACTACTAAAAATTGAGTGAAACTTTTTAAACTTTGATTATAACAAATTTATTCTTAGCTCATTTATTTGGTGCCATCATTCTCTAACATAATTTAAAAAGTGTTCAAACACTAGAAACTTATTGTTGTTTATGTATATGGTGAAGAATTGTTGAAAACCTTTGCAAGAAAACTTCCAAGTCCTTATTGATGATGGTTTCTGTAGGCATAATAATTTTGTACACTGTGTAAAGTTTACCCTTGAGTTATTTGAATGCTGATTTCTCTGCCCTTATATCTTGTTTCAATCCAGACAGGTAACTTTAATACTTATACCAAGAATCTCCTGCTTCAGGTTTGTATAAATAGTTCCTACCATGTATTCTCTGCCTTGACAATAAATGCTGATACCCAGTGGCTGGATAGAATAGAGAATAGGGTGGGATGTCCTCCAGCCACAGGAAAGAGAGAGGAATAGAGGGAGACTCAAATTAGCAGGGAGGATGGAAGAATTGGAGCCATGAGGAAGTTGTCTGGAGACATCAGGGAAACAGACCTGAAGCCCAAAGAGCCAGATTAATAATAATATGCAAGGATCAATGGAGAGGGCTGGGAGGGAGCCAGATTAGCATAGAAAGTTCAGATAGTAAGAAGAACAACAATATCAACCAATCAGACCCCCCAGAGCTCCCAGGGACTAAGCCACCAACCAAGTAGTACACATGAAGAGACCCATTGTTCCATCCATGTACATAGCAGAGGATGACCTTGTCAGGCATCAGTGGGAGGAGAGGCCCTTGGTACTGTGAAGGCTTGATAGATGCTCCAGTGTAGGTGAAATCAAGGACAGGAGGCAGTAGTGGGGGAGTGGTGTAGGAACACCCTGATAGAAGCAGAGGGAGGGGGTGGGATAGTGGGTTTCCCGGAGGGGGGAAACTGGGAAAGGGGATAACATTTGAAATGTAAATAAAGAAAATATCCAATAAAAAAATTTAAAAAAAGAGAAGGTTCAGATAGATCATTTAACTTCCCATCTATTGAGGTACACTTTTAAATAAATCTTAGTTTCTCTGCGTGGTTATTGGGATCTAGCATAAGGTAAAGAAATACAGCTGCCAGATTAATTCACTGCTAATATGTATATTAAAGATAATTCATTTACAGTTTTCAATAAAGCAGCAAATGTCTGTGTTGTTTTCTTTTCATGTAGCATTTGGAAGAATATGAAGAGAGTAAATAGACAC
Organism: Uromys caudimaculatus; assembly: GCA_028551405.1. Taxonomy (NCBI): domain Eukaryota; kingdom Metazoa; phylum Chordata; class Mammalia; order Rodentia; family Muridae; genus Uromys; species Uromys caudimaculatus. The sequence continues at coordinate 33,959,612 of CM052722.1, read as the reverse complement.
CAACAATATAGAAGAAAATGAATACATAGCTTACAAAATACAAAAGGAAAAACATATGTATACAATATTTGCAATTTTCAACTTGTGGCATCATGTCAATACATTGAAAAAGTATATTTCAGTATTTTTGGTGCTTCAAATTAGGCATGTTCAATTTATTTCACTATGCTTTGAAGGGTGCGAATGGAAAACCTGAAACTTATGAGTTTAAAATATCCAGTGCCACATAATTTAAAATGTAGGATGCTCTGAAGTACAGAAGTTAAAGTGTGGGAGTTCAAGTGCAAATCCAGACCTATAGCTATTCCTATCAATTGGATAATTTATAGTGCATTTGTCATCATATATTTTACCCTCACTTGTGTACATTTTAGCAGTAGCCTGAGGTGCTTACAACAGTCTCTATGAATAATATTTGGAGATCTATAATTAAGATTTTTTTTTAACCTATAGAGACAAGTCCTGGCATCAGATTAGCAGGGAGCAGATGACTAGACACTCTAGAGTTATTTCATTAATTGAACTTATCTGTTATTTCCCTGGTGCTTACTTGGGTATATTGTGGGCTCAAATTGTTACCAGGAAAAGCATGAAGGAATTGCATTCTGACTTTAATACAAAATTATATTAAAAAAGAATTATTTCCAACTCATAAGGATATCAAGGTATATATAAATAAGTATGATATTATTTCTGAGATTCACAGCATGTGTTTTATTCTGCTGGTGCAGTGAAGTTTAGTTCACAAGGAAGGTCCAGAACAGTATTTGGCACATTTGTCTACTCAATAGCCCTAATAATATTTATAATTATCAATTGAATAAATTATATTGACTTATAATGTAAGCCCATTATCATGATGAAAATACTAATTTAAAAATTTGTGTGTGTATTTCTAACCAATGAATGCAATTTTCTAAATAGAGTAGCATACACCAGTGAGCAGTAATTGAACTGTCTGTGAATGTTGTTCTCTGGATGTTCTTGGCCTTTGCTCATATGATTCCCCACAACTTCTAAGCATGAAATTATCTGTTGATACCTCACACCTGTCATGCGGTATGCCATTGCTTAGATGAGAATTAGCCTCAAGTATCATTATATGCTTAGATTTTAGTAGTGTTAGCAGAAGCATCAAATAGTAATTAATGATGCACAAAATGTATGAACTTTATAATGTAAAATACATTTTTATAGTAAGTCACAGATTCTTCATTCTATTCATTAGTAGACTGATCTTTGAAGATCATGTAACACTACAATTAAATTTTAAAAGTTGAAATATATCTAACTTAAAATTTAACCTAAAACTGAAAGCTTTACTTTAACAATTTTGTTGCATTTGGTTTTACTACATCTGCTAGAGAATGCACCAGAGTCCTTTATAGAAATTCACAGGAATCGCTCCCCTAAAAATGAAGAAGCAATGCCTCTAATCTTGTGCTTTCATTTGGTTTGATTGCCCCTTCAGCTCGAATGGATGGATGATAATTAGTGGGTGTGGAATAACCATTACTGCTCAAGAAGCAATTGCCTTTACTGAGAAAGTTAATTTTGAAAGAAGCATAGTAAACTCCAAGAAACAACCAATTTAAGCTTATACACCTCCCTGCCATAGTTTTATAGGAAACAGATGTACTGAAAAGTGAACAAGAAGGTAAATAATATTTCTCAGGGTTCAAGCCAGAATAGAATCTACAACACTTGACTACATATATTTTTTTCAAAAGGAATTATTACAGTATATAATGTATAAGAGGCATTCAATTTTGAGATTTTTTTCTTATCAAAAGAATTAAAATCTTACATTTTGCTTTTCTAATAAAATGCTACTAACAATTAAAATGAGAATAATATAAAATTTCTAAAATGGAATAATGAAATAATTTCTTTTATCAGACTTGCCCAGTTACTTTTCTTACATAAACCCGGCCCACATGCTTAGAGATTGCATCACTCACAGTGGGCTGGCCTCTTGTACATCAATGAACACTTAAGAAAATGCCTCACACTCTTGGTTGCTCTCCACAGCTTGATGGTAAGGCCCATTACTAAAGACACCCCCTTACTTATGTCATCAAATGCTATGAAACTTAGAAGTTTCCCACCTAGAAGCTTTAACCCTAGTGATTAGTGTTCTTCTCTACAAACTTCCAAGAAAAAATGGAATCATCAATCACCTGGCTACAAAACCTGCAACCTGCTTGCAAGATATAGTGGTGCAATAGAGGCACAAATGTTCTTGGAATAAACAACAAGTTTTTTTTTATTGGATTTAAGGCCTACTTCCTGAGATATACCCTGTACCTGACACTGGTAAAGTGGCCAAGAGCCTGAGATAAGATAGCTGATGAGTCAAGGATAAATACTATTGCTCTTATTCTGCTAAGTGAACAGAGCCGCAAAATGATTCCCAGTGAGAATATTGTATACCCACAGATCAGTACCCTATGCAGCCCTCATCAAAGAAACTTGTTCTTGTTATGGGAAATAGCACAGAGACCAACAATGTTCATACAGGGACAGACTTTGATGCACACATGCTTATAAAAGGTTCAAGCCAGATGTGGAACCAGCACTGAGAAGGAATAAATGGACACAGGATGCCACCTTAAATAAGAAGTGATTTGTAACTGATATATGTTGCCAAAGGAAAAATCAGTTTTCTCTATTAGAGGTTGTCTAAGTCAGGGTTTCTATTCCTGCACAAACATCATGACCAAGATGCAAGTTGGGGAGGAAAGGGTTTATTCGACTTACACTTCCATGCTGCTGTTCATCACAAAAGGAAGTCAGGACTGGAACTCAAGCAGGTCAAGGAGCAGGAGCTGATGCAGAGGCCATGGAGGGATGTCACTTACTGGCTTGGTTCTCCTGGCTTGCTCAGCCTGCTTTCTTATAGACCCCAAGTCTACCAGCCCACAGATGGTACCACTCACAAGGGGCCCTCCCCCCTTGATCACTAATTGAGAAAATGCCTTACCTCTGGATCTCATGGAGGCATTTTCTCAACTGAAACTCCTTTCTCTGTGATAACTTCAGCTTGTGTCAAGTTGACACACAAACCTAGCCAGTACAGTGGTCATCCCCAGAAGTAGTTAGAAAATACAAAATGAACTCCACCTTTTTTATAATTAGGAATTATTGATTTTTTTTCTATTCTAGTTCTCTTGACTATCCAGCCTCCCATTCCTTGTCATTAAAGCAGTGTCAGGCATGGCTCTCCTCTTGCAGCATGGCCACCCCCACAAGGTCTGTATCTCCATTGATCTAGCACATCTTGCTAGCAGGATAGATTGTAGGTCAAAGGTTTTGTAGCTGGGTTGTTGTTCCAGTCTAATCATTGGATGGTGCCAGTTTATAGAAGATGGATGGTTCAAGATCCTTATGCTTCATCACTAGGAGTCCACACTAGAGTCACCATCATAGAATCCTGGGAATTTTTACTGCACTAGGCTACCACATCGCTCTCCAAATGCCCTCCAGTTACCGTTGTTTCTCCTCATATTCTCTCCATCCACTCCTCTCCCTCCAACTAGTCCTTCTTGTTCTCAACCTCACCTACACCCAGTCCACCTGCAAAATCTATGTCCCCATCCCAGAGATATTCACGCCTTCTCCTTAGAGCCCTCCTTGATACTCAGCCTTTCTCAGTATGTATATCGTAATGTGATTATCATTTACTTTACATCTAATATCCACTTATATATCATGTTTGTTTTTCTGGGTCTCAATTATCTCACTCAGGATGAGTTGGGGGTTTGGGTTGTTTGTTTGTTTGTTTTCCCCTAGAACTTTATATTTTTACCATGGGCTTTTTTGTTTAGTTTTGATTTGTTTGGGCATTCTTTTGTCCTATTGTTACATTTTATTTTGATTTTCTATGAGTGTGAGAGCTGTTTTGAGAGGGGAGAGAGAGAGAGAGAGAGAGAGAGAGAGAGAGAGAGAGATCATATGAAGTTGAATGGGTATGGAGATAGGAAGGGGAAAACATGATCAAAATATATTGAATGTTTTTTAAATTTAAAAAAAAACTGTATATAACAAAAAGGAAGAAAAGAAGATGCCTTGAAGACTGTTCTTTCATTAATATTCCCTCTCCCATGGTGTTTCTAGGTTTGTATCAAGTTGACACAAATTATTTCTCACAGACCCTAACAATAAAGTTACACTCAACTAAGGTAGAATGCTTTGTTGAATTAAAGATAGTTGGAAAAAATTTTTAAAATTCCTATTTTGGATAGGTGGATATCTTTGTTTTTTCCTGTGTTGGTTTGAATGGCCTCCCACAGGCTTATGTATTTGAATATGTGTTCCCACTAGGATCAGTGTTTGGGACATAACAAAACCTTCCTGAAATTTGCTTTGCTGGGTGTAATACTTTGAAGTTATAGTAGTCTACTTCCACTTCTGTTCTCACTCTCTTCTTCCAAATCTGCCAAGGACTGAGGGTGTCTTGACTACACTCTACCCCACAATGTACTCTGCCATACCTTTATTGCCAGGGTGAGATAAAGCTATACACTAAATTAAATACTAATTGCTAATTGCCAGATATTTGGGCAACAAACATAGAAAGAGAGCTAATATACCCCCCTAGAATTTGGGCAAATTCTACAACTGTTTTGCTTATAAATTGTGATAGAACATATGCTATGTTTATTTCTAGGACTAGACCTTAATATATGGGGATTCCTCTGTGTCATTTATACTAAGACCTGGAAAAGCCATGGGAACAAATAACCAGCACTGAGTCAACCATGCTATTGTTGCCTCTAGTGAGCACTAGTCAATGGACCATTTGAATGAATTCTGGCATTTTTTTTTCTGTTCAAAGCACCACGTGCATGAGTAGAAATGTTTTGGATTCTACTAACTCAATTCTACCAAATGATTTTAATTTATACTACTTAAAATATAAAATATTAGCTATGCCTAAATTCATGATCTATGAAAATATCAGACAGAAAAAGGTATCTGATGTTTGAAGAGAAGTATAGCAATAGATAACTGGAATATATGATTACTAAGAATTCATTGTAATTTTTCTCATTCCTATTCACATAATGGCAAAATATAATTATATACTACATAATTAGATGAAATATGACTATGAAATAAAGAAATGTGTTCCTTGTATAAAATGTAATGAATGTATAGAAATTATTCAAGAAGAATGAGCCAAAATAGAGGTCCTTGGTAAGTGGTGGTATATAAGTACTGAAAACAAAATCCATGCTTAGATCAGTTTATAATGTCTTTTCCTTTTCTCTACTGTACAGAAATCTAGATAAACAAAGTCTGTACCACTAAGTCTATACTACTAAGTCTGTACCACTAAGTCTATACTACTAAGCTCCTTTAATTTTATGACTATCTACTACTTTGTACTTTGCAGCAACCACAGTGTTTATTGCTATTCCTTGAATACAGCAAATCCATTCCCACCTGAAAGCATTCTTTTCAGCTTATTGACCACCTGCAATGATTATGCCTCTAACACCTTACATGTTCTTCAAATCTCACCTGCTCAATAAAAGCCACCATGACACCTAATTTCATATTATTCTCGGGGCCCTGATTTATTTTTACTTACTACTTTTATTTTCCACAGTAATCAAAATATTGTCACATCTATACAATATATTAACTTACTTGATTATTACATTTCTGATTGTGGAACATAAGGTAGTTGCCAGTGTGAAGAAAATCTTTGAAGCACACATTTAAGAAACCATGGAAAGCAGTGAACAAAATAACCAGGGTTTTCCATATGTTCTACATTATGAGAAAAGAATGCTCCCCAACCTCTGGACATCCTTGGATGTAGCTCATTTGGTAGAGTACTTTTCTAGCATGCTCAAGACATTTAATCCCACTCTCAGCACCTAATAAACATGTAGAGTGGCCCATAACTTGGGAGATGGAAGCAGGAAGATCAGAAATCCAAGATAATCCTCAGCTACCTAAGGAACTCAAGGTCTGAGAAGAGGAAAGAAATGGAAGGATTGAGGGAGTGAGAAATGAAGGGAAGGAGGAAAGGAGGGGAAAAGAGAGAAAACTCCAAGTTGTGAGCCAAGTGGGGGAAGTCAGTATGTCTTGCTTTGCTGTGTTATTTCTTCTTCTGGCATGGAGTTCTAATAAGTTTACCAGTTAACTGTTCAAAAGATGAATAGAGTTCTTCCAGATGAATACAGTTACACTTTCTTAAGTAAACCAAAATGTTTTTAAAAGAAATGTCTATGGGTGTTTTGCATTCGTGTGTGTTTGCACACCTTGTGCATGCCTGGTTCTCTCAGAAGCAAAATGAAGCTGTCAGACACCCAGGAATTGGAGTTATAAATGTTTGGTGAGCTGACATGTGGGTTCTGGGAATCAAACTGAAGTCATTGAAGAACAGTCAGTGACATTCCACAACCCAAAACATTTCTAACCATGAACATAAAATGTACAAGCCTCTGAAGCCACAGTTAAATCTAACTTGTGGAAAAAGCAAGTATAAGGCAAAAAGCATATCTTCCATGTCCAGTTCAGTCTCCATACAACTCCTGTTTTCTGTTGAAAGAAACAGAATCCTTGTATATGCAATGTATATATCTATGCCTTAAATTATACATAAGCAATTTAAGATAACAGTTAAAACTGACTGAGAGATGGCTCAAAGGTGAAAACCCTTGTCTACCAAGTCTGCCAGCTATATAGATTTGGAAGAAAAAAAAAACAATTGAACAAAGTTGTTCTCTGACTTTCATACATGTGACAAAACACACACAGAGACACAATAATAATGTTTTTTATAACTGAGAAGTAAGTTCTATATGGCTATGGGCTTCACTTAAATACTCAGAATAAAGATCAAGGTCATTCATTACCTTTGAATAGCTGATAGGCCTGTGATCTTGAATCTAATCCTACCTGTGTCAATTGCTTGTTCTGCCACTTGTAAATATATAGAAGACATTCAACTTTTTTTACCCTAAAGATTATTGGCTATAAAAATGAATTATTCATATTAAAAGTGTAACTCAATTAAGTAGTTGTTTAGAATAAGATTCTTAGAGAAAAACAAAGCCTCTTAGTGAAGAATATATTAGTAGAATTTTAAATGAACATACATTAAGCTATATTGATAGGCATATAAGGTATCACATATCTTTAATCCCAGCACAAGGAAGAGAGAAGAAAGCATATCTGTTGTGTGTTGAGGGTCAGCCTGTCTAGAAAACCAGGTGTCCAGGCCAGACAGCTACATAATGAGACACTGCCTCACAAGCAAAAACAAATGCAGACCAAAACACTGGCACTTTTATGATCATTTCAATCTTTAAAAACCACTTCATTTTAGCTAATATGTTGCTTGTTTTATTTTAAAACTAACAAATGTCCACAGAAATGCATTTTGTAGACACACTTGCTTCAGAATTAAACTTTTTTTTTCCGGTTGCAGTAGTCAATGTCTAATCTGAACTCGCTCAGGACTTATATGTGAGTGGTGTCTCCTCAGTCACCAAGTTCATCTAAAATCCATTTATAAACAAATTATTTACATTTCAGAGAAAAAAATCTTGTGATCACAAATGACTTTCCAACAACACACAGTAATTGCTTTTTCTTATTGTTTACTGTCTTATTATGGCACAGTTTTTGCAAAAGGTATATACCATGAAAGATAGAAAATATTAAAATGCATGGAAATTGTTATGACTCAATTGGTGGAATGGATACAATAATAAGATTATATTTAAATTATAAATTTTAAATATATAACATGGTTTTAAAACCAGTCTATGGAAATTGTTTAAAGTAATTGTTTTTGACATAATCTGGTACTTGAAATGAAATCCAATATTTCATATAGCAACCATGATCTGAAATTATGTTAAATTGTAATTCTGTTAAGAGCTGTATACCACATTTAAAAGTTAGTATTCAATTCTAGCCTTCTGTTTTAAGAATCAGATTTTATCCATTAGTTTTCTTTCAATCAAAACATCTGTATATTCTTGACAAATCAAATGCATAAGAATCTGTAAAAGATAGCATATACAATTTGCTTCTGCTGAAATGGACAGAAAAGAACTATAGAAAAGCACAGATCTTCCAGTAGATCATATGCTGCAAATAATACATCTAATTGTTAAAAGAAAAGCTAAGCTTGGCAGCTATTTTATTTCTAAAACTGGAGCCAAGAATTTTTCTTAAAGAAAGAAGATGTGTTACTTTCATTTTTTCTTTAAAGGTTTCTATTCTTCAAAAATTGAATTTCCTTGGAGCACTAATAAATTCAAAAGGCTTTCAAGGAAAAACCAAACAAACAGTAGTGCTATACAATGTCTAACCTGAGTCTTGCCAGACTTTCTAAACTAGTGGTGTCTTTTCAGTCACTGACTTCATATTAAACTCCTTTATAAATAGTAATGTTCAGTCTCTTTAATCATTTTCTACAAAGAAGGGATCTTTCTTAATCTTGTAACCAAACACCAAGGCCTTTAGTTGTAGGTGATAGGTGATGTGTGTGTGTGTGTGTGTGTATGTGTGTGTGTGTGTGTTTGCATTTGCTTATTTCTTTAATGGAGAGTTTGCCAACTCATTACATGTTATTTTTAGAATATGGTCAAAGGAAAGCCTGTATTATAATCCAACTGTTGTATCTAGGAGAACATTGGAATTGCCTCTACATGGTTTAAAAGGCTGAACATTCTCCTCTGAATGAGTGAGGGTCCCCCTGCTATTCCTCCTCACACCTTGGCATTCCAAGTCTCTGTGAGGCTAGGTGCATCCTTTCCCACTTAGGCCAGACAAGGCAACCTATCTAGAAGAAGATATCACATAGACAGGCAACAGCTTTTAGGAAAGTCCCTGTTCCAGTTGCTCCGGACCCACATGAAGACCATGCCGCATATCTGTTACATACAGGCAGGGAGGCCTAGGTGCAGTCCATGTATGCTCTTTGGTTGGTGGTACAGCCTCTAAGAGCTCCAAGAGTCCAGGTTAGTTGGCTCTGTTGGTCTTCCAGTGGAGTTCTTATCCCTTTTGGGCCCACAATCTTTCCTCCTATTCTTCCATAAGAGTCCCCAAGCTCCATCCACTGTTTGACTGCGGCTGTCTGCATCTGTCTGAATCAGCTAGTGGGTGGAGCCCCTCAGAGGACAGCCATGTTAGACTACTGTCTACAAGTATTTAAATAACAATTTTTAATTAATTTCAATGATGCATTGGTTTCTTGTCCCTTTTTAAACAAAATACTATAAATTGGGCACTTTTCACAAAATAGAGTTGTTTTCTTTATCATGAGCTAGAAACTTGCTATGTTGCTCAGACACTCTTAAGCTCATAGATCGTCCTGTTGGAGAATGTCTATATGCACCACTGAACCTGATTCTCTCTTGTTATAGCCACATCAGCCTCATTAAAATCAATGCTTACTCAAGTCCACTATGGCATCATCTTAACTAATTACATCGCCAATGGTACTATTTATAAAGCTACCTTCCTGAGGTTCCTGAAATAAAACAACTTTTTTATTTTTGCTATTGCTTGATATTTTTATTATTGCTCAATAGTTTTATACAGTTACATAATGAAATTTTCGTCATTCTCAACCTCCATTGCCTTCTCTCCTCCCTATCTCTTTCCAGTTGAAAGCCTTCCTTATACCCAGCACTCTCCCTCCTACTTTTGAGGCTTCTTTCTGTGTGTGAGTCACTGAGTTTATTCACAGTTTATTGCTTGGGTGTGGGTGGGAGGTTAATTACCTCAGCAAGCATAAGTCATAGTGGTACACCATTGAAGAAAATGAAACTTCCTGTCTCAACAATCCTGAAGGACTATTTTGATGTAGCACTACTCCATCTAAAATACATGGTTAACAGGAAATGACTCCTCTCACACTAGTAGTTTTAAACTCCACTTCACTCCTTAAGCTAACAAAGCAGACAAGCAAATACATTTATTGAATGACAAGCAGTCCCCTTTAAAATAAAATATAGAGAGAAGCCAAGGTATAAATAAGTGAGGATTTGATTGAAAAAGGAAGTTAGATTCACATAGAAAACTACAAAAGTGTGCAGAAATCATACAAAACTCATTTGGATCAAGCACTTCCATGATATGTAAATGTTGTTAGTCCACACAAAACTGGAACATTTGATCATTCAAATTTACTATATTTACATGTATAATCATATGATTTTGCTTTGTGCTTCCAATGTTCTTTGGTGCATTAATTATTCAATTGCTTCTTACAGACAATACCTCTTTAGTCTTTAAAACCAAACAGGTCTCAACGTGAAAACCTGAGGGACTTGGGACCCTCAAATGAGAAGTCGTCATGCTCAACTCATTCAAGAACCGCCTGTGGCTTGTTTGCAGGAATATTATTCTCACTTTGGGGATTTATTCTCTGTCTTGTTTATGAATAAATTTGTTGTATTCCTATAGCACTCTTTGGGGCTTCATCTTGTAACTAAGAAGAATTTACTTGCCAAGCCTATCTATTTCCACTCTCCAACTCTGATTCCCACGTAGTATAAAACATTGTGCCAAAGTAGATAATCCTGACACTTGGATTTTTCTCGTTCTAATACCTACCATATCAGTTCACTGAGTTTTTCATCAAAGCTATGAAATGGCAGGTCTACCTCTTACCTATTATAGGTACCTATGGGTCTACATATTACCTATTACAGAACAGGTTTATTGGTAACCAATCACTGTCACTTCTTACCTGTTGATCAAATCTATGCCCTAGCAGCTCATTGTTACCATATCTCTAGTCTGTCAGAAACTTGTTATCATTCATTTGGGCTGTACATAGATTAAAACCCCATTTAAATCACATCCATCTTCCCAAGGCTTTCACTCCTCAATCAAACTGTCATTTTAAATTTCAGATGAGTTATGCTTCATCACTTGAGCAATCAAGACAATATATCCTCTCATATGGAGGAGATGAATTGTCTGTGTACAAAAATATTTTTTTAAACACGTAATGAAGCAAGTGTCAAAAGTATGGAAATCAATGTTTGACCTATCTCTACTATATTATGTATGCCTATAATGTGGAAGTTGTATCTCAAATAACGTATGCCCTATGAAAGTGTAACCAGAATGTAACCAAAATATGATGGCTAACTTTCGTTAGGCATGGTATTATAGCAAATATTTTACAAAAAAATCATTTAATAGTCACAATATTACCTTTATTCCCACTTCACAGACACAGACTTGATGAAGTTCTGTAACTTTTCAACATTACAATAAAAAAGTGTTTGACTTTATTATTTGGAAGAAACTGTACATTAGTGGCTTTGGTTTATTTCTTCATGACACATCTTGTGCCCTAATAGAAACTTAAAATTTACAATTATAGTCTTTTCATTTATTTAACTTTCTCTGTTCACATTTTTCCTACTTTACATTTTTAATGTCCCAAATTTCCTTTTACTGCTTCCTTTTTGATCATGATTATTAATTTATTATCTTATATATTACCTCCCAAATGTAGTTTTCTCCTCCCCTCCTAGCCCCCTTCTGGTCCTCCAATCCAGTCCTCTTCCATCTCTTCCATTTCTCTTCAGAAAAAGACAGGCCTCCCAGGGATACCGACCAAACACAGCATATTATGTGGCCATCAGAGCAGGCACCTTCCCTCATATAAAGACCAGACAAGGAATCAAGACAGGAGGACAAGGGTCCCAAAAGCAAGCAAAAGTGTCAGAAACAGCCCCCACTCCCTCTGTTAGTTGTCCCACAAAACCACCTGGCTGTTAGACCCACGCAGGCTCCCTGATTGTCAGTTCAGTCTCAGTGAGCCACTATGAATTCATGGGTGTGGCTAACTAATGACTGGTCCATCTTGGGAGCCACACTGCAAGGGGATGTCCATCCCTTACACTGCCAGGAGGAACAGAATCCAGATGTTTCTGACTCAGATGGCCCAGAGACCTAGGATAGAATGAATCTGGTCTGGGGAAAAAAAAGTAAAGAAGTAAAAAGTGATTCCTAATGATATTCTGCTATACTCATAATCACCCTCAGAGAGGCTCCATCTAGCAACTGATGGAAACAGATGCAGAGACCCACAGCCAAATATTAGGTGGCTCTCAGAGAATCCTGCAGAAGAGTAGGAAGGATTGTAGGATCCAGGGGGAGTGTCAAGGGTACCACAAGAAAACCCTAAGTCAACAAACCCAGAATTCTACATGGTATGCAATAATTTTACCAGCAATCTCCCCAAGCCCCCCCCCCAACTACATGCCATTACAGAGGTACCACTTTCTTAGTCAGAAATAGCCACCAGTTTTTGAGATTTTTGCCACTGACTTATAGTTTGTAACTATAATCATTTTGGGGTGCGTTAATGACTCTGATGCCCTTATTTCAATCATCACTTTAAATGCTATAATGAACTCAGTTGTTCCCAGTGTTCGTAAATGTCTTAACTTTTGTGTATATCCCCTTTCATATTATTTCTTGATTAAAACTAAAGCAGATCCACCTTTAAATTACCTAACTGCACTGAAAGAAATAGAAGGAACATGAACTAAAATGTAGAAGCAACTTCAGGGGTTAGAACCTAGTCAGGAACAATGCCTTGGTAAGAAAGAAAACAATTGCCTCAGGGCTGCTGACCCAGCCCAGTGTCAGCATGGATTGTTTGTCTTTGCTTGCCTTTAGTCCCCCCACCCTCCACCCCACTTTCCACACTGGGCATGCCTGGGCAGTGCAGAAATAGCTCAAGGGTGCATAGCATCTTTAAACACATTCCACTAAAATAAATAAATAAATTTGGAAGGGCAAAGTCAAATTTAGAAATCTATTATTCAAAAGTCAGAAAGACATCCAGTGACCTTAGATAGCAACCCCTTGAAAAAAAGATAGTACAGTATAATACCAAAATCAAACTTCATTTATCAAGAGGAAAGGTGAGTTTCCCTAGAAGGATACTTGGTAGATAGCAAGAACTTACTACCTAGCAGGTTCCATCCTCTAAAAACTACACATGATATGTCCTGCCTGTCATTGAGGATCTAGTGAAATAATGCCATATTATTTTCCAAAACCTTTAAGACAGGAGGATACAATTTAAAAATAAATCTTAGATATTGCAAACCCTTTGTTTTATTTCTGATCAAAGTAAAATTGATTAATATAATTATATAGGTATTATTGAACTGAATGTGCAAAATGCTTTTTACTCTTATAATTGCACAAATCTAATAATATTAACTATATTGTATGTCATTTTATTACATATAGTAACACTATATACAAATACATATACATTTACCTACACATACACATATACACATATAAACATATACACATATACACATATATACACATATACATGTGTGTATATGCTAATCATAAAGAACAATGTGCAAGGGAAAACTCACCTACCTCATCCTATACTTTAGAAATTCTACTCACAGGCTACTACACATGGTGGCTTTATTAAAGAAAAATCCTGTAAGTTGAAACTCATAAAATTGTCCCCATTTTTACAGAAAAGCAAATAAAGAAGGCAATTCTTATATAATGTGCCTCAAATAAAAACTGGATGATAATAAAATTATTTGCTAATTATTAGTACCTGTTCTTCACAATATTATATATATATATATATATATATATATATATATATATATATATATATATATATAATTTCATGTAGAATGTCAATATGTGGAAGAGGTGATATTTATTCTCACATGTTGCGAATAAGCATGAGGTTGAAAAGGTGTATAAAACACAGACAAACTGATTGAACTCATGAACAACAATCAGAGATCGAGTGGACTTAGGGATAATTCAAAGCATGTGTCTTACACATGATATATTTTCATGTTTTTCACTGGTAGATCACATCCTTCTTTCTATTTAACAAAATTTATCCTAGATGCTAATAAATCTAAACATGGAAACATTTTATTACTCAAAACTTTTCTTTCTTTCTTTCTTTCTTTCTTTCTTTCTTTCTTTCTTTCTTTCTTTCTTTTTCATAATTTTTACCAAAGTGTTTTTCTTTCTCTTCCTTAACAATCTTAAATTTACTCTGGAAATCCTTTTAACAGTGCTCAGAATTTTCTTCCAAAATTCACTTCCCTTATTCTTCTGTTATCACCGAAGAATTGAAGCTAGAAATAACTTGGAAAAAAAGTAAATATTTGGGAAATTGAGAAGCATGTGAGCAGGTAATAAAAAGTACAGAGGGAAGCCACTGGAGGAATAGTTAAGCAAATGGTTTTAGTACCTGAGAGTAGGAAAATTTGTCTCAGAGCTTAAACCTCTTACATCTGTAAGATATAAGCTGCAAGATGTTAATCTTAGGTTCCCACTGGATAGGTAAGAAGTAAACAAGAGCCTAGCAAAATGGCCCAGATGATAAAAGCATGTACTGAGCAATCTGGATGTGAACTTGATTCCCAAACACACATTGGAAGGAGATAACTTATCTTGGAAATTTATTCTCTGATTTTCATGTGTACAGTATGACTTTTGTATACCATAACACAAACAACACAAACACACATAAATAAATAAATAAATAAATAAATAAATAAATAAATGGATGAATAAATAAATAAATAAATAGAGGTAACATAGCTACTTGTTACACATAGTTTTACAGGAAGTCCAATAGAACACTTTATGTAGTGTCATTCAAATATAAAGTGTCATTGTGGTAATTAACATGTTAAGATACTTAAAGACCTTGAATGCTTAAAAAAATTATGCCCAGTAAAGTATTTAGAGTAGGACCGAAACATGGATCAAGTACATTTTAAGAGTTGTGTCAGGTTATTCTTTTTAAAGGAGAGAAAAGCTTAGTAAGAAAATTTAAATTAGGACCAAATCTTATGTGTGGCACTTTAAATAAAACAGGGTCTATAAGAATCAAAAGAAGATTTAATCATGATTGACGATGTAAGAAGGGAGGAATATTTGAAATCTTTTCTAAGACCTTAAATCTGAAGCTTTCAAAGAATTTGAACAAAACATAGATGGCTTTGGGATATTTTTGTAGCTATGCCCCACATATGTATATTGCTCTATGATTGAATTATCAAACTTACTTTCAGACCTCTTTCTCTTGAGCTCTTTTGGAATTTTCAAATTCTTCCTCACCCAGCACTGTATAATTTCCATTTATTAAATGCTATTGCAGGAAACACATGTCATATTATCATTCTCCCAAACTTTTTGTACTATAATAGCATCTTACTGATTTTCTGAATGTTATTCATACTACTTAAAGTTGGAATGACCTGAAAGATTTGCTATTGTTTGCAATGTTAGGTCTACCAACTATGTAAACTACTGACTGAAGTTTGACATTTTAAAATTCTTGAATAAATAATAGGAAGTTCAATCATGAAACAGAAAAAAGATTCTGCCATCTTCTTTTGCCCTGGCTTAATATAGATTTGAAAAGCTTTATACATGTAAAGGTAAACCTCCAAAATTTCTATCTTTGTATAAAAGCAGATAGCAACATAAAAAAAAAACCAGAAATCCTTGAAAAATATACATAAGCTTTTTTTTGTTTTTTTGTTTGTTTGTTTTGTTTTTGTTTTCTTTTTTTTAATAAAATTCATGCTCAGGATTACATTTTCCCTTCTTCTATAAAGATAATGGGAAAGGAACTGTGTAACTTGAAGACTAATAGGAAAGATTAAAAGTTCTCGAAAATTAAAGCATTTGCAACTTGTAAAACACAAAGTGTGACTCTGCCCACTCGTGTTTTCCAAGCTAGAAGTTAGAAAGTTGTCATATTCTCATAATCCTCTGCTACCCACAGCAAATCTGTTGCCAAATGTGCGTTTCTTTGTGTTGTATTGTATATGTAAATAATTTTTTCACTTGCCAAATTAAACCCATATGTTTCCCCTCACATGATTTCTAATAAAGACTGTAGCTACTTTTCCTGCTTATGTTTATAATATTGAATACATTTTCACATGAGTTCAAAAAAATCACTTTATCTCTTTGAAGTTGCAAATTGGTACAGGCTAATTGAATTTGAACAGAAAAACTAATGCAAGAAGGAAACAGACATTCACAAAGCCAGTTTTTCACTAAGAGTACACAAAAACTTCCCCCAAATTCATCTCTGTGACAGCTAGAAATAAAGATTTTAAAATAATTGAGGCTTAGGGCTACATGGACAAACCTTGTCTCGAAAAACCAATAATAATAATAATAATAATAATAATAATAATAATTGAGGCTTTAGAGAAAGCTCAGTAGATAAAAAGACTTAACATAAAAGAATTTAGCATTCTGTATTTCACATTGAAAACAGAAAATCAACTCCTTGAAATTATCCTCTCAATTCCACACATGTGCAGTGACATACATGTGCCCATAACCATGCATTCACACACACACACACACACACACACACACAGAAAATTTGTTTAAAATATACCTATTGTTTCATTGGAAACATTATAATTTAATTTATTGAAACCACTATTCTCATTAATAAATCGACATAGAGCTCAAGGAGTTCACCTTTAGCTTATCAATAATAAATACACTTGATAAAGTTTAATACATTAGTTCATAAATTCCATTATTGGCTTTCTAAAGATGAATAAACACAATTATAGAAGAGAAACCACAAGTCTATATTTTAGAGGCATACAATGATCTCTATGGGTAATTACTGTATTATTTTTTCCAGATATTCTGAGTCAAGTATCAAAAGTTAAGTAGGATGGATCAGAAATAAGTGACCCAATTAACAATTTACAGGGCTGGAATGTAAATTTTAAGGGCTAAAATAGTCCTTCCAGCACAACAGGACTACCTGGCTCTTAGAGGTCCTGCTTCATTACTCTATCAAGGCTGATGACAAGCAGGGTTCAAAGATCAGTGCAGCATCTTGCTGAGGCCAGATGGGACTCTCAATATTTTAGTTTAAAAAGATACTATCAATTAATTACAGTTGGCACTTGAAGTTATTATTTAGTTTTGATTTCCTTTCCCACCAGTCCTTTCTTCCTTCTTTCTTTTCCTTCTTTCTTTTTTTGCATCCACACTTAACTGAAATAAATCTTATTAAAGAAGTCCTTCGGTGTGGTATGAGTTTCTTTCTAGAGGTGACTGCTAAAACTTCAGATTTTGAGCTATAAAAGACTCAAGCTTAAGAACTAAATTTAATCTTGATTAACTGTGTGTGTGTGTGTGTGTGTGTGTGTGTGTGTGTGTGTGTGTGTATGTGTTTCTCTTCAGCCTAATGAATTCACTGGCTTTAATAAGTAATTCTAGAGACAACATGTCCTCAGCATCTTGACAAACCCACAGGACTTCTGCTCCTTCCTTTTACATGTCAATTTTAGTTTCAGCATTTTAGGACAAAAATATCACTTTTTTTTTCTGTTTTACACAATCATAATTGAAAGTGTGAATACAAAATTATGTGGGGGGGGGTTGCCTAAACATTTACAAGAGAAATAAGTCTTTTGTGTCTGTTTAGCTACAGACTATCCCAGCATCAAGAATATCCAGCAAATACTATTTGTACGGGGCTAAAATACCAAGAAGCATGTGTATTATGCCAGTTGTCATAGGAATTTTTTGGAATGCATGTCTACCTATACTAATCTCAACTCATAACTATTAATTAATTTGTAATTCCATCTCTCTCAACTAATTTTGACAGTGGCATGGGTAGAATATAATGAGGAATAGCCAGCAAGGAAAAAAAATACCTTTAGAGAAAGAAAGAGAAGTTAAGGAATAAATTGTTTTTCAGCTGAGAAGTAACACCCAGTAATTCATGTAGGTGTGTTTTGTTCCTCCAGCTGTTGTGAATTTTTTTATATAAACATGTAAAATGAGCACCAGAACCAACTAAGTAGTCAACAAAAGCCGAAAGCTGATTTTGTATTTTAAATTTGTTTTACACATTGAAAATAGATTCTCTACGGTCCTCGCATAAGAACTGGAAAAGCATCACTAAAGAAGAGGGTCAAAATTAACAGAGGACAGGAAAATACACCATTGACTATCAAAATAAGAAAAGCTGAAGCAGAGCTGGTTAGAATGGTGCTGACCTGTAATCTCAGCCTCTAAGGAAGATGAAGTTTATGTGGACAACAGAGAAATCAAGGCCAACATCTACAACGTAGTGAGACCTTGTCTCGAAATATCTTTTTAACTTCTACATAATAGCTCAATGGTAGAATCCTTGCCTAACATACACAAGGCCCATAGTTCACATGAAACCTTAAAATCAAACTATAGGATAGTAGACGTCGAGTATGAAAAGCCCTCAATTTTGATAAATAGGAGGAAAGAAGGGAAAGTAAATGTGATTAATGATGCTGTTTTAGCTACAGAATCACAGATTAAGGGCAGCTGTCTTAATTGATGGGAAAGGATTCTGAAATACAGAAAGATGCTCACTGGGGGAACTGGGAAATGCTAAGATAATAAAAACGGGAGGTCAGAAGAGATCTCTGCAATAGAGTCTAGATTTCAAAAGTACGATGGGGTAATTTGATATAGTTTGGATAGCAATCTAGTTGTTAGAATGAGACATATTTCATCACTATCATTACAAGTGAAAAAAGGCCAAGAAAACTTTAACAGGAAAGATAAGTTTTCAGGAAATTAAAAGTGAAATAAGCTATATGAGCAGATGTGAAAAAGATTAGCAGGATTTTTTTTTCAAAAAATAGAAGTAAATGTTAGAAATATCTCTTTTCTCAAATAATAACTAACATTCTTAATTGAAATTAACTCTTCTAGAAAAAAACATAGCATTTACTGTATGCAAATTAATGAAGAGTTATGTTACTATTGAAAGCATGGAATTGTTTTGATATATGCCATTTTCAGACCACTATTATATTAAATGTTTAAATGAGTGCAATTCTTACTTTATAAGAAACTCTAGATTATGAATTACAAAAGTATGTTCTTTGGTCTGTACAGTTATGGTAACAAATTGATTCTTCTACATCTTCCTTCTTTTTAATTAAAAAATTGAAACTAAATATGATGATCTTTAAGCTAAACGTCTTGATATAGGACTCATTTCTGAAAAAATGATTCTGTTTCCATTCAATTTGGAAGAATAATTTATGCTACCTAGGCTATCTTTTATTAATCTGTCAATTAAAAAAATAATTCTTAACCAATTAAACCTAGAAATTCATTATTGAAATATTATGAATTTTGAAAATAGTTTATATAGAAAATATACTTAACATCCATTTGTTCTTCACAAATTTTCTTATTCATTTCTGAAATTAACTACATACTCTGTAACAAACTGTGTCTTGCTTCAAGAGTTCATCTGTTTGTTAGAGTGACATTGTTTATGCCCTCCTAGTGGTAGTATTAACAAGCCACATATTTCTGAAAACTCTTGCACATTCTTCCTGAGTTTAACAACAATGCTTAAAAACCTCATGCTGCACAAACACCAAAAACCAAAAATCATTATGGTAGTTGGTGGAGTAGCTCAGTGATCCATAGCTAACCTCCCATACCTGAGCCCTGATTGTCTCCAGATTAGCATGATTGTAACATTGCCATCAACAAAACCATGATTATGGAAGCTAAAGAGCAGTCTTCCTATTGTTATTCTATTGTGCTTTTCATTGTAAATAACTGTAGATCTCATCATGTTGCTACAGGGAGTAGAGTGCATAGAAAGCACAAAGAATTTATGCAGTAAGTCTGTAAGTGTATGTCTTTAAATTTCATGAAAAATGGTACTGGAATGCATATTCTTAAATTTAATTAGTATTGATTTATTATATTTAATTTTATATTTTAAAATGAATTTACTTCATTATGAAAGTTACAACAAATTGAATCATGTTTTCCTTTCTTTCCTTTTTCTTCTGTCAATGTAGGTACATTGTTTCATCATACTAGCACTAGATATATGTTCCAACATCACCATATTCTTGCTAACACTTGTCATTGTGGCAATGCAGCATGAAGTATGTATTCTTATAAATTCTATACCAAGATAAAATTTGCTAACATTTACTTTATCTTAAACCTATCCTTTATATGGATTTGTGTGTCGATGTATTTGAAACTGTTAAAATGTGTTTGATATACAAAGACAATTTAGGATGGAATACTGATTATGGAGAGCAAAGGCAGCTTGCATTTTATATTTGCCTTCAAGCATAAGGGAGCAGAACGTCTCTCAAATATACTATTTATAGAGACAGCAGACTCATAGAATAAAAATTTTGAATTTGGGAATAAAATAAGCCAGTGTCAGTTTCAATTTAGCATTTATGAATGTTATGATCTTGATTTTGTTCACTCATCATGCAGTCATAGTTTCCATGCTAGAAGATGAGAATAATACTATGTGTCTTTTGAAAGTTTTAATGAACTTTAAATGAATACTAAAAATTGTTTAGAATAGGGTTTTGAACACAGTGAGCTGCATTAACAATTTGGTAAAAATAATTTAGCAACGCAGCTGTACTTATTATTTTTTTATTTAAGACAATAGCTACTTCTGAACTATAAAATAGTTAGAAATACAGATAAAATGAGAAAATCTGTATTTCAGTGTTCAGTGTTTTTCTTTTATTTTTGACTAAACTCAAGATTAACTAAAGCCCTCTTTGATTTCAAACTGTCACACATCCATGGAAAAACAATACGTAAAAAATATAACTGTTGAGGCTAGAGAGCTGGCTAAGAGTATATACTGCTCTTGTAAAAGTGCCCATTTTACTTCCCAGCACCCTGTTCAGGCAGCTGACAACTTCTTAAAACTTCAGCTCCAGAGTAGCCCGCGCCCCCTTCTGGACATTGAGAGTACTACACTTACCTGGCACATGCCTACACATATAGGCACAAAAGTAAAAATATTAAAATTTTTATTTAAAAAAAGAAAACATAACTGCCAAGAAAACTCTTTGAGTTAATCTGGATCAATGGTAGAATCCTTACCTAGCATACACAAGGCCCCTTGTTCACAAGGAACCTTAAAAAATATATACTTAAACACAATAAAAGGAATATACAGCAAGCCAATACTCAACTCAACTAGTCAAGCCTAGCATAACTCTTATCTGAGAGTCTTCTTTGAGCAACTGATGGAAACAGATGCAGAGACCCACAGCCAAACATTAGAGGGAGCTTGGGGAATCACAAGAAAACTTACAGAATCAGCTAACCTGAACCCATAGATACTCATAGAGATTGAACTGCCAACCAGAGAGCATGCATGCGACAGACCTAGATGTTCTGCACATAAGTAACAGTTGTGCAGCTTTGTCTTCATGGGAGACTCCTAACAGCAGGAGCAGGGGCTGTCTCTGACTCTGTTACCTGCTGTTGGACCCTTTCCTCTAACTGGACGGCCTTGTCTAGCCTCAGTAGGAGAAGATGTGCCTAGTCTTACTGCAACTTGATATGCCAAGGTGGATTGATATCCATAAGATTCCCTCCACTTTTCTATGGAGATATGGAGGAAGGGGATATAGGGGGAGGGGATATGACAGAGAGGAAATGGGAGAAGAGGGGGGAGAGGAAGCTGCAATTTGTATGTAAAATGAATAAATATTACTAAAAATAAAATAAAATGCATGGATTGTATCAGTATGATAAATGTATGCTTTAAATTTAAAATGAATGATAACCTGAATATTAGTATTATATTTTAAGTCAATTTACCTAAAATAACAACATTTCAATGTATGATGCTTACAAAATTATTGAGGTATTTAGTATTATTTGTCCACATTCAGTCCTCAAACCCCAGTGTCTGTTAACATTTATAGAATGTTTGAACACCTAAAATGATATTTCAAGTGTTTACTGGCAGGGAGCTATCATACTGATCATGATGGAAAGGTAAGAGAAGTGTGATTTTCATTAGAAAAAGAAAAATTATATCATTACCAGTTTTTAATACATGTGAGGGCTGCAGTTAAGTAGTTATCTTGGTGAATAGACAGGCACCAGATCATCTGCTGAAAGCACTATCCCTTATTATATTGAGTCGATATCAAAATTCAGTGGAGAAGACTGTTGTGGGCCTGTTTATTTGGGGGCTGTTCATTCTGTTCTATAAGTTTGTGTGTCTTTTCTTCTCCTAATATTATAGAGAACTGCCTGATATGACTTTAGAGATTAATCCTAAAATCAGGAGGGTAGTATCATATTCTGTTTTAAAAAATCAATAGCACATAATCCAAGTTCCATATTTTTAATTTTCTGTGAATGGATAATTTGTCTGCATGCATGGCTATATACCATGTGAACACCTGGTACCTGAAGAGGCCAAGAGGATTGTTAAGAGTCTCCCAAGAAAGGAGCTACAGAAGGTTGTGGTCTTTCATGTGGGTACTAGGAGTTGAATATCTGGAATAGCAACTAGTACTTTTAACCAGTGAGCAATTTCTCTGGCTCTTAAATCCTTACTAATTTATTCTTTCAGATTTTCTCATTCATTCCACAGTTTATGAATTTTCATTGAGTTTAAACATAGACATATCCATTTGCAAACAAAAATCTTCCCGAATTTCAGTATTAATTACATCAAAAGTATAAGTCAAATAATGAGAAAATGGCATCTTTACTATGCTAATGATTCTAATAAGTAAAGTATGTATCTTGACTTCTTCAAGGTCTATTATTTATTTAGTTACTATTATACAAGCCTTAACATATAAATCCAGTACGTCTTTATTTGTATACCTAATTAATTCACTTTCCTTGGTTTGGAGGTAAATGGCAACGTGTATTAAATGAAACCTTTAACATGTTCGTTTTCTTGATGAGGAAATAGGAGTGAATTCTGAATTTTTCTATTTTTGGTGATTGCTCATCTCATTGATGAAGTCATATTTTGGTTTTAACATTTTATTGAGCCTCTCCATGAATATATTCAATCATTTACAAATAAAGACAATTTTGTTTATTCATGTTTCGTTGAATTTTAAATTATTCTCCTATCATTGCTGTCTAAAAGAGTGGTTCTCTTTGTCATGGTGGGAAGATGAGAGGGGGTGGGTGGGTGGGGGAGCACCCTCATAGAGGCAGGGGGAGGGGGAGGGGATAGGGAGTTTCTGAAGGGAAGGCCTGGAAAGGGGAAAACATTTGAAATGTAAATAAAGTATAAAAAAATGCATTGATTGATTATAAGACAAAAACAAGAGGTCCCAGATGGAGGAGTTGGAGAAGGGACTGAAGGAGCTGAGGGGGTTTGCAGCCCCATGGAGGGAGCAACAGTGTCAACTGGCCTGACCCCCTGGTGCTCCTGAAGGCTGGACCACCAACCAAAGAATTCACATGGAGAGACCCATGGTGCTGACCACATATGTGGCAGAGGATGGCATGGTTGGCCATCATTGGGAGGAGAGGCCCTTGGGTCTGAGAGTGTTAGATGCCCCACTATAAGGTAATGCCATGGAGGGAAGACTGGAGTGGTTGGGTGGGTAGGGGAGTACCCTCATAGAGGCAGGGGGAGGGGGATGGGATAGGGGGTTTCCAAAGGGGATACCAGGAAAGGGGAAAACATTTGAAATGTAAGTAAAGAAAATATCTAATAAAAGAAAAATAATAATAAAAAAGAGTGGTTCTCAGCCTTCCTAAAGCTGAGCCCCTTTAATACAGTTTCTCAGGTTGTGATGACTCCAACCATAAAATTATTTTTGTTGCTACTTCATAACAGATAGTTTGCTACTATTATGAACCGTAAGTATATTACATGCAACCCCCAAATGGGTTGTGACCCACAATTTGAGAAACACTGGTCTAAAACTTAAAGTATCAAGGTAAGAAATTTGATCAATTAATTCTGTGGAGAAGCATTAGTCCTTTATCTTTAAAATCAAGGAAATAGGTAGTGTGTGTGTATATATATATATATATATATATATATATATATATATATATATATATATATATATGTATATATATGCTTTATAAAGTTGCAGAAATTTTTTGCCATACAATTAATGGATTTTGGAAGATTATTTTTTTCTTATTAAACTGATATATTATCTTATTTTTCTTTTTTTAACTATTTACATGATGGATACAATAGATCAATTCTCTGTCTCTCTCTCTCTGTCTCTGTCTCTGTCTCTCTGTCTCTCTCTCTGTCTCTGTCTCTCTCTCTCTCTCTCTCTCTCTCTCTCTCTCTCTCTCTCTCTCCCCCCCCCCCCAGTGTAATCATACTATGCATTGGGTATACTAATCAAGTTGGTATTCTATACAGAATCACAATGCCAGGTCTTGATTGTTTCTGAAATATGTAGCCAGTCTTGCATCCTTGGAATAAATGCTATTAGCCCACTGTGTGTGTGTATGTGTGTGTGTGTGTGTGTGTGTGTGTGTGTATCACATAGGCATATAAGGTTTAAATTGCAAATGCAGAATTTTGTAGATTTTTTTATTTTGTACTTCATTAGTATATTGTTGCATAGTTATTGACTTATTTTGCACTATACTGTGTTATTTCTTTATTATTGAGGCACTGAGGACTGAATTCATATCTTCACATATTTTATGCAAGTGCTTTACCACTGAGATGTACTGTCAGACCTACTTTACACTTTTTAATTTCAGATAGCTTTTCATTAAGTTGCTTAGGCCAGGCTTGATCTTGTCATCTTCCTGACAAAGCAACCCAAGTACCTGACATTCAAAACCTGTATGACTAGATTCCACTACACAGCGTTTGGTTTGGTTGTTATATATGACAATAAATAGGAAATGTGACTGCTCCCATTTTCAGGAAGAGATTTGTAAAGTCCATGCCAGGTACTTTTTAAATGCTTGGGTGTATATTGCACTGAGTTTATCTTGTTGAAGATTTTAAATTACAAGTGGAACTTTCAATATGGTTATTATATTATGTAAACTGAGTATTTCTATTTGCTTGAATTTTCACATCCGTTGTGTAAAGTTCTTTGTGATATTTACTAATCATTCTCTTATATGTAGTAGGATGCCCTATTACATCCCTGATACTGGTGGATTGTGTGTGGGTTTGTGTTTGGTTTTTCATTTGCATTGTTTTTTTTAAGCTTTTACAAATGATAATAATTTCATTAAAGAACTTCAGATGTTTCAAGATAGTCATGTGTTTAAAATGGGGCAGGGGATTAACATCCAGTTCAGTCAAGAAAATGAGAGAAAATCTTTAAAGTGATTGAGAGCATACATTTAGTGCATCAAAGCACACATTAGCGGATCACTTCATTAATGAGTTGCAGTTTTCTAGATTTTATTGTGTAAGCTCAGCAGCATCCGATGTGGCTGAAATAATGTCTTTAATTCTTCAAAATTGAAATCAGACAAAGCGTTCTCAATTTAAACACTCTCTTGCCTATATGAATGCCTCAGTACTGAAATACAACAGGGGAGACCTTTTATTGGGGGAGGGAAGGAGTAGGGGAATTTCTTGTGACCTTCTCTCTGGTTTGAAACCTCGGGGGATTTAAAAGAAATAGAGACTCCAGATATGGCTTAGTTTTAATGTTAATGCTACGGCACAGCTGGGACTTGTCCTACATTTCCTGAGAACTCTAATTTACAAAAACTAGATCCTAGCATTTTGAAAGCAGATTTGAGACCTCTAAAGCTATTTCTTTTATCGTTTTTCTCCCTTACCTTTGCTTACAGTCTATCGTATTGGCCTGATTTTTTTGTGCCTAATCATAGGTTATTGTTAATCTCTTGAAATTAAAAACTTCTATGTGAGTTTTGCCTCTATCTTACAGATTCCCCAATACCTTGTCTTATACTATAAATAAATCATAATAATCAAGATAAAGAATATATAATTTTATATTCTTTTTTATCTAATTAGTATGAGTTAATATACTTTTATGAAATATCAATGTTTTCCCTAGTATTGGAGAGGAAGGGAAATAACATAAAAAGAATGAAAAAAATAAAGCTTGGGAGAAATGAACTATAATTGTACGTAGTTGCTTATTATGTTGTTTGTGCCAGACTTTGTACCTTATGGCCGATATATTTTTGCTAACCCATTTTATGGACAAAGAAAGAGTACATAGATACTCCATTTCTGGACTAAAATTATTAACCAAGCCAACAAGGAACTTAGAATTCTAGGTGGTTTATTTCATGTATTTTAAAACAATCATAATATGTGTCTAATGCAAAATTGTAAACACTGAAACTTTGAACTACAAGGCAAAAAAGGAAAGACCGATAGTGTTCAATAGTTTTACTCATTAAATCATTGTTGAGAATCAGCCATCTATCTGAGACTTTCATGGCCACTGAAGCTGTGGGAATTTAGGAGAAATGTTATCACTATAATTATCTTTGCAGTTTATTCTGGCATAATTCTGTTCTCTGTCTAATTCACAATTCCCATTATAACTATTCATTGACTTAAAGCCTATCACAGAGATTGGCAACCTTTCAAAGAAAGTACAATAGATCTTAATTTATTTACATCTGGGGAAGAAATACATGGATGATGGCCATAACGTGGATTAGTATTCCATCCATGTTTGAATTTTCATCAATAGAGAAATGGAATTGAAATGACCAGTATACAGATATCATCTAAGATAGTTCAGGAAAAGCCATGAAAAAATAGATGGGGATAGACTGGTTGACGATTGGTCCCAAAGAAAGGCAATGTTGAGGAGTGGTGGAACTCTTAAGTATTGGAATATAGCATAAGGTAATTAGATCATTAAGGCACTGCTACCAGAAGTGGGTAATACAGATCTCTCATGACATGCTTAATTCCATTGAAGGTGTTTTAATAAATCAGCAAGGCTGGCCCAGCTCCTTCTCTGGCTTCTTGTGTCATGTCACCCATCTCCCTTGAATGTGCTCCTGGCATTATTAGTCTAACATGCTGTGCACTCACCAGGACATAGATATCATGCTGATGACCTTTTAAAAATATGATTATATAAATGCCTTTACTTTATAAAGTATCTAGCTTCACATATTTTTTATAACAACTGAAAAAATACTGACAAATCATCCTATCATAAAATTCATGCTCATTTGTCCACCGGAAGCACAATAAACCAGTTAGTCCCAAATTGTGTAGCTTTGAATCATGTAGATTCAGATTGCAGACAGATCTCTAAACAGATTCAAACAAGAGGTGAAATGTCAGCTACAACTCAATTGTCCCAAATTTGCACCCATTCCATTGACAATTTGATGAGTGCCTACAGGGATAACTTAGCTTTCATTCTCATCTGCCCCACCCACAAAGGCTATAAAACCATCCCACATAGTTCTTTGAGCCTATTCATCTGTGTTTTGGGAATAATTGCAAATGAAATGAAGCATATCCACCCTGTATATCAGAGTCATTCTTGTTTGTGTCATCAGAACAATCAAAATCCCACCTGATTTTGGTAAAGGGGACTGGTAAAGCTGTGCTCTTTTACTCTTCTGAAAGTTCTGAGACATTCCATCTCTGCATGTAAAATAACTGGAAAGCAGCCTATATTCTACAGCATTGGAGTAGTTCAGCATGGGGCTGACTGAAGCATCTGCAATCATTGGAAGAGAACTGAAGACCTATGCTTTACAAAGTGCTAAAATTAACACACAAAAAATCAAAATGGCTGCTGTAATTAGTATCACTCGCTCTATTTACTCCTATTACACCAGAATCACTTAACTGATAATACAGGACCTACAAAAAAAACTATAAATAAAACAAACTACATCTTGCCTAGTATAGGAGAAAAAGGAATATGTTGAGTGCCTATTACATGGTTTGCACTTTATAGTTCTATCATTCAATGTTCAAGCCATTATTATGACTTTGGGGAATATTATTCTCACTGTTCAGGAAATAAGTACAATGAATTGGAAATAATATTGACTTTAGCACCAAATATACTTGAGTTTGAAGTGTGGATAAGCTTCCTAATAGTTATGAGAAAGACATTTATATTCATTTAAGCTTGTCAATAAAACAGAAAGCCTTACTACTTTTTATTGCAAGTGAACAAACACTGATTCTGCTCTGTTTTGCAGTTAAGTTTCATATGAAAGACATAAAATATGATGCTTAAATTTATGATCTTGGTAAATTTATACTGAATGTCAAATATCTCTCTCTCTCTCTCTCTCTCTCTCTCTCTCTCTCTCTCTCTCTCTTCCTCCCTCCCTCCCTCCCTCCCTCCCTCCCTCCCTCCCTCCCTCGTTGTATATGTGTGTGTTTTTCCATTTGCTATCTCATGTTGGCCTCACAGTAAACAAAGAGTATTATAAGGTATTTTCCCAGCATTTTTAACTGGTGAAGCTAAAGCCCAGATAGAGGGATACATATCAACAGTCACAAAAAAATGCTAACTGGCAGAACTGGCTCCAGTCACATAATGCCCTCCAAAAGTGCTGTTTATATAGAAAGAAGAAATGGTAAAAATAATAAGAACTGTTAATATTTACTAAGAGTTTACCTTGTCATACTCTATTATAATCATATATTATAATTGGTCATTAAATAACATAAAAATATATACAATAAAAATAATATATAGAACTCATAAGAAAGGCACCATGCTTTTCTTTATAGATCACCATCAAGATTGGAACTATATCAAGCTACCAGGGCTTGAATATGAACCACTTATATGCTGAGTTTGGAACTTTTCTGCTATCCTAATATCAGACTTCAGCATGTCATTTAACATCTCTTTGGTTTCCATTTTATGCATGAACTGTTAGCCAGGATTGCATAATGTTTAAGAACTATAAGAATTATGCAATATTAAGTGTTGATGTTAATTTATTCTTTTACAGGGTTCCATTTTTGGACCAGGATCTCTACCTATCTGATGTTGTCCATGTATTTAGCATTTCTACAGTGACTACTATCCAATCTCTCATTTTACCTCCATTAATATTTTTTAAAATCAATATCTTTTTAAATAGTTATTCATCTATCACTTCTTGAGCACCATAGGGAAGTGAGGCACAGTTTTCAATACTGCATGTCTAACTTGTCAGTCTATTTCTCTGATTTTCCTGATTTTTAAAATGTTCAGCTCACACTAACCCTTGCTCCATGCTCACGCTACCCCTGCCAAGGTTCTTGTGTACAGGTAACTCTATTACTTAGTTTTCCACAAATCCATCTACATAGCTAGTTTGTGTACATCACTTTTTTAGCTTAGATAACGTATCTAGCAGATTCTATTTCTGTGTACTTAAACTAAGTCAGGATGTCAATAGGTTTGTGTCGTAAAAATGATCCCTGTGTCAGAATGGTAATTATATAAACAGAAACTCAGATGAAATAGGCTAGACGGTTTATGTAAACAACACAAGTGCACATAATGTTGTATCAATAACAAAATAAATTTGCAAAACCATGTAATTTCTTTTTAATTTTCAATGTAATGTATATAGGTATTTTGCACATAGGCCTGTGCACCATGTGTGTACCTAGTATTCACAGAGGTCAGAAGAGTATGTGGGATCCCCTAGAACTAGAGGTTCATACATATGTGTGCTACAGTCAAACCTAGGTCCTCCAGTAGAGCAGCCAGTGAGTCAACTCTCCAGCCACAAGGTGCAGTTTATTGTGTGTACATGTGTGTGTGTGTGTGTGTTTGTGTGTGTGTGTGATTATATGTGCTGATATAATATAGCATTTGTGAGTAAATTAACAGCACTCATTCCATTGCATTTGCTAAAACATTTGTAATGAATATATCTGATCCAGTCTAAATTGATAGGCTATATTTCTGTCATTTATCCATATCTAACAAATTCTTGTCTTTATAAAACTTGCCTGTATACTGATCAATAACATGTCTACAAATCACTTCTCCATGTCATATATTTCACAAATACACGTACAAAGTTTTCACATGTAGGATGGCTACTGCAACTTTGCTTTTCTTCCTCTTTGACTCCATATAGTTTCTCAACAGTGAATAGAGATATTTTCAAGGCCATTAAGGGACTATCAAGGAAAGCACACAACTCTTAAAAGATCAAATTAGGGTAATGGCTATATTTTGAACATTAACTTATGCACAAAGTGTGGAAGTGTTTTTTTTTTTTTCTTTCTAGGTATTATCTAGATGTATGAAACACGGTTTAAAATCTACAGTTATCTAAAAGCACCAGTCCTACCAACAGGAAAAACAGGAGTGAGATAGAGAAAATAGGTCCTCATAATCCCCTGTGAGTATTAAAATACAAAGTAAAATACTCTCCCACTTCCCTGTTTCTGAGATAAATGAAGGGGAATTTCTCCACTTATTGTACAATAAATTAAAGGAACAGTTAGGCAATTTCTGTATTGAATCAATCTTTAGGTCAGAGGTTCTTTAAGCAGAGACTGTGACAGGGCTACTTGCAAAAGGGATACAGTTAAGGATGTGCTCAAAAGAGAGATGGTACAGAAACAGTGAAGAGAAGAGAGAAACTAAATAATAATTTGATTACAGTAAGAAACTAACTTCAACATGATCTCAAAGGGACTTTTAAAGGTCAAGATACTGGCACTGTGTGTGCTGTTCCATATAGCAACATCTGGGCATTTGAGTTTACACATCTGCCAGAAATTATATTCAAATTAACCTGGAGTAGGAGACATTGAGCTCCCAGGCTCTAGCTACCTTCAGGTATAAGACAATCCTCCAGAGAAGGAAACAGTGATAAGGAGCCAATAACAACAGGATGGACTCCTTGATATGTTGAAGCACGTTTGGGTAGTGCCCACTAGAGTCAGCAAAGAAAGTCAACTTAGGGTGGCAAAAAACATCAAATTTTATGTTGTTACACTAAGAGGAATTAACATGAACGATACCCATTAATAAAGAATATACAGTTTGTCAATTATAAGCAAGATGGATGTGCTGTAGTGTTATCTCTAGAGCATATTTATCTATAATAACTGAAAATTTCTACCAATAATAGAGGAAAATGTTTCACATTTTCTTTAGTCTGGTGGTATTAAATTTGCATATATATATATATTATATGATAATGCAATCATAAGGATTATTGGGTATTATGAAATACATTAATTTCACCAAAGAACCCAAACTTGAATTTTGTAAAATCCACGCATATAAACTAAAAACCTAGTTCTAATGATTTATGCCCCATAAGAACACAAATGAGATTCAAAATTATTGGCAGTAGCAATTGGAAGAAAGCTTTCAATGCCAATTGTTATAAAAGAAGGAATTAGCAGATTTTGACACAGACCAATACAAGGGAAATGAAAGGTCAGTTTCTATTGGGATTGGAGGCAAGCTGCTTATAAGAAGCCAGCTCAGCTTTAGACAGATGTTCATTTATCCTGCTGAGTTTCTTCTCTCTGTCACTTTGAAAGAAGCTGAAGCTCTGCAGCCATTGCAGAGTAATGCAATATTGAAGATGGAAGGCACCACAGAAAGATGGCAGACTCCTTTGTGGCGGAGGATAAAGAACTAAGGTTCTTATCTGTCAGTTGTGTACTGATTACAACTGGATCTCTAATGTGACAACAGTAAATATCTCTTTACTATTTTTGTTGCATAACATCAACCCCCATTGTAACCAATGGAGTCTGTTTTTTCATATCTAAGACATAAACTGTTTATTAGAATTCCTTTGGGCTACATTTCAAATTTTCCTGAATCTGATGAATGAGCATAGACAAAATATCTATTTTTAAGATAAGGAGTATATAATAATATTAAATGCAAATCTCACAACAGTTCATAAAGTAATTTGAATGATTGGAAGAATTTCATTGCACAAGCAAAATTAATATTTTGGGCTGATATGTAATAATAAAGATCTGCTTCTCTGTTTTGAAGTATGACATGTTCTGTAGGGATCCGAGGAATGAGCTAACAGGGAAACAAGGGAATGAAGAAATGATACACACAGACTCATATACAGAAAATCTGGAATAGGGCCATCTAACTTTTCTATTGGAGATGCTGCAGCACCCTGGAAGTTGGGGGTGTTTAATATGTACAGTTGAACAGGGAAGTGGTATTACTGTCAGCGTCCACACTCTAAGCAGAGAAAGGCTTTGCTATACCTCTGACTTTCCTTTAGGGAAGGCTTTGCCATATCTATTGATCTGAGACATTGGAATTTTTGACTGTCAGAAACACATATCCACTTGGAATTTCACATTCACTTGCTACCTACAGAATTGAAAAGTATCAAGAAATTTTTACTGCTACATTTCTATGTAAAGCTCTCTCTCTCTCTCTCTCTCTCTCTCTCTCTCTCTCTCTCCTTGTCATCCCCTCTTTAGAGGCTTTAATGTTTCTGAGAATATCAAATATTAATTACATTGGGATACAAAAAGAATGTTGAGTGAGAGTCTCATGATACAGGCGGATGAGGTTTCAACTCAAGGTCAGTCACTGAACCCTCACATAGCCAAGTGGTTTTTTTGCAAAATTGTTTGACAACAATCTTGAAATAAAAAGCATAGTGATTGTCTCTCTTACTTTTTACTATAATAAGTAGCCTATGTATCTCATTAAAATTGCAACAGAGTGAAAAAGCCAATTTCCGAAATCATTACTGGAACAGAGTTTGAAAATGTCTAAAATGAAAGGCATTGTGGTGGTTTGAATATGCTTGGCACTATTAGGAGGTGTGGCCTTGTTGGAGTAGGTGTGGCCTTGTTGGAGTAGGTGTGGCCTTGTTGGAGGAAGTGTGTCACTGTGGGCATGTACTTTAAGATCTAGCTGTCTGGAAGCCAGTCTTCTCCTATCGGTCTTCATAGGAAGTTCTATGAAGTTACATGAAGGTCGTAGAACTCTCAGCTTCTCCTTCCTGCACCATACCTGCCTGGATGCTGCCTTGTTCCTACTTTCATAATAATGGACTGAACCTCTAAATCGGTAAACCAGCCCCAAATAAATGTTGTCCTTATATGAGTTGCCTTGGTCATGATGTCTCTTCGCAGTAATAAAACCTCAACAAAGACAAGCATAATACCACATAGATTTGAAATCAGATGCTAAGTGTGTACTTTGAAAGCATGAACATGTTAGTGGAGTCACTTGCGTCATCTCCTAAATGGGGATTTAATATACATATAAGAATAGTAAGTGTTTACAACTGAAATATGAATTTTAATTTGGCCCTTAAGAACTACAACCTTACCAGAAAAAAAAATTAGAGCACTGTGAAATTCTACTACACTAGTCTTACATTCATAAACATGATTTGAAAATTGAGTATGAGGTAGTATTTAATGCAAAGATACTAAAATAATTTAATGGCCAAAAAAATAAAGCAAATAAACATGGCCAAAGAAGTACAACCTTAGAAATCTATCTGAAGTTAAGAAAAGCACCACATTTCTCTTCTGACTTTAAAACATTTTTTGAGGAATCACATCACCTGGATAAATATCTAAATCATAATCAAATGAATAAATTTCATGGGATGATCATATCTATCTCACATTTTTGAAGGGCAAACAAATATAGTGCTGTTTATATAAATTTCCCCCTCCAAATATTTGTGTTATGAAAAATACCTTTTGATATTTTTGGTCTAAATCAACATTGTCAACAGACAGGTATCTGTATGCAGATACTGGACTCAGCATCGTACATAACAAATTTTGTTATGTTTATTATCCTTTTCTTGTTATCATCTTTATTCAGTCTGTTTATCTGAACCTATCCATCCATGGTCTTTTCATATTTATTTTTACTAGAAGATCTTTAATGGACTTCCATACTAGGATAGGGCATTTGACAGAATCTCTCCAATCAAATCACATTTCCAAATCCTGTTAATTGGCAGTAATGTTAGTCTTTCATTAGAAAGAAAAACACTATTTTTCTGTTGGAGATGTGGTAACAAGCACAGGGCTAGGAGTTAGCTCAGTGAGCAAAGTGCTGATTACAAAAGAATGAGTTCATATCCCCAGAACCCAGAAATACAAAAGGCCAGACCAATGTTTGGTGTCAGTAATGCTGACACTAGTGCTGGTGAGCGAAAGATAGGAGACTTCTAAAAGCATGAGTCAGTATGAAAATATTGGTGAGCTCTAGGTAGAGTATATACTAGTGTAAATCTGGGGAAAATCATGGTTACCATATTGAGAAATGGTCACTAAAAGAATCTTTAATATTAGAGAGTTGGTAAGAGAGGCTTACAGGTACAACTGAGGTCCCTAGTCTCTCTCTCTCCTCTCTTCTTTTCTCTCTCTCTCTCTCTCTCTCTCTCTCTCTCTCTCTCTCTCTCTCTCTCTCTCATTGTTAAACTTGGCCACTTAGAACATAAATGAGGTAATCCTGACATACACACATACGGTTGTATTTGTATTAATTTATTGAAGAAGATATGAAGTAGAAGCAGAGCTGGAAGCTGGCTCAGTGTGCAAAGCAATTGCCACACAAGAATGATATGAATTCAGTTCCCCAGAACACGCATAAAACCAGACAGTAGTGTGCTTCTGTAATCCTGGTTTCCAAAGTTACATAGAAGGCAGAGATTGGAGGGATCTTTGCAGTTTCCAGACCACGTAAAGTGGTACATGCAGCAGCAAACAGTCCTCAGTCCTCCACATGTGCACCATGGCATGCTCACACTCATTCAACCACATCTACAGCCACACACACACAAGAGAGAGAGAGAGAGAGAGAGAGAGAGAGAGAGAGAGAGAGAGAGAGAGAGAAAACGAGAGAGAGAGAATTCATCCAATAATTTAAGTGTTTAGAAATGTAGTCTTCTCTTTGAGTACTATGAAAGTTAGACTCTGAACTGATTTTTTTTTTTTTTGGCCTGTATCTGATAGCCTCAAATCCAATTAATTGATATTGATTTTTGATGAATGGTATTTAAAGCTGAAAATAACTTAGATTCTACTTAGCATTGTAACTATACACCAGAAAACTATGGAAATTATGAATAGTCTCTAATGAGTCAATATATGCCATTCTACAATCAAACTGGGATCAAATCAATTATAATATATGTAACCACAGAGCAAGCTAGTAAAGTCTTATTTTGGTGAACACTGATCCTAAAGAGTGGAGAAGCCAGAAACCTTGGATGTGAAATCTAGCTCTAACTCTGAACTCTTCTTTGGAGATGAGGGAAATAATATTCGCTTCTTCAAAAGTTTTTCTTATACTTACAAAGGGCAGATAATGCCTCTGCCCTGAAAACAGAAGGGGCATGGGCATAGGCAGAGTGACAGAAAACATGAGTAGGAGAGGAGGAACAAGAAAAACAAAGTTTATATGAAAATGCCAAAATGAAACCTTTTATTTTGTACACTAATTTTAGGGAAAAAAAATAAATAAAGACAGGCCGAAAGAAAAAACAAACCAACTGTGGTGCTGTGAATCAAATGGCCTCCATAAGCACGAAGAACACTCCTTCACTGTTGCTAGTGTCAGAGCAAACTTGCCCAGTCACTCTGGAAATCAATTTGGTGTTTTCTCTGAAAATTGGGAATAGTTCTACCTGAAGACCCAGCTATACCATTCCTGAGCATAAACCCAAAATATGCTTTACTGTCCCACAAGGACACTTGCTCAACTATGTTCATTGCAGTCTTATTTGTAATAGCCAGAAGCTGGAAATAACCCAGATGTCCCTCAACTGAAGGACGGATAAAGCAAATGTGGTTCATTTACACAATTAAATATTATTCAGCTATTAAAAATAAGGACATTATGAAATTTGCAGGCAAATGGATGGAACTAGAAAAGATCATCCTGAGTGAGACAACCCAGACTGAGAAAGACAAACATTATATGTACTCACTTCTAAGTAGATACTAGCCATAAAGTACAGGATAACCATGCTATAATCTACAGACCTAAAACTAGCCAAATAATAAGGAGGGCAAATGGGAAGATGGTTAAATCATTCTCAGAATTGGAAACAAAATAGATATCCTATCTGAGGTGGATGAAGGAGAAAACTGTGTGGAAGAGTGGATGGGGACAGGAGTGGGAGAGGGGTCAGCTGTAGTGAGAACAGGGGAGAGAAAAGGGAAATCAGAAGCAGGAGGAGGGAACAATCTCTAGGATGTGCCAGAGACCTAGGATGGGTGGAGGCCCCACGGGACATTTGAGGGTGACTCTAGCTTAAGACGCCTAGCAGTGGTGAGATATGGATTTGGAACTGGTCACTTTGTCTAGACAGGCAGGACTTCCAGTGGTGGGATAAGGACAGTAACCCACTGATAAAACCTTTAACACAAAATGTGTCTTGCTTACAAGAAGTGCAGTGACAAAGATAGAGACAGAGAGTATGGCCAACCAATGACTGCCCCAAATTGAAACCCATCCCATATGCAAGCACCAATCCCTGACACTATTAATAATACTCTGTTATGCTTGCAGATAGGAACCTAACATAACTGTCCTCTGAGAGGTTCCACCCAGAGCCAATGGAAAGAGATGCAGAGACCCACAGTCAAATATTAGATGGCGCTCTGGGAGTCTAATGGAAGAGTTGGAAGAAAGACTGAAGACCCGAAGAGGACAGAGACTCTACAGGAAGACTAACAGAGTCAACAAACCAGGACACTTGGGGGATTCTAGAGACTGAACCACCAACCAAAGAGCAAGCGTGGCCTGGACCTAGACATCCCTGCAAATATGTAGCAGGTATGCAGCTTGGTCTTCTTGGGGATTCCCCAACAACTATAGCAAGGGCTGTCCCTGCATCTGCTGCTTGTCTGCCTAAGGGCCCACTTACCCTAAATGGTCTGACTTGTCTGTTCTCATTTGGAGAGGGTGTGACTTTTTGTATTGTCTGTCCTCATTTGGAGAGAGTGTGACTTGTATGTTTGTGGAGGGGGAAGTTGTTATTTTGTGAGATTTTTATTCTGAAAAGAGAAGGGGAAGGTGGAATGGGGGAAGGACCTAAGAGAGCGGGCACTGGGAGGAGAGGAGAGGGTTGATATTGGGATGTAAAGGGATTAAATAAATAAATTTAACGAAAATAAAAAATAAAAAAAGAATGCCCCTCATAGAATCATATGTTTGAATACTTGACCTATAGGGATTGGAACTATTAGGAAGTGTAGCCTTATTAAAGTAGGTGTGGGCTTGTGGGAGGAAGTATATCACTGGAGGTAGGCTTTGATGCTTAAATAACCCAAAGCCAGGACCAGTGGCTCTCTCTTCCTGCTGCCTATGGATCAATATGTACTATTCTAAGCTTCCCCAGTACGTCTGCCTGCATACTACCATGTTTCGCAACATAACCACAATGGCTAAACCTCGGCAAGTGTCAGCCAATGTCCATGCTTTTCTTTAGCCCAATTGAACCTTTGTATGAGTCTGCTTTTGACTGACAACTCAGTACTTTTGATACTTTTTAAAATATTGCCTGTCATTGCTGTTGAGGAAAACATAAATAAATAAATAAATAAATAAATAAATAAATAAATAAATATCTGGTTAAATATTTCTCCACTTATATATGATCCAGTAATGTGAAGCATTTCTAATATATATTCCCTAGATGCAATCATCAGATTCTATTTACAGTGAATCCACTGATTACTGTGGAAACTGTCAGCAAACCATATCAGCCATTCCAAAATATATGGCTGCAAAAGAAGAAAAATATCACAAAACAAGAATCATAATCTAAAACTGAAGTTGAATCACTGATAATCACCATAGAATTAGAAAATGGTGGTCATTTCTATTTGTTAAGAAATACTGGGTTTTCTTCATATTAAGATGTTTCAAATTGTATCTGGCTTTTGGGGGGCACTTTTATAACAGTGACAAATTTAAGAAGTGACACAATCGCATGCTAATCTAATATTAGCCAATAAAAAAAAGGGAAAACACTGTAGCCAATATTGTACAATGACTAATTTTTTAATTAGTGTAAGGATATCATTGCCATCATAATACATTTACAAGTTGCAAAAGCTAGCTAATATGTACATTATAATTTGACTATTTTGAAAGGGGGAAAACTGCCATAGAAAATAAAATTATGAAAAAATAACTTTTGTGATTAAATAATTTCATAAACTTACCAGTAGTATTTAAAGAAAGCCTAGATCCTATGGCATACACTGACTATCTCAAAAGAAGGGCTAGAATCTGAACCTTTAACATGAATTCCAAGTCTTAACTCGTGTTGCTTGTAAGTAAAACCAGGAATGAGTTTGCTGGTAAACAGTATCTAATCCCATTTCTAGTTCCAGCAGGATTTTCTATAATAGAATGGCCACTGAATGACACAATAAATTGTTGAAAGAACAACCATGTATTTCCTTACATTTTTGATAAGGAAACATTTCTTAAGCAATTCCAGAAATAAATTTAAAATTTACTAAATTTAATAAAATTATTGAAAAAGAAATAAAATTTGGGTCAGCCACTTACTTAAGGGTGTTAAAACTTTAATAATCAAAAAATGCTTTTGGTGGCAATTACTTTAATACAAATGAACTTTCATTACTCAAGATATACGTGCTAACACTATAATGTGTATTTTGCAAACAGGACAATTTAAGAAAGGAAAACAGTGTCTTAAGATCTCATGATCCACTGGAATAAAACTCAGAAATTACCTTTAGGAGTGGCAACTACTAAATGAGGCACTTGCTATTTCAACAGGTGTACGCCCAAGCCCACCAACTGTCAGCTATTTGTAAAAGCCAAGGGAAAAAGATAGCTAGTCCCCGCACAGCTGTGCTTCTGGCTGCCTCTACAAAAGAATCAAGTGTAGCTATTTTGGTGTTTGGGGTCGGCAATCAGCCAGAGCCCAACAGTGTTGCAAGTATATGTGCAGAGTTAATAGCAATGTTAGAGTTGTTCCAAGCCTTCTCCCAGCTTCTTAATGTGTGCGTGGACACTGTACTCTCTGCAAATCTTCCTCTGTTAACTGAACAACTAGTTCAAGCCATGTCTGTGCATTATGTTTACATCTTTTCCTCATCATTTTCCTTTCTCCAACTGCCCCTATGACCTCCCCACTCCCTCTTTGTCTTTATTATGTTTACATGTACATATAAATAAAACCTTATTTACTTTAGGTTTATTCTCTTTCTTTCTTTTCAGACTGGGTCGTGCTATACATCCGAAGCAGCCTAGAATTTGTTATCTTTCTGTTTCAACCTTCCAAATTTCTAAGTTCTGGGATTCAAGTATGTGACACCACAACTGGCTCCTATTATCCTCTCTTCATGCAGCCAAGCACCGATACATACATCATGGACGTTTCATCCATACACATAACATTAATCAGCTCTCGACCTTGAAGCCATAAAAATTTCCTCATATTAATGTATCCATTAGAGAAGAAAGAAAAGAAGGAAGGGAAGGGAAGGGAAGGGAAGGGAAGGGAAGGGAAGGGAAGGGAAGGGAAGGGAAGGGAAGGGAAGGGAAGGGAAGGGAAGGGAAGGGAAGAG
This sequence comes from Uromys caudimaculatus, assembly GCA_028551405.1. Classification (NCBI taxonomy): domain Eukaryota; kingdom Metazoa; phylum Chordata; class Mammalia; order Rodentia; family Muridae; genus Uromys; species Uromys caudimaculatus. The sequence goes on along the minus strand of CM052722.1, from coordinate 33,920,257 downwards.
AACAGGAAGAAAACAGAAGGGGAGGAAACAGAAATGCTACAGCTGCTTCCAGGAAAAAAGCCACAGCCATTTCATTTACATATATCTCCTTATTTCATTAAGCCTATAAATCTTAATTTTTACTACCATGGTATTAAAAATAAGGTGAATGTAAATTACTGTTATAAAAAATTTGAGGTAACACAAAGAATGAACGAAAGAAGAAACAAAATATTTTGATAGTTTAAATGGAGCATGCAGGGGGAGTCTGAGTCTCATCCTCAGTGGAATGTATCCCGTTGTTTTTGCTGACTGCTTGCATAGAAAGCTAATGCCTCCAAGGACGTATACATGAAGTGTCTGTGCTAGTGTAATCTCACGGGGAGTACAGAATTTCCAGGTGGCAAGCTGAGTTTTAATGAAAGAAATTATTCTACATTAGATCCTGCCTTCTCTTCACAGCTCTATGTAATTTGAAAACTACATACTCAGATTTATATTATACTCTTAGGCACTGCTATAACAACAGTGAAAAAAGGAGAGGTTATTATGACTTTTTGTTGTGAACTGTCACGAGCTTTTATATGTGAAATCTACGTTCATTATAAAATTTTAAAGGAATCTAGGTCAAAGGAAATTAAAATCAAATCTTAATTTTTACAGAGCTATTTTCATCTCTACAAGAATACATTTGTGATGTGCTAATCTAAAAATATATATTTCAGTGTGTTCCTATAAAAGTGATTTCATGTGCCTGGAATAAAAAAAATAATAATAATGGAAGGAAATTGGCATTTTCATTCCTATTTTTATTTTATCCCCATTATTCTCAACAGTTCAATATGGCAGATGGAGCTGGGAAGGTTTGTTCTCACTGTCTGTATTGAAGGGTTAGCTTGGTTTGGAATGAAGGATCGCTTTATGAATGAGGACAGTGTTTGCCAGAAATAAACTATTGTAGCGTTCTCTCAGGCCAATAATGGAAAATCTATTGTACTTCAAAAATAAATAAAGAAATCCTACAGAATCATACAGCTAATTTGCTTCTAGGAAATATTTTTAATTTTAATGTATTTTTTTTAATTCACCATTTTTATGTGTATGATGTGTGTGTGCATGCACACAGACACACCATAAACATTAATCCTCAGGGTTTAGATTAAGCTGAAATTCTCATTTCTTGCACTTATTAGTTATAGGTCATTGACAAAGTTAGTTAACTCTGAACTTCAGTATTTGCCTTCTATAGATGGGGTGATTACTTCCTTATGATATGTTTAGAAGGGATGAAGGGGGCACTTTTCCCATTTCAAGTTCATATTCCCTCTAGGATTATTTTATCCTTTAATTGACTGCACATTCCCTTATTTTGGCAATGAACGTCATGTGGATGATTCACAGACATTTCTCTATTTGTTTTTAGATTTACCTTTTCATCATAAAAGCCTGTATTTGGTGTGTGTGCATGTGCGTGCGTGCGTGCATGCGTGTGTGTGTGTGTGTGTGTGTACCCACCTGGGGGCTTCATGCATCCTTCTCTATCACTCTGGTTTTCTCACTGGAAGCAGAATCTTTCACTGAAGCTGGCACTCCCTGTTTTTCCAGTTAGTCCATAGTCCCACAAGCCCCATTGATCCTGCCTCAAATAGCAACAGTTAGTGGTGTGCACACTTCACTGCAGACTTTTTATGTAGGAGAAAAGGGGCGTGCAAACTCACTCACTCTGAGCTGAGCCATCTTCCAACCAATTTAGAACATTTTTTTTCTTAAATCCAAACTTGCTTCTATAAAGTAGTAAATCAGTAGATCGTTATTAGTGGAATGACAAGAAGTTTCATGATCAAATGTGTCTGAGAAACTGAGTACAAAATTAAGAAAGTGTCTTACTGCAGGATTACCAATCACGTTAACATGCATGGTATTCTGAAACTGTAAAGAAAGGATGTGTGTTTAAAGCAGAATTTCCCTGGGTTACAGAACTATGGAATTCATTGTGGGAAGGGCACAGAAAAGGCCCATAGGGAGTAATTAATGTGACATAGAACAGTCTTTCAGGATTACATCTATTATGCTGTTTCCTGTTCCTTTTTCGATGGCTCCCATAACTTACCAACCACTAAGTAGCAAATAATTGTGGTCCACCTTATTGAAAGCCTGCCTCAGTATCTGAAGCTGTCTCCTCTAAGATTCAGCCTCAGTTACAGGGAGGCTTTTCTTCTGTCACTGTGTTAGCCTATCATTGTAATCTTTCAATGAATAACTTCTGTAGAATTTAAAAGTTATCTCTATCATCATGGATTTCAAGGGGAAGAATAGAGGGATATTCTCAGTGTCACAGGTAACAGATGTACCACACCAATAAACATTGTAAACAAAAAGTATATATAATTCATGCTTATATGGGACGTAATCTCATGTTTTCAAGAAAGTTGGAACAAGGGGAAATATTGAAATTTTATATATAGTCAGTGCCACAGATAACATTCTACCACATTAGTGTTGTAAGTGAAATAGAAACCTATAATCCATGCTTACAGGGGAAGTAAATTCATGTTTTTAAGAAAGTTGGATAAGGATGATACTTGTCCTGGAATTTCCAAGTGAAAATTTTAAAATAATTAAGGTTTTCCAAATAAAATGTTCTTTGAAAGGAATCTTGGAAAATATAGAAATATGTAAGTATGAATATCAAAGTAATCATGGTGCAATCTTATCCCAGATATACACCTTGCTAATGATATGTGAAAATATTTTTGTTTGGTTGTTTGTTTTTGAGACAAAATATCCCTGTGTAGAACAGATTGGCTAACAATAGCTACCCACCTTCAGCCTCAGTTTTCAAGAACTAAGAATACTGTTCTACTCTACCCTGGTCATCGGAGGCTTGGAAGTCTATTTTAGCTACTTTCTGCAAGTTAACATTTTCAATGGCTTGGTTTCCAGAGTTTCCTAAGAGTCGTGTTGATGAATTATTCCAAAAGTTTAATTTGAAAAGGATGGGATGGCTAAGTTAAATATCTTATCACTGGTCTTCACTAACATTTATTTTAAATATACACACGGAAGTTATGTGGGTGTTATAAGTTGATAAGCACAGTATAATTTATGTAGAAGAATCTTATTAAAATAAAATCTGTTTTATTTCCAAAATAATCATCTGTATGAACTGAACTTTGATTTAATATATTTGAATACTTAATCTTTATTTAATATATTTGGGTAGTTAATCCCATAAACACATTCTAATATTTCTCTGCCTTACATATCTTAAAATGGAGCATCTGTTAATATGACTGATGAGATTACAGATATGACTCAAACTGTAAATATTTATTTGAATAAGTGTGAGACTTGGTGTTAACTATACTCTTCATTTCATAAATGTTCTTGCCTAGACTGTACCAATACCTGTCACCCTGCAAGGATTTACATTCTGAGAGTCAGCATACAACAATGAATGGTAATAAATGAAGCTGACACTAAGTAATTTCAACCATAGGAAAAGTTTTATGAAGCATATGTTTATAAGTCTTAATGCCAAGTTTTATGTAGCATATATTTATGTCTTAATGTTACAACACTCAATTTGTCTAAGTCAGCACATAGGTTTTTAAAGTGAAGAAACTTTAAAAAATTCATTGTAACAAAAAAGATAGGGAAAATGAAGACAAATGGGTATGTGCAAATGCACAGAGAATGAGATTTTTTTTATATAGATGAAATAGATTAGCATGGCTGGAAAGAGCAATAAAAACAAACACAGGTATAGTTATCAATGGCTTTTGCAATCTATTTTAATTGTGGCAGTGATCGTCTTGGCTTCAATTAAACGCTTCTTAATTGTATTTCTTGTGCCATTAAAAGCATAGAGTGCATATGATACATCGAGATACTACTTTACACCATGATACAAATAGTTGCATTAATGTAATTACATATGCAATTGTTGTGTAAACAAGTGATATGAATCTGTTTCTTCATGATGCTGGAGGGGTTATAGAGACATTATAAGATACTGCCTTGGTCATTTTTCTGCCACAGGTTTCTTTTTTACACTGTACAGTTATTAGACCAGTGTATGACATAAAGGGAATTACCTCCATCACTAATTGTCTTCTCTTTGTATAAATTATTGACAACTGGAATTTTGATTTCCATATTTGTAAATGAAGAGTTGGGAAACTATCCTCCAGGTCCTTTTCAGTGTGCTTTATCTATGCCCTTATCATTCACCATAGCTCACTGAGCCAGTAAAATACAAAACTAGGTCCCCAAGTCCAGTTTTCTTTTACCCATATCTGAATATCTATACAAGCTATCTTTTGTCTTTATTTTTTTCTGTCTTCAGTTTTTACTCCTCTACCCCACCAACAGCCCCTTAACCTTTTCTCCTTGTCTTTTCTCCACTTCCCTACAGTTCTTTTGCCCTCTAGTGCAGTACATGGACAAATTGCTATTGTACCTGGCACAAAGGATCAATTTGCACTTCAATCACACTATCCCAGTCCTCATTAACTGTGGGCATAAAAGAAAGAAAGGGGAGGGAAAAAAGGGACACAAAATCTGAGGCAACTGAACTGTATTAGCAGTGGAGATAGGAAGACCATTTCTAAGGACCTAATTAGATCTGGAGTAGAGCAGTAAATGAAGAGAAAAGCCAAGAGTCATCTCCCTTTTTCTCAAACTCCATGTAAATGTCCATCTCTTTTGCTCTCACAACTGTCTATTTACCTACTTATTTTTGCATAACATCTTGTTAAGGGTTGAACTGTTTCCCCCACAAATCCAGAGGCTTGGAGTCCACAGCACTTCAAAAGAATGTGAGATGACATACAGAGGCAGAGTTATTAAGGGAGTAAAGTTTCATGAGGTCATCCCAGTGGGTCCTAATGCAATCTAACTGATAGCCTTACAAGAAAGGGAGATAGCAATATGGACTGGCACAGAGTAAAGATCACATGAACAAAGTAGGAAAGGCTACTGAGGAATTCAAGTCAACTGACACTTCTTAGCCTTGAGAATTTGAAATGAGTGGCTTTATTATTTAAGGTGATCAAACTGTTCTGGAAGGTTCTGTGACATTTTTAACTAAATAATACATTTCTTATTATACTTTCAACACATTTCACATTTTAATTGAGAGCACTGAATAAATTAATAATATGACATTTAAAAATATGTAAAAATTATTTGAGGAACTATAACTTCAAAATGGGCTATTTGGCCTGACTTCCTTTACATACTATATACATTAAGATTCTTTGGAAAGGGATGCTATTCACAAATCAAGACTACAAAATATCCTTAAACACAAAAATCAGTAATTATAGCTGCAGTGAACTTGAAGAATCACACTATGGAGGCTAGCAAGACATGCAGCCAGTAGGCTGGGGTTCAATCCTCAGGATGCTCACTGCAGGAGAAACCTGGAGTTTGTAAGTTGTCCTTGGACTTCTACTCAATTGCTCACACAAGTGAAGGCATGGGGGGGTGTTAAAGAAAGAATCAAATTAAGAAGTGACTTAAGTGGTGAAGTGATAAAGATCTTCACTTGCTTTTGTACTCCTTCCTTCACACACCACTGAGTAACATCCCTAGAATTTACTACTTTAATTCTGATATCCATTTGTTACCTTCACAAATATATTTATGCCAAAAGCATAAAAAACCATAATAGTTTGGTCATATCACTCTCCAGTCATCATCCCTATGTACATATAATAGAAACTAATGTACTTATCTCCTGAAAATAAATTATCTTTTGTACATAGATCTAACCAAGGAACCTAAGAACTAAAGGAGGAATAAAGAAGATTGTTCTGTGTCCTGTACTATACTTTTAACCTTGAAGACACGCGCGCGCGCGCACACACACACACACACACACACGTATATTTCTTCTTGCAACTAAACAGTATCAATAAACATGCACACATACACAGAGAGAGATAGAGAGACAGAAAGAGACAGAGACAGACAGAGAGATCTTTCTTCTTGCAACTAAACATTAAAAATCAAACATGCTTAATTATCTCCATTTTGATAGAATGTGCTCTATGTCCTATATGCTTCTAGATACACATGTATGTATTAAAAAATAACTATGTGAAGATGTTTGGGTGTTAAGTTCTGTGTTCCTCTCTAAGTGTGAGGCAAGATAGAAAGAAAAATAAGGACTGATTAATCAAGCTTGCTATGACACCTTTACTGTAACAGGAAAGTAAATACAGTGAATAAGTATACTGAACGATGTGCAGTTTGGTAGCCATGTCATGGAAACACTTTTAAATGACAATCCACTTCCTATAGGAGGGGATATTTGGAAGAAAGGAGAAAGGAAACAGTTTTTTGAGAGGTGAAATGAAAACTGAGCCTTATTAAGAACATTGATGATAAAGAGAAGAGAGTAAAAGGAAGGGCTGTTTTGACTTATCCCTGATAGCCTGGGCACATGGTAGCTAGCAAATAGGAGCTTTTGGCTAAGGGTGTAGGAATAAGAGGTAAGATTTCTTAAAAGAGGAGGGAGTGATAAGATAAATTGCGTAAAGGAAACACATGAAATTAATATCAGTCTACAACATAAAAATATTATATAATAAGGTTAATTTTTAAACTTTTCATCTATAATAATCTCCTTGAATAATTTTTCATACATTCATTTATAATAATCAATATATTTATAATAATCAGTATATATCCACACAAGGGACTTCAAGGTGAATGTGAATATTACCCAATATCTAATTTCCTTTTGGAACTTAAACTCAGTCAAGGCTTTATTCAAGCTAACAAAGAAAAGTCTTTCACAAAGGGATAGTGAATACCCTAAGTAATAATAATTCTAATTGCTGTTCCCTGTTGGAGGTCACTACTTCCGGTTTTGTTTTAATCATGAGAAAGGAAGTATGGCACTATTATCCCCTTAATCCAAGACATAGACTGTTTCCTGTGCATGAAACATGATTATAAAGGGTGCCATATGCTATGTATCAAGCTTTCAGGTAGGATTTATGACATATACAACATAGTTCATTCATATATGTATGTATCTTGCCCTTGTTTACAACAATTTAAGCAGCATCCAGAATAATACTGAAGATTCTGCAGAGTTTACCATGGTAATATTTGTCAGACATGCTGTTTTGAAGAATATTTAATCCCTTGAAATCTATGAGACATCCTGCATTAGTAATAGGGATGTCAATACTGGTATTCAATACTGATGATTTCTTTCTGGTGTTTATTTTCCCTTGTTGTTGTTGTTGTTATTGCTTTCATTCTAGAATTTTTTCCTCTAAATCTCATTGGCTCTTTTCTGGGCACATGAGGCTGCTGCATCAGTTGAACCCAATTACCTTGATTCTAACTTCAGAGTTTTTTTTTTAAGTCTAATTTTCCTTCATGCTTTTCAGAAATCTATCCTGGCTTTACTGTGCTTCAATACTTAATATGCATACTAATTTGCTTGGTAAGTATCTTACTCTTATATTTGCATACATCTTTTCTTGTAGATTTATTATTTGGCCATGTTTCAAAATGGCCTAAAAGTATATATTGACTACCTCTCCTCCTTTCCTTTGTTCTTCAAATTTTGGGAAATTATTGAAAGTTGGTGATTCTGGCCAAAAGGCTATCTATTATTTTTTCCTTTTTCTCCTCATTAAGTCAAATATCATTATGAAATTTCTCAGTGAAGAGCTTAAATATCTCTTGATTTCATGTCTTTTCCCAATGTTCTGTTACTGGTCATTTTGGGGCTATAGCCTCACCCTTCTTCATATATATATGATTTTACTATTTTTGTAAGGTGAGTGTTTTGTCTGCATCATGTCCTGAGACTCAGTGTGAGTCCTGCTAATAAAACCTGCATCTTCAGGAAAAGCAGCCAGTGTTATCAACCTCTCAGCCATCTCTCCAGCCCGCATCCCTTGCACATTGCTTTAAAAAAAAAAAACTCTCTCATAAATTACAGACTCTGTGTATTCTTTAATACTTCACCTTGGACACATGTGTGTATGCAAATTTATGAGCCTTACCTCCAGTCTACTGAGAGTAAGGATAAGCAATCCATGTTTTGATAAACATTAGAGTATTTCCATGGAAGCTGAAGCTTTCAAACTACTGCTGCAGGGGGTATAATCACAAATGACTCTCAAATTCATGATCCATCTATACAATGTTAGAGTTCCCAAATATATGAAGGTCTATAGCCTAAATAGTTGATTATGATATCCCCTGCCCAAAGTTATATATTACCTTCCTAACTTCTTAGTGTGAGTCATAGCCTCTCGATGAGAGTCAGGATACACCTAAACATTTCTTCAAAATTCTCTGTGTCTACTCTAAGTAGTAGCACAGTTGAATCATTTATGAAAATACATCCCAAAGAACACAGAAAGCGATGTATTTTTATTTGTGGAGACTCAATTATAGCATCACACTATGTTACAATTTGCAAAAGTTATTAAAACAGTCATCTACAAAATATATGTGAACCTTTCCCTTTAAGTGTTTGAAGATGCAAAACTACTTGATAATACCTAATTTGTTTAATTATTTTATTACCCCTCACCGTCTGAGCTACTGCTAGGTATCAAGGAACTGATTTGAAAACAATGCTTAGAGCTAGACACTGTCTAAACCACACATACACACAAACAAAAATCACAAAGTCTAATATCACATCAACCATCCAGTCTCAGGTGACATACAAAATAGTTGCTCTAAAAGCAAGACTCATTGCATTTTGTGAGAAACTGTCATAAACAAGTTTATGCTTGACAAAAACTAATCACTGAAAGGAAATTAGCTATATACTCTGGCAATTAAGAGGACATGATAGCAATCATGAAATTTGCTTAGGACTAAACAAGGCTATATTATATGTCTTGTTCAACAACTACCTATACATATTAGAACTAATATGAAATGTAGTCATTCACCTTTGTCTTTACCTCCTTTTATTTAGAAGGGGATTATTGATCCTCATAACATGGCAGACATGTTTGATTTCATTCTAAGTGCAAACTCATTAAGAATGTGAAAGTGTGTACATTCATTCCAATTAAATGACACTCTCCCAATGAATAAGATGTCAAAATTCATGCTAGTAATTGCAGTCAATAAGTGAATGCTCTGCTCTGTGGCTTCATGCTTATTTGTACCCAAATGAGTACCAATAACAAGAAATACACATGATATCCCTAAACAGAAAGTATCAGATGCTAAAGATAATATGCCTGACTAATGTTTACTAATATGTGACAATGTAATTCCAAATGCTAAGCTTCTTGGGTCTGGAAACCAACTATACAAGTTTTAAAATTAAGTTACCATTCTTCACATGTATTAAATCTACTCAGACATAAAATTGCATCTGCTTTCTGATTTAAGTTACAGAGGAAATAGATCCTAGTATTCTGAAAGCCTAAACCATCAGTTTAAATTCTGATTTACATGACAATGCCTTTACATAGTTTAAAAATATTTTTAAGCAACAAACTATTGTTTTCTTTTAGAACTGAATGCTATGATAAATATGATCAACTATGAAAATAATGTGCAGTAAGTAAAACTGGATCTACACTTCCAGAGTTAACCATTTTTTAAATGATATCCTTATTGTACATCTTATAATACTGGGCCTCTGTGTTCTCTCTTTCCCCACTCATATAGGTACTCACACACAGATGCAATCACACTAGTAATTTAAGAGTGGCATTTCGATGTAAAGAAAAATTTATTCCAACAGAATCCAAATGAATTCTGGGCTATCTGTCAATATCCTTAGCCATCAAAGAAATGCATGCATGCTAAAGTTGTTTTAAGATTCCCATTTCCCCTTCAGTCAGAATAGCCAGCATCAAGAAAATAAACAAGATACATGCTGGTGAGGATGTACAGAGAGAAAAACAATTATACACTGCTGGAGAAGTGTAAAGAGCTGAAAGTGCCGAGGAAATCGGTATGGAGGTTGCTCAAGTATCTGAAAAGAAAACAAATATATATACATATATATACACACACACACACACACACACACACACACACACATATATATATATATATATATATATATATATATATATATATATATATATATATATATATATATATTCCTGCTACATGGCTCCTGGTCACAAATAAAAAGGAGCCTAAGTGAGCTGACTACATAGATATCTTCACTTCTATGTTTACTAGAACAATATTTACAATAACTACGAAATTGAACCAGTCACAATGTTCTTTAAAATCTAATGAATAAAGAAAACAAGGTACCTTCTGGTTTCCATCTGTGGTGGGAGACCTCTGCCTGGGCCACCACAGCTCCTTAGCCAAATAGCCCCAGAAGAAATCTACACTCCCAGGAGTGTGGGAAAGCCATGAGTGGAGTTAAGACGAGCACCACTGCTCAGCAGGACCCTCCCTGAATCCTCAGGATACAGGGACTGAGGAAAAGACTGGGACAGGAGCCTTCCAGTTTCCATCTGTGGCTGGGGACTCCAGCCTGTGCCACAGGGCTCCATAGCCAAATAGTGCCAGGAGAAAGCTAAACTCCCAGGAGTGTGGACAATTCTGTCTGCTCAGAGGGACTCACCTGGAATCCCAGTACACAGTGACTGAGGAGTGGTCTTCTGGTTTCTTCTGGCAGCCAGAGAGCTGATCCTGTGACACAGGGCTCCATACTCAAATAGTGCCAGGAGAGAGCTGGAATCCCAGGAGTGCCGACAGACCTTCTAGCACAGGCAAGACCACCACTTCTGCTCAAATTCACTGGATCAAGAGGGACCATTGCAGAGCCATCAGGACACAGGAACCAAGGGATAACTGGGGACTAGATCCTTCTGGTTTCTCTCTGCACCCCAGAACTGACCACGTATCACAGCTCTCCAAAGCCAAACACCTCTCAGACAGAGCTGGTCTTCAAAGAGTATTGATACAGAGGCCTGCAGGAGGGACAAGCTACAGCCAGAGAGAGTAAGACCAGCTAACACCAGAATTAACCAGATGGCAAGAGACAAGGGCAAGAACATAAGGAACAGAAACCAAGGCTACCTGGCATCACCAGAACCCAGCTCTCCCAACACAGCAAGTCCTGGATAACCCAACACACTAGAAAAGCAAGACTCAGATTTAAAATCATTTCTCATGATGATGATAGAAGACTTTAAGAAGGAAATAAATAACTCCCTTAAAGAAATACAAGAGAACACAGGTAAACAACTGGAAGCCCTTAAGGAGGAAACACAAAAATCCATTAAAGAATTACAGGAAAACACAATCAAACAGACAAAGGAAACAAACAAAACCATCCAGCAACTAAAAATAGAAATAGAAACAATAAAGAAATCACAAAGGGAGACAACCACGGAGTTAGAAAAACTAGGAAAGAGATCAGGAGTCATCGATGCAAGCATCATCAACGGAATACAAGAGATAGAAGAGATAATCTCAGGTGTGGAAGATATCACAGAAAACATTGACACAACAGTCAAAGAAAATGCAAAATGCAAAAAGTTCCTAACCCAAAATATCCATGAAATCCAGGACACAATGAGAAGACAGAACCTAAGGATAATAGGTATAGAAGAGAGTGAAGATTCTCAATTTAAAGGACCAGTAAATATCTTCAACAAAATTATAGAAGAAAACTTCCCTAACCTAAAGATCGAGATGAACATAAATATATAGGAAGCCTACTGAACTCCAAATAGATTGGACCAGAAAAGAAATTCCTCCTATCCCATTATAGTGAAAACACCAAATACACAAAACAAAGAAATAATATTAAAAGCAGTAAGGGAAAATGGTCAAGCAACATATAAAGCCAGACCTATCAGAATTACACCAGACTTCTCACCAGAGACTATGAAAGCTAGAAGATCCTGGGCAGATCTCATACAGACCCTAAGAGTACACAATTGCCAGCCTAGACTGCTATACCCAGCAAAATTCTCAATTACTATAGATGATGAAACCAAAATATTGTATGACAAAACCAAATTTGCACAGTATGTTTCCACAAACCCAGCCCTACAAAAGATAATGGATGGTAAACGTCAACTCAAGGAGGGAAACTACACCCTAGAAAAAGCAAGAAAGTAATCTTTCAACAAACTCAAAAGAAGATTGCCACACAAAATAAAAATAACATAGAAAATAACAGGAACCAACAATCACTATTCCTTAATATCTCTTAACACCAATGGACTCAATTCCCCTAATAAAAAGACATAGACTGCCATACTGGATCCATAAAGAGGACCCAGCATTTTGCTGCATTCAGGAAACACACCCCCGTGATAAAGACAAACACTACCTCAGTGTAAAGGGCTAGAAAACAAGTTTCCAAGCAAATGGTCCCAAGAAACAGGCTGGAGTAGCCATTCTAATCTTGGATAAAACTGACTTTCACCCAAAATCATCAAAAAGATAAGGAGGGACACTTCATACTCATCAAAGGAAAAATCTACCAAGAAGAACTCTCTATGATGAACATCTATGCCCTGAATTCAAGGGCACCCACGTTTATGAAAGAAACTTTATTGAAGCTCAAAGCACACATAGCACCTCACATAATAAGAGTAGGAGACTTCAACGCTCCACTATCATCAATGGACAGATCTTGGAATCACAAACTAAACAGAGACACAGTGAAACTAACAGAGGTTATGAACCAAATGGATTTAACAGATATCTATAGAACATTTCATCCTAAATCAAAAAAATATACCTTCTTCTCAGCACCTCATGGTACCTTCTCCAAAATTGACCACATAATCAGTCACAAAACAAACCTCAACAGATACAAGAAGATTGAAATAATCCCATGCCTCCTATCAGATCACTACGGATTAAGGCTGGTCTTCAATGGCAACAATAACAACAGAAAGCCCACATACACATGGAAGCTGAACAATGTTCTACTCAGTGACAACTTGGTCAAGAAAGAAATAAAGAAAGAAATTAAAGACTTCCTAGACATTAATGAAAATGAAAGTACAACATAAACAAACCTATGAGACACAATGAAAGCAGTGTTAAGAGAAAAACTCATAGCTTTTAGTGCCTCCAAAAAGAAACTGGAGAGAGTATACACTAGCAGCTTAACAGCACACCTGAAAGTTCTAGTACAAAGAGAAGCTAATAAACCCAAGAGGAGAAGAAGGCAGGAAATAATCAAACTCATGGCTGAAATCAACCAAGTAGAAACAAAAAGAACTATACAAAGAAGCAACAAAACCAGGAGGTCATTCTTTGAGAAAATCAACAAGATAGATAAACCCTTAAAAGACTAACCAGAGGGCACAGAGACAATATCCAAATTAACAAAATTAGAAATGAAATGGAAGACATAACAACAGATTCTGAGGAAATTCAAAAAATCTTCAGATCCTACTACAAAAGCCTATATGCAACAAAACTGGAAAATCTGGATGAAATGAACAATTTTCTAGACAGATATCAAATACCAAAGTTAAGTCAGGATCAGATAAACTATCTAAATAGTCTCATAATGCCTAAAGAAAAGGAAGCAGTCATTAAAAGTCTCTCAACCAAAAAAAGCCCAGGACCAGATGGGTTCAGTGCAGAATTCTATCAGACCTTCAAAGAAGACCTAATACCAATATTCTTCAATCTATTCCACAAAATAGAAACAGAAGGAACACTACCTAATTCCTTCTATGAGGCCACAGTTACACTGATTCCAAAACCTCACAAAGACCCAACAAAGAAAGAAAACTTCAGACCAATTTCCCTTATGAGTATCGATGCAAAAATACTCAATAAAATTCTCGCAAACCGAATCCAAGAACACATCAAAACGATCATTCATCATGATCAAGTAGGCTTTATCCCAGGAATGCAGGGATGGTTCGATACCTAGAAATCCATCAATGTAATCCACAACATAAACAAACTTAATGAAAAAAAACCACATGGTCATTTCATTAGATGCTGAAAAAGCATTTGACAAAATTCAGCATCCCTTCATGATAAAAGTCTTGGAAAGATCAGGAATTCAAGACCCATACCTAAAAATAGTAAAAGCAATATACAGCAAACCAGTAGCCAACATCAAACTAAATGGAGAGAAACTCAAAGCAATGCCACTAAAATCAGGGACTAGTCAAGGCTGCCCCATCTCTCCCTATCTATTCAATATAGTAATTGAAATTCTAGTGAGAACAATTAGACAACAAAAGGATGTCAAATGCATATAAATTGGAGAGGAACAAATCAAAATATCACTATCTGCAGATGATATGATCATCTATTTAAGTGACCTGAAAAACTCCACCATAGAACTGCTGCAGCTGATAAACAACTTCAGCAAAGTGGCCAGATATAAAATTAACTCAAACAAATCAGTAGCCTTCCTATACTTGAAGGATAAACAGGCTGATAAAGAAATTAGGGAAATGATACCCTTCACAATAGTCACAAACAATATAAAGTATCTTGGTGTGACTCTAACCAGACAAGTGAAAGATCTGTATGACAAGAACTTCAAGTCTCTGAAGAAAGAAATCGAAGAAGATCTCAGAAGATGGAAAGCTCTCCCGTGCTCATGGATTGGCAGGATTAATATAGTAAATATGGCCATCCTGCCAAAAGCAATCTACAGATTCAATGCAATCCCTATTAAAATTCCAACTCAATTATTCATAGACTTAGAAAGAGCATTTCTCAAATTCATTTCGAATAACAAAAAACCCAGGATAGCAAAAACTATTCTCAACAACAAAAGAACTTCTGGGGGATTCAGCATCCCTGACCTCAATCTATACTACAGAGCAATAGTGATAAAAACTACATGGTATTGGTACAGTGACAGGCAGGTAGATCAATGGAATAGAATTGAAGACCCAGAAATGAACCCACACACCTACGCTCAGTTGATTTTCGACAAAGGAGCTAAAACCATCCAGTGGAAAAAAGACAGCATTTTCAACAAATGGTGCTGCTTCAACTGGCAGTCTACAGGTAGAAGAATGTAAATTGATCCATTCCTATTTCCCCGTACAAAACTGAAGTCCAAGTGGATCAAGAATCTCCACATAAAACCAGATACACTGAATCTAATAGAAGAGAAAGTGGGGAAAAATCTCGGACACATGGGTACAGGGGAAAAGTTCCTGAACAGAACACCAATGGCTTATGCTCTAAGATCAAGAATCGACAAATGGGACCTCATGAAATTGCAAAGCTTCTGTAAGGCAAAGGACACTGTCAATAGGACAAAATGGCAGCCAGCAGATGGGGAAAAGATCTTTACCAATCCTACGTCTGATAGAGGCCTAATATCCAATATATACAAAGAACTCAAGAAGTTAGACTCCAGAGAATCAAATACCCCTATCAAAAAATGGGGAACAGAGCTAAACAGAGAATTCTGAACTGAGGAAATTCGTAGGGCTGAGAAGCACCTAAAGAAATGCTCAACATCCCTAGTCATCAAGGAAATACAAATCAAAACAAGTCTGAGATTCCACCTCACACCAGTCAGAATGGCTAAGATCAAAAACTCAGGTGACAGCAGATGCTGGTGAGGATGTGGATAAAGAGGAACACTCCTCCATTGCTGGTGGGATTGCAAGCTGGTACAACCACTCTGGAAATCAGTTTGGCGGACCCTCAGAAAAATGGACATAATACTACTTGAGGACCCAGCTATACCACTCCTGGGCATATACCCAGAAGATGCTTCAACATGTAATAAAGACACATGGTCCATAGCAGCTATATTTATAATAGTCAGAAGCTGGAAACAACCCAGATGTCCCTCAGCAGAGGAATGGATACAGAAAATGTGGTATACTTACACAATGGAATATTATACATCTATTAAAAGCAATGACTTCATGAAATTCGCAGGCAAATGGATGGAACTTGAAAATATCATCCTGAGCGTGGTAACTCAGTCACAAAAGAATGAATATGGTATGTACTCAGTGATAAGTGGATAGTAGCCCAAAAGTTCAGAATACTCAAATTTCACTGCACAGTAACCATTGGACTGAGTGTAAGGTCCCAGATGGAGGAGTTGGAGAAGGTACTGAAGGAGCTAAGGGAGTTTGCAGCCCCATTGAGGGAGCAACAGTGTCAACTGGCCTAACTCCCCCCCCTCCCCCGGTCCTCATGGAGGCTGGATCACCAACCAAAGAATACACATCGAGGGATCCAAGGCTCTCCTCTGCCACATATGTGGCCTTGTTGACCATCTCCGGGAGGAAAGATCTTGGGCCTGAGATTGTTAGAGGCCCCAGTATAGGGGAATGCCAAGGTGGGAAAATGGGAGTGGGTGGGCGGTTGGGTGGGTAGGGGAATACCCTCATAAATGCAGGGGGAGGGCGACGGGATAGGGAGGATCCAAAGGGGAGATCTGTAAAGGGGGAAACATTTGAAATGTAAATAAAGTATCAAAAGATAAGAATTTTTAAAAAAGAGTGATTAATGTCTTAGTTCTGTAATGAGAAAAGGTCTTGGTGCAGTCTTACTTAGAGAATTAAAAGCATAATAATAATAATAATAATAATAATAATAATAATAATAATAATAATAATAATAAAGAGTTGCCAGGGTATTTGAGGGGCCCACGTTTTTTTCTTTACTTACCCCTTCCTTGGGTGTCCTCGTCTTTCTTCAAAGTCAGAGGGAATATCTTAGTGCTTTGGATTATTTCCTTCCTCCTTGCCTTACTCTGGATCTGGGGTCCTCTGGAGGAACATGGGAGCAGGCTTTGCAGCTGACTGTGTACATCTCCTAGCTAGAGGGTGGTGACTTAGGCCAGTAGCTGAACCTCATTCTTGCTTGTGCTGAGACTTAGTCCCATGTATGACTGAATCAAACTGAATCCAAGAGTGGGAACAGCTGTGACATGCTCCCACCCTACCCCCAAATCCTCTTGGGAATACGGGGGTGGGGGTTGGGGTGGTGTGGGGGTAGGGGGTAGGGTGTAATAAAAAAAAAGAAAACAAGGTACATATATACAATGGAATTCAACATGTTATAAAAAAGACTGAAAATTGTTATTTGCAAGAAAATGTAGGTAAATTGAATAGATGAAGGATTTAAATCCTTCTATTGTATTATATAATTTTAATTGATAATTTTATATTGGGAAGGACAATTTTCCAAGTTTTAATTTATATTTTCTTTAGTGACCTATTAGAAAATTTATAATTATCATTCCTTACATGTACTAAAGGTCTGAAAGCCTGGGGGTATACATCAGAAATAGAATGCCTACAATGAATGCAGTCTTATGTTTGATATCTCTGCTAATCTATTAGTTTAGTATGAACAACTAAAATAACCAAGAAAAACTCAAATCATTTACACACCATGCAAGTCGAATATATAGAGTACATTATGCTTAGAACTCTGGGTGTACATGTGTCTAAAATCTGTGATAATATAAATACATATCAGATATAATTTGCAACATTACTTGAAATGTACTTACAGCATCAATCAAAATTTTTTTCAAAAATATAGTTTTCATTACTACATGTATCAAGTCTGATTGTTACTTTATTCCCTCACCAAAGCTTTTATAAGACTAAATTGCATATACAGCTTTTTATTAATGTTATTATATTATTTTTTATCATTCAATATAAACGATATAGAGTATTTACAAATCATACAATGGAAGAAACTTAATTTCCAGATGCAGCAGATTATATTTCAAATTTATGTCATTTCTGATTCAACATTACAATTTCTGTTTTCAAAATTCTACACCTTGATTCTGCAATTTGAGCTCCAAGTAGATGACTGGTTATATTAGAAACAGTGTATTACACAAGGGCCTGTGTCATGCTTTGAATATGCTTTTCCCAGGGAGTGGCGCTGTTTGGAGGGATGGGCTGGTTGGAGTAGGTACGTCATCATGGGCGTGGACTTTACGACCCTCATCCTTGCTTCCTGGAAGCCAGTCTTCACCTGTTTGCCTTCAGAAGAAGATGTAGAACTCTCAGCTTCTCCTACACCATGTCTGCCTGGAGACTGCCATGTTCCCACCTTGATGATAATGGACTGAACCTCTGAACCTGTAAGCCAGCCCCAATTAAATGTTGTCCTTATAAGAGCTGCCTTGGTCAATGTGTCTGTTCTCAGCAGTAAAACCCTAAGACAGCCTGGATTGTTACCTCTTTGACAGTTTTTTTTCTTTATGGCCTATAAATATCAAAACTAGGTTATGGAACTTATTTTAGTCAAAGGCTTACTGCAATTAGGTATACCTCAATGAAGAAAACAAATACCCATGGAACTATTATTATAAACAATATAAGCAATTATCATGAATAAAAACAAAGAGGCTCTATTCATTTACTAACTTTGGTTAATATTTATCATGTCAAAATGGAACATGAAAATATGACATCATGAGGTCCTTCTTGTAGCTTGGTTATCAGGTTAGACCAGTCATTGGTTGGCCATTCTTGTAGTGAACCACCATTCCCCAACATATCTTGTAGTCAAGACAGGTTGTGGGTCAGGTTTTGTGGCTAGGTTGGTGTCCCAATCTCACTACTGGAAACCTTGTCTGATTACAGATGATGGACATTTCAGACTCATTGTTATCCATTGTTAGGAGTCCTCAGTAGGGTCAACCTCATAGAATACTGTAAGTTTCTTTTTTTATTGGATATTTTCTTTATTTACATTTCAAATTTTATCTCCTTTCCTGGTCTACCCCTTGCCGTGGAAATCCCCTATCTCATGCCCCCTTTCCCCTGCTTCTGTGAGAGTACTCCCCCACTCACCCATCCACTCCCAACTCCCCACCCTGGCATTCCCCTACACTGGGCCACTGAGCCTTCACAGGACCAAGGGCCTCTTCTCCCATGCAGTAGGGTTCCATATTGCACCCTAACTGCCCCTCTATTTCAGGCATCTCTCCCTGTACTCTTTCCCTCTGTCCATGCCTCTCCAACCTGATCCCTCCTGGTCCCATGCCCACCTGCCCCTTTTCAATCTGCAAAATCTATTTGATTTTCTCTTCCTAGGGACATCCGTGAATCACCCCTAAAGCCCTCTTTGTTACTTAGCCTCTTGGGGGATCTGTGGACTATAGCATGATTTGCCTTTACCTTACAGCTAGTATCCACTTATAAGTGAGTACATATCATGTTTGTCTTTCTAAGTTGCCTTGTTCAGGATGATTTTTTTCTAGTTATATCCATTTGCCTGCAAATTTCATGATGTCATTTCCTTCCAACAGCTGAGTAATACTTCATTGTGTAAATATATCACATTTTCTTTACACATTCTTCAGTTAAGAGAAATCTCAGGTATTTCCACTTTCTAGTAATTATGAATAAAGCTACCATCACCACAGTCAAGTAAGTGTTCTTGTGGTAGGATGGAGAATCTTTTGGGTATATGCCCAATGGTGGTCTTCAGGTGAGTTGACTTCTAATTTCTGAGGCACTGCCATAAAGATTTGCATAATGGCTGTACAGTTTGTTCTTCCACCAGCAACGTAGGAGTGTTACCCCTACTCCCCATCCTTATCAGCATGAGCTGGCACTTGCATTATTGATCTTAGCCATTCTGACAATTGCAAAATGTAACCTAAAAGTCCTTGTGATTTGCATTTTCCTGATGGCTAAGTATGTTGAATAAGTGTTTCTCATCCATTTGAGATCCCTCTATTGAGACTTCTCTGTTTAGGTCTATACCCCATTTTTAATTGGGTTGCTTGTTTTGTTGATGTCTTATTGCATGTAGGTGTGCTGTGTTTGGTTGATATCACTGATACCTTTTCTGAAGAGAAATGGAGGAGCAGTGTATTTGGGAGAGAAGAAGTTCTGGGTTACTGGGAGGAATGAAAAGAGAGAAGGGTATAATTGGGAATTGTTGTATGAGAGAAAATAAATAAAAAGCAAAAAGAAAAAGTTTATGGAGGCAAAACATGTTTTAATAAATATTCTCTAAGATACAATATAAACATTGTTACATAACTTTATAGAAACTCAGATTTGGGTTAAAATTGGATTAGAAGACCATCTATTTCAGCAAATCACTATTATTACTAAAACTGTTTTTCTTCTTAAGGTCTGATCTGTGAGCTTTGGTTTTGATAAACATCTGAGGATATATTTTCCCATAGATATCAATATCATGTACAAACAGTCTGTGTTTAGTGGTTGATACAAGTATCCATGAACATTTAGAGGCTGTTAGATTGACTCAGTTGCTCTTCTTTTTTAAGAGATCTTTCAGTTCTACGTTTCTGAGTCATTTAGTAGGTATTTCTCACCTTTACTTTGGGCATACTTTTACCCCCTTCCATGTTGGTGCACACGTATTTACCCAGTGACTAACTTTCTATAAATGAGCTCTATCCCAGATTAACACACATGAAAAATTTCCAATCATTGCAGCCAGATCTCAGGGTGGAAAGTGAGCTCAGGAAAGCAGCTATGTGCAACCGAATACTCAGTGGAATGGACATTCCGTTCTAAATCCCCTTCAAGAAAGTTCCAACAATAGCTCAAGCACAAGCAGACACTTGTCTGAGAAACTGTCCAACCTAACCATTCAACTTCTTAAGAATCTATCCCCAGGCACCTTGCAAAGGAGCCTGAGTTCCTATCAAATAAAGCAAGGTATAAAAAGAAATATTTCTCACAATTTCTATCACTCTATTCCACCTATCACTTTCTACAAATTTGATATCCTAAAAACTATTTCAGTTTTGTAGGCCCCAATAGCATTTCTTCTTTTTACTTTTAGATTTCTACATTTAACATGAGAAAACAACAGCAACAACAACAAAAGAAAAGACAAAGTATGCAGATACACTGAAAAGACCTCTCTTTGGTTGCCTAAACAATCTAGGTTAAGGAGCCTAGGATTTATCACTTACACAATGTGGTAAGCACTCAAAATCAAAATATATACCAAGGATTATTCCATTCTGTTCTAGTAGTTGTTATATACATACCTGAATAAAGTAATACTAGCCAGTATTCATTACTAGACAGAGAACTTTTTTCTATCTGGATGATATATAGTGATCTGATGACTAAATAACAGTGAGATAAATGTTACAGTCTTTAGTCATTAATTTGTTTGCCTTCCAAGCTGTTAGACATTAATGACAAATGGATAGCAAACACATGTCCTCTGCTGAAGGAGCAAGTGTGTGAGTCAGACATGTGGAATCAATTGGAAAGTGAAAATGCAGGAAATAATTGCTTTCACTGGAATATAGCTACCGTGAGTTTACAATAAGGACAGATATCAGAAACATATTTTTGAACTTGGATAGTCAGTAATGCCATTTAAAAATCTTTTGCAGGAAAATGGATAAAATTTGAGAATATCCTGAGTGAGGTAACCCAGACCCAAAAGGACATGCATGGAATGTATTCACTTACAAGTGGATATCAGCCATAATATAGAGGATACCCTTGCTACACCCCAAAGACCCAAAAGAAAGCTAAACAAGAAGGAAGACCCAAATGAGGATGCTTGAATTTCACTTAGAAGACAGAATAACATAGTCATAGGAGGTAGATAGAGGGAAGGAACTGTGTGGGCGGAGGAGATGGGGAAGGCTATGGAGAGATTTCAGGGTCAGTGTGGGGAGAGACAGGGGAGATGACCACATGGCCATGAGTATAAATGGAATCTGCAGCTGGCACTGGGTGGGAGTATTGGGGACATCTCAAGTATGTGCCAAAGACATGGGGTAGGGGAAGCTCCGAAGAATCAATACGGGCAACCTTAACTGAGACTCACAGCAGTAGGGATATGGAACCTGAAGAGATCAAGCTCCTGTAGCCAGGCAGGAACCTCAATGGAGTTATAGAGACACCAACCCACACACAAAACTTTCAACTCCAAACTTATCCTGTCTACAAGAAATGCAGAGAGGGGAGATGGAGCAGAGACTGAGGGAATGGCCAAGCAATAACTGGCCCAACTTGAGACTCATCCCATGGGCAAGCACCAATTCCTACACTAATAATGATACTCAGTTATATGTGCAGACAGGAGACCAGCATAATGGTCCTGAGAGGCGCCACACAGCAGCTGAGTCAGACAGATGAAGAGAACCATGGCTTAACATTGGATGAGCCTGGGGGACTCTTGGCAGAGTTCAGGGAAGGATTTAGGGCCCTGAAGGGGATAGGAACTCTAAAAGAAGACCCACAAAGTCAACCAACCTGGACCCTTGGGGGTCTCAGAGACTGAACCACCAAAGAAAATGCATACAAGGGCTGGACCTTGGCCCCAGCACATACGTAGCAGATGTTTTAGCTTGGTCTTCATGTTGATCCCTGACTATTGGAGCAGGGGCTATCCCTAAAGCTCTTGCCTGTCTGTGGAATCTGTTCCCCTAACTTAACTGTCTTGTGTGGTTTAATGGGAGAAGAAGTGCCTAGACCTTCTGAGACTTAATGTTCCAGAGTGAGGAGAATACCCAGGGAGGTCATCACTGTTTCTGAGAAGAGGAGGGATGATTCGGAGAGGGATTGTGGCACTGAGAGGCTGGGGGTGAACCTGGAGAGGGGACAGACATCGGGATGTAAAGTGAATTTAAAAAAAATCATAAAAAATCTTTGATAGGCAAACACTAAAACAATGAGAAATTTATGATGGAAGAACATTGGTGAGAATAGTCTTATGAAATAAGCTAAGAAGTAGAAAGAAGATACAAATATAAAGTTGCATGACTTACTTGTAGCATCACAAGTAATTTTATGTTGAGAAGTGGGGTTCATGATGAGAGGCAAGAGCACATGTCATTTTGTAGAGGACATTGGATATTAACTCTACACTTTGACGGTGTTCTCAAAAATGGTAAAAGAGAGAGGTACACAATATAACTTGTGTTTTAGATATATGACATCTACATTTGGGTTTATTTAAGGTTGGGTTAAAATTAAGATCATTCAGACACAAGGTCTTTTAAATTGAGATTTTACAAACTACTGCCATTTGGGCATAATTTGACCAAGTTACTTGAATAAATTACAGCTGCTCCTTTTCAGAAAAAAAATGTAATTCATATTTATACACAAACATATAATCAGAAATTAACTCTTTGTATATGCTCATAAAGCTTGGTATATAAAACTATATAGAATTGAATCTTTGTGAAAAACTAAAATAGTCCTCAATACCCTGACATTTCCAAGTATCTTAATCTGTATTCTTTTCATGCCCACAATGAGTTACCATGTAAAGTGGCAATATCTTTCATTATTACTTTTGAAAGACAACAGGAGATGAGAGGTGGTTTACTTCCAGTCATATGTCAGATACTCAATAAATATTTGGTAAATGAATATCGGATTCTTCAGGATTACTTGACTGGTTAATAATGTCAGGCATCAAGTTAATCCAGTTCACATACCCAAGGTCCACCTCCTATTTTTTTTTTTAACTCTAACTTTTAAAATTCTATTTTCTCCCAGAGGGGTTTTTGGGTCATAAACAATCTGAACCTCCATTCTATATAGAGTAGAAAATATATAATAAGGCCTCAATCATCATGACATTTTGTTCAATATGTGATTCATGTTCCCAAATAATAGAAATAAATTACATTCTAGTAGACTATCAATAAACCATCCTGTGTACCCTGACCTATAGATTTACTAATTTACAAGCCTTCCACTTGATTATGTCTCATAACCATACACTAAGCTTCAGGACACAGTGGGCTTGTTAAAAGTTTAATGTTGGTGTTTATCTTTTTATAAATGTTAGATTAATGGTGTAACCGCTACATGGCCAGCACAAACAAATACTCTGAGATGGCATGTACAAACTTCATCTTACCTCTCCCTATGAGGACATCTTACATAGCTACAGTAAAATAGTGAATCATGAAATTATTAGCATAATTCAGAGTTTATTCACCTTTTGCTAGATGCAGATTCATGAATTTGAATACTTCTGTGGCCTAGTATACACCCATATCTACACTGATACATACAAATTCTATTGGCATGATAACAACTATATATTTCTTTTCCTAGCTCTAGCCTATGAGAACACTAATACGTATAGCTACATCATCCTAAGATTCTGAAAAGTGTTTTGAGTTTTTTAATTAATTATTTCATTTATTTACATTCCAGACATTGCCCACCTACCTCCCAGTTCCCTCTCCCACAGTTCTTCATCCCATTCCCCGCCTCTGCCTCTTAGAGGGTGCCCCCCCATACAGCATCCCACTTCCCTGGAGCGTCAAGTCTCTACAGGATCAGGCACATCTATATCCATTCCTACTGAGGCTAGACAAAGCCTATGCTATATATGTGCTGTGGGCCTTAGACCAGCCCATGTATGCTCTTGGTTGGTGGCTTAGTCTCTGGGACTTCCCAAGGGTCCAGACTAGTTGAGACTGCTGGTCTTGCTATGGAGTTGCCATCCCCTTCAGCTCCTTCAATCCTTCCCCAAACTCTTCCATAGCAGTCCATGACCTCAGTCTTATAGTTGGGTGTAAGTATCTGCATCTGTCTCAGTCAGCTGCTAGTAGAGCCTCTCAGAGGACAGCCATGCTAGGCTCCTATCTCTAAGCACATTATAGCATCAGTAATAGTGTCAGGCCTTGGTGCCCCCCCATGAGTTGGATCCCAAGTTGAGCAGGTCACATGTTATCCTTTAGAATTGTAAATATTAGTGTTTAGAACTTTTTGTTGCTGACTAGTACTTATTTAATGATATGGATGCACGAACGCTTGTTTTAAATTGACCCCTGGATTTGATTTGAACTTGACTCTAAGTTCTGATTATTAGACCTTTAAAATTTTCTTTTCACAAAAATTTGCATTTGGTTAGATAAATGCTTGAAATTAGAGGTGCTAAGTCATATCTGTATCATATTGGTTTTGAGAGTGGTTGGGTCATCATCCATTCTCACTAGCAATACATTAGCAATCTTTAATTCACTGCAGCCTTTTTAGCTTTTAGCAACACCATTACTTTAAAAAAAAAATTAGCCAGTTTGTTACGTAGTAAACATTCATAATTTCATTTGTATTTTTCTTATGGCAAGCGTTATTGAATATCTGATCATGTACCTATTTGTCACCTTTATACCATATACTCTATTCAGTTATATTCCTATTCAAGTCATTTCCTCATTTGTAATTATTTATGGGTTTGAATTTTTGGTTTGGGTAATCTTCACATATTCTAGATACTTGTCCCCTTGAGAGTTCACAAAAAAAAAAAAAAAAAATTAAGAAAGAGAACAAAGTACATGGGGTTAAAAATAGCAAGCAATAAAATCAAAAAACAAAACAATGGTTCAAGTTCTAGAATAAAATAGAAGACTAGAAATCAAATAAATTCTGAAAATTGCACCAAAAACAGTGATTGGAAAAGGAAATCCATTGTTCATTTGCATATGATAAGCTTCAACATTAATCAAAGCAGAGTTTTGTCTCATAAAATATTCATGAAATTTCAGGTGTGTTAGTGCATACCTTTGATCCCAGCACTGGTGAGGCAGAGGCAGGTGGATCTCAGTGAGTCTGAGACCAGCTTCATATATATAGGGAGTTCCAGTCCAGCCGAGATCCTATCTCAAAAATAATTAATTAATTAAAATAAAATATTCACAAAGCAGTCTAATCATTTAATCATTATTATAAAATCTTAGTATGTGCAAATTGATGTAATTACGCCCTTCATTAAAGTGTTGAGCATTAATTAACTTTCTCAAAATATTTACCAAGGAATCTCATATATGTTGGGTTTCAGGAAAAGAATCCTAGGAACCATTGAGGTGTCTGGGTTAGTGGATTGTATCATATAATGAATAACAGCTATTACTCACTCTTCTACATGTAAAACTCTAAGAACGAGTGCTAATTGTTACAGTTCGGTGTTATACAGTAGGGAAATTTCATCTACTTGAAAATTCTGATGTTAACCCAGAGGTAAGCTTGTGAGAAGGAAAGGCTATTTTCCAGTTGAAAAGGATCAGGGGAGAAGGAGTTTCTAGATGAGTAGAAAATCATCTAAAAAGCCTGGGTCAGGAAGAAACATAGTGTATTTAAGCAGTAGTAAGGGAGTCAGTAAGGTGGCAAAGCAAATGGAGACAAAGGGAAATGAGATAAGAAATGAAGGAAGTAGCTGTAATACCATGCTTATTCAGTATATATGTACACAGGTTTGTGTGTGTGTGTGTGTATGTATGTATGTATGTATGTATGTATATATGTATGTATGTATGTATGCTTCCTTGTCGATTTGATTTTTTGCTTTACTAGTATCCAATAAAAGTGTGTGGTGATGTACTCTAGTTTATAATTGAATAAATTTAAGAAAATTGGTTAGAGAATATAGGGAAGGGGGAGGAAGGGTTAGAGGGAGATACAGAGAAGCCTGAGTAGAAAGCAGCACTGAATCCCTTGTGATAGAAACTCTATTAGGCTGTGGTAAAGGCAGAAGAGATGAAGGAAGTGAGGATGCACAGACCTTAGGGCAGAAAGCTGACAGTGACGGACAAGGACTTAGAAACAAGCTTGTGGAAGAGATAAGAGTGTCAAGAATGAAATGCATTTGGAGCTTTTGAAAAGTAATGGCCAGCAGTGGCATTCAGTGGTGAAGAGAAAGATAGGCCAGGTGAAGCTGCACATACCGAGAATCTCAGCACTAGGGGGGTAGGCGGGGTGAGGCAAAACAATGACTAGCTCCAAGCCAACCTGAGATGTGCAGCAAACAAAAGCAGATAACAACAACAGAAGAACTGGAGAACTGATCAAGTTTCATGGGGTATCATTCTATTTTGAGCTTTAACAATGGAAATACCTTTGTTACATGGGAACACCCACCAGGCAGATGAAATTACTGCTTCAGAATTCATTTGGGGGGAAAAAAAATCTGATCTAGAGGTAAAACAAGGCTAGTGTGCTGAAGACAGCTGTTAACAACCTGAAGGCGGGCCAATGAGTCATGAAAACAATGACTAAGGAAGAAATGAAGGAATCCGGGTAGGACTGAGTTCTGAAGAATTCACATCTTTAAGGAAAAGTGGAGAAATCAGATTGTGAAGTCTAAAAAGAAATACCTCCCAAATTGGGAACAAAGCAGGAAATTACAGTACACAGATCCCGAAGGAAGACAACGTTCTTTAGAGAATCGTCAATATTTACCACAGCTCTAAGGTTAGAAAAGCAGAAGAAATTTGGTCAATTGGTTTTTGTGACTTGAAGTTCTTTACTTTCCTTGAACTCAGCAGGGTGAAGTTTGAACACAAAACATAAAATGTTAAGGAAAAAAGGAAATCTCCACTCAACTGATATACACAAAGCCAGGGAAAAGAAGGTAAAATGAGGTTTTAGTTTTTTGATTTTTAGTATAATAGAATGTGTGATTCTATTTTATTGAAAATTATCATGATAGACAGGTAACATAGTTACTTGAAATGTTAAATATTAAAAAGGTATAAGTAATAGCATTCAGACAAGCCACACAACATGTTAACCTATGATTGTAACTAGCCAATGATAACCTTACTGAACAATCAATTATTGGGCATTGTATCTGACTGCTCCCTAGCTCCTACTTTCTGCCAACCATCTTGAGATATTTTCTGGAATGGTAATGTTTTATAGCTATCCTTTAATGTGTATATTTGTTGAGAAATACAGCTCTGGATAAGATAAGAAGAAAATTGCTTATAAAGTCAGAGAAAGTCTCAGTATCAATTTTTATCATACAAATGGAAAGACCTACATGAATTTTGCTGTGTAGGAGGTATTCATTTTACTAGAAAAATAACTTCCTTGTAATGAACTTATATAAACATTATGCTGCTAGATTAAGGTATCCATTTCAACAAACATTTTCCTAGAGTTAAACTCTACAGAGTATTTTAGTGAACTTCTATACAGTCAGAATGGCTCTCTTGACATTTACAACAGATACGGATGGAATTTCTTTGATCATTTTTTCATGTTCATGTAAAAAAAATGAGTTAGAAATAAAAAAATGAAAGAAGTTAATTATCATAGATACCATTGTAGGTGGTTCCTTGTAGAAGTTTAGAGAACAGACGTAGGGTTATTCAAGATACCCCAATGTATATCTAAGAAAATGCAATGCAGTAAGAATTTATGTGTTTTAATAAACAGGCGAACATTTTGAGCTTTTAAAATAGAATTCTCAAAGGAACATGTATAGTTCTTGTTAGAAGAAATGACTCCTGAGAGTTTCCTTTTATATTATTTTTATGTTTTATTTTATTGTCTCTAGATTCTGCCCAAGTGTGAGAAATAAGGGCAGCTGACTAGTTAATGATCTTCAATCTTTCTGTTACAGGGCCATTTTACGTGTCCTGACTCTAACACATCACAGCTGAGGTACCTTAGACAAATCATTTCTCTCTCTACCTCCATATCTTTATCTATTACATATGGAGGATTATGTTTCTCTGACTCATACAGTTCAAGTGATAATTAATTGAGATATATTTGTTATTGTACACTTAGCACAATTTGACAAGTAGTACATTTTACATCAAAGTTCAGGTGCTTCTGAAATAGCATTGTGCACGTATAGGATAGTTTCATATGGAGGCAAAAATCAATGCTTTGTTGATGGCTGTCTTTGTATTACTGCTTGTTGTTTTGCTCTAGTCTTCATCTGCATATGCTCATTTTAAAGAGGACTTGCAGATTGGTTATTCAGTGACCGCTCCCAGAGTCACACTGTTCCTATGTAATCATTTATGGCTTATACCTACCAGGTAACATAGCCTTCTTCATATTGCCTATGTATTGTATAAATTGTACGCATTTACAGATATTTTTATGTCTCTGTGTTCTCTGGTGTGCAGTTGTAATTTTCTAAAAGGCATAGAGAACACAGCAGGCATCTAACCATGTTTACTTACAAGCAAATAAAATTCTAATGGTAAAAGGTTGCCCAATATCTTATTAATATTCTATCTCATTCTATTTACCCAAAAGGTACCTGATAAGAGCATTATACTTATCCATGACTAAATTTCAATTACTTGAATGCTTTCTATCTCTTCAGTATGATTCTGGCTTTACTTAGATGGAATTGTAAATGTTTTCTAAGGACTTTCACCATTTCTGAAGATATAAGAATAATCAATTCAACTAATGTTTCTCAAGAAGAATTTTTAGACATTTCTCCAATAAACATCTATATTAACTAAAAGAACATTAAATAAAGTACAAAGTTACCTTGTCATATCTATGTAATTCTGTATTCTCTAAAGGATGATTTTTCATATTATTTAACAACTCTGACTGAGCAATTGAAATTCAGACGATGATAAATGTTTTACACTGAAGGCTCATTTCATTATACAGTAGTCGGTTGAAATGGAGTTTCCGAAGAAGATACTTTTAGGAAATGTGGAGTACAGAAAAAAGTTGAATACATTACACAATTTAAATATTTATCAAAGCTTTTCTACTAAGACAACATGTGGGCAATATCGCACTGAAATAGCAACATGGAAAGGAAATTAGGGGTAAATAGATGGCAAAGCCTGCGGAAGAAGAGCACCGAGAGTGCAAGTGAGAGCCTCATTCACAAAGTTCTTACATTGGAGATTAAAAGGGACAACCTGGTTCATTAACTTATCACCTTGCTTCTGATTGCACCAGTGTGTCTGGATACTTCTTGGATGTGTGTGTGTGTGTGTGTGTGTGTGTGTGTGTCCTGCACACACGAGAGCAGGTACACACATGACTTTGTCCTCTTATTGAATTCCTGACCTCCTTCTCTTTACACTTAGTGAACTTTCAAGTCTCTCTAATCCATTCCATAGTTCATACATTTAAATCCACCAGGATGAATTCATCTCTGGGCTTCAGATTCCCATATCTCCACTGTAAAATAAATTACTCATAAACAGAACAAACTTTTGTATCCATCCCCGATCTTTTTCATCCTTCCAGCGTCCTTTCCTTTCCAGTGTTTTACTTGTAAGTGGTGCCACTATGTACCAAATTATATAAGTCCTGAAGAAAACTATGTACAATCCAGCTCTGATGCTACTCAATCTATCTACAAGGAAATCTGGAATGCATGTACTTTTATTTACAAAGTCAGAATTCCAGTCAAAAGAAACACCTTCTTTTGCACCTTAAAAGAATTTCCTGTTAGTGATCATCTATCTTTAGAATTACAATTCCTCTTTAATGAAAGTGAAATCTTTCAGAAAACAGAAATGAATTTGTATCTATGTTCTATCTGAAACCGACAAAAAAAAAAAAAAAAAAAAAAAAAGGCCAGTGATCCTACAAGGAGAAAGATCACTTCAATGACCTTCAAGGATCTAAATATTTGAGCCATAGCCTACTCTGGCAGCTTAAGGCTTGTTCCCACACATTTCCTCACTATCCTTCCTCTAAGAAAGCTGACCTTGCTACAGTTCTTCATACCAAGATCCTGTGCCACAAATGTTTCACTCTGATAGGAATCACTTTGTACTCTCTTTCCCCTTGTAAAATGACTCCACGACTTCGCTCTTCTCAAACTATATCCTTTTCTTAGGAATGCCTCCCAAATGTCTAGGACTAGCATAGTGCTCACTCTTGCATGTTCTTATAACTATGTAGTTGTTGTCTACAGTGTTCAACTGAAATGCAAATAGAACAGTAGGCACAAATTTCTATGCAAATCTAGCCCTAAATTTTCGTGTCTGTGAGTTTGGTTATTTAAAACATTATATGCAGAGAATAGCACTCCAGAGACATGATTATACTAGGCAAAATATGACACTCAATAAGATGTGATTCCTAGACGAATGAACAGATCCTGAAACACCAGCGCTAAGTCATTCTTTAAATAATAGTTATCCAAAACCACACATAGAAACTTTATGAAGCTACTTCTTTTGAGATTTTCATCTCTGGATTGATTCTGAGAGAAAAACCTACTTCCAGGCATTTAAAGTAAAACACTGCCAAGGATCTAGGCACAAGTAAAGTGAACCCCTTTGATGCGTGCTGAAACAGCCCATTAGAGATGGGTTGTGTACACCTAATCCAGAGGAATCTTCTAGCCCTTTAGCAGCTGTTCACATGGCTTCTGCTCTGCCCTTCAGCCTCTCCTTAATCAGGATTCCCCAGCTGTCTGAGCTTCCCGTAAACTCTTTCAGTTAACCACCTACATGCCAGCGCTTTCAAGTTTATCTATTTGTTTCTCTTTTTCAGGGTATGAACGCTTGAAGGGTGGGTCACATTACATCTTCTTTCACTTTCCCAAATGTTGTGATAAACCTACCTCCATCTATTTAGTCACTAATTAGTTTTGAATACTGCTATCTGAAGTATCAAAACAAACAACAATGAAAAGGAATTACCCGCTTTTCTTTTGATGAAAATACTTGGATAGCTCTGAATCTGTGATTTATTCTTACTTTTTTGAATTTACCTTTATGAACTTTCCAAGGTGAAAATCTGAACCGAGAAAGTGTGTTGATTACCTTGCCCTTTAAGTCAGTACTTGGGCAAGGAACCACTGCTGCTGCAATCTGATAAAGGAGGGGACGAGTTGTGTGCAAATAAAGATGAGTGCCAGGAATGAGCAAAAAGCCACCGATGTTCATACCCTTTTATAGTCCTGACTCTGTAGCAGCTGTAGCCAAAAATGGAGTAAGCAAATGGAGAGTGATTTAAAACACAAAACAAAAGGAAAGGAAACAAAAGCCAAGGACACCATGAAAACATGAAAGAGTAAGGTTTTTGTTACCCCAGTAACCAGGAAGAACATAAAACACTATTGTGCTAACTGTCCTTAATTAATAAAATATTATATCGATGAAAAGTAAATGCATCAAAGAGTCAAAGATAAATCACCAAATAATTGCATATTCTTTGTTCACTACACTTTCCTTCATGTATAGATGTGGGATTTCAAAAATAGAAGCTAAAAGCATGGCAATTCAAACATTTGGTTTTTAAAAACTTTTTAATATGTTATATCTCTTCAAAACCCATTCAACATTTTACATTCTCCTTTTATTACATGTATAAATACTGACTTTAATAATGCATTTAATATTTTTCCTATTCTTCAAAACAACCATAGTTTTCTACTTACACAGATAAAATGCATGAACTAAAATAAAGTGACTAATAAAAACAAAGGCAAAGCTCTTCACTTTTCTCTTCCTTGAACATGGTACTACATATGTTAGAATAGTCTGGGATAAGCTGCAGCTTTCATAACTGACATAAAAATAACTTTTATTACACCTTAAGTTTACATAAAATTAATTCTTTAAAGTTATATGGAATGAAAATATTTAATTAGCCATTCTGATTCACTTATGAACAATGAAAACAAGAATGAGAACAATATTTTATTAGCATGTCAGAGAAATGACAGCTCCATCCCAATTAAACACTAATCATCTACTCTGCCTCACTTTCTCTTAGTGAAGAACAGGGTTTGTGTATAATCAGCCAAAAAACATATCTAAATTCCATCTTGAGTGTTAGGAGCATGCATTTTCTCGGGGCTTAATAGTATAAGTCAAGAATAAGGATGATAAGATACCAGAAACCAAACAACAACAACAACCAAATCCAATGATCTTTTTAAGCAGACAAAGTGTAGAGGAGCCCAGGCTAGCCTTGATCTTGAATCAAGGATGACTTTGAATTTCTGATCCTCTGGCTGTTATTACAGGCATGCACTACCACACCTAATTTATGTAGGGTTGTACATCCATACCAAGGTTTTGTGAATATTCAGCAAGTACTCTATAAATTTATATTCACACTTCACTTACTAAAATCCCAAGACATTTTCAATGAATGAAATAAAACTAAACAAAATTTTGAGGATAAAGCATCTTAAAATTGCAGACTACATGAAAGACATAAAGTCTGAAGATAGACTACTGCCCTTCGGTTTCTTAATGGGTTGGGTTGCAGGAGGCTGATAGAAAATTTTAATGCATAAGTCATCAAGCAATTCTATTTCTTCCCTTTCATTGACACATAAGTAATTGTGTTTCCACAGAGTTGTCATTTTTGTTTCTTTCTTTTGCAATATTCATATCAACAATCATGAATGAGAACAGATAAAGGCTATGTACCCCGGGAAATAAAATGTGTTTTAGAATCTCTGGAGAAACTATCTGGTTTATGAAGCCACGTTTAATGTTATAGTATGTAGCAATACATGAAGAACTAAAGTTTCATTTTGAAATTTTAGAATAAACATGAACCTAACAATTTTACTTCTTATTTATGAAACTTTAGTTTTATTTAATATCCAGTAAGAGGACTTTGAAATGTTATATCAGTTTAGAGAAACTTCTGTATTTTGTGAAACAAGTAGTCAAAGCCCTTGAAATCTGGCAAAATAAACTACACTATAATATCATTGTTTGGCCTCTCATATGTATTGTATTTGAAATAAATGAAGCCTTGGAAGCTGAAAGGTGTTTAACAACTCTATAGGATAAAATATTAAGAAAGTTAAACACAAGTTTTGACAGGGGAGGAATACTACTGATGTGACTCAAGATCTTGTGCATGCTATGCAAGCACTAGATCACTGATCATATACCAGACCCTAAGGTGTTGTAAGGAGAGAAACTTATGGCCACACTATGCCTATTTCGTTCCTTGTTTATTTGTTTGTGAAAATTCATATATGGCCTGGGGCATGATCCACAAAGGGTATATTTTTATGACACTCTGCTAATGAAGGCAGTTGCATTGAATAGAAAAATGAAATTATTTCCCATATTCAGTCTGATGACTTTTCCAAAAAAACTTTTTAGATATGAACAGACTGCCTTGATAAAAGAACACAAACATCCTAGGACAAAGCTGGTCTATCTTTGATAGAAAGAAAACCATTGCCTCTTGCTGAAACAAATCCAAATCCTTACTATATACAGGTAAACTGAGGTCATCATTATTTCTCATTCCCAAATGGCATAATTTGTATATATGAAATAACTGCATCCCTCCATTATCTGAGCTTGACATCACTTTAATCAATGTATATTTTCAGAATACCAGGCAGAATGGTTAAATTCCTAATACTATAAATTCTTTTAGATCTCTATCTACTTAAATAAAAGGCAGTCTTTGAGAAGTAATTTATGCTTTATAAAAATATCACTACCATCAGTTTCTTTTTAAATTTAGCTAGGAAAAGATTCGATCCCAACAAATCTCTCTAGTCAGAAGTGATGTCCAATGAAACTGTTGAAGCTTCATTTTTATGGACTCCATCTGAGACTGTAATTCGATGTTAATAAAAAAAAAGTTTAATACTAAATTTTTTTGAAAGAGCTCTTCCAGGTTTGTAATCTTAGGTCACATAAATCCAGAATTTGCTCTTTTCCTCATGGTTCACATTATTTTTTGACCAATAATATTGATTAGTCTTATTTTTTAATATATACATAATTAAAATAGAATTTAAGTTTTGAAAGAAAATTATTTTTGAGAAATGTTAGATTACACTTAAATTTCACCTAGTCTCCTAAGTCCCTCCCCCCAAAGCCCTTATTCATTGTTCTGCCATTTAAGTACACATGTATGTGTGATTTAAAAACATATTTTCATACACAAATACTATTTTTCTTGAATTTGTAAGAAAAGAATCATTGATCAGACTCAGGTAAGCCATGCTTAATAAGTTAGAAAAGTCTCATAGAAGTTGCAAAGAAAATGGGAGCTGCTTGTTAAATCATTTCCCTTTACTCTCAGATAAGGTGATGATAAAAGATACCCCAGAGTTAAAAAAAATAAATAAAAAACTTGTGTCTTCTAGGAGAGTGAATATTTCAATTTCTTTTATTAATCTATACAAATAGTTAAAAACGGGAAGCCTGTTTCATAAGCAGTAATGATTTAAAATGGAAGAAGGGAGTAAGTAGGGAGGCTATGTATGCTAATTCAAAATATAGTTAAATAAAATATGTAAAAATAAATGATACTTGCACATCAAAAACTTATCTTCAGGAATAAAGGCAAAAATCTATTTCTGCATGTTTTAGAAATAAATTAAATTTTGATATAATGTTACATAGATATTTTAAAATAAAAGAATAACATCTATATAGCATGTGTTATAATTTCCATAATGATATTGTATAAAGAGACAAGAAAATGACTCTTATTAAATTAGAAATTATATCATGAATTTAAAGAGGATTTTCTTTTTTCAGTTAACACGCCCTTAAGAGATCTTATAATTGAAATTTTAAAATATAACTTTGTTAGTCTTCAAGACAAATGTGCCATTTAAAAAATCTGAATGAAATGTCTACTCATAATTGACTATTTGAATATTCTAAATTATACATGTAATTCTAAAAGTAAATCTTTGTTTTAATGCCACAACTTTTTCTTTTAAACAGTAATGTTTTGAGATTTAAAATCAATTAAATATGTTCTTCAAAGTTTTTCAAACGTAAGCAAATTGAGAAACAAGATTCAAATATCAAAACACCCAACTAGTATACTGTTAAAATAGCAAAAGCTTTCATGCACCATAACCCTTAGAATAATGTTTTAAACCTACTCTTATTTTGCACAAGCATTATTTCACAGTTTAGCAATGTATAATAAAAGTGTTTTTCAAATTCAAAGTATTTAAAAACATAGTTGACTGTCTATACCACAGCTGAGCATAAGCTTGCCTTTCTTCATTTCATAATTGCATTTCTAATAAATAGTCTTTTAAAAGTGCTCTAGACACTGGGTTTTTTTCCTAGAAGACTTAATTATCACCAATAAATTATCACAATAATATTTATAAGTTGATTCAAATGACACCAAAAGAAAAAATTTAAATGTGCATACCTGTATGTAACAAATAACATGTGTAAGTGCTACATGTATTTTTCACTGACATGAAACAGAGTAGCTTTTTCTTTAGGAAATAATATTGATGCTCAGAAAATAAATGTCAGAAGGCAACAATAGAAACAGGTGTTATGCTGTGAAATGCAGAGACATCTATTATAAAATCTATACATGAACACACTTGATTTCTACAATCTTCTTCTGAGTAGGTGCTTGAATTTTTTTCTAGAATTTGTGAATCATTAGCCATTTGTGAAGATTTCTATCTTCATTCTTAATTAAAAGCATTGTCCTCATTGCTATTTTAAAATGACTAGAGTTCACAAGTCAAAAATAGTGAGAATATGATAACCTTTAACCATATCTCTGGGACACCCTGGCTTCATCATGGATTATTTTCATGTTATTTTTGTTGTTGTGTTCGGGTCAATTTTTAAATTCATTAGTCATAGCTGATTCTTTAAAAACAAGTGGGGGACATTTTTAAATAAAGATCTGATCTAAAAGTTTTACTGAACTGCTAGGTCACAGTAGACATGAATCACCAAATCACTTACTACAAAATGGGATTGCAAGCCTTCCAAGTTTTTATTTTGTTTGCAAATCAAGACACTGCATGGTTATTTTCCAGCACAAATTGTATCATTATTTAAATAATCACAATATGACAGAGAACAGAACATTTAAAATATGAAGCATAATTTTAAAAACTTAGAAATTCAATCTATGAACACTGTCAAAGACAACTTATTTTCTTTACTTTCACCTATGGTGTGTCCGATAAAACCTTTCAAAATTTCAGGGCTCAGTTATTCCCATAATCAATTCACTGAGAATACATGTTAGTTCACAACTGTCTACAAAACCATTACAAAGAATAGCAATTAAAATTAAAACAGAGATACATAATCTACTTCACAATGATCAAAACGTTCTGTTCCACACACTCAAATCAAGCTATGAATATATTTAGTGGTTTCTTAAACAAGAACAATGTGTGTTTCTATTGCAAAGGGTAAACATAATAGTTAAAAACCCTACAACTCTTCCTTATATCTACTGAAAAGATTTCAGTGTGAAACACACTTGAATATATATGCATACATATATTTACATATATATGGATAATAAAGTACACAGACAACAAAATTTATGCTTTTTCAAAAGCTACTGCAATAAGCTTAAATCAATCTGCCTACTCAGTGAGCTTGCCACAAGCTAAAAGTCATGCCACAGTTAAGATATTTTTAGTTACTTTGTACTTACAACAGTCCTCTACTTCTTCCCACCAAAGCATTTGGAAGAGAAAGTATATATCAAGGCAGGGATAAAAATCTTGGTAAAAGTTTCTCCCAGTTTTATTGCTCCGGGAGGCTTAGGTACGATGAGAAGCCAATAAACTTCAGCAGCCTTGAAAAAATAGCACTTCGAGTTTTCCTATTCGTTTTTTCTATAAAGGCTATTGCCTTCAAGAGCTGAGTCCTGTAGGGGGCAAGTGAGTGAGCCCAACACTGAGTGAGTCAACATAGTAACTGATGCCAGGATTCTGTAGAGGCCTCTGGATATTTCAAATTCCAGGACCTGCGCACAAGCAAGTGACCCGCCTTTTCTCTCAAGTTGCTTTCCCATAATAGGACTGTCCATGGACACTACATATAAGGCTGTGCTTCCAGCATAGCAAGCTCTGTGAATTCAAATAATGTTCAACTGTGTTTTGAGCCACATCCAAATAAGAATAGCACAGGGAACTCAGTCTTGCTCTCAAAGTCCCCTAAACATAAAAACTCATCAGGACAATGCTGTCACAATATTTTCAGTAACTTTTATGTTAATTTTCAAAACAAACAGAAAATCCAGATCCAGAATTAACTTTTAACTGTCTTTTTGTTTTGTTTTGTTTTTCTCTCTCTCTTCTCAACACCACCAAAATGGCATTCTATTCTACTGGACATCAAAACATTCCTAGAATAATCCATTCATTTGTAAACTATCTGATGTTTATCAAAATTGATTTTTACCCTTGGGATTCAATCAAAATTTTGTATGATAATGACAATACTCTGATTAAGAGAAGCAGCAGTGGAGTGGAACAGCTGAATTCTGAAGGCAGAATGTGAGTATGTCTTAGGAGGTTAACAAGGTTTCTGCTAAAATAAGGAGCCCTCTTCTAGGTAGAGCAGAGAATTCTTCCCAAAATACCAAGTTTCAGTTTTGAGTTTTGATTAGACTACTTTACAAGAAATGTATTCTTCCTCAAATTCTGCTATAATAATTATTAAAACCATTCTATGAAATATTGAGATAGTGACCAGTTAATGTTTCCGCCCAAAAAAAAAATTTTAATATTAACAGACAGAGCTGTGATATGTCATCCAGGATGTTTGTAAGTAACTCCTTGTCAATTGAAGCATTCATATTCGTCTTCACTATTTATATATCAGGTAAGATCAATATTTTGTAAATACTTTGGTAACACTATGAGAAAGATATCTGTTTTACCATTATAATCATCTTCCTTGAGTTGTTTCAGTGTCTTATAAGTACAATTTTGCAAATTAAATAAGATTATGAGAGCGCAAGGATAGAGCACAGTGTGTTTAGTAGGCATATGTGCCATCCCTTTCCTCACCCAAAGTTATCTCATGTTTTCACTTGTCTTCCTTGTCTTAAAAATCTCTCCCTCTCTTTCCATAGTTCTCTTTCTACTTTTATGATTACCATCCCACCCCAACATACACACACATGCACACACACATGCACACACACACACACACACACACACATTTAGATTTCTTACAGGCAATGAAACATACTATATTTGTTCTTTTGAGTCTGGCTCATTTTGCTTAACAACATGATTTCCCTTTCTGTCCAATTTTCTCTAAATACCATGATTTCACTTTTCTTTATAAAAGATGAAATCTTCATTGTGTACATATACTACATTTACTTTATTGATCACGATACAGCACTATTCCATTATTACAAAGACCTGCCTCCTATTATCTTTTTATACTCATATCACTGACCCTCCCCAGTCATGTTTAAGGCCCATCACCATCAAATTTGTCCTCCATCTTTCTAACTTTGCCATTTTATGAATGCTATAGAAATGCATGGAAATCACAGAGAGAGAGAGGGAGGGAGAGAGAGGGAGAGAGAAGGAAGACATATGTATTATGTTTTGAGTTGCTTAATTGTTATGGATAGGAAATATAGAAGGAGAAAATGATGTCCCACAATCCCCTTTAAGGGCAAACTAACAATGACCTAACATCCTTGCAACAAGGCCCAACTTTTGTGATTCTACCACCCCCAAGTAGGTAGGTGACAAAGGCTGAGGATCCAGTCTTCCGCACCTGAGCCATGCAGGGATATTTCAAACCCAAGGTATAGCATAGACTTTGGAAAATGTATCTTTTTCTGCTTCTGCCATTACAGTGGGCAACATAGGAGTTAGAGCTATGACACAAGGAAAATCAGATCCAAAGTCTGAATCCCAATTGTCTAAGTTTACCAGCACCCAACTCCTGGATAGCTTAAAAGGAGAGATTCACTTGGCAGTGGTGGCACATGCTCTTAATTCCAGCACTTGGGGGGGGGGGGCAGAGGCAGGTGGATCTCTGAATAGGAGGACAGCCTGTGGCAGCCAGATCTACACAGAGAAACCCTGACTCAATAGGTAGATGGATGGATGGATGGATGGATGGATGGATGAATGGACGAACAGACAGACAGACAGATAGTAAGCAATGAATACCAGCACTTTTTTTTCCTACATCACACACACACACACACTGATATCCTCAAGTTATGGGTAGTATTTAGTAATAGAGTAATTTCATAGAATGCGTGAGGCCCTTGAGTTAAGTCTCTAGTGAGGAAGAAAAAAGGGAAAGGAAGGGAAGGGAAGGGGAGAGGAGGGAAAGGGAGGAGAAAGGGGGGAGGGGGAGGGGGAGAGAGGGGGAGGGGGAGGGGAGCGGAGAAGAAGAAAAGGGAGGAGAAGGGAAGGGAGGGGAGGGGGAGGGGAAGGGGGAGCGTAGGGAAGGTAAGGTTAGGTTTTATTCCACCTTCTCTATAAGCATATTTTCCTAACTTGACACATATTTTCAGAAACATACTTGGTAGTGTAAATTCAAGCTTCCTATTTGGACATAATGTACAAATACTAGAAAATACGATTTTTTTTCTCCTGCAAGTAATCAACTATTGGGAAGTCTACTTTTTTTGAAGTCCCTCAGCTAACTTTCCACACATGAACTTAGAAGCTGCCACTAGAAGGCTAGATGGTCCTTAAAATTTTTATCACTGTTGGGGGTGGGGAGAGCGATCATTAGAGATAAGCAAAGGGCAATGCCACATTGGTCCACTGTGATTCAATCTCAAAGAAAACCCTCCCACTCCCTGGCAGGTCAATTGTCAATAAATATCACACCTGGGTTCCAAGGCAAACAAATAACATGTTTATGAGTAGACCAACATGCAGATATTAGAGCTAAGAAAGGACATTTAGAATAATATCTTAAATTGTTTTATCAATATGCTCTTGAAATTTCTATTTTTAATAAAAACAATCTGGCCGTACAAAAAAAAGAAATGTAATCATGTAATTTGTGACCTTTTCTCTCAGAATTATGTCATCAATTGCCAAACTCTCATCAATAGCTTCTTACAAATATTTCTGAGTAGTGTCTCTATCTATGGCTGTGTGGTGGTCTGTTTATCTATTCATCAACTATAGGACATTTTGGTTATTCCAAGTTTTGATCAATACAAATAAAGCTGCAAAACAACCATATCAATTTTTTCTGATCAGAATTAATAGCCAAAATTATAATTACTGGGACCTTTAGCAAATGAGATAATGACAAATTTGTTGGTGCATTTTATAACTATCAGTAATGTATGAATGATTTAATGCATGTTACTCAAATTCTCACCAGTATCTCACATTCTTAATTTCTGATTGTTTTTTATTCATAAGATATAGGAAAATATCATGACAATCTTAATTTCAAATTTTCTAATGGATGATGATATTGAATAACTCTCCATGTACTTTTTTTTAAATTGTAGTTTATTGGGGTAAAAATATTTTAGATTTATGCTCTTAAAATGTTTAAGTCTATACTATGGTATGATGGACTTCTGATGTAGTAACTTATGGTAGAGCTCCAGAATTTATTCAACTTCTTTAAGGAAAATTTCACATTAATTACAAGTTTGTCATTTTTCCTTACTCCTGAATAAACACTTCAAAAGAGTGTCTAAACATACATTTGTCCATTCTTCAGTTGAGTAACTGAGGCTTGTCATTTGTTTGCTATTTTACTGCTGAGATGCAAGAACTCTTATTTTAGAGATGGGAATACTGTGTATTATCTGGGTATTTATGAAGTGAAAGGTATAAATTTTGTTAACATCTGGTTTATTTATACATTTTTATGGTTTAGTATTTTTGATATATAAACTAATAACAATTGTCTGTTCCTTGCATCATAAAAGCTTTATTTTTAAGAATATTTTTTAAAGTTTATATTTAGATCTATGCTTCACTTTGAATTGAGTTTTGTATAAATAGCAGATGTAGGCTGAGGGCATGAATTCTTTCCGTATAAGAGTCTCATTGCTCTACAACGACACATTGAAAACATTGTCATAATTCCATTGACTTCTTTTTGCAAACTACTCAAAAACAGTTGTAAACATTCCTGTAGGTCTGCTTCTATGACTACAGTTGAATTCAATTGTGGAAGTTTCCATTTGTAGCATCGTGTTGGTGCATAAAATGTTTCAGGCTTTGTACCATTTCAGATTTTAGATTTTTGGACAAGGAGTCTCAGTATATCTGTTATACATGTGACTACCTAAAGAAATAGTTAAGAATAGATGTTCTAAAGCCAGCATTTTGAAAAACAAGCATTTTCAGACAGCATATAATAAAGCATAGGTCAAATTTTTGTGTTATTAAAATAATCTTATGATTATAATTGAATCACAGAGATTAAATATAGAGAATTGGGCCATGGGAGTTAAAAAATATCTCCCTAGGAAGGAGAAATAGAAGACATATTATGCATGGATGAGTGGGGAAACTAAACCTGGAGGATTAAGGGAGGAGCTCAAGGAGTAGAAGTGAGAGGGATGGGGAAGATGAGGGAGAAAGTACAGGTTAAAATTAAGACCTGTGTGAGTTACCATAGTATGGAAATGTAATACAGCAGAAGCTTCTTAAAATATATCAATATGTGCAGGCAATCTAAATAAAATCAGCAAATAATGGACAGAGCAGAGTCTCAACCAAATATCTTTTGTCACCAAATAGTTTCCAGTGCCCAGAATAGATAACAA
Source organism: Uromys caudimaculatus (assembly GCA_028551405.1). Classification (NCBI taxonomy): domain Eukaryota; kingdom Metazoa; phylum Chordata; class Mammalia; order Rodentia; family Muridae; genus Uromys; species Uromys caudimaculatus. Next base: position 33,878,117 of record CM052722.1, on the reverse strand, counting down.
ATAATTCAGATTTGGAGCAAAGGGGTCCCATGGGAACCTCCAAACAAAGCAAGCTGTTGTCAAAGTTACAGGCTACTCTCCACAAACTGACAAGGTCCCATTGCTGAAAACAACATCTTCACAACCTGTTGAAATGGAGAAATTTCATTCATGCCTACATAGAGTCTTTACCTCTATATGCTAGCATCTTTGGTACAGGAAGGTACTCTGGATGCTGCCAAGGAGAAATATAGCACAAACTTTTCCAGATTTCTGAAAGTATCCAGCCTGCAAAGTATGCTAGTGCAATAGTGGATGGGTAAGGCCCACTCCCCGAGATGAAACCCATACACAATCCTACTCATGGAGCCAAAACTCTGGAAAAGTAGGTAGCCCGAGAACCTAGGGTAAAATAAAATACAACTATTCTAAGGAATACAGCAATAAATTAGTCCCTAATGACATTCTGCTATACCCATAGATCAATGTCTTGCTCAGCCATCATCGGAGAAGCTGAGAAGCTTTATTTTGCAAGATTTGGGAACACAGAAAAACCCACAAGCAGACAATGTGCAGATAACAAGAGACATTGAAACACTCAGCCCTAAGTGGGAGGTCTCCATCAAAACCTACCTCTCAGGGCTCAGGGAACCCCGTGGAAGAGGAGGCAAAAGAGTGTAAGAGCCAGAGGGTATGGGGAACACCAAGGAAACAAGGCCTGCTAAATAAACAGATTTTATACACATATGAATGCACAGAGACTGAGGCAGCGTGCACAGGGTCTGTACCATTTAGAGCTGAAGTAAGGGCACACATGCCCATTACTAATCCAGAAGTGATCTCCAATTGATAACAACTTGCAAATGAAACTTTTGTTTCCTTCAAGGGAGTCTCACTAGGGAAACAAACTACTCATGAGGGTAGGCTGTATGTCCAGGAGAAGATGAAAGAGAAAACGAATTTAACAGCATCTTGGGAGGTTCCTTATTTTTATGATATCATGTCAAAGGTTTAACTTTTAAATTTTTATTTAGTTTACACTATAGGTCATTTGCATATACATTATGGCGTAAGGGCTTGAGGCTTTGTGTGTTTAAGGGATTCCTGAGTGTGAAAGAGTGGGTCTCTGCATCTATATAGTTCTTGTACCTTTTCTTGGAAACTTTTCTTTCTGTTTGTTCTATCCTTTTCTGATTTGCTTGTTTTGTTTTAGCTTAGTACATTTTATTTTGTTGTATTAATGCCACTTAGATGTCTGGTCTGATTGTTTTCTCAGGAGAGGCAAAAATGGGGTAGATCCAATAGAAGGGAAAATGAGGAAGAAGTAGGAGGAATAAAGGGAACAGAAGCTATAACCAGACTATATTGTATAAAAATATCTATTTTGAATCAAAGAAAAAGTATTATAATTGTTTTCATAAGAATATAACACACAGATTCCCTCTCAATAAAAGAAAGCATACTTTTGTAGATTACATGGACTGATCTATATCTTTTAAATGAATATTTTAGGATATACTTTTATGCTACATGCTGTAAAATGAAGATTCATCTTTGCCTGTATGTCAGTATTAAACAGTAACTTTTGTATCATAAAGTGATGTATTAATTGGAAATCCTGAGTGTGGTGAGTATAAATGAAAACAAGGACTTAATTCTGTTCATTGGAAATCCTAAATGTCTTGTTATATGCTGACTTTTAAGAACAGACACAGTTTTGAACTTTGAATTACTGAGCATGAATTCAAGCATTCTGATCCAAGCAATATTGCATCATTCAATAAATAATACTAGAAAAAAGCAGCTGAGATAGTCAAAATTCTTACCTAAAATTCCATGCCAGTTTTCCTTTTTTTTTTTATAGTTATCTCTATTGGTTGAACTGTTACATATGTTATGAATGTATATATTTTTAGGTGTTTTAAAATAGTCTCCTTTTGGGGTATGAATTTGGAAGAGAGAAAATAGAAGTATATATGAGGTGGAAGGGAGGAAATGGAAGGAAGAAATTGTGTAATTACATTATAATCTCAAAATTAAAAGGAAAGTCAATTTTTAAATACACCCAATGGGAAATGTGTTGGCTGGATATTTTATAGGTACTAAAAAGACAGAAAAAAATCCACAAAAATAAAATGTATGTAACTTGGCACTTACCTTTATGAACAAAAATTACTATTGTTTAGAAAACAACTCTATTCAAACTGTAGATCAATTTGGGTGAGAACCAGCCTGTTAATGGCCTTACGTCTTCCAATCCCTTTAAAACCATACTTATGTCTGTTGAAATATCTTTATTTCATCCAAGATTTCACTTTATAGCATACAGATCATGTACATGTTTGTTAGATTTATCAATATTCCATCTTTAGGAAAACTATGTGGCCGCACAATTCAGGTGTTGCATTTATTTATTTTGGCAGTTCTGGTCGTTGAGTCCCAAATTTTTGCATTGTATTGTAGGCAAATGCTTTACCATGCAGCTACATTCCATAAGTATTCTTTTTTAAATTAAGTTTATTGTGTTAAGAAAACATGACCTTAAACTTACTCTCTTAATAAAGGTTTAAGCATGCCATAGTATCTTTACCTATAGGCAATGTTGGACAACAGACTTCCAGAACTTATTCCTCATGTGTTACTAATAAAATACTCACTGATTAGCAATTAACTCTTTGTTTCAGATCTTGTAACCAGAGATCTTGATGAACTTATTATTTTAAGTAGCTTTTTAGAATATATAGAATGTCTACAACATCTATTAAAATATCTTTAAATAAAGATACTTCATTTCCTGTTTTCTATATTTGGTTTCCTTGTATTTCTCTACTGGCTTTAAATTGTTATTTTCTCTTTCATGAATTCGTCCTCTATTTTATATGTATGAGTGTTTTACCTGCATGAATGTATGCACAGCTCATAGGTACCTAGGACTCATGGAGGTCATAAAAGGGTAATAGATCCCAGGGGTTACGGATTAGGCACTACCACATGGCTGCTGGGAACTGAAGCAAGGTCCTCTGCAAGAGTAACAAGAACTCTCAGCTGCTGAGCCATCTATCTCTATTGCTCCCACTGACTAGAACGTCTAATACTATTAAAAATAGTAGGCATGAAAACAAGGTTTTTCCCCTTAACCATAATATGAGGGGAAAATAGCTTGAAAGTATTTCCTGATTATTATGATGAAAGTATAGGATATACTTTAAAGATGTAATTTATCAAGTTGAAGAAATTATCTACATGTCTTACTTTCCTGAAATGTTCTTTTTTTAAATTTTATTTGTAGTGAATGTGTGTTGAGTATTTGTCAGTTTCTTCTATTGAAGTAAACCAGTGTTTACTCATCTTTAACCACAATATATTATATTTGTAAAGGATTTCTTTTCTACATACATGAGAAATATTGATGTCTAATAAGGGTATCAGTATGACTTGCCTTGTAAAGTATATTTGGAAATTCTGCCTTCTCTTCTATGTTCTAAAAGTTGACAGTTTTTCTCTTGTATTACATAAAAGATGTGACAGCATTTCTTTCCAGCTTCTAGAGATTCTTATAAGAAATTATCTCTTATTTAATCTTTCCCTATACACAAATTGTACTTTCTCCTTTGTTACTTTAAAGACTTGTCATGTTATTCTTTTAGAGGTTTGACTATGATTAATATTAGCCTTTGTTCACCAGTTCTGTGAGTCTGTAGAGCCTTGTCTTCTTCGACATTCTCCTTTTCTGTATTTATTGACCATCAAAGCTTCTGATGCCATGTACCATAAATATTTGAGGATTGATTCAGTTTTTATCAATTTATTTTCTTTCTTGTTCAACATTGCTACTTTCTGTTATTCTGTCATATGCATAAATTCTGTCCTCTGTCTTTTGCTGATGAGCAAATCCATCTAATTTTATTATGTTTTAATCATTTACTTCTAAAATTTCATGTTTCATGATTTTATTCTCTGAGATTTTCTGCTTTACTTGTAAAGAAGATCCTAATTCCTTTTACAACCATTTACTTCAAAGTATTATTTAAAAATATTTTAGGATATCTTACTATATCACTGTGTCTGACATGTACTTGATAGAGAAACCAAGTGTAAAGATAATAAAATATACACTCTACCTGTCAATTAAAATAAATTAAAGGAAAAATAAACTTAAAACAATGCACTCAAATGCATGCAATGCAAATAATGTGCACAAATATCCATCGACTAATGTAAACTACAAATAGAAATAAGGAAAAGGGCTATGCCTTAAATCAATAATCTAATAATTTAAGCTTTATCCTAGGAACTTAAAATGATCATATATCTACATCATAGAAAGCAACAAAATAATACAGAATATTAATGAACCAGAAACTAGTTAATCATAAGGAGCAATAACACTGATAAAACATCAATACTGGTAACAAAGAAACAAATCCTAATATTAGGAAGAAATAGGTAATATCATTGAGATAATAAAGAAATACCACGCAGTTTTTTTTTTCACAAAGTACTTGACACTATAGATAAAAGGGGGAAATTTATCAAAAAGTAAAAACTGTCACAAATCATTCATGTAGTAATAATGAATAGTTATTTAACTATTAAAGAATTAGAACATATAATTTTTAAAATTGTCCAAAATAAATCTCCATGCCCATGTTTCTTTTTTACACTATTTTATTTATTTACATTTCAAATGTTGTCCCCCTTCCGGGTCCCCTCTCCACAAGCCTCCCACCCCATTCCCCCTGTAAGAGGGTGCTCCCCCTACCCACTCCTACCTCAACCCTCTAGCATCCCTTATCTCTGGGGCACCAAGCCTCCACAGGACAAAGCACATCCCCTCCAACTGAGGCCAGATAAAGCAGTCCTCTACTACATATGTAGCCAGAGCCATGGACCAGACCATGTAAGTTTTGGTAGGTGGCTTAGTTTCTGGGAGTTCTGAGGGGGTCTAATTAGTTGAAACTATTGTTCTTCCTATGGGATTGCAATATCATTCAGCTCCTTCAGTCCTTCCCCTAACGTTTCCATTGGGGTCCATGAGTTCAGTCCAATGGTTGGCTGAAAGTATCTACATCCTTTTTTATTCAGATGCTGGCAGAGCCTCTCAGAGGACAGCCATGCCAGTCGCCTGTCTACAAGCACATCTTGGCACCAGGAATAGTGTCGGGATTTGGTGTCTGTGCATGGGATGTTTTCCAAGGTGAAGCAGTCTCTGAGTGGCCTTTTCTTCAGTCTCTGTTCAATTTTTTTCCCTGCATTTCCATGTATGTACTTTTGGATCTGGGTTTCCTCACTCAGGAGATATTTTCTACTTTAATCCATTTGCCTGCAAAATTCGTGATGTTCTCTTTTTTGATAGCTTTTGTATAAATGAACCACATTTTCTGTATCCATTCCTCTGTTGAAGGACATCTGTGTTCTTTCTAGCTTCTGGTTATTAGAAATAAGGCATCTATGAACATAGTGGAGCATGTGTCTTTATTACATGTTGGAGAATCTTTGGGTATATGCCCAGGAGTGGTATAGCTGGGTCTTCAGGTAATACTACGTCCAATTTTCTGAGGAATTGCCAGACTTATTTCCAGAGTGATTGTACCATATTACAATCTCACCAGCAATGGAGGAGTGTTCCTCTTTCTCCACATCCTTGCCATCATCTGCTTTCACCTGAGTTTTTGATCTTAGCCATTCTGTAGGTAGAATCTCAGGGTCGTTTTGATTCACAGTTCCCTGATGACTAAGGATGTTGAACATTTTTTTAGGTGCTTTTCGGGCATTCAAAATTCCTCAGTTGAAAATTCTCATTTAAGTTTCTACCCCATTTTAAAATTGGGTTATTTGGTTTTCTATAGTCTAACTTCTTGAGTTCTTTGTATATTTTGGATATTATACCTTTATTGGATGTAGGGTTAGTAAAGATATTTTTCCCAATCTGCGGGTTGCTGTTTTATCCTACTGACAGTGTTCTTTGCCTTATAGAAGCTCATGACAGCCCATTTGTCAATTGTTTGTCTTAGAGCCTGAGCCACTGGAGTTCTGTTCAGGAAATTTTTCCCTGTGCCAATGTGTTTGAGGCTATTTCCCACTTTCTCTTCTAGTAGATTCAGTGTATCTGTTATTTTGTAGAGGTCCTTGATACACTTGGACTTGAGCTTTGTACAAGGAGATAAAAATGGATCAATTTGCATTCTTCTACATGTAGACTTCCAGTTGTGACCAGCAGCATTTGTTGAAGATGCTTGCTTTCTTGTCTCTCTTTTTTTAAACTGTATGGTTTTGGCTTCTTTGTCAAAGATCAAGTGACCATAGGTGTGTGGTTTTATTTGTGGGTCTTCATTTCTATTGCATTGATCCACGTGTCTGTCTCTGTACTAACAATACCATGTGGGTTTTATCAGTATTGCTCTGTAGTACATCTTGATGTCAGAGATTGTGATTCCTCCAGAAGTTCTTTTACTGTTGAGCATTGTTTTTGCTCTCCTGAGTTTTTTATTACTCCATGTGAAGTTAAGAATTGCTTTTTCTATCTCTGTGAAGAATTGAGTTAAAATTTTGATGGGTATTGCATTGCATCTGTAGATTGTTTTTGGTAAGATGTCCATTTTTATTATGTTACTCCTACTGATCCATGAACATGGGAGATCTTTCTGTCTTCTGAGGTCTTCTTCAATTTCTTTCTTCAGGGACTTGACGTTTTTGTTGTACAGATCTTTCACTTGCTTGGTTAGAGTTACATCAAGATATTTTATATTATTTGTGACTATCGTGAAGGGTGTTATTTACCTAATTTCTTTCTAAGCCCATTTATCCTTTGTATATAAAAAAGCTTCTGATTTGTTTGAGTTAATTTTATATCCGGCCACTTTGCTAAAGTTGTTTATCAGCTGTAGGAGTTCTCGGTAGAGTTTTTGGGGTCTCTTATGTATACTATCATCTCATCCACAAATAGTGATACCTTGATTTCTTCGTTTCTGATTTGTATCCCTTTGACCTCCTTTTGTTGTCTAATTGTTCTAGCTAGAACTTCAAATACTATATTAGTAAATAAGCAAAAGAGTAGACAGCCTTGTCTCGTCCCTGATTTTAATGGGATTGTTTTCAATTTCTCTCCATTTAATTTCATGTTAGATGTTAGTTTACTGTATATTGTTTTATTATGCCCATGTTTCATTAGGATGCTACATATCAAACTTTTAAAAACTAAATTATACCAATTCTAAACAAATTTTTCTAACATAGAAGGGAATTAAACAATTCTGGAAATGTTTTATTAGTTCAGAAACAGTATATACACAATGGAATTTTATTCAGCTCACAGGAAAGTTAAAGTATGGCATTTGTAGGTAATATATAGAACCAGGAAAAATTATACTGAGGAAAATAAGGCACAGAAAGACAAATACCACATATTCACTTCCATATGTGGATCCTAATATTGAGTCTTTAGATTTATGTTTTTAACTTGGAGTGCCTGTGGAAGCCAGGGAAGTAGAAAGAGGCCACAGAGGTGGGAGATGTCTTAAACAGGAAAGGATATGAGTACATACATGATATGAAACTAGAAAGGTAGAATACTAGGAGTGGAAAGAGGGTATGGGAAGATAGATGAAGGGCAGGTAAAGAGAGTTAACTAAAAGGAAATTCGTATGTAAAACACATATGGAATCTCACTACAATGGAAGCAAATTAAAAACTACAACTAAAAGTACAACAAACAAAACTGCAGTTAGGAGGGAGATATACTGTAGGGCTGTGATGCTATTTTTAGAACCCAGGAGTTATTAAACAAAAATCCCCGTGACAAGTATGGAATGCTTTCTTAGTAGATTTTGGTCAAAATAATTTAGGCTCCTGACATTCTTCTTGGTTAAGCACCAGATCTAGCTAAGATGTTATATCTGAAGATACCATACACCTTTGTTTTGACTGAGCTGGAGACTTCCTCTTTGCTGTTTATCTTTCAGACTGACAAAAGATATGATGTAGGCTGCTAGGGGAGAAAAGATATCAAAGGTCACATATAACCAGATTCTGAACTCTACATGCTCTAGTGTCAGCCTGCCAGACAATATTTGTCCACAGGTACAATAATGGCATGACTCTTGTAGACCTAACCAACTAGTGTTAATTAGATTTGAAGCCTGCTCCACAAGAAGAAATGTATTCCTGATATAGCTAACCTAGTCAAAAACCTGTAGCTGTGAGATCTCAGACTCTAGGGAAAAAATACAACTTGCTATTGTTCAGTAGCTAAATTGACATGGTCCCATACTGCCTTCCAAATATTTGTGCTTATTCTCATAAACAAATGCTACCCTAAGCCTTAATCATAGAAGCTTCTCTTTGCAATGAATTGTGGTGAATGAAGAAGTTCATGGTAGCTCTAGGTGAAGAGAGTAAGTTAAGTTTGCATTGCACATCAATAAATAGGACATTTATTACACTCCTTCTGTGGCTCAGGAAACACTGCAGAGGGGGAACTGAAAGAACATAAGACCATTATGATAGCAAGGAGGGCTAGAAGGAGCTGTCAAAATAATGAAAGGAAAATCCATAAAAATGAAAAAAGAAATGTTAAAGTTACATCTGATAAAATTTTGCTAACTAAGACATACAAAGAATTACTAATGTTCAACAATAAGAAAATATGCAAAACATCTGGTTCTAGGATACTTTCTGTTGTTGTGATAAAGACTATAAAGTAAAGGAACATGGGGGAAGAAAGTATTTAGCTTACAGGTCCATCATGGAGGGGACCAGGCTGATGAAAGAACTCAAGAAATCAACCTGGAGGCAGGAACTAAAACATAAACTTTCCATGAAGGAAAGTTGTTCCCATGAATGCTTTCTAAGGATCATGTTGAGCCTGTTTTCTTAGACTACTCAGGACCGCCTGCTCATGGAAAGTACTATCTACAATGGGCCTTGCTAAAGGCCATTTTGATGGAGTCAATTCTCAAATTGAGATTCTTTGTTGGAGGTATGTCAAGTAGACCGCAAAAATTAGTACAAATTTACCCCTTGACAATTTGACACAAAAATACACCACTATTAACATAACCTCCCTTTCTTTGTTTATTTCCAAGATCTCATGCTAATATCAAAATACAAAATACAGTACTACTTTTGAAGTCTTACAATCTTTAAAAATCCCAATACATTACAAGTTCAATGTCTCTTTAAAACAGTACTAAATATTTTCTTCCTCCAGAAAAAAATAAGCAGGGCACAGTTCCAAACAAGTCAAAGTTTAACATAAGTTCAGCCATGTAGTTCAAATCCTACAGCTCATTTTCTGACATCTGGAACTCCTCATGATTTTTCTGGGCTCTAAAGAGTTTAGAAAGTCCTACTTCTCTGGCTTTTCCATTGGCAGCACACAGCTTGTCTTAGGCTCAGGCTGGCTTCACTCTTCACCTGCCACTGACCTTGCATTCTCCCACAATCCATGTATCTCCTATACCTTGGAGCTCCACTTCAATTAAGGCTGCATACCTTCACCAATGGCCTCTCCTCTCCTCTTCAGAGATCCTGATCCTGTCACATGGCCCAAGCCTCAGCTTTTCTCCATCACCCCATAATCCCTGTGGTTTCTCCTGCAACTGAGGCTGCATCTTCAACAGTGGCCTCTTCTGCCTTTTCTTCAGGGAGTCCACAGCCCTGCCATACATTTGCAACTCTCAGATCTTCCCCATTATCCTTTCCTGTTTTCAAAAACAGTACTATGTGGTACATGATTTGCTAGGTTCTACTGTCAACTTGACACCCCAAGCAGATCAAAGTTTCTGTGTCTTGGTCCTGATGAAATACTTTCCAGAAGAGTTTTTGCCTCAGTGATGCCAAACTCTTATTTTTCTGGGTTGATACCTCATCTCCATCTTACTAGCATCTATTGTCCCAGTCAATCCCAGGTTTTATTTCTACAAACTATTAAGAGAAAATATCCCAAGATATCACCAATAGCGTCTTTCTTCACTCTGAAACTTCACTTCACCTAAGTTTACACATAACAGTCTATTGAACTCCAAGCTCACAATATGATTTCATCAAAAAGTTTCAAATACTTCCATAACACCTCTCCCCATCAATAACATTGCTACCAGCAAAACAACAGACAACTTTCTGGTATCAAATTCTATTCTAGTTTGCTTTCTGTTTCACTGGTAAACAACATGACTAAAAACAACTTGGGGAAGAAAGGGTTTATACTTTATATCATCTTATACTTTATAGCTCATTCTTGAGGAAAGCCAATGGAACAACTCTCATACAGAAAATGCTGAGAGAGAAAAACAAGTAAATGAAAAGTTGTTCCTTATCACAGGCAATAAGTGAAACAGATATGTTTTCTTCATTTGTCCATGCTCCTGTAAATATTCACTCTCCCAATGATCCTATGTAACATTAGTGAAGCTTTTTGGTTCACCAATAAAGAAATTACAAACTAAAATTGTAATGTAATCATAACTACCCACTTATGAAAAGCCTTACCTTATAATACTGAGAACATCAGATGCTACTGAGGTTGTTTAATTACCGAAAACCTCATCATTCCTAGTAGAATGGAAGAAGCTACAGCCACTTTAGATAAGAGTGTGGTGGTTTCTTATAGAGCTAAAGATTTCACATGATCATATGATTAAATAATTATACTCGTTGGTGTTTAGCTAATGAGTTAAAAATGTAGGTCTTTATAAAAACACATATTTGGATATTTTAGCATCTTTATTCACATTGTGTCAAGGAATAGGAGCATCTCTGCTGGTTTTTAGTAGGTGGATGGATATGCTATGATATATTCAGATAAATGATGCTAAATAGATGATGTAACTAAGCATGAAATGACAGGTAGGAAAATTCTTGGGCATATACCCAAAGGAAGTCCCAATATGCCACAGGGGTACATGGACCACTATGTTCATAACAGCTTTGTTTGTAATAGTCAGAAGCTGGAAACAACCCAGATGCCCCACGACCGAGAACTGGATACAGAAAATGTGGTTCATTTACACAATGAAATACTACTCAGCTTAAGAACGAGGACATCCTGAGTTTTGCAGGCAAATGGATGGAACTAGAAAATATCATCCTGAGTGAGGTAACTCAGACCCAAAAGGACATGCATGGAATGTACTCACTAATAAGTGAATATTAGCAAAAAAAAAAAAAAAAAGTACAGAATACCCAAGATATAGTCCACGGAACTCAAAAAGGTCAACAAGCTGAAGATCTCACGTGAGGACGCCTCAGTCCCACTTGGGAGGGAGAAGAAAGCAACCACAAGTGGGGAAGGAGGAGGGATCTGGAAGGGAAAGTGGATGGGAGTTCAGGGGTTGGGGGAGAGGAACCTGAGCTGGTATTCGGCAAGGGAAAAAGACTTAAGCCCTGAGGGCCAGCAGAAAGAATGGAAATAGGCAACCTCCGGAGGTAAGAGGTTGGGGAACCCTCCAGAATGCACCAGAGACCTGGGAGGTAAGAGACTCTCAGGACTCAAAGGGAGGGACCTTAAATGAAATGTCCAACAGTAGGGAAAGGGAACTCATAGAGCCCACCTCCAGCAGGAAGACAGGGCATCAAATGAGGGAGGGGGTTGCCATCCCACAGTCAAAACTCTGATCCATAACCATTCCTCTCTGAAAGAACTGCAGGGATGGAAATGGAGAGGAGCCTGAGGAAAAGAAGATCCAGCAACAGGCCCAAAGTGTGATCCAGCTCAAGGGGAGGCCCAAAGGTCTGACACTATTACTGAGGTTATGGAGCGCTCACAAAAGGGACCTATCATGACTGCCCTCCAAAAGACCCAACAAGCAGCTGAAAGGGTCAGATGCAGACATTTGCACCCAACCAATGGACAGAACCTGGTGACCCCTATGGTTGAATTAGGGAAAGGCTGGAAGAAGCTGAGGAGGAGGGCAACCCTGTAAGAAGACCAGCAGTCTCATTTAACCTGGACCCCCGAGATCTCTCAGACACTGAACCACCAACCAGGCAGCATACACCAGCTAATATGAGTCCCCCAACACATATATAACAGAGGACTGTCGGGCCTGGGTTCAGTCAGAGAAGATGCACCTAACCCTCAAGAGACTGGAGGCTCCAGGGAGTTTAGGGGTCATGTGGGCTCGGGGTAGGAGGTGGGAGTTGGGGACATCCTCGTAGAGACAGAGGCTGGGGAGGAGGTATGGGATATGGCACAGTCTGAGGATGGTCGGGGAGGTGGTGGCGGGATAAAATCTGGAGTGTTAAAAAAAAAAGAAGTTAAAGGAAGCCAATGTGAAAATGCTATATAACAAATCTAAACATAGAAGAGATAAAACTATGAAACCACTAAAACATCAGCAATTTCCAAGCATAGAATAGCAGTAGGAATGAATAGAAAGAACACAGAAGATTTTTAGATTAACAAAATGATAATAAAAGTATCATGTTAAATAAACAGAGAAATGTACTGTGGTGTGGAATATTTAACACAGTAATGCCAATTTTGTTCCAATTAAATAGAACTTAGCATGATTCCAATAAAATCCCAGCAAAAATTTGTTGCTATAGAATATATTACTCAAAAATTTACACTAAAACTATTGCACTAGAGAGCTAAAATAATGTTGAATATATTTATGGCTTATTAGATGTCTATAGTAATTATGACATTGTAGTGCTGAAGAAAAGATGAGCTGTACACTGGGTATAATACCAATATCTATCCTACTACTCATACCTTGATTATATAATAAACCCACAAAACTAAAGAAACTAAAAAACAAAACAAATCAAAATAAAGAATATTGTAATAAAAAGTAAGCATAAGACATGAAGAATGATTTGAAGTACAATAGAACAAGATCACAAAACTGCCACGCTACTGTCTCAGTTCCCTTGGTCAGAAAGCCCCTGCCTAACCACAAGTCATGTTTGCCAGAAGATCAGGTAGACCAGCTGCTTACAGACTTTCCCCACTCTCTTGGTTCCCTAGGTCAATCAACACCTACTCAACCACATCCCATTCTTTCCACAAGTCCAGACATTCTGCCTGAAGATCTTTTCTACTTTTGATTCCCTTGGGCAGACACCCCCTGCCCAACCACCTGCTATGCCTACTAGAGGACCCGACAGGCTTCTGGTAGACCACCTGCCTGAATGCCTTCCCCACTCATTCACTACCTTGCCACCACCCAATCTTCAGTTGTTCCTTGCCCTTTCATGTGTCTGTCCCAGCCCCCAACTCCAGATGACACCCTTGCCCAAATGCAGGCCACACCTGCCAGAAGACCAGGTAAGCTACCCATCCATGGATCTCCTCTACTCTTTTGGTGCCTACTCTCTAACATTATCCTCAATCACCCTATACTCCTGCTCACCATATCCCAGCCTGAAACTCAAAGAACATTCAAAATTTTAAAAATCAGTACCTCAATACAACATCAGTTTGAAAATTAGAATGAGCAATAATGGTTCCTAAAAGCACTTTAAAAATAACCAATTTTGAATAAAAACTTGATTAATAGCAGCAGCCAAATCCATTGGAAAATAAGTATTGTATGGTTTAACCTGTATCTTATTTATTTTTCTTTTTTTTAAATTTATTTATTTACTTATTTTTGATATTTTATTTACATTTCCAATGTTTCCCCTTTTCTGGGTCTCCTCTTTGGAAACCCCCTATACCTTCCCCCTCCCCGCCTCTGTGAGGGAATTCCTCCTCCCACCTACCTGCCCACCCATTCCCATATTCCCACCTTGACATTCCCCTTTACTGGGGCCTCTAGCACCCTCAGGCCCAAGGGCCTCTCCTTTCTCCCTGATGGCCATGGAGGTCATCCTCTGCCACATATGTAGTCCGAACCATGGGTCAATAGATGTGTATTCTTTGGTTGGTGGTCCAAACTCCAGGATGACGGGGGTGGGGAGGTTCAGGCCCATTGACGCTCTTGCTCCCTCCATGGGGCTACAAATACCCTCCTTCAGACCTTTCTCCAACCCCTCCATCTGGGACCTCACTCTCAGTCCAGCGATTACTGTTAAGTGAAACTTGGATATTCTGAACTTTTGGGCTAATATCCGCTTATCAGTGAGTACATACCATGTTCCTTATTTTGTGACTGAGTTACCTTGCTCAGGATGATATTTTCAAGTTCCATCCATTTGCCTGCAAATTTCATGAAGTCATTGTTTTTAATAGCTGAGTAGTACTCCATTGTGTAAACGTACCACATTTTCTGTATCCATTCCTCTGATGAGGGACATCTGGGTTGTTTCCAGCTTCTGGCTATTATAAATATGGCTGCTATGAACATAGTGGAGCATGTGTCTTTGTTACATGTTGGAGCATCTTCTGGATATATGCCCAGGAGAGGTATAGCTGGGTCCTC
>CM052722.1:33801601-33863272 GCA_028551405.1 Uromys caudimaculatus | reverse complement strand
CCTCAATTCTATTCCATTGATCTACCTGCCTGTCACTGTACCAATACCATGCAGTTTTTATCACTACTGCTCTGTAGTACAGCTTGAGATCAGGGATGCTGATTCCCCAGATGTTCTTTTGTTGTTAAGGATAGCTTTTGCTATCCTAGGTTTTTTTCAAAAGTCACTTGGCTTTAAGAAAAAAAGTGAAAAAATTTATGGCTATAGTTATGTGATACTAAATATGAAGACTTTTTGAGGGACAGTTATGATGTTGGATTAAGTAGGCCAAATGTAACATCTTCTCTTTGATTCTACGTTCCCATTCCCCTTTTCCGTATAGGTAGTATAGCACTTATAATAATATATTCCCATTTCCTCCTTCTTAAACCTTATAGTGTGGTTGTCATTAACTCATCCTATTCATAAACATTAACATTATTCTTTTGTTGCCATTATTATATAGAATGGATAAATGTTTTTAAGATTCAATGAAAGTAAGAAAAGTGCTTTTTAAAATGTGTGTGTGTTTTTTCTTTTACTAGCCAGTTCCCTTTGTTTGTATAGATCTAAGTGTCTGGCACATATCATCTCCTTTCTTTACAAAGTTATTCTGACATTTCTTGCAAGGCAAGTTTACTAGCAGCAGATTCCACCACTGTCTGTCTGATAACGTATTTTTCCTTAACTTTAAAGAAAAAAATCATAAAAACAGAATTCTGTGTTGGTGATTATTTTTTAAAAACCGTCAAATTGTTAAATATCTGCTTGCACTCTTTATTTTATTTTATTTTATTTTATTTTATTTTATTATTTTATTTTTGCAAACAAGCTGGAAACCATTTTAGGTACAACTTTTGTACTGCTACATAAGTGTGAGATTGACTCCTACAAATTACACCCTGTAGACTAATATGTTGGTTTCAGTCAATGAAAAGCTCAGACAGAACATAGGAAGCCCAGAAAAGAGAAGATCTGAGGCACTTGTTTTAGTGATATAGTTCCTGTAATTATGCATATAAGGGTATTTGTATGTATGCTTAAATCTCATCACCTACATATATTTTACTCTCCTTTAGTAGTAATACATCAAGGTTATAGAATTTTCATGTGTCTTTATGCAAGCACAAGATTGTGCAATGACCTTATTACAATGTGGCAAAATTAATAAGATGAAACTCCATACTTTACTTCTGTCTTTTTTTCTTTGACAACTATGGCCCTGTGCTAGATTAAAAGCTAGCACATTTAACATTGTAATTAACAAAATATATTTTTTAGAAATATATACACCCTGTAAATGTCTCCTTTATTTCCTCTGATGAAAGGATAAGATGGGAACCTTACCCAAGCATTACAAATAGAATACATGGCTTGGGCTGAGCCGAGAACATTTCTATCTAACTATCCCTAGGCCTAGGCCTGGAAGCTTCCAGCCTCTGTACAGTCTACTCTTCTGCAAGCATGGGCCTTGAAGGCTTCAGCTTCCAGTCCCATCTCCTAACATAGGCCTAGAATGTTTCAGCCTCCAAGCTATAAGTATAGCTGGACAAACTCACTCTTTCTTGCTCTTTCTGAACTCTGGCTGGCTGGTTTAACTCAGTGGTTCTCTTTCAAACTCTTCTCCAAGTAGATTAAAAATGGATTCTCTGAGCTTCTGACTGAATTGTACTGCTTGGAAAAACTACCTCTGAATTCCACAAACTGAAATGCACAGACTGCACTGACTGCACAAACTGAACTCAGCTCCATGTCTCTCCCCGCACTGCTCTTAAGTAGCCTCTCTTTCCTGTCTGTTGTCTGAATATGGGTGTATTTTCTCTCTGATTCATTCTGTCAAATCTTTCCCTAATTCATCACTTTGTCCATTGCTCAATTAAATGTCAGGTTTTTGGGATTAAAGGTGTTTACTATGGGTGTGTTTATATTCCAGCCTGATCACACTGATCTGGGTCTTTCATGTGATCCCTTGCCAGAGTAACCACATTGCTAGATTAAAATTCCTCTACACACATCCCACACAGAGACCTACTATCAGAACATATATTACTACAGACACAGGTCATTATTTTGAGAGAAAGCGAAATTTTTTCTTGTTCTCAAACAAGTTGAAAATACACTAGCTACCATGTCATTGTTTTGCCATCTTATTGCATCTGCATCTGCATTAATGTGAATATTGGTATGTCAAATAGATGAATTAAAGGGGAAAAATAACTAAGATGTTTTCCCACTTGCTTGAAAATATAATCTTTAGAGTGTTCAATTACTTAAAAAGTCATCCATTGTTCGCTTTTAAATTTAGCACAATCAGTTTGTTCTGATGAATTCATCAGCAATTTTATGATACAGGGATTACTGGCTAATATTACTATATAAGCAAGGACCAGTTTTAACTTTACAACTTGTACTATAAAACTGCATATTGAAGAAGAATAATTAAAAAATATGCTGATGCATGACCTTAGTGTAATTAAAATGTATTTTGCATTCAAAAAAGGCTATAGGACCCTAACAGTCTCTCTATAAACAATTAAAACTGCATCATTTAAAATTATTTCAATAACACACACACACACACATTTATGTTTTAAAAATGTTTTTCTTTTACAATAGCATTTTGTGTACTTTGTTATTTCTCCCTTGTTTATGTTATTGCATGCATTTTAAACAACGATACCATTAGTGTATGTATTTTAGAGGTATAAAAATGAGATCTCATCCAAATGGAAATAACTATTAACATATATAGCATGTTCAAGAAATTAATAGGTAATAATATCCTACAGCATCTCCCCAGCATTGGAACACCCAATATGGTAAAGATACAAATGTGTTTCACATTCATGTAATGATTTAAGAAAACTTCTATTGATACAGAACAGACTCTTTTGGTAGACATTGATATACTTATTCTAAGCTGTATATGGAAATATAAAAATATGACAGTAAGTAAGGCAATTTTGTCAAAATGGAAAGGATCACTATACCTCTTATTAACTTTTCAGTGTTTACGATATTGTAGAATCAGTGGAGGGAGGGAGTTTTGACTAGATGGTACAGAAACTCAAAATATGTCAAACTGATTTTTGAAAAAGTTTTAAAAGTAATTGTATAATGGAAGGCCAGGCTTTCAACGTGTGTGACTTGTGCAAGTAGATATCTCAAAGCAAAACAGTATGTCAATAAGACAATGAGGCAATCCTCTGTTTTAGCCTTTCAGCTTATAAATATTATAACAAATGTTAAAAGAG
Organism: Uromys caudimaculatus; assembly: GCA_028551405.1. Lineage (NCBI taxonomy): Eukaryota > Metazoa > Chordata > Mammalia > Rodentia > Muridae > Uromys > Uromys caudimaculatus. The sequence continues at coordinate 33,860,039 of CM052722.1, read as the reverse complement.
GACACTCAAAATCCTTTAAAAATTTAAATAAGAAAATTTTTTGATGAATGTAAAGGTATTTTATATTTGACACAAAAGCACAGCCCATAAAAGGCAAAACTTTAGTTGTGTTTTATGTGTAGGTAAGCCTTTGTTGTGGAAAGGACTCTGTTTAGAATATGAAATATCAGGTATAGGTTGGGAGAAACTACCACTTGTAAGAACAAATTCATATCACTTGAGTATTACTTATATAAACAAGGACTGGTATCTGCCCATTGGTGTAATGGTGTCACATGGTTATGGAGGTAACCAACCACTTTATGGAGGGGTTTCAGGTTATGCATTGTAAAGCTGGTAAAATATAAGTGGGGAGATATGGCCCCTAGATGGAAGATACTGGTAGATTTAATAACTGGGCATGTTGTCAAACTACTTTCTTAATATTTATATTTTATACATTATTTATACTGATCCTAACTTTAGTGAAGAAATTTCTTTTTGAATTGGTAGTGGTTAATAAAGAGACTCATAATTGGTCAAAATACTGAAAACAAGTGTTTGTAAATGCTCTGTCATAGATAAGACAACTATATCAATCTTCTCCCACCTTAGACTCTGAGAACATCTCAGAATAATGAGCAAAAAAAATATTTAAGTGTTAGAGGAACAGGAGGAAAGGTGTGAAACATTGTTTTCTGGATATGCCATGGATAACAGCTATGGTTGCTTATGCAAGATCTGCATAAAATCCAGTCATTCAAACTTCTAGCGTGGGCTGAAGAGGGGCTAATGAGGCCCAGCCAAAGTGGAAGAGCTATTAGCACTTGATTGTTGTTGAGAAAGGAAGAGTCATGTCATATTTCTTTAGGGATATGGTTGCTGGTCTTTTGCCTATTCCTAACTGGTAAGCTACTCCCCAAGAAACACATGGTCAACACTAATATGACTCAGTAAACTATTAATGATAATGATGACAATGATGCTAATAATAATAATTAATAATAATACAGAGGACATGAATTCAAGAGGGAGATACTTGGGGAAGCCCAGGGGGAGAAGTAGTTGAGGTGGATAAGATCAAAATATAACACATGCATATATATAAATTTCAACAAATAAATTAAACTTAAGTCATTAGGAAATAACTCCTAAATCTCACTGAATAAAACCTTTAAAAGTCAATTAGAAAATGGTCAAAGGCATCAGGAACATTTTAGTTATGAGTGGATGATAATTGCATGAAAAATTCATTAAGCATATTTACATATTCAAACTCTGGTGAGATAAAACTATATGCCTTTCAGAATAGCTAACATAAAAACTGGAAAGAGTAAATTATGACAAGAATGTGGAGAAACTGGATTACATACATTGGTGGAGTAGATAGAAAATTCTGAAGGCAGCCTACAAAATAGCTTGGTAGTTTCTCAAAAAATAATAAGTTAAACAAAGTAAAAACTACCCAGAGATTTTAATCCTGAGCACTTATCCAAGAGAAATGAGAACTAATGCCCATACAAAACCATACACACACTTGAACATTACAGTTTTATGAGAAGCAATCCCAAAATATAAACCACCAAAATGTCTTTCAATCAGATGTTTGAGTGAACTTTGAGCATTTATAACAATAAGGAAGTTATATATTTGCAGTAAAAGTAATAAGCTATTATCCCATTCAGCAACGTAAACTGACTTCAGGGGAATTGTTCTGAGTGATCAGGCCAATCACAATGGAGAAAACACTCCATAACTACTTTTATCTATGTTGCAAATAAGAACAACTCAATGGTTGCTATGAGTTAATGATGGGAATATGGGACAAGAAGTAGCTCCCTGATCTAAATGAGCAACAGGAGGCATGAAACTAATCTACATATTTTTCTATAGTACTGGGTACACTAATCTGTAAACATTAAAAGCCCTCTAAATATTTATTAGCATGAACAAGTAGATGTGAAACCTGGGAAGCCTGAATATTATCATTGGGATTAAAGGGGCAATGGTTCAGACCACATGTGTGGCAGAGGATGGCCTCGTTGGCCATCAGGGAGAGGAGAGGCCCTTGGGCCTAAGGGTGTTAGAGGCCCCTGTAAAGGGGAATGTCAAGGTGGGAATACAGGAGTGGGTGGGCAGGCAGGCGGGTGGGAGGTGGAATACCCTCATAGAGGCGGGGAGGGGAAGGGGATAGGGGGTTTCCAAAAAGGAGACCTAGAAAGGGGGAAACATTGGAAATGTAAATAAAGTATCAAAAAATTTTTAAAAAAGAATTTTAATCACCCCCTCTTCCCTGTTTCAATGAGAGTGCTCCCCCACCTACTCACTCCCGCCTCACCTCCCTAGCATTCCCCTATGCTGCAGCATTGAGCCTCCACAGGACCAAGGGCCTCCCCAACTATTGATGGTAGATAAGGTCATCCTCTGCTACATATGCAGCTGGAGCCATGGGTCTCTCCATGTGTACTCTTTGGTTGGTGCCTTAGCTCCTGGGATTTCTAGGGTTCTGGTTAATATTGATGTTCGTCCTATGGGGCTGCAAACCCCTTCAGCTCATTTAGTACTTCTCCTAACTCCACCATTGTGGTCCCCCTGTGCTCAGTCCAAAGGCTGGCTATGAGCATCCCATAATTATATAATTACTTCTAGACAAATTATTTCAAAAACAACTCATTCAGATGAACTGAATTTGTATCACAGCTTGAGAGGTTATGAATCCAACTTCATTTGCTCTTGCTGTTGCTCTTTCCTAGGTCTCACAAAGACCCTGTTTGCAGGGAAGTATAGAAGAACCGTACTGGTAGCACAGCATAACTTGCACATTTATTACCCAAATTCTAACCTATCACTAAGCTTTAAGTGCACCTTTATCTCAAAAACAACATTTAAGAAGAAACATGGATTCCTCTCTCATCAAGTAAGTATAAGAATGCCATTGTTAGGATCAGATTGGTCACTACTGCAAGTTAATAGAAGTGTGTGTGTGTGGGGGGGGGTTATATGTTGAAGAAATACCTTTTCCTGTGTCTCCACTTCCTTAACTAATGAATGATAAGTGTATCTACCTCAAACAATTACAAATAAGTTAATAATGGCATAACCATAACTAAGTTATATGTATTAGCTATTATGATTATTGCTGGGCATGTTTATTTTAGGAGTGACAAAATATGTAAAAAATAATTTTTTGCAGCAGGGTTGAAATTATTCAATGAGCATTATTCAAAACCACATGCTGTCACTTAATTGTATCTTTCATTACTTATCACTTCTGACACCAATTGTGTGGTGTTCTAATATTCTGAGGACAGAAAGAGGGTTTATTTCTTCGCTTTAGTAATTACTTCAGAAATCCATTGGCTTGTCCCTTTTTTAGGTTTAAATTCCTCCTGGCCACATTTTTAAGCTCCTGCTGTAGGCACTTTTGGCCTTGTGTATACTAGCAAGCACTCTACCATCAAGTCAGAGCAACAGGCTTGCCTGGCCACTTTCGGTGATTCTCTGCAAGCTGCTGCTGTCAACTGGCACAGTGTGCAGATAATCGATAAAATCCTTCCCAGGATGCAACTACTGCTCTGCTAGGTCTGAAGACTTCAGCCAGATAGGAATAGGTATTTCCTGGTCACTATTCCTTTCTGTAGTCTCCATGACTACAGTACAGAATTCTCTAAAAAATACATGCTTTTATTGCATTTTGTGGGTAGGACTCTTTTAAAGAATAGTGGTAGAGGACCAATCTAAACATTAAAAACCAATTTTTGTCCTTGTGTTGTGGTTCAAAAAACCAAGAATGAATTAAATTCTACAATGTGTATTGAAGACAATCTCCAGTCATAAGTGTGTATTTCCATAGTAAAAGCTTTGGTCTTTTTAAAAGTCTTGATTTTGGGTCTGAGTTACCTCATTCAGGATGATATTTTCTAGCTCTATCTACTTGCATGCACAACTCATGATGTCATTGTTCTTAATAGCTAAATAGTATTCTATTGTGTGAATGAACCACATTTTCTGTATCTATTCTTCCTTTGTGGGGCATATGGGTTGTTTCCAGCTTCTGACTATCACTGATAAGACCACTATGAACATAGTGGAGCATGTGCCCCTGTGGTAAGGTGGGGCATCTTTTGGGTATATGCCCAAGAGTGGTATTGCTGGGTCTTCAGGTAGATCTATTTCCAATTTTCTGAGGAACCTCCAGATTGATTTCCAGAGTGGTTGTACCAGTTTGCAATCCCACTAGCAATGGAGGGATTTCTTGCCAACATCTGCTGTCACCTGAGGTTTTGGTCTTAGTCATCCTGATTGGTATAAGGTAGACGCACAGGGTCATTTTGTTTTGCATTTCCCTGATCACTGAGGACGTTGATCATTTCTCTTTAAGTGTTTCTCAGCCATTCGAGATTTTTAGTGATGACTGAACCATATCATGAAACCCTGAAGACAGTGCTTACTGTAAGTCAATGATTGACTCAGGCATGCCATCAGCATTAACTAGTGTATTTCCTTGCTCTAATGACCTCATTTTACATCTTCCCAATTTTGTGATATGATTACATCATAAGAAATATTTAGAAGATGGGTTTGGTTTCAGTGACACATAAAATAATAACCTATTTTACATTTTGTGACTTCATGGGGTCAATAAAAAATGTCCGCTTTAATCTCAATCCCATACTGCAGAGATTCATTTTATTGGATCCATAAATACTGAACATGTTTACAGGGACTCACATGATGTTAACATATGTATCCATTGTATAATACTCAATTAATGATAGGCTTGCCTATCTCCAAAATCATTTATCATTTCCCAGTTTTAGAAACATTGAAAATGTTTCTCTAGAATTCATATATAGACAGCCTACTGGGCAATAAAAAACTGGAGATCTTTTCTTATCAACATATTTTAGACAACATAATTAAATCTCACAGTTGTTACACAGCTAGGAACCTTGAAGCCTTATACTACCATGATACTGGTAAGCTGCAGTTGAACTTAGGCAACCTGACTTAATAGTCTTGTCATCCTGATAAAATTTGTTCCTTCTAGATTGAGACATCTAAGGTTCACCATTAATTATAAGGACACTGTAGTGGTACTCAAAGAGTGGAGAGGGAGATTTTCCAAAGTGTGGAAAACCTCCATGCTCGCCAAAAAGAGTGAGAAAACAAATGCCAGTGTTTTGTTTCTTGCCCTCTTTCTAAGATTTCTCTAGAAATGAGTGTGGAAAGAAGTGTACTCAGAAACATTAAGTATTAGTGAACTTTTTGACAACCAGATCAATTTACTACATAGAGCTCCACTCTTTATATAAAAACAAGCTTTTTTTAAATGAACGTCTTATCAAACCCTGGGTAGAATTGTTTGTAGACTCTTAGAAAGGAAGGTGAATGGGACGTTAACATTTTTTATGTCCTCCAAAATCTCCTGTGTTAACCAGATTGGGAACCAAGAATGGGAAAATCATCATGATTCTTACATATATTTTCTATATTATTCAAAGAAGTGGATCACTTAAAAATCAATTCTGTCAACTCATTTAGGATTAGTGTATGACAGAAGAATGTTTGATGTAAGAGGTAACAATTAAAACTCTTTTAAGTTGTTGTTGAATCATGACAAGATAAAAACAGCATCAAAGAGAAGAGAGACTATGTGAGCCTTAAACAAAATATGGTGGAAATGGTTGTAATTTGTAGAACAATTTGCATATTTTAGAGCAATGATATAACATTTTCAATAATATACAGCGTGCCATTGACCATTACCAGTTTGCTATGTAGACCTTTTGGAAATGAGAGTTCTACATCTCTGGGTAATAATGACTTAAATATCGTAATGTTTATTTCTGCACTTAAGTTCTTAGAAACTAAAGTTTCACAGTTTTTTAAAAGACACTGTCTTATTCTTTTAGAAATTGCTTCTAACAATGATAGAAATCAATCCAAAGGCCTCATGCGTTCTAAGAATATGTTTTGCTATATTCCAGCTCAAATGTTCTCATAGTTAAATTGCTGCAATGTCCCTAACATTTTGTCCAGATGAAATTCTGCAGTATTTTGATATATATTGTAGTTTTATTGTGAGCTAAAATGACTTCATTTCTTTACTTAAAATCATAAATATAAAATAACTCATTACCTAACTTATACACACAAGCATGCATGCACACGTGCACGGATGAGCACATTATGAGAGCTCTAGTGAACTTGTAGACTTCTTTTAAACTCAATATAGAAGTTACAAAAATGGATTTGTAGAGTTTGAACTGATTTTAAATTAACCCATTAGCCAGTTCCAAATGAATATCCATTCCTATTGCATGAAAATTGTCCCATGATAAAACTTTGAACGGAATAAATCTGTCTCTTCTTGAGAATATCATTTGCAAGGCAATATATTATATTCACTTGGAAAGTGATCTAATTTAGAATTTCTCTCAAAAGCCATAGATAGGTGAATGGAATGTAGCATTGGAAATCATACTGAATTCACTTCAAGGCCTATGCTTACTGAACAACATATATTTTAGAACCTTGATAATTGCCTACCCTTTGTTTCATTTCAGCTCATATATATGCTGTAACAGTTAAAATATTGTAGATCAAAATAAAACTGTGTTTCTATGAAAACATATGAATATACATGTGTAAAGACATATATACTTTTATGAGACAAGTGTGTTACATGAGACGTCGAAAAGATACAAACCATCATGTTAAAAATTACCACCTAAGAACATTTTAGACACTTTTTATACTCTCATAAATCATCAACTACTCCTACTATATAAGCACTTAAAATATTAATGATTTCAGTCATTTTCTACTCAAAGGAACAACTGAGAATCTAATATGTTGTCATGTTCAAGTCTAAACCTTATTCTTTTAATCATTATATTTATGAAACTTACCAATTTAAACAATCTCCAGAATTAAATATGGGACAACTAAAGAACCCAGTAATAGGTTAAAGTAGGGTTTCCATTACTACTGGGCAGTTTCTTTATCTATGCACTAAGTGGCTCATTCAATACTATTATGTGGTACTTGTTAAAGAGGTCAAATTTCAGGCACACACCCAAATTGCAAAATCAGAATCTTCAGTATAAGAAGAGTTCAAGAAGATTTGACTTCATATTAACATTTGAGAAGCACTGTTAAGTACAACCAGTATTCTCCAGCTGTAGGAGGACACAGAGAAATCCTTAAGAAGCAATTTGAATATTTCATAAGAAAATAAGAAAGATGAAAATGTCTTCATCTGTCTCTTTAGTACTTGAGATAAATTTTTGTAATTATCAGCTAACTTCTGTTAAAATCGCTCTAATTCATAACTCAGTAGAATAAATATTCCAGAGTGGTTGTTGAATTATTTTAATTAGAAAAATATTTTAGAATTCTGTTGTATGTCATCATAAATCAGCTAACCCAAAGTATGGATGTTTTATTTTGGTATGTGTTCTTGCTAATAAACGTAAGGCCATAGGTATGATATGCAAGCACTTTGCCACTAAGCTATATCCCACATGAAATCTGTTGGTTTTTTTATTATTAAATAATATGGCTCTTGTGGGGCAGTGGTGGCACATGCCTTTAATCCCAGCACTTGGGAGGCAGAGACAGGCGGATTTCTGAGTTCAAGGCCAGCCTGGTCAACAGAGTGAGTTTCCGGACAGCCAGGGCTACACAGAGAAACCCTGTCTTGAAAAACAAACAAACAAAAAATATGGCTCTTTTTTGGGCCCAAGCGAGGATGCTTCAATCCCTCTAGGGAAAGAGAAAAAAGCAATAACGGCAGGTAGAGGGAGGGAGGGACCTGGATGGGAGAGATAAAGGGGAGGGGAAAAGTGGAACATGATCAGGTATGGGTATGGGGGGGGGACAGGAGAGAAGCCTTGAGGGCCAGCAGAATGGATGGAAATATACAACCTCAGGGGTGGGGTATTGAGAGGTAGGGGGACCCTCTATAAAGTACCAGAGACCAGGGTGGTAAGAGACTCTCAGGACTCAAAGGGAGAGACTTTAGATGAAATGCTCTACAGTGGGGAGAGGGAACTCTAGAGCCCATCTCCAGTAGAAAGACAGGGCATCAAGTGGAGGGATGGGGTTGCCATCCCACAGTCAAAAGCTCTGACCCAGGTTTGTTCCTTTCTGAAAGAACTACAGGGACAAAAATGGAGAAGAGACTGCGGGAAACATGGTCCAGTGACCAGTCCAAATTGGGATCCATCTCAAGGGGAAGCTCCAAGGCCTGACACTGTTACTGATGCTGTGGTGTGCTTACAGACAGGAACCTAGCATGGCCGTCCTCTGAGAGGCCCAACAAGCAGCTGACTGAGACAGATGTAGATAATTACACACTAAACCAATGGACTGAAGTCAGGCATCCCTGTGGTTGAATTAGGGAAAGGCTGGAAGAAGCCGAGGAGGAAGACTACCCTATAGGAAGACCAGCAGTTTTAACTAACTCGGACCCCTGAGATCTCTCAGATACTGAGCCACCAACCACAGCATACAAGAGCTGTTCTGAGGACCCCCTGACACATATACAGCAGAGGATTGCCTGGTCTGGCCTCAATGAGAGAAGATGCGCCTAATCTTCAAGAGAATTGAGGCCTCTTGGAGACAGGGGGAGGAGGAATGACATGAGGAACTGTTGGAGGGTAGACTTGGAGGGGGATAAGGACTGGACTGTAAAAAAAAAATGATTTAAAACAATGGAAAAATATCAGAAAAAATGGAAATAAATACTTGGATACAAATTGTAGTTTGTTCTTCATCATACAAGCAGAGTCAGGTTAGTATGGTCAAAACACAAAATAAATAATAGCTGAGGAGAAAAAAATATTTTCAAGACCTTTAGTTATGTATCTATAGCAACTTTGAATTTACAAATCCAGTTATTTGTTTTAACTTTTTCTTTTTAATATTTGTTTGATTGTTCCTGACATGGCCAATTGTGGCATTTTCTACCACAGAGTTACATGGTGTGATAAGTTTTGGTAAAACAGTAGGCAATATCTTAAAATGTACTTCTTTCAAAGACAAGTAAAGACACATTAAGCATTCATCCTGTTTACAGGACTGCTGTCTCTAGAACACAACTGAGTTTCCCAAATGCTGGAGAGAACAAATGAAATGGAAGGGTACATCAGACAGAGTGTATTTTAACATGATCTGACAGAATCAAAATGAAACTTCATTTTATAACTTGCTATGAAATTAAAGTAAATTGGAAAACCATTCTGTCTGCAAGCAATGTTCCAACTGTGTTGAAACAACTTATCAACCTGTTCTTGTAAGTTTAATCACTTTTCCTTATGAATCATGTGCTATAGGGCTATTCAATATTTTAGTTGATGCTTTCATAGTACATAAATATGCATAATTTGTGCATTCTTATTTTCAGGCATATGGAATGTCTTTTTGCTTATGACTTATTTGATGAAAATATGTTTTCATTAAGAGAAACTCTTTTTAGTATGTTATAGTTTTTCTTGGAAGACATTTTAAGTATCCATGCCTTTTCTCCTTTATTATTGTTTAAAACTAATGCACGTCTCAAGGTCCAGTTTGTTAGACATTATACTAACACTTAAAGAAAAGAATTGACAGCAAGTGAAAAAGTGACTGGAAATACATTGATTACTAAAATAATAGTCCAATAAATACAACTAAATATATATTTCTCTATTTAATATTCCTTGGTGATAACAATTCACTGAAACTATCATTCCCATTACTTACTAAAAGGATAAATGAAAAAGGAGAAACCAATCCAACCCACTATTGTATACTAATTGGTACTCTTTCTTCTGGAGTTACAGATATTTTATGAAAAGGTTCAAGTATGAGCACTGCTCTTGAGCTGTTTTGCAGGAACAGCTAAACATTTCTTTTAAAAATCAGAATTGGGATAGAAATGCTAGAATTCAAGTTAATGAGGAAAGAAGCTACATTTATAGTATATGAGTAATATTTGTAATTTTTCTGAATGTTTGGTGAGGTTTGAATGCTTGTGGGAAATTTGCAAAATCTCACATATTTTATAACATATAAAAGGTATTACAGAGACTTTGAATAAAATTATAGATGACATAGAAGTAACATTATACACTCAATTATATATAATATCAATATAAAATAATTGTTATATGCATGCAATAACAATTATTGAAAAAGGGCATGAATTTGAAGGAGAGTGGTAAAGGCTATATGGGAGTGTTTGGAGGAAGGGATGGGAAGTGAGAAAGGTTATAATCCCATTAGAATTTCAAAACTCACATTAATAAAATAAAAACAAAGAAATGAGCAAACCACCAGTATATTAATGTCTAGGATTGATCGTTCATAAAAAATCAGATAAAAGAACTAGTTTCTCAGGCCCAAAATGAAATTAGAGACTTTACAACAATTTTAAAACCTTACATAATATTTAAGCAAATGCTTCAACTAATCCATTCACATTGAATTGTAAATCTCACGTGGAAGTCTGCTGATAAATATAGTTATATGTAGTTAGGAAGAATTATTTGATTTACACCATGTCTAGTTAAACTTCTATGTTTGCAATAAGTTCAAGATTTAAGACCAACAGTATTTTACGTATTTCACTTAAAAGAAAAAGAAAAAAGTAAACAATCCTGGAAAGCTACTCTGTTAAAATCCCAATCATTTTAGCTACACATAATATTTCCCCTAAAAAGTCAATACTTTTTCTGGTAAAAAATAGCCTTATTCACTTCTACATTCCATTTCTTATATTGTTAGAACTTTGGAGCAAATATTTACTCATTCGATATTTTTCTATTTAATAGATTTATATTCTGCCTTGGGGAAACATTTTTGTTTCATTTATTTATTGTATGAAGTTGTTTTGTGTGTGTGCTTGTGCCACAGCATACATGTGGAGGCCAAAAATCAATGTGTAGGAGTAGGTTCTTCTACCATGTACATCCTAAGACTGCGCTCACATTGTATCTTTCCCTGTAGAACCACCTCACCTCCTCCTTTTCGATATATATATATATTAAAATATCCAGTAAAATCCTTGAAATAAAACTCCTGTACTTGATGTATCTTAAAATGTTATAATTTCTTCTTTGAAAGTAAACAATATTACTTAATACATTTTTGTTGTTGCGATAATAAGACAAGTCATTTAATGCGTCTAAAATCTGTTGTGGATTTCACTTGTACAAATAGATTTTACTTACACTTATTTGTGTTAATATCTAATGCTACTTAAGAATAAGAATCACTCATTCTGAATGTTGTTTTTCTAGGCAAATTTTAGTTCAGATGGTAAACTACCATAAGCATTTCAGGGTGGCGAGGATTATGCTGAATGTATTTGATATGTCATAATCACCATCTACTCTAAAATAACTTGCAGAAGTGAAGGTGATTAGTTACATTGAAATGAGGTCTTGGCTAGGCATGGTGGTGCATACCTGTAATTCAAGCACACAGAATGCTGAAATCTGAGAGAGTGGCTCACGGAGTGCAGGCTGCTCTTAAACTTGTATGGAGTAGAGGATGTCCTTGCACTGGAATTGTGATGTTTACTTTTTGTTTCTATTGACAAAACAAGTACGCTAGAATGATGTATTACTATATTGGGTGGCAGGTCCTCTTCAACATATGTGTTCATGAAACAAGTATATAAATTACCTAATGATGCAATAAAATCACCTATCTAAGAGGAAAACTCATACAAGGTATTTGTTTAACCTAACATGAAAATATAAACTACTAAAGAATTTAGAAAAGATTACCAATATGTTCAATATAATAGATGGTATAAGGTGTTTCAATGTGCTTTTGATAACAGAAAGTATCTAGGTGCTGATGCAAGACATGGCATTTTCTTGCATTAAAGAAATATAGTCTAAAGAAGCACTTTATAAAAATAAAACATGAAAGGAAGAGGACAGTAAGCATTTTTGATTATTGAGATTAAATCATAAAACTAAACTCAACAAAAATCAAGGCCTCTGACAGAGAGTGGCATGGACAGTTTTGTCTTACAGTTGCCCACCTTCCTTACCACTTTTACCTTTGCTTAGGTTCCCTTGTCCAGCACAGTTGGATTGGGTCCTTCCCTTTATTATCTGTTGTCTCTTGGTTTGTTCTATCCTCTCTGGAACAGTTTCTGAGCGTTCTTGAAAAAGAAAAGCTTACCATCTCTACTGACATCAGGGCCTTTCAAAACTAGGGTTCCACCTTCCTGACTCCTAAACCATACAGTGTTCATCCTGGTCTTAGGAAGAATAGATCTTCTTTGAGCAATCAGAGAAATTTGAGAAATTATAGAAATTTCTATCTTTATGAAAGGATGAAGTTCATTTGGAATATACTATGGATGAGACAGCTGATGGCATATAAAGCCATTATTTTAATATGTAAATGTTTTCTGTAACAGTTTAGTCAATGAACAAAAAGAGAATCATATATCATTTGGAAGTTTTTATAAATATGTATATATACAGTCTCCTGAAAATCATCATATAAAATCACATTTACTTTGCTTAGCTTAAAGTGTGTGTAAATATTCCTCATAAGAAAAATAACATGGAAATCGGTGATTTGTATTTTTATGAAAAAAAAATGCAGAAGAAACTCCTTGACTACGTTTAGACAGGAGCAATGCAGTATTTCTTACTGATTCATTTTCCCCAATAATAGATTCCCTGTAATGATCTGCTTGGATAATTCTGGATTATGAGTCAGTTTGAAATGAGGACACGATAAAAATAAGGTCCAACTAAAACTAAAAATATTGAATATCAAGAGAGTCACCACGTTTTATTCAGAAATAATACTTACATGCATTTTAGTGTGTGCATGTCAAGCATATACAACAGACAACAAAGGTTTTAAATAAGCCAAACTAAAAAATGGTTACTTAAGGCTCAATGCCCCAGTGTAGGGAAATGCCAGGGCAGGGAGGTGGAAGTAGGTGGGTGGGTGGGGGAGCACCCTCGTAGAAGCAGGGTGAGGGAAGATGGCATAGGGGGTTTCCAGAGGGGAAACTGGGAAAGGGGATAACATTTGAAATGTAAATAAATAAAATATTCAATAAAAAAGAAATAGTTACTTATATTTAGTTTACTCATATTTAGATATTTTTGGTTGAGATTTTAGTTACTTATCAAAATGGCATGAATTATTTCTAGTAATTTATAGAATTTCAAGCATTCCAGAAACACATGCTATATAAAACATGACGTGGAAGAATTCACTATGAGTAAAAAATCACTTTTTAATGCTCAAAATAGTTAAGTTTACCATTTTAAAGTCAAGCTAAGATAATTTCAATAACGGACATTTAAAGTGCTTTAGACTATAGAGGTGTATGAGCTTTAACTGAAAAAAAAATACATTTAGCTCTACTCTTGATAAACAAAACAGAACAGTATGCTTAGAGAAGGATAGTTAGGGTTTTAAACTCCCTGCCTAATGCCAAAGTTCCACCAGAAACTTGACATTTCACAACAAATGTCAGCAGTCACAAAGAAAAAGAAAGCTCCATTCTTTAATTTTCCCTCTAGTGAGGTAAGCCAATGAATCCATAAATTACAAATGGCCTTTTCAAACTCTATTAAACTTCTCATCTCAATTAACCAGTTTTCCTTTTGGTTAAATAATGAAAATTTATTTACAGAGATAACCAATTTTCCATTATTAACTAACAATGGATCCCTTTTAAGATTATAATACAGTTTGTAAGCAAAATTTGAATACATCTTAAAAAAGCATTAAAATTCTAAAATGTTCATCCTAAAATTTGGCATTTAGTACAAGGTAAATATATGTTAAAATATGTATTAAAATATTTTCAAGCCTTAAAAAATCATATTTAAGTTCATATCTTGGCAAATCTCCAACATCACTTTGATATATATTTGATAAAATAGTTTTTTAATTAGTGAGGTGATGATACAGTCATTTGAAATTGGTTTGTTTATCATTGCCTTGGTGGATAAAAAGTAAATAATACAAATTACTAATATTGGGGAATTTCCAAAGTTTGGGCAAAGTTGTAGAAAAAAAAACTTGTGTTTTGATCAAAGTGTCATTTCATGAAAATTTCATGTTGTTTTCCTTCTTGATGCTAAATTAAAGTTTCTGTTGGTAGTTTTGTAATTTTTAATGGATAAGAGCTCTTTTAATTTCATTTTATTTAAATAATTTGATTACTGTAGTAGCGTAATCTATCAAATAGGTTTTCATAAATTTGCTTTAATGTGATTTTATTATTCTTATATATCCTTATATATGGGTATGTGTTATTTCTTCTTGTGGAAAGGTTTTATTACTAAAGTACTTTAGTACTTTAGTATGTGGTTTGGGGGTCACATAGCAGATATCCTGCACATTAGATATTTAGATTACTATTCCTTACAATAGCAGATTAGAGTTATAAAGCAGCAACAAAGTTTTGGTTGAAGTCAACACAATGTGAGTAAATGTATCAAAGGGCTGCAGCTTTAGGAAGTTTGAGAACCACTGCTTTAGTGTACATGTGATATATATTCCTACAGAATCAAGAAGACAGAATTTATTTTTGGAACTTTATTTTAAAAGATTCTTCATGCAACACCCCAGATCATAGACAGACATTTATTAAGTTTAAAAAAATATGAATGTAAAAAAAATATGAATGTGAACTAGTCAACTGATTCAAATCACATCCTATTCAATAAATAGATTTATATTTATTCAAATGTCCAGGAAAATTCCAAATAAATGTCAGTTTTGCTCAATAATGATCAGTATGTCAGTTCAGTAAAATAAGTATATCCATACATTTCTTAAAAATTAAGAAAATTATTTTATCCCCAAATAACTATAGTGACAGAGTTATATGTTAGAGAGATAATCCACAAACACTGGTAATTAGAGCAATCAAATTGGTTATTAGTAAAATACAATATCAATTACAATTATATACTTGCTTATATGTTAGTAGCATATACAAATAGCACTTGGTTGTTTTCCAACCAAAAAGGAAATGATACACTAATAGAGAGATTAAGAAAGTAGGATATTCTCTCTGCTTGGAATGCTCCAATAACTTAAAAGCCTTAGGCATCTTATCTGCTCTCTGACCACCTAGTTTTTCATCTCTAACTGGATTGCATGATTTCTCAAAAGAAGCCCAACAATGAGTTTTCCTTGCCTATGGCCTACCCAAAAGAATTCTTCACTTAATCAAAATTGTGCATAATGCTGCATCAAAGAAATAAAAATATAAGAAATATTTCAGGAAAATATTACATCGTTAATGTGTGACTTTTACTCATACAATTTATTAAAAGAATGGTGTGACTCAGTGCCTTGAGTAGGTTATTCATGACTGCCTTCTCTTATGGCCATTACACAAATTTCTTCTGACAGAGCTCTGTGTAAAAGGAACATGGAGAATATTATGAATCTCAGTGTTCTACTGATGTCTAGTACCACAGTCCCAAAAGGCTTAAAAATTCTCATTCTACTCAATAAGTCCAGATTGATTAATTTTCTCCCATTCTATAATCTCCATTCCTGAAGAATTCGCATAAAAATTAATATTATCTTATGTCTTCCCATGTAAAACCGATGGTATCCAATGACTAAATTCTTGATGACTCAATGTTTCAGGGAGGAAAAACCTTACAATTTAAGAAGTGGTCCACTTTTTTTTATCATTTATTATTGACAGTTTAATTATGTTTTAGTGAGAGCATGGGCACATTTCTCTAAATATTTTCTTTCCTGGAAAACCAAAGCATCTACCTTGATTAATAAAAATCCTTCAAAATCTTTTCATTCTGTTCAGGATGAGAGAGAGCTTAAAGTTTATATTTTAAGTCAATCATAAATTACATGTTAATCCCGATTTAAATACAAACTGATTTCTCAGCTAAGAGTGTGCTCCTGTCATTTGTCAAAAGAAAACTATTCAAGCTGGGAAGATGACTCAGTAAGTGAAGAAGAGCTTGTCATGCAGGCAGGGGGATCTCTAAGTCTGAATTCTCAGAACCAAGGTGATGTTGAATGCAGTAGCACACCTGCAATCCCACCTCTTCTATGGCAAAATGGGAGGCAGTGACTGGAGGTTTTATGGAAGTTCCTCTGGCATAGAAAGAACTGAAAAGTTGATCCTGTCTTAAACATGGTGGAAAATTGGGACTAACACATGAGGTTTTCTTCTGATTTCCACACAGGTATGCCTGAACTCACATACAAAAACCCATATATGCAGTTTCAAAAAATATATATTTTATTTTGCAGATATCAATATTTATTAAGTTCTCTGTGGTTTTCTGAAAGGAAATTATATAGTTTGAGAAATGCATTTGAGAAATTAACAGAAAATGTGCTAAAAGCTTGAATAGAATATTAATAAGTTCTTGTGTTCTGACCATACAAAGATATTTTTCTTAATACTGTAGTTGATTGCAAGAGACTATTCAGTATATAGAGATGATCCGTCATTTTTTTTGTAAAATCATACTATTTTCATTGAGAAATTTCAGATGAGTTCCTTAATGAGACTAATGTTCTTTCCTAACAAGCTCACCATGCTAAGTAATGCAACAGAATCTTTCTAGATTGTAATAAGAAGAGTGAATGGAATTACTTGATAGAACTGATTTTTATTCAATGGTTATTCAACTGACAAATTTAGCCTTACTTTATCCATGGATCCATACACATTATTCAATATGTATTGTTTCTCATTCAATACTTTGACTAGTATTGCAAAGATCTTCCTATATATCATTAACTTTAATTATAAAAAACAAACTGTACTATACTAGAAAAAAGTCCAATATGTCATGTTCCGAGTCTCCTATGATGTTTAGTTCCACATCAGATTTTGCACAGTCATTATTCTTCCTTCTCTCTTGCCTTCCTTCACATTTATCTAAGGAGTCATTCACTCTTACAGCAGGGCACTGCGGATCAGTAAAACAGAATCACAGTATCACTGATGATGTTATGACCTCAAATGCCTTAGTCACTGCAGTTGTTTTTATAGAAATTCCTAGCAGCTCAGAGAATCTAGCTATTTTCTCTACATAGATCCACCCAGAATGTTTCTCAAACATGAAATTCTTCGTGCTGTATTTCTTTCTCTTACCAGTTTCCAAAGGAATATGAGGGAAAAATCCATTATTGCCTATGGTTATTAGACTATTGACTCCTAACGGCATTATGAATATAAAGCTCACTGTTGTTTTAGCAAAATGTTTTATGCATGGTATTTTAAGAACTGTTCAAAACAAAACATTAAAATTCTAAAGTGAAAAATAATAGTATTACGGCTCATTACATTCTATATTGTGGCAGTATGAACTATGAGTAACTGTACTGTCATTCTGTCAACTTGCTTTGAAAGATCTACTCTAATGTTTTACATGATATCATTTATTTCACAGATTTAACTACAACGTATTCAGTTTGAAAGCAGATTGGAAATGTTTTAAAATGTTTTTATTGTCATTTGTGAAATAATTGAACTGCAAAGTAATCAATTAATATAGCACCAACAAAGTTTCACCACTACTAATACATACTTTACTGTGGTTTTGAGACAAGTTCTCTCAATGTAGTCCTGGCTGTCCTGGACAAATCAACAAGGCTGGACTTGAACTCACAGAGATCCTCCTGTGTCTGTTCTTGTGGGATGCAGCAAAAGATATCCACCACCCATACCTGGCTTACTAGTATTAATTTTGATCAAACATAAGATGCAAAAAACTCACTCTTAATCTTAAAATCATTTCTCAATGTGTATACTATATTCCTCATTGTCCTCTGAGGCAGAATTTTAAAAATACTTTTTTCAAAACTGGGGGAAACTTGTAGAAACATGTATTAAAAACTGTTCCTTTTATGAGAATAACACTGATAAAATCAATGGCAAGAGACAGTGCTAGAAATGCCATTCTATTAGAGCTGTTCTATAATTATATAGCACAGTTCTCCTGCAGGCTTGTGCTGGCATTATGATATCATCTTTACAAAGTCCCCTCTAGGAAGATTTGTTTAAAGCACCATCTTCAGCTTTCCTCCCCCTGCCCACATCTGTGGAGCCCATAGACTGTGTCCTCCTGACCTCCCTTTCCACCACTACTCATCATATCCCAGCTCACGTTTCCAGAGCCACACTCCTCCTAACAGGAGGTCCCTCCTCCTAGAGCAACAAGCAGGGTGGAGGCAGACCCACATCTCCCCTACTGCTCCTGAGATCCTCTAAACCCAGCCCCATCCCCAGTTCTGTAGAGGGAACCTATTGTAGTCTCCTTTCCTCACTGATACCATTGTCAGTGGATCACAAAGACCTTCTCCTCCACCCTCCATTCAGTCAACTCCTACTAGTATCCCAGCCTCTAACACCAGCAGGCATCCCTTGTAATCACATCAGCTTAACAGGCCAGGAAAACAGGCAACATGCAGACATCCCACGCTCCAAAAATTCAGACAGGAAACAGAAACTGAGGAACAAAATGCCTATGCAGAAAACACAAGTCCAGAAATCAGCACCTAGACCTATAACCATCTCAAATCCAGTCACCAAAATGCCAGAGTAAAAACAATAGATAACAACAAGGGCAAGATATCTCCACTAGAGGCCGATTATCCTAACAGCAGTTCCTCAATATGGCAACATAGCTGAAGCACAAGATAAAGACCTTAAAACCACCTTTATAATTATGATAGAGCTCCTTAAAGAGGAGATGAACAAATCCCTTGAAGAAATCCAGGAAAACACAGAGTAAGGAAATAAATAAAACAGCTCAAGACCTAAAATTGGACATATAATCATAAATGAAAGCCAAACTGAGGAAATTCTGAAGATGAAAAATGTGGAAGTTTGACTAGGAACTACAAAAGCAAGCTTCAGCAACAGAATCCAAGAGATGGAAGAGAATCTTAGGCATTAAAAATATAATAGAAGAAATGTATCCATCAATCAAAGAAAATATCAAGTCTAAAAAATCTCCTGACATGAAATATCCAGGAAATCTGGGTCATCGTGAAAACACCAAACCTAACAATAATAGAAATAGAGGAAGGAAAAGAAACCCAACTCAGAGGCCTAGAAAATGTTTTCAACAAAATCAAAAAGAAAATTTTCCTAGCCTAAAGAAGTAGATGCCTATTATGGTATAAGAAGCATACCAAACAGATTAGACCAGAAAAAAAGAATTCCCTTGCCACATAATAATTGAAATGTTAAACATACAGAACAAAAAAGAATGTTAAAAACTTCAAGTAAAAAAAAAAAAAAAAAAAAAAAAAGAACCAAACAGAGCAATGTTACAAATCCAATGGAACAAATAGAACATTTGACAAAAATACAGTAAAATATACCTTCTTCTCTGCAGCTCATAGAAATTTCTCTAAAACTGACCAAATACTCAAAAACAATGCAAGTCTCAACAGACACAAGAACACTGAAGTAACAACCTCCTGTAACCTATTAGGCCACCACAGATTAAGGGAACAGTGACAAATTCATTTTATGAAGCCACCGTTATCCTCATACCCAAATCAAATACACACTCAAGAAAAAAGAAAATTTCAGACTAATTTCCCTTATGAACATATATGCAAAAATACTCAATATATTTGCAAACTGAATCCAAGAATACATCAAAAAGATCATCTACCATGATCAAGTTGGCTTCATTCCAGATGTGGAGAGATGGTTTAATATAAGCAAATCAGCAAATGTAATCCATCATGTAAATAAACAGAAAGACAAAATCCATGTGATTATCTCATTAGGTGAAAAACAGCCTTTGAGAAAATCTAACACCTCTTCATGATAAAAATCTTGGAGAGATTGTGAATACACTGGACCATATCTAAACATAATAAAGGCAATTTACAGCAAGCCTATAGCCAACATGAAATTAAATGGACACTTAAAGCAATTAAACTAAAATCAGGAACAAGTAAAGGTTGTTCATTATAGTACTTGAAGTTCTAGGTATAGCAAAAAAGAACAACTGAATGAGATCTAGGGGCTACAAATTGCCAGTCCTTTTACCCAGGGTGTGCCAGGGCAGAGCTGCAACACCTGAGTTCCAAGAAATGAAGGCCCGCTGCTGCAGCATGAGCTAGCTTTCCTCTTCTATAGGTAACTTGTTTGATTTTTGTTTAAAGGTTTGTTTGTTTGTTTCTCATATTGGAAATAACTCAATATCAATTGTCTATTCCTATGAGAAAAAAACAAATACGCAGGAATGATTACAATTAAAATATGCCTTAAACGACTTACTGGTAAAGAGCCTACAAAGATTATTATGCCATTAAAAAATTAATGTTTGTTCCACATTGATAATAATTGGAAGATTGCATTAGCATGTTATGTTACTTGGGATCTATAAATCACTAGTCCAAATATTCGCTTTTGAAGATTTTTTTGAAAATACTCCATGGGTATTGCCTCAAATTATATGTAAAAATCTTATAGAGTTTGTGTCTTAGTCAGGTTTCTATTCCTGCACAAATTTCATGACCAAGAAGCAAGTTGGGGAGGAAAGGGTTCATTCATCTTACACTTCCTTGTTGCTGTTCATCACCAAAGGAAGTCAGGACTGGAACTTACACAGGGCAGGAAACAGGAGTTGATACAGAGGCCATGGAGGGATGTAACTTACTGGCTTGTTTTCCCTGGTTTGCTCAGCTTGCTCTCTTATAGACTCCAAGACTACTATGGGACGGCACCACCCATAATGGGCCCTTCCCCCTTGATCACTAATTGAGAAAATGCTTTACAGCTGGATCTCATGGAGGCATTTCCTCAAGGGAGGCTCCTTTCTCTGTGATAACTCCAGCTTGTGTCAAGTTGACACAAAAAGCCAGCCAGTACAATTAACCCCTTATCAACTTGACACACAAGCCTCAACCATTACTTTCTTATTCATCCTCAAGATCTATATAACTTTAAAAGTCCCACAGTCTTTACAAATTCTTACATATTAAAATTTCAATCCCTTTAAAATATCCAATATCTTCTAAAATTCAAAGTCTTTTTACAATTCAAAGTCTCTTAACTATGGGCTCCACTAAAATAATTT
This sequence comes from Uromys caudimaculatus, assembly GCA_028551405.1. Classification (NCBI taxonomy): domain Eukaryota; kingdom Metazoa; phylum Chordata; class Mammalia; order Rodentia; family Muridae; genus Uromys; species Uromys caudimaculatus. The sequence goes on along the minus strand of CM052722.1, from coordinate 33,838,974 downwards.
CTTCCATTAAGAGGGAAAAATATCAGGGCACAGTCACAATCAAAGCAAAATCAAACTCTAACCGTCTGGGCTCCTCCCAAGGGCTACTTTCACTTCTCCAGCTCTGCCCTCTGTAGCACTCTAAGCTCAGATTGATCCACTCCACTGATGCTGCTGTTCTTGGTGATTATCCCATGGTACTGACATCTCCAATACACTGGGGACTTCTGCTGCAACTAGGCTTCACTAACACCTGCTTATAGGCTCTCTTCATGGTGCCAAGCCTCCTTTGCACAAACCCTTCATTCCTGAGCTGTCAACTGGAACTGAGGCTGCACCTTCACCAATGGCCTTCCATGGCTTCTTACAACGACCAAACCTCAGCTGCTCTTCATGACTCCTTCATGCCTTCAAAACCAGTACCACCTGGGTGACTTTTACACATTACCAACTACAGCTGCAGCAGGAGTTACAACCTTGGCTATCTCTGGAACACAGCTTCTTTGTGCTCTCAGAAAATAATTCTCAGAAGATTTCACCTCACTGATGCTAGTCTCTTCTTAATCACCACTAATTTCTTAGCTCCAGCTTACCAGCATCAATTGTCCCAGTAAAACAAAGGTTTAGTTTTCGTACTTCTTGTATCTTGTTAATCACAGCTGATTCTTCAGCTCCAGCTAACCAAAACCACAGAATCTTTACAATCAAAAAAGTAACAGCCCTGATATGAGTCTTTAAGCATCCCTCCGAAATTTCACAAGCCAGGCCTCCATCTTCTGCACTGTTCTCAACACTATCTTCCAAGCTCCTACACAACATCCCACAGAGCTCTTAACACCCAATGGTTCTTCTAGCCCAAAGTTCTAAAGTCCTTCTACAATCCTCCCCAAAACATGGCCAGGTTGTAACAGGAATACCCCCCTATGTTGGTACCAATTACTGTCTTAATTAGGGTTTTATTGCTGTGAACAGACACCATGACCAAGGCAAATCTTGGACAACATTTAATTGGGGCTGGCTTACAGGTTCAGAGATTCAGTCTGTAATCATTAAGGCAGGAACATGGCAGTGCCCAGGCAGGCATTGTTCAGAAGAAGCTGAGAAGTCTACATCTTCATCTGAAGGCTGCTAGCAACATACTCCAGGGCAGCTAGTATGAGGGTCTTATAGCCCAGACCCACAATGACACACATACTACAACAGAGCCACACATTCTAATCACGCCACTCCCTGGGCTGAGCATATACAAACCATCACAGTTTGCTTTTAGTGATTTTATAGATGACTCTTTAAAAGGACAAGGAGTCTCGGTTTAATGCAAATTTCTACAAGCTCCACAAAAGAGAGAGAGAGAGAGAGAGAGAGAGAGAGAGAGAGAGAGAGAGAATGGAAGGAAGGAAGGAAGGAAGGAAGGAAGGAAGGAAGGAAGGAAGGAAGGAAGGAAGGAAGGAAGGAAGATAGTACCCATCTTGGTTGTAAAATTAACAGCCTAAACTTACTGCAAGCTTTTAGTAGTTATTTCTCTGCCGTTGACTATTTTGGCTGGCATTGCGGCGTATTTTAATTTGGATGGCAGTTTATTGGGTGGACTATGAAAAAAATCAAAATTGCAGTCATCATGGGTACCTTTGGAACACATTTTGCACATCCTCCCCATAAATGGGTATCCTTAAACAAGATTAGGGTTTAATATTAACTTACCTCATATATAAATTAGCACACGAAGGGTTGAGATGTTCTGAGAATGTAAAGTGACCCAACTTGAGAGAAAATGAGTGTAGTTAGGCTATATTGGAGGGAAACATTAGGAATAAGGTCCTTGAGGATGGAGTCTAGTAAAAAGAAATTTGGAAGAGATGGGACATGAATAGTTTGGAGACAAAAATGGAAGAAAGAGACCGAATTTCCAAAAAGGGGGGTTAGTGCACTGCTTCAGCTGATTTTCCTTGCTTTAAAAATAAATAGTAAAATAAATCTAAACTAATTGAACAAAGAAAGACATTAATACTGAACTGCTGGCACCTCTGTCTCTAGAAAACACTAACAGGAAAAAGCTGCCTAGGAGGAAAGCCAGAAACAGCCATGGCTGTTATTGGCAAAAGGCAACACCCATAAAATGCCTTACTCCTAATGAACCCTGTGGTTATTATTTATTTCTTCTTTTTAGCCTAAAGAGACAATGGCAAGTCTTCAATATATTTTTGATTAGGATGGATTTTTATGTGATCATCAATTTCTAAGGTTATAAAAGTATACTTAGGTTAACAAAAACTGACTTTAAAAAAGTATAACTATCCTCTTGGTCTAAAGTTTTATTTTGGTGCTAAGGGAGCTTCAATTTAAAATTTTAAGGCTCAGGTTTAACAAGGATAAAACTGTAAAATCCAGTCTTATAAATGCTACTAACTTGTGGTAACTGTTGAAAGATAATTACAAGTTAATGGTCAGTCAGCTTATAGATGATAAAATTCTTTAATGTGATCAGAACTAAGTTTGTGGTTATTCTCAGTACAAATTTAATTCATTTACAAGGGCAAGCTTTATTTAGACTCCTGTATATGTTTCCTAGTTAGTTAACTGATTGATTAACTATATTTTTGGACCATAGTTTCTTCTCCCTCTTCTCCTCCAAGTCCTTCCTCCCCCAACTCCACTACCCCCACTCACCCCTTCTCCCCTTCTGAGGCCTGTCATGTGTATCATCCAGTTTTGGGATACCAAATTGTAGTAAGACTAGGCACATCTTCTCCTATTGAGTTGAGAAGAGGCAGCCCAGTAAAGGGAAAGTGTTCCAAAAGCAGCCAACAGAGTCAGATATAGTTCCCGTGAATGCTGTTAGAGTCCCACATGAAGACCAAGTTGCAAAACGGTTACATATGTGAAGAGAGCCTAGGTCAGTCCCATGCAAGTTCCCTGGTTTGTAGTTCAGGCTCTGTGGACCACTATGAGTTCAGGTTAGTTGATTCTGTGAGTTGTCTTGTGGTATCCTTGACCCCTCTGTCTCCTTCAATCATACCGCCGCCCATCTTCCATAAGATGCCCCTAGCTTCATCTAATGTTTGGCTGTGAATCTCTGCATCTGTTTCCAACAGTTGCTGTATGGATATTGAGTTGCTCTAATGATGGTTCTTGCCTGCAAGTATAGCAGAAAATATCACTAACAGTATCAGGAGTGGGCTCCTTCTCATGGTATGGGTCTCAAGCTGGACCAGTCACTGGTTGGCCATTCCCTCAATTTCTGCTCTATCTTTACCTCTGTACATTTTGTAGGTAGGACAAATTGCACGTCAAAGCTTTTTGGTGCCCTAGTCCCAACATTGGAAGTCTTGCCTGTTTTCAGAAGATGGACTGTTCAGGCTCCATATCTCCCATTTCTATCAGTCTTAGCTAGGGTCACTCTGATAGATTCCCCTGAGTTTCCATTGTTCTAGGTTTCTAGCTCATCCCAGAAATGCCCCTAATCCCAATTCCAGTTGTCTATCCCAGTACTCTTTTGTCACCTTATCCCTCCTGTTCCCGTCCCCATCCCTACCTCGATCCCATACCTGTCCAGTCTCCTCTACCTGTCCACCCATGATGTCTAATCTATTTCTCCTTCTCAGTGCAATTCATGTGCCCCGCCCTCTTTTGGACCTTGTTGCTACTTAGCATCTTACAGACCGTGGATCTTAACATGCTTATTCTTTACTTTACAGCTAGTATCCACTTTTAAGTGAGTGCAATGTCACTCTGGGTCTGGGCTATCTCACTCAGGATGATCTTTTCTAATTCCATTCATTTGCCTAAAAATTTTATTATGTCATTGTTTTTAATAGCTGAGTAATACTCCATTGTGTAAATGTTCTACATTTTCTTGAGGATGATCTGGCTGAAACATCTGCCACCCCATTGATTGCCAGATATGATGCCGAGGCAGGTGTCACCTTCCTCCCTCACTGCTCCACAGGGGTAAATTGGAATCAAGAAAGTTTTAAAATATTTCTTCTGGATAATACAACGGTCAAATAATACGAACATAATTACATGTTTTTCAAATTTCCTTGGGTGCCAAGCCAGACATTACATAGAGAGAGAGAGAGAGAGAGAGAGAGAGAGAGAGAGAGAGAGAGAGAGAGCTTGCAGCACACAGCAAAGCCAGAAAGAATGGAGGACATCAGGAGAACAAGGCCCTCTAAATCAACTGAGCAAAGAGAACTCACAGAGACTAAAACAGGAATTACAGAGCCTGCATAATTCTGCAATATGTCCTCTGCATATATATTATAGCTATTAGCTTAGTATTTTTATGAGATTCCTGAGCATATGAACATGTGTGTCTCTGGCTCTTGTGCCTGCTCTTGAAACTCCATTTCTTCTATTGAGCTGCCTTGTCTAGGTTCAATATGGTGATTATTATGTCTTATATTGTCATGATTGGTTCTTACCTTTTAGAAGCCTGTACTTTCCTAATGGTGACAACAGAAAAGGAAGTAGGTCCAGAGGGTAGTAGAGATGTAGAGGAACTGGGAGGAGTAGAGGGAGGAGCAACTCTAATCAGGATATATTATATGAGAGAAGAGTCTATTTTCAATAAAAGGGGGAAATGAAAAAAAGAAGTATCCCTTAAGTCCACTCTTTCCACTTATCTATTTCTCACACCATCTAAAGGCAAAAGTGAGATCTGTCTTTGTATTAGTACTGGGTTTTATCTACAAGCTTTATTTCAGATTCACAGAGGTCTTTGCCAAAGTTATAGAGCTGTGAGTTTGTTTATTCTTGTTTTTTTTGGATTATATATAAAACAATTATTTTCTCAGTTATGGACATTGAGTTACTTGATTTTGAGCAATGGAGTCTTTTTAGTGTGTTTATTATTTTCTTTTGATGTCAATCAGATTTCATTTATATATTATCATTAGGCTTTTAGGCAAATGGCCAGGTTTAAGGAAATTATTCATTTTACTATTATTATACATTACAATCCACATATGTATAAAAAGATGAAAATGAAAGTGATGGAATGCTACCACTCCCTAAAAATAATAAAAAGTAAAATATAATCTTACAAGAATTTTTTATTGAGATGGAATTTAATCAATGTCCCCCACATAATAAGAATATTTGGTGTCTCTGTTAAGCAGGTAAGTAAAACAAAGTAGGAACCTCACTTGTAAAGCTTTTATTCAAAGAGACAGCATTCTTAAACTTAAAGCTGAGAAGGCATTGAATATCCTATACCAGTGCTTTTCTTCTATTCGGTGTATGATCACCAGGACTCATCAGCATTGTATGTGGTAGAAGAATGAAAGTATTGTGAGTTTGACTCACAAAATTTTAAATTAATTCTGATAGAATAAGTTCACAAACATGGAAGCTTCTCTGAATACAAACTATTTGTAAACCGCGTGGGTAACTTATCTTTCCTTCCCATGTATGACTCTACCAACAGGAAAGCAAATTTCTTTTTAAAGTATGTATTTAACAGGAAATGCAATTTCAGGTACCTTTCAATGGGTTAAATGTGGAAGGCTTGATGGAGTGACACTACATGTTATATATGTCATAAAATAGGAAAAGGAACTTTGTCTTTGTGGACAAAGTGACAGTTTATAAAAGGAAGGAAAATGACTGGAGATGTAGTTGTGTTGGTAGGGTGCTTGCCTAATATGCATTTGATTTGATCCCCAATGCCAGGGACTTGGAGTATGATGAATATCTTTAAGCCCAACATTTGAGAAGCAAACTATGGCAGAAGGATCAAGAGTATGGTTACAAAAGTGTTTGTCTGAAAACAAAGTATGAAAACATACTGAAATCCTGTTCTATCCATGGGGGTTTCCTTTTAATTTAAATCTGGAATGTGTGAATTTTACATTGAAGAAATAGAGGAGTGAGACTCTCCTAATGGCTAAAATGTCTGTACGTTGTTTGTGGGGGAAGAGAAGAACTTTCAGCAATGAGTCATCCGTGCTCCGGCAAATGATCCTAATAAACTAATTGGCTCCATGAGAAGAAGAAGAGGAGGAGGAGGAGGAGGAGGAGGAAGAGGAGGAAGAGGAGGAGGAAGAGGAGGAGGAAAAGGAAGAAGAAGAGGAGGAGGAGGAGGAGGAAAAGGAAGAAGAAGAGGAAGAAGAAGAAGAAGAAGAAGAAGAAGAAGAAGAAGAAGAAGAAGAAGAAGAAGAAGAAGAAGAAGAAGAAGAAGAAGAAGAAGAAATAATAATAATAATAAGAAGAAGAAGGCATAATAATCATGGGCTCAGTCAAAGGTTGATTTTCTGAAGTAAACCAAAAACTGATAAACTTCACTTGGAAATTTCTTAAACTGGAGATATGAGTGCTATTTCAAGTGACTACATCGTTTAACCTAGGTAAACTTTCCCTAGCAGCCAAATTAAGAATCCGTTATGGTACTCAAGGTTTATTTTTCTCCTGCGGTTCCCATTTCTTTAGTGTCTGAATTTTTTTCTGGAATTTGATGGACACCAGCTTAGAGGATTTTGGCCAACTCAAGTGACTCTTAGGGGGAATACTGAAAGATCTATGGAAGTGTGCCAAATCTCAAAAGATTGCATTCGAGAGAACATAACATTCAAGGTTGGCAAGCTCTTATTTTTAAACATAATTGAAAATAAAAGCACTAAAGATTTTTATGGACCTCCAGTGGATTTATTCATATAAACTGCTGAAAATTGATGTTACTGTTTTACTTATTTTCATTCTTCATTTTAGTTGAAATTCCAACATATTTTAGCACTAGAAGATCCAGTTAGTTATTGTTAATTTTAAATGCAATTATGTAATCAGAGACATATTAAATTTGAATATCTCATTCAAACATTCAGTCTTGACAATTATAGATGCATAATAAAATTAGATGAAAATATCAGAACAGATCCAACAAAGTACACAAAGATAAATCTCTCATTTTTTATATCATATAATCAAAAACACGATATAAGGCTTAAGACTACATATTTATATAATTGTAAATTAAAATTCTGATCTTAGCATAATCTTCATCAGCAGCCCAATTTTCAACTAAGATAAACTACATATTTACATGATATCAGTGTGTCTTTGGGGTACTATATATTAGTGCTTTATAAGTAACTTAATTATTTAGTCTTATTTTATATGGATCAAAAGACAGTTGGCATTGTGGATTTAATAGTGATGGGTCTGTTGATCTGTGAAAAACACAAAATTTTCACTATATCAAGAACATTGGTATTTTGTATTTTAATTTTAAGAATTTTACTATAAGAAACTTACAAATTCCAACCCAATTCTTTACAGACCTTGAAAGAGTAATTCTCAACCTCATACGGAAAAACAAAAATTCAGCACGGCTTAAACAATTCTGTACAATAAAAGAACTTCTTGGGGTATCGCCATCCCTGATTTCAAGCGACACTATAGAGCGATAGTAATAAAACAACTGCATGGTATTGGCATAAAAACAAGTAGTTTAACCAATGAAATTGAATCAAAGACCCAGAAATAAACCCTAAAGTTACCTGATTTTTGACAAAGAAGCCAAAACCATACAATGTAAAAAAAGAAAAAGAAAAAAACAAAAAGAAAGAAAGAAAGAAAGAAAGCCAAAACCATACAATGTAAAAAAAGAAAAAGAAAAAAAGAAAAAGAAAGAAAGAAAGAAAGAAAGAAAGAAAGAAAGAAAGAAAGAAAGAAAGAAAGAAAGAAAGCACCTTCAACAAATGGCGCTGGTCTAACAGGATGTCTGTATGTAGAAGATTATAAATTCATCCATATTTATCATCCTGCACAAAACTCAAGTCCAAATGGATCAAATACTTCAACATAAAACAGGAATCACTAAATCTAACAGATCAGAAAGTGAGGAATAGCCTTGAGTGCATAGGTACAAGAGACAAGTTCCTCAACAGAACACCAATGGCTCAGGCATCCGACGACTCACTGAAGGGCATCCTGGTCTACACTGAGGACCAGGGTGTCTCCTGTGACTTCAACAGCAACTCTCACTCTTCCACCTTTGATGCTGGGGCTAGCATTGCTCTCAATGACAACTTTGTAAAGCTCATTTCCTTGTATGACAATAAATACAGCTACAGTGACAGGGTGATGGACCTCATGGCCTCCATGGCCTCCAAGGAGTAAGAAACCCTGGACCACTCACCTCAGCAAGGTCACTGAGAGCAAGAGAGAGGCCCTCGGTGGCTGAGGAGTCACTGTCCCAACTCGGCCCCCAACACTGAGCATCTCCCTCACAGCATTTCCATTCCAGACCCCATAATTACAGGAGGGGCCTAGGGAACCCTCCCCACTCTCTTGAATACCATCAATAAAGTTTGCTGCACCCCCCCCAAAAAGATCAACAATTGATAAATGGGACCTCATGACACTGAAAAGCTTCTATAAGGGAAAAGACATAGTTGATAGGCTAAAACAGCAGTCTGTTGATTGGGAACAGATCTTAACCAACCCTACATCTGACAGAGCACTAATATCCAAAATTTATAAAGAACTCAATAAATTAGATACCAGCAAACCAAATAACCCAATTGAAAAAAATGGGTACAGAGCTAAACAGAGAATTTTCGATGGAGGAATCTCAAATGGCAGAGAAGCTCTTAAAGAAATGTTCAATGTTCTTAGTCATCAGGGAAATACAAATCAAAACAACTCTGAGGTTCCATCTTACACCCATCAGAATGGCAAAGATCAAAAAAACTCAAGTTGACAACACATGCTGGCACAGATACAGAGCAAGGGGAACATTCCTCCATTCCTCATGGGAGTGCAAACTTGTACTATCACTTTGGAAATGAGTTTAGCACTTTCTCAGAAAACTGGGAGTAGTTCTACCCCCAAACCTAACTATACCACTCTTTGGCATATACCCAAAAGCTGATCCACTATACCACAGGGACATTTTCTCAACTATGTTCTTAGTAGCTTTATTAGCTTTATTTGTAATAGCCAGGAACTGGAAACAACCTAAATATCCCTCAACTGAAGAATAGATAAAGAAAGGGTGGTACATCTATACAATGGAATACTACTCAGCTATTAAAAACAAAGACATCATAAATATTTCAGGCAAATGGATGGAATATGAGAATAGCATCCTGTGTGAGGTATCCCAGAGCCAGAAAGATAAATACTTATGTACTCACTTATAAGTGGACAGTAGCCATAAAGTGCAGAATAAGTATGCTATAATCTGCAATCCCAAAGAAACTGTGTAATAAGGAGGTCCCAAGGGAGGATGCTCAAATCTCACTCAGAAGGAGAAACTAGTCATCAGAGGTGGAAGAAAAGAGGGAACTGGGTAGGAGAGGGGCTGAGGAGGGGAACAGGTTGGTGGTTCAGATGTGGGAAGGCAGGGGCAGGAGATGGCTGAGAGTAAGAATGGAAATGGGGGATCTCTGGTGACTAGCTCGAGGTCTGGGACAGGATAGGATACAGGGAGTCAGTCAATGGGCGTGACCCTAGCTGATATTCCTACCAAAGGGAGATAGAGAGACTGAAGTAGCCACCTCCTAAGGCTAAGCAGGACTTCAGAGGAAGGATGGGGATATCAATCCACCCACAAAACCTTCAATTCAAAATGTGTCTTACCTACAAGATCTGCAGGGACAAAGATGGAGCAGAGACTGAGGGAGTGGCCAACCAATGACTGTTCCAAGTCTACTCATTCTGTGTGAGAGAGCCAACCCCTGATACTATTAATGATACTCTGCTATGCTTGCAAACAGAAAACTAGCATAACTGTCTCTTGAGAGGCTTCATCTAGCAGGGGATAGAGGCAAATGAAGAGACCCAGAGCCAAACATCAGGTGGAACTCAGGAAGTCTTTTGGGAGAGTGGGGCATAGAAGTGAGCAAATTGGAGGGTAGAAGGACAAAATGACTTACAAAGTTGACTAACCTGGGACTAGGGCAGCTCACAGAGCCTGGGGCAGAAGCCAGGGTACATGTAGGATCTGGTCCTAGAACACCTACACATTTGTGTAAAATATGCAACCTGGTTTTCATGTTGGTCTCCTAACAAGTGGAGTGTGGATTATCTTAGTCTCTGTTCCCTGCAATTGGATCCTGTTCCCCTTACCTGGACTGTCTTATTGGGCCTCACGGGGAGAGCAGTGCCTAGCCCTGCTTGGATCAGACCCTCGGGGTGGGGTGGCACCCAAATGAGGGCTCACCTTCTCTGAGAAGAAAAGGGGGCAATTGAGGAGGGATTTAAAAGGGTGGCCCTGGAAAGAGAGGAGGAGGAAGAGGGACTCTGTTCAGGATATAAACTGAATTAAAAAAAAAAAAAGATTAGTTCATAAAACCAAGAGGGGGAAAATAGAAACTTGCAAATAAAAACAAATCACACACAGAAATTAAAGACATCCGAAGTCTATATATCTAAATAAATTTTTATATAGTCAGAATAGCCATTTGGATTGGAAGTTATGTAGTTTCACATCACATTTCCACTATCAAACATTTTTTATGCACTTATCCACCACTGCACTTATTCACCACCAAACCTCCAAAAATCCCATGACAGAGTTAGACAGAAAATCATTAGTTTCATGAACTCTTTCATAATTCATGTCCTTAGCTGAATTCAGTTCTTCTTCATTGCCTAACATTTAGCCTTTCCTTCTCTTTTCTATGCTATACTGTACCTATATATACATGTGTTTACATATACCCATATATTATATATGGAGACAAATATGAGGATGAATGTATTTTATAAAAAATCTTTCTGAGATTCCGTGATCCCTCTTAATATATATTCTGATTCTGACCATTTTCCCACAAATGTTATGGTTGCATATATCTTTAAAGCTGAACATATATATGATTATATATCAAATATAGATGTATTGAATTTTATGATCCATTCATCTGTTGATGGACAACTAGGTTAATCCCAATTCTTTCCAATAGTAGATAAAGCAGCAATAAAATTAGGAGTGCATATATCCACTCGGATAGCCAATGTGGAAATCAGTTTGAAGATTTCTCAAAAAACTTGAAAACAGCATATGACCCAGTAGTATATTGATATTTTAATTAGGTACATACATTAATCAGTTGTGTTATTGATGGAACCAGGATAATGTTTTCACCTTTTCTTACTTAAAATTGCCTGGACCTCCTGTTAAACTTTTTGTAAGTAAATCATTCCTTAGCTAGAAGTCCACATCCTCCTTTCAAAGAAAATGGACTAGCCTTGGTCACTTTGGCACATCTCCAACTCTTGATATAATAAGCTACTTGATAATGCTGACAGCAGAAAACACTATAGAGAGTCATAAAACAGATGATTCTTGGTGGGTAAAGAAGATTGGGGGATAGAGAGATGGCTCAGTGGTAATAAATTGTTTGTCACATTGCATCAGGACTCCAGGTCCATGCTCAGATACCGAGTATTTCAAATATTATATGAAACATATAATAATATAATATAATATACCCTGTGTGTCTTTGATCCCAGTGTTGGGATCTAAAAATAGCAGCATGTTTGTGGTTCACTGTCCAGCGAACCTAGACTAATCAAACTATGGCCTGTGAGAGACCTTGTAGGCTTAGTTAAAGACACTGTAGGGCCCGGTCCTCAACCTGTGAGTCATGACCACTTTAGGGTTGTATATCAGATATCCTGCATATTAGAGATTTATATTATGATTTATAACTAGCAAAATTGCAGTTTGGAAGTAGCAATGAAATAATTTTATGGTTCTGTGTCACCAAAACATGAGGAAATGTGTTAAACAGTCACAGCATTAAGAAGGCAGAGAAACACTATTAGACCTAGTGAGAGACCCTGTCCCAGAAATACAAAGTGGACAGTTCCTGAGCAAAGATTCCCAAGACTGACCTCTTCTCTCTACATACACTTTCACCCTCCTGTCACACAGACAGACACACACATAACACACACACACACACACACACACACACACACACACACACACACACACAGAGAGAGAGAGAGAGAGAGAGAGAGAGAGAGAGAGAGAGAGAGAGAGAGATGTGTGCATGCAAACAGTGTAGCTCAGGATGATCTCTTACTCAGAGATTTTCTTGTGTCTGCATCCTGAGTGCTGGGATTAATGGCATTCACTGTTATACCTCACAAAGGATTGAGTTTTTGAAGATACCCAATCTTACTACATTCTCTACCAAAAAAAAGCTATTACAAACAAAACTGAGACATAAATATAGTATTTCACAAAGCAAGAGCCTGTTTAGTGAGAGGCGAAGATAAAAGGCAAAGCAACAAAAATGTGACTCAAAATGTTTGCCAGCATTAGAAGAAGAATGAGCTTTAGATTTGTTCCACAAGAGACAGGTGAGACAGGTGTTCCTTAGTAACAGGAGCAATGAAAACAGAGCATGGGTCCAATGAGCACCATTGAGAAGCATTTGTGGTTTTGTAACAAGGGAATTAGACTGTCACTTAAGTATTTTTATTTGAAAACAAACATCATATCATGTAAAAGGCACATAAGAAGGAATGACCTGTTAAAGAGACAAGAAGTGCTCTGTTTTAGCTAAAACATGACAAGCATTATCATGTGGCAACCTCTGTCATTATTCATAATAAAGCTATTTTCAACTCATTTGGGTTCCTTGTTAAAAAACAATATAGAAATGATATAATGCCATGTGTGTCTGCCAGCATTATACTTTATTGTAATGATGTTCTGAATTACATAAATGAATACCATCATTATGAGTCTAGAGGCCTCCAAAAATATCCAGTTTGACTTCAGTGGAATTTAGGAGTAGAATTATGTATTTTGTGGTATTTGTAAATTTAAAACTTAGCAAAGGTTATGCTTGAGAACAGGTAGTATCAAGCAAGGCTGCTTTGGATTCTAAAGGGGTAAAAGGACAGAAAGTGCAAAGGCTTATTTTCCTAAAACAGTTGGGCCTTGGCTATTAGTGATATCTATCAAGCACGCTGACATAATAAAGGTAAGTTTAAATCAATTTTCTCTTGCTTGTTGTTGGTCCTCAGGACATGGCCCAATCTATAAATATGTGAAAACACTGCATTTTAATTATGATAATGGTTAGTACCCCTCTAAATTGCAAATACACACCAAATAGTACGTACATGTTCTTAACTAATATGCCTATAACTGGCACCTCTGCATATTACCAGATATGACAACTGTACAATAAATCAATAAAGACAATTGTTTGAAATCATCACCTTAGCATATGCTGAACATACAGTAAATCTCTGAACAACAATAGAACATCAAACAGTGACCCTGGTGTGACATATTTTGAACTTGTCTAATTTATAAAGTTCAAATATACCTTTAACCTTGCTTACCATCTCTGAATGATGTATCATATAAACACTTATTGATTTTTAAGAAAGGAACATTTATCTCCAGGAAAACGAACACCTCTTTTGGAATAATAATTAGTCAGTTGCACGCTTCTTAATGAGAGAATTGATATCACATTGTTTTCAGTTTAAATGTCAATGTGCATACATATAAACATCCGGAAAAACAGGTTTAACTAGCTGATGCTATGTAAAGGTCATACAGACCTTGCAAATATTGCTGCATCTCCAGCTAATCTAATCCAGTTCTTGAGTTCAAATATCAAATTATATCCCTTTCTGCTACCCAGAATTCTGAATTTCTTAGATTCAATGCATCCTAAGAGTTTTATATATTTATATTGTGAACTGTTCATCTTTAACCATATGCAATTATCATATTGCTGTATCATGGAGAGCTCTGTTCCAATCAGCTCTGATGAAGCACCAAACGGTTGAATCATCAGAACACTATAGCAGTATTTTACAACCTCAGTTATACAAAATGTGAAGCAATATGCATGCCTGCCCTCTGTAAAATGTGAAGCAATTTGTTTGGCTCCATGTTTTATTTTGCTTCCCAGATTACACTACTCACAAACTTCCACAAGAGCAATATAATAATGAAAATACTGCTGCATAATACTACAGCTCTGTCTATAAATAGCAAGATTTCTTTGTCTTAACACTAGTGCCAGAAGATGAATTTCATTATGCTAATTCAGTGATTGTATACATGTTCATATCATCAAGTGTACATAAGAGAATGAAAAATAAACACAAGTACAATAAGCAATCAGAAAACAGAAGTTTTCTAAAAGGTTTTAAAGAGTATGTTAGAAATCATCAAATGTCTCCCTACTATTAGCAATAATTGAAGCTCTGAGTTGATATATTTACTTTATAGTCACATAGGTCACTTTTTTGTCAAGTTCTAGAGATTTCTGTTGTTTATATTTCTTAAGAAAATATTTTTCATTATTTATGTTATAGTGATATATCATACATTATATATAATATAAAATATACATTATTCTAATATTATAGTGATATCAACAAATAAGCAGTAACAGGATAGCTTCAAAAAGACATGGCTGAAGCTACTTGGAAATCTTGAGAATATTGAGAAATAGTTCGATTCAGGGGTTACTTGAAAGATCAACAGCATGCCTGTATGAAACATGAATGTAAGAGATATACTGGAAATTTATAATCAAAAGAAAGGGTAAAAAAATCATGCTATATTTTATGAAGGTTAGATTATTATTAATATAAAGGATTATGTGAAGCACAGAAAAAATTCAATCAGGGATGAAAATAAGATAATTATATGTACAAATTCATTAGCTAAAATAACGTTCAGTGACTTAAGATTTCCGAACCAAATAAGTTCTTAATAATCATTCAAACACTGAAATTTGCTTTTAAAACAGCTTTGCTCAGTGGGTATGGTACCATACAACAGGGGCAGGGGCAGGGGCAGGGGCAGGGGCAGGGGCAGGGGCAGAAGGAGGTAGATCTCTGTAAATTGAAGGCCTGCCTGGTGTATTGCCTCCCACAAAACAAACAAACAAAACAAATAAATAAAAAACCTTTTAGTCATATCCACCCAAATGGAGCTTCCTATACATAATTGTTGTGTTTCATGCACCATTGATGAAATTTGTCAGTGGTGATCCTAGGTCTGAGCTTGCAGAGTTAGTAACAAGATGAATATGTTTCCTCTAGAAAAGATTGGAAGGTCCTTAAAACATAAAACAACAGGAAAACCTTCTATACAGGGAATACTTAATGAAGGTAGCCAGCCCTGGTACTGGATACTGGGTAGTTGTATGTCCATGAAATGGCAATGAATTAGATCAAACCTGAAGCCTCATTTACAAAGCCTTCCTTGGCTTCTATAAAACTGTCTCTACAACTCCAGTATTGAAAGAGGTTTTTGGCATTTGTTTACATTTGTTGTGTACTGTTTTGTTTTCTCAACAAAGAATAGGCTCCTATCTTTGCTCTGTGTAATTTTCAGGCTATCTGGGATTTCTCTTAAGTGTTTGTATAGGTTATTTGATTAGAATGATTCAATATTTGGACCAGCCTAGCAAATGCTATTTTTATATATCATAGGAAATAAATACTTCCAAACTTCTGCCAATATGGAATTAAAATTTTGCCCATTATACTGGTAACTCTAATCTGGGATTAGCTAGCCAGATCAGTGGACCTAGTGTCTAAATTTAGTTCCTTCATTGACAAACTTGTGTCACCTGAATACTTCAGACTTTCTGATTTTTTGTTTAATGGTGTTTAGATGAGGGTCTCTAAATTTTTTGTTCTCTGAACCTTCAAATTTGAAAAAGACTAAGGGTGAGGTTGTTGCACAGAAAACAATTAATACTAGATAGCATTCTAAATATGGTTGTTTTAAATGATTTTTTCTATTTAAAATAATAGATAGCATGCTTTCATTTAACCCCTAAACCCCTTTCTTGGGCATTCTGGGACTGACCACAAGTAATTGTCAACACCAGTAGTACATGCAGTTAATGCTTGAGAAGTCTGGAAATAAAAGACATCAGTGTTGACATTTTGGTGTTTAGAAAGTGTTTCAAAGAAAAAATAGGGTTTTACTGGAAAAGCTAGAAAGTAAATGAGAAAATTTCAGATGGGGAATTTAAAAGAAATAAAATGAAATGTGGAAATGAGAAAGATAGACGAAGGAGTAGCCCTCAAGGACTCTACAAAAGTGCTGAAAGAACCGTTAGCCACTGGTAAACATGCAACATATTTTTCATTCATATATATTCAATATGCACAACCAAAATTGACATTTACATATATACATACTATTTATTGTCCAAAAGTACTAACTACAGACTTTATTTATGTGGTGGGATTATAAAGTTAAATATTTCCTTTAAGTACACTGAAATCACATATTGTGTACATATTGTAAAAAGATAATTGTGTATAATTGTTAAAATGGATATATAAAATTCTTTTAGGACAAAATAAAATTGAAATTGGACTTCCCAAATCTTTTTCTATATAATAAATAATCTATTCATGTGAACTATCCTAGATAAGTTTTTCTCCAGACTCTCTTGATTTGGCAAAGTGCTATTTAAAGAGTTCTCAGTCATGCTCTTCAGTATAGGGTCTAGTATATGGCACAGTTTAGTACCTAACCATATTCAACTAAGAAGAACATGAAGGTATGGTAGGGTGCTTTGTTTGTTTGTTTGTTCATCTTGTGACCAGGTCCTTCCAATTACTGATATTGATAAAGTGTCTTTGCCATTAACAGTTAATAATTAATAATAATGTGTCTTTGCCCCATTACCATGGTGGAAGTTGTGGGGCAGGAAGATAGTCTTAGGATTCATGCTGTGTGCTCAGAATCAAGCTGGCAGTAAAGCCACATAATGCAACACAGGCCTGCTTTCGTCAGATTTCCCATGCCTCCCACATGCAGTTATATTACCTGATATTGTGTCCTGACTCATAGTTTAAGAAGCTAGAGGGTAGGGGGCATCTAAGATAGAAGATCTGGGGTTTCTCAGGACTCTGATGACAAAAAGAGCTTCCTAGAATGGGCTGACTTTCATGACAGAATTCCCGTACTGAGACATGGGAAACCAATTCCCCTATTGTAACCAAATTCCTATATCAGTACAACTGGGTAGTTTTGAACTTGACAGAAATGTGAAATACTTATTGATGATATTCCACTTAGTACCCTTGCTAATTTTACTAGGCTCTTCGAGTATTGTCAAGGTAATTCCAATTCAGGGGGAAAAAAACTACAGAGCTGCCTTCTGATTTTTGGCTATGAGATGTTAGTAAAATGCCCCATCTTGGTTACTTTCTTCTGGTGTGTGCTGTCACTTAAGGTATTCCCAGTCATATCATTCAAGTACTGGGGTCATAATCCATTTTGGTTTCTTCTATCTCTTAATCCTCTTTTGATTTCCTCTTGTGTTATTGTTAGATTGTTTTGTTGTTCTTAGCTGTGGGAGCCAGGGAAAAATCAGTTCAAGCTATTTTCCAAGGTTAAGTGTCTTTGTTTTAGCATGTTTCCTGACTGATTCACATGACAGTGGCTTCTAAAAGGCACATAAATTTACACAGACATACACACACACACACACACACACACACACACACACACAAAATTCTAATTTGCATTCATTTATTAATGTGATGCATTCAGGGTGCCTCCTGACCTTCCGTTCTAATAAAGTCTTAGGCTTTGAGCTTAACAAATACAGTATCAACTATAGTATTTGATGAATAGAATGACAATATTAGGCATATTCTTTTCAATATATATTTGGCAATTATATCAGCAATTATATATATATATATATATATATTCTATTTCGATCTTTTTCTCTTTTCTTCTTTTCTTTATTCTCTTTCCTCCATTCTCTCCCCTCCCCCATTCCCACTCTGTCTTTTCTGTGATGTGTAGTCTCACTATGTTACCTACACTGACCTCATATCCCTGGGCTCAAGTGATTCTGCAACTCACACTTCCTGAGTAACTGCTGTAGAAAGCTCACAAGTCCTGATCTCTATGTTTAACTTCTTCTGTGTCTTTTCTACTTGCTTTCTCAGCAAGTAGTAGAATAAAAAGATTTCTTTTATAAAAAAAATGAAGGAGCAATAAGATGAAAGCACTTTGTGTTCTTGCTTCATTTTATAGAGGAAAGCTGTATGTTGCCTTGATATGCTGTAGACAGTGAAAGGAGCCAGAAATAAACATCTATTGCTTGAGTACATAGAAATTGAGCTTGTTATGTTATAGATCAGTTAAAAACAAACAAAACAAAAAACAGGAGATAAATTGTCATAACTTCTTGTTATCTTGTAGCATTTCTTTGTTAAGTAAATATTATCCATTTAAAATATATGCTCTTAGTTAGCTGTAGTTTATTGGCATTACCATTCAGCAGCATAAAATCCTTTAATTTTTTTTTCTTTAATGGTCTTGCTTTTTCTAAATAAAATTCTTACTGTGCAACCCCTCCACAGACCTTTTAAGTACTTCATTCTAACTACACTTCATCTGAGCATACATTTTCACAAAAACTGCCACCACCCTTATGCAAGTACCTACAAAAGCAATAGAGATCCTACGAGATGACTGGCATTCCAGTCACTTGAAATGATGTGGCCTTGGTTCTTCTGAGACTATTTTAAGATCGAAATTACAGAGACCAATTTGACCAACCCTTTAGGTCAGAAGACAATGATAACTATTTAATTTCTTTTGGAATAATGATATATGATTAAGTCAAATAGGATAATGTCATAATTTTGATTGTACTTTCTGTAACTGGAAATATGTTGTTTTGTGTAACTGGAAATACGTTGTTTTGTGGCTTTTAAGGTCAAGCCAAGCAGGAATGCTAATAAACAAGGGAAAGCTATCTTTCTTTTAAGTGGGTAATAAGTTCCTCTCTGTAGTTAAATGGCTGTTTAAAATCCTTAACTAAATTGCAAACTTAATGAAACAGAAACACACACACACACACACACACACACACACACACACACACAATATCTTCTAGCCAATATGTACCTGACTTGAAGCCTCATACTTCCTGAACCCTGGCCGAATCAATGCCTTCAAATAACATCAGAACAACTTTTGTCAAAGAGTCCATCCCAGCATGTCCCTCAAATATTTCAAAAGCTTCCTACTGACCTTAGTTTAAAGTTAAAATCCTTTCAAGATTCAGAAATGCCCTGTCAAAATCCACCTCATTTCGTGGCACTTGGCTCAGCTACTTTCTGACTTCCACAGATACTGACTTCGTTTAGTCTCATAGTTCACTAACTCTTCCACACCTGAAGCCCTTTGTATAGGATACGCCTCTGTAGTGAATAACCTCCTCCATTGGATTTCAGAGTTTCTAACTTCTCAACATAGGTAGTATGTTTCAGAAAAGTCATCAGGTCAGAGAGGGTAAGTACTTCGTTCTGTAGCTTGTTATTTTCTTTGATTCTTTTGACATATCCCATCTTGCATTGTGCTTGAAGACACAATAGGCAGCATTATTCTATTCATAAGAAAATATGGCAGCCTGGTCTACAGAGTGAGTTCCAGGACAGCCAGGGCTACACAAAGAAACTCTGTCTTGAAAAAAACAAACAAACAAAAAAAAAACAAAAACAAAAAAACAAAAAAAAAGGAAAAGAAAAAAAAGAGAAAATATGGGCTAAGCTATGGACAACCTTGCACCCAAGAGAAAAATGGGAGTGGGAGATTTTCATGTTTGCAGCCCTAAGGATGAACAAGGACAGATTTGGGCTGTTTCTTTCAATTTTGACCAACAAAGTTATTTTTATCTTGTAACATCAAAACACCCTTATGGTTCTTTATTTAAAAGTCTTTGTTGAGGAAGTTGCTGCAGAAAAAAAGCATGATATTACAAGTATAAATAAAATCTGGCTTGATTTGACTTTTTTCTTAGAAAACAATTGTTTTCATGTGATGGCTTTTAAAATATTGTGCAAATATTCTTTCAGAGAACAGCCATAAGTCATGCTGCAATACAAATGTGGCCAGATTTTCGGAACTAAGCAATATATTCAGTCTAAGGACAATTTCAAAGTAAGATACTTTGGGAAGTATCTATGTAATCATTTAATATTTATTTATGTACTTTAGTTTCACACAGTTACACCCCATATACAATACTTATTTTAAATTACATACCTGTTCTATAGCATATTTGGTAGGAATTTAGTTTTCTTTGTCAAAAATTTTAAATTCTTTATTTTATTTATTTATATGAATTTTATTAATTATTTATGGATGATTATTTTGCCTGCATGTATGTATCCATAGCATGTGTGTGCCTGGTTTCCACAGAGGCTAGAAAAAGGCATAGGATCCCCTGGAACTGGAGTTGCAGATAGTTGTGAGCCACCATGTGGATATTGGGAATCAAATGTAGATCCTCTGGAAAAGCAGCTAACACTCATAATCTCTGAGCCAACTCTCCAGTCCCTTAAATTCTGTATTTTAATTTGTTTGACAGCAAAGAAATTCTCTAAGGAATTCTGTTACAAGATGGCATACTTTTCAGTATATGACTAAGTTATAATGAATTCATCATAAAAATATTATACATCTATGAACATCTAATCTTTCATTGAGAATAATCACTCAAGGTCTCTAATCCTAAATAAAGCATGCCAGACAGCTCTTTATTTTACACTGGCAAGTTCTCTATGACAGTCAAAAACCAAACAATAGTTCACATCAGACATTTGTTTTCTGTTGTGATGGAGTTTTGGTGCCCATTATTTTAGAAATGATTTCTCCAATAAACAAAAATAAAGCAAGTGTATTTTTTGAGTCAGTGACACTTTTCTGAAGCATCAAAAATGATTTAAGTGGAAATACAGTTCATGCTTGCTGAATAATTCCATTTCAAAGTTAGAAAGACCAATATAAATAAAACAACCAAACATACCATGCTAAACCCTGTCTCTAATCTATTTATTTTCTTTTATACCTATCCATCCATTTTCTTTTGAGTACACATCAATAAATGGTTCTTTTATCACCAACTCCAAATCATCTGATTTTATCATTTATTTTTAATCAAGCTTTAAGATACATAGATTTTGAGATAAAAATTTTAGTTTTATTAATTTATTTCTATTTCCACTGTTCTTGTTTCTTGTCCAAATCAAAAATTTCATGAATTTGACATATCTTCCTATGATCTCTTAAATGGTGCCTTTTCATCTTCACTAACACTGTAATCTGCACAAAAATGACCTTCTGTTTTAAGCAAAGTTCCTTTTCTTTAATAATTTATTTTTATTATTTATAAATATGTGTAGATGTGTGGTTGGTGTGTGTGTGTGTGTGTGTATGTATGTGGGTATGTGTGAATGCAGTTATCCTCAGAGGTCAAAGGAATCAGATACCCTGAAGCTGTAGTTATAGACAATTGTCTCTTTTCCAGAGTATTAGGAGCTGAACTTGAGTCCTCTGGATGATCAGCAAGTACTTGTAATCACTGAGCCAATCCTTCAGTCCCCAAAGTTCCTTTCGTGTGTGAGCATTATAATGAATGTTTAATAAATAGAGATGATCATGTTATTCCATTTAATTAAAAATTATCTGTTAGGATACAATCCACAGTGTTAACTGAAAAAGCTGTGTGATGTACCTACCACCTGTGTACTACCTTGCTTATCCCATGATAGAAATCAAACCATTGGTTTTTCTACATTTTAGCCATGTTTGTCTTTAGTTTCTCAACAGACTTTCTCTTTTATATATCATGTCTATAATCCATGGATACTTTATAAGTCAGAAAACATCTTACCCCCAGGTAATATAAACCAGATAAATGCATCCAATGTCTTTACTCTGTGGTCAATTTTTATTGTCCAGTGAATTCATGACCATCACAAACCTTACTACGGTGAAAGCTTTTGTTTCTTTAGTGTATATGATCACAGAAAAAAGTAAAACTGCCAAAAGGATGAATTTTTTCTTCTTGACTTAAAACTTATATCCAAGACTCTTCAGTTCATAAAAAATGTATCTTCATACTCAAAATGTTACCACTTTTGAATATAAAATGATGCTTTGAAACAAGTGGAAGATTCTCAGTTATTATCAAGTTAATCCCTACCTACTGTCATTTCTTCACAATGACATGCTGTTCACTCACTGTTTTGTACTAAATTAAGATTTATTTGTATTGAAGTAACAGCTACTTAGTTAAAAAATCCAAGAGAGATTCATAATGTTATCAGTAAGAGACAGAAATTTAATTATTGAAAGATAACACATTTCTGTATGTGAAATGTAACTACCTCCGTTTTTCCTCCAGTTATTCTGAAAATAAGAGTTCATTTATTCCTCTGTAATACACTTTAGTATTTCAAAAGGCCACAGGTTATATTTCTACTTTTAATATATACAAATAATTCAATATTTTTGTCTATATTCTGTTGGTTGCAAAAATTTGTTCATTTTACCAATCTGTTATATTTAATAAACTTCATATTCATTGGGTAGTACTTAGAATATAATTCATTAAAATACTTAGATAAGTTGAAGATATGTGGCAATTTCAAAATGTAATGCCCACTACACCTAATATCCAGTAGACTTTTAATATATATTGACATGATGTCTGCATGTATGTGCCCGTGTGTGTATTTTCCCTCCAAAATAAAACGACAATTTTATGTTGGAAAGAGTGACATAGAAGAAACTTCAATGAATAAAATTGATGCTGTAAAAGATTTCCTAAGTAGATCAGATAGGAAGACATTAAGTAGAGTTAAGTTAACAGATAATTGCCTCCAAAATCCTCCAAGGGTGTATGCTAACCAGGTCTGCTAGAGACAAGCAGGATTTAGAATGTTAGGATGTTTCTTAATCAGGATTGACAGGCCATTAGGTTTCATTCCCATAACAAAGGAAACAACCATGATTTACAACTAGCCTTTAGGCTTCTAAACAGCCAACTCCAGGGGACAGTGCAGGGTCACAACTAAAGTCAAGTCCTGACCTCCCATCAAGCTATTAGTTCTCTTGAGAAAAGCATAATTCTGCCAGGTGGGCAAAATGACCTTAGCTAGGAATTATTTGAAAAAGAACACTTAAAATAATTATGGCAATATCGTTGCTAGCAATCTCCCATCTGCCTAAGTGGCAGACATGCCACTTCTCTCTGTTTAAATGGTCATAGTATAACATGGAACCAGGACCTAAAAGAGACTTAAGGATGACAGGCTATGTGGATTGCACTAACCTAAAGTGTATACAGCTAGTAAAATCTTCTATTCAAGGCTGGCTCCTCTTTAAGCATTAGCCAGATGTTCATTATTATTTAAAAACATTTCTTTTATTAATCTCGGAACGTGTGGCAGGTTTTCTCACTATGACAAAATGACAATAGCAACTGTGGCTTTGTTTGCTTTTACTATTCCCCTCCTCACACGTGAATTTTTTGAGTTTCATGAACTAGGCAGGGTGGCACAGACCTTCAATCCCAATACTCAAGAGGCTGAGACAAGAGGATTCTAAATTCAAGGTCAACCTGAGACCATACTGAGTCCCAGGCTAGCATAAATTCTTTTAAATTCTGAAACTTTGTCATAAACAAACAAAGCAAACTAAACATAGATTTTGTGGATGCAACAATTAACATAAAACCAATTTTTCTTTCTTTCTTTCTTTCTTTCTTCCTTCCTTCCTTCCTTCCTTCCTTCCTTCCTTCCTTTCTCCCTCCCTCCCTCCCTCCCTCCCTCTCTCTCTCTCTCTCTCTCTCTCTCTCTCTCTCTCTCTCTCTCTTTCTTTCTTTCTTTCTTTCTTTCTTTCTTTCTTTCTTTCTTTCCACCTTGCCCCCAAACTCTCAAGCTTCCCTGTAGCACTTTGAAATAAGTGAATTTCTAGTAACAGCACTTAGGGTTTACAACCTGTGTCCCCAATAAGCCCAGTTCAGTTACCTATCCTTAATAATCCAACTAGAGAGCAAAATTGATAATGAAAGGCAGAAAAAAAATTCAATGTGGCTATACTGGGAAGAGAGACAAAGAGATGCAGTCATTTCATCCCAAGTCCATCTTCAGGGTCCTGACATAAAGGTAAAGGTTAAATAGGAAACTAGAACTATGCACAACTATGCAATCTGGCTAAAATGCTGCCCCACATCACTACTGTCTTGTATATTGGTTTGAAAGAAAATATGATATTCTAAAGAGACACTTGAGTATCTCAGAGTGACTGTCTGGCTATTGAGGCCGTAAACTCCAAAGAAATGGAAATTTTCTCAGGAATCTCATGCTGGGAGAAAGAAAGGGCACCAACCAGATGGTAAACTTGTTTACTGGAAGGAGGTTTTACACTACCCTAACAAATGGTTGGGTCTACAGGATGGGGCTGAAGCTCAGATTAAGATGGGTCTATGGTTGGTAGAACCACATCTAGACCAGAACTACATAGATTTGCATATTCTTGGCCTACTATTTAAACCTTGATCTTACTTCATAACCCTGAAGATTGACTTGCTGGAGTTTTTGGGTCACTTTGTTTCTGTAGGCACTTTTTCTAGGCTCCACCCCAGTTACCTGGCAACAGCCAGGTGTGTCTGGCTCACTATAAAAGGGCTACTGGCCCCCTCCTCTCTCTCTTGCCCTCTTGCTCTTGCTCTGTCCTCTTGTTCCTGCTCCCTCTCTCTCCCCATTCCCCTCCTCCTTCTCTCTCCACGTACTCATGGCCAGCCTTTACTCCTCTACTCTCTCTCTCTCTCTCTCTCTCTCTCTCTCTCTCTCTCTCTCTCTCTCTCTCTCTCCATTTCTCTGTCACTACTTCCTCAACTCCGATCCCTATGCCCTGAATAAACTCTATTCTATACTATACTATATTCAATTCGTGTGGCTGGTCCCTCAGGGAGAAGGGATGCCTCAGCATAGGCCCAAAGAGGTAACCCCTTCCCCCATACCTGACTACACATCCAGCAAACATATTCCTCTTTTCCTTATCTTTTTATAAAACACAACAGTTTCCCTTCCCTCATTGTCTACTTTAAATAATTCTCCCTTTTCTACTTTGTTATATCAGTTTTGCTCTTTTAATTGGTTTGCTGAGAGAGTAGCTGATTCTGGCTTGAGGCAAAAGCTGTGACCCCAAAGTAAAGTACTAGCCTCAGCTACAAACCTTTCCTGAAAGTTGTACATTTTTCTCTGGAAGGCAACTTTTTCCTCTGTATGTTTCCAGGGCTTCCACAATTTCTTCTCCTGGTGGGGAAATTCTAATTTCTTAGAGTCCAGTTTTTCTATTATTTGATAGCCATAGGGAGAGTGTATGTGTCACTTTCGAATATATTCATTCCTGTTATGCCAACTACATTTTGATTCACTTTGAAATTCTTTCTTCTAGAGCTCAAAAGTCAATAATATCCACAATCAATATAGAAGTACTAAACAAAATCAATGCTGAAATGATTTAATTTGAATAGTATATTTCACAAAAGATACATAGCAAAAATCTATAAGTTAACACATTAAAATTCATGTAATTTACAAAAAGACATATATAGTCAGAGAATTCCCCAAAGTTGTACACTAATTCTTATCTAGAAACTGGTTTAATTAGTAGCTAAATTTGTAATATAAACTGTAAAGTATGGCGAGTGATCATCAATATCAGCGCTTCCTGTGAAACTGAATGAGTAAAATAAAATGTAAGGATTATAAAATGGAGGGAAGGCTATTAATAAGAAATTAGAAAGTACAGGTGGTCCACGTTAGGGAAAATTTGAAATCATCGTCCAGAAATTCTAAATTGTTAGCTGAACAGGAAAGAAAACGAAGTTAAAAAAGAAAGAAAGAAAGGAAGGAAGGAAGGAAGGAAGGAAGGAAGGAAGAAAGAAAGAAAGAAAGAAAGAAAGAAAGAAAGAAAGAAAGAAAGAAAGAAAGAAAGGACTTGACTGCTCCTAGATATGGTGGAAAGGGTTTATTTGATATGTGGGAAAGCATAGCCAGAGTGAGAGACATCTGAGAGAATCCAGAGTGGTCATAGCCCTGAGCTATGTGATGAGAGGAGAGAGAGGAAGGGAGAAGGAAGAGAGGTGAATGAGCCAGGAGATACAAACTAGAGAAAAAAGGATGAAGTAACCAAAATGGTTGGTTTATATAGGGAAGGGCAGCTGGGGGAAGGGAAGTCCAGACCCAGGGTGGGAGAGTTGAGAGTAGGAGGTGGGGCATGTCAGCCTGGGAGGCCAAGTAACAAGCTGGGATTGAGAGATGCAGATGAGACCTGGGGGATGGGGACACAGTGTCTGCTTTGATTTGTTAAATAGGCACCTCTGCCTTTTGCCCTGGGTTGAAACCTAACACTAACATTGGAATGTTGTAAGCTGACACCATAGAGCTATAGCCTAGCCCTCAGGGACTGTCTTTACTTGTATGGCCCTGCTTTGCCAGAGCCATAATTGCATACTAAAGATTGTATGACTATAAATTACATACACCTTGGCTTGTGGTAACTTATCGGAACTATGCCTCAGACAACCTGAACTGTAATTCTTCACATAGTGCAAATCACACATAGGAAACTGCACTTAAAAGAGCTTACCCTAATACTAAAAGCACTTCTTCCAAATGGAGATCTCACCGAAATCTTATTGCCTTAAGCTATTATTAATAATCTATTATTACCCATCTGGGATTTAATATTGTGTTCAGTAAAGGTTTTTTAATTTAATTTTTTTCTTCCCTTTTAGGGGCTAATAGGTGGTTTCTTTCTCTATCTGCCAATCTCTTCCTGTCAACTAATGTTATACTATTAATTGTACTTACTTTCTGATATAGTGTGCTCTCTGTTGCAGTGATAAATGCTAACGAAAAGAATGGGTTTGTTTTATCTTACGGCTCACTGACTATTACCAGGGAAGCCAAGGCAGAAATGCAAGGAAGCTGCTTGAAGAGTTGCCCAGACCCACCTCCCTAGGTGGCACTGTGTACAGTATGCTGGATACTCCTACATCAATTAGCAATTTAAAAGATGTCTCACAGACATGCCCACAGGCCAGTCTGATCCAGCCAATCCCAGTTGAGACTCCTTCAGGTAACTAGTTTTCTGGTTGATAGCTGGACCTAACTTAGAGATAGTGGCACATTGTGAAGCAAGTTATTGTTTCATCTTCATCCTAGGGTAGCCAGTGTTTTATACATTGCTTGCAATTCACATGGCTATTTTAGCTCCAGGTATCATGTTGCCATTCCAAGAAAGAGAAATAAAGAAGGTGGGTGAAAAAATCAAGATTTTTCACAAATAATTCTGAGTGTATCTTAATAATCAGAAAAAGAAAAAGATCATGAAAATATACATAGCAGCAACAGAAGCTAAGAAATGTGGACTTTATTCATAGAATCTGGCTATTAACTGAAATCAAGGGATCTATTTCCACAAAATGTGAGGAGTAAGACACATGCCTAATTTTATAATGGTTAAAACAATTAATGACATCTGTAATCTTTTTCTCACAATGAGGATAACCATGATCCCCAGTGTTTGTAAGATAATGGCTAAAACCTTTCCTTATATTTGTTTTTGTGATAAATATGCAAAAGCTATCTGTTTGTCCCTAACCCACCCTGAACTAATCATTATGATAATCTGATGTCAAGCATATATCCTAAACTTTCCACATTCTTCCTCACTATGAAGGTCTAACCTAATTTTCGGCATGTGAAAATTAAGTTAACATAGTACTATTTTTTTTTAATGATATTCATTTCTTACTTTCATGGTTGTAGCCATTCTTCACCCTTCAGAGACATAAAATTTGTTTTCTATGTTTAACACAAAGGGTTCATAAACAACTCCATTTCTTCAGTAACAACCAAAGGTGCAGCCTTTGCTGTTACAACAAAAGCAGAGAAAAACCTAGGGTTCTCTCTGCCTGTTGGCCATCTCTACCAAAGTAAATCATCTTATCCATAACTTTAGAAGAGGTAGGAGCAGGCTGTTGATTGATTGCGATTGACTATTCTGAGGTATAGAAGATTTTCTTCAATAAGTGTTTCTCCACTTCCTATATACTCCGAAGCTATTCTAGGGAACTGAAATAGTTGTTTCATTAAGATTTTATATGTGCCGCAGTGAATTTCGGAAATACTGTGGGTTGATACCCAGGGGAGTACTTCCTGTTCTCAGAGGTGAAGGGAAGGGGTGGAAAAAGGACTGTGTGACAAGGGTACTAGGAGAAGAGCAGGGGCTGAGATCAGGATATAAAGTAAATTAATTAATTAATGGAAAAACAATTCTAGATTAACTGAAAAAAAAAGATTTCATATGTTATAGTTGTATCATTCAATACACTTTCTGTGAGCCAACAATTACATATCATCATTATAAAAATATTACTCTGCAAAACAGTCATATTTATACCTGTAAAATGTAAGGCTCTTCATCTCAGCCTACATGCCTGAAGTGGCAAAGATCACAAAGTGTGGGGGAGGGGGTAGAATAACTGAATATTAATATTAATATCTAATGGTTAGATTATTACTTCGGGATTTAGATTAATTTAGAAATGTTGAGGGATGTAAGTAACACTTGCAGGTTTTAAAAAATACATATATGCTTTGTACTTGTGAAATGTGCTTTCCTATATTTATTCTCAGAAAGCACATATTTAATAATAGATACTAAAATGCTTACTATAAAAAAGTTGCAGAAGATTTGTTGAAATCTTTATTTCACAGCTGATAGTCTTTTACTTAATATAGTGAACAGAATATTTTGCCTTCACTAAGGAAAGAGAATTTAAGAGCAAAAATGTGCCTTTGTAGAGATTTTATGATGCTTTTCAAATTTGTTCTCTGACCTTCTCTCTCTCTCTCTCTCTCTCACACACACACACACACACACACACACACACACACACACACACACGCACACACACATATACATATATAGAAAATAAATATATAATATATTTTAACTGATAATCTTCAGTTGTTTTATAATATTTTACTTATGAATTTCTGCTGTAAAAACATACCTAGTAGCACCAATATAATGGATATGAGAAAAGAGCTCCCCTCCCTCAAGTTAAAGCCATAATCTTTGATTGTAGAAATGAAAGGTAATAGGGATGTTGAAATTAGAGTGATGTAGTAGAGTCAGCTTTTTCTGTGGTTTGTGAGAGGTGAATATTAAAATTTAAGCCTGTGCAATTGAATTCAGTTGTTCTTAAAATAAAATAATATAGACTTATGATGAAGCAAACTATATTGCTTAACTGTAAGAATGAATAGTTAGCAGCTCTTAGCTGTCTTTCTATGTACTGTATATTATTGCCAGGTTATAAACATCTTTATATCACTATGGCAATATTATAGTAATGTGTTGCTGCTGCACCTCTAATCTCAACTCCTCTCAGCAACATTATTAACTAATCTGAAATTAGGTATTTTTATTTATACCACAGATATCAATAAACCCTACAACTAAGCATTTGACTTGTTTTTGTTTTAAAGTGATCTGGGTGTTAAAAATATTCCGTCATACTACATGCAAAAATAAACAGAGACTCAGGCATAGGTAGTGCAGATTCATGGAACAGTATTTAAGTCTGCAGATTATCAATTCAGGCATTATGTCAATAAGATTAATGAGGAAATTTGTTAGCACCCTGGGCTATTTTAGTAAAAAAGGTATAAAACTAAAATATAATATTATTCTAATCAGATCCAGAAATAAAGAATAGCAAGTGAGAAAAATACCATGCAAATACAGAACTAAACTTCTGGATATGTAACTGGAAATACATTCAGTGTACAAAGTTCATTGAGTTACTGATATACTATACCCCCAAATGAGACAAACCAATATCCCTCTTATTCCATATCTTTGCTAGCATGAGCTGCCCCTAATTTTTTTATAGATCCTAGCAATTCTGACAGATGTAGAATGAAATCTGAAAGTAGTTTCAATTTGCATTTCCCTGATGACTAAGGAGTTTGAACATTTCTTAAGTGTTTCCAAGACATTTGAGATTTCTCTTTTGAGAATTCTTTGTTTAGACTTGTTCCTCATGTTTTAATAGGGTTGTTTTCTTGATATCCAGTTTATTAAATTCTTTATATATTTTGTGTATTAGCCTTCTCTGTTGGAAATGAAGTTGGTAAAAATAGTTTTGCATTCTGTAGGCAGCCACTTTGTCAGAATGACAGTTGCCATGCAGAAACTTCTCAGTTTCATGAGGTCCCCTTGATAATTGGTGTTAGTGCGTGTGCTAATGGTGTTCTGTTCAGAAAATACTTTTTCAATGCCAATGAGTCCCTATCTCCAGTGGATCATGTAAACCCACTCCTCCAACCTTCCTTCCCCATACTCATTGCTTCATCCTTTTAGCTTTTTAATGGGGGTATGAATTTGTGTTTTTACGCAGATGTAGGTACAGAGAGCCAGATAGCTCCAAGCTGTATGCTAGAGTATTCAAATGAAAGACCAAGAAAAGCCAAAGCACAAGAGTAAATTGGTGGAAAAAGGAAAGGAAAAGATTAGAATGTTTAGATGGATATCTAGAAAATATTTTCACATTTACTTTAATAAATAAATAGTTTACTTTTATATTGTTTTGGACTTTTGACCTTGGACTTCTGATCCTATTTCCTTTTTCATTCAAGTGCTAGGGTTAGAATCTTGAGGTATAGTGCTTTGTTCTAATTAGAACATTTTTTTCCTGTAGCATTTCCTTTATATTGTTTATATTTCCATCACATTTCTACACTCACATTTTAAAGAAATTAAAATGTTTTCTCTTAGATTTTAGATGATTTCATTTTCTAATTAATTTCATTATTTCTGATTATTGTTTATACATAATACCAACTGCACTTAATAACATGTTGCAAGCCATACAAAATAAAAGTTATTTCTTTTCTTATGCTGAAGTCTGGAACAACAGACAATGAAAAGTAGTCTGAATAACAATCAAATAAAAGACAGAATGATTTGGTTGTGGTCATGTCTTAACAAGAATCTATTATGTCAGAATAGAAGTATTTGTTTTGTGTGTTACTCAAATGTTTATGGAAGAAACAGTCTGTCCACAGTGATCATAATGTGTTGATGAATCAAAACTTTTACCATTTTAGGTTTTGCTCAGAACCAAGATCTGAAACTACTCATCACAACAGCCCACTTTGAACCATTGTGCTAGTTCAGGCAAAGGTCAGAATTTTGTTTTTAAAACCATCAAATACCTAAATCATCATGATCCAGTAAAAAGTTCTGCTACAGCCTCCACCAATGTCTTCCTGTTTTTTTGACATGGAAAATTTAAAAAAAATGGGCCAGTTGTTGAGAAAGACTATTTAAAATAGAGACAGCTGGGTACTATGAAATGAATGTCCTCCATCTAATATTCATACCTCAGATTCTAATAAGGAAGATGATGGCTTTAGAACAGAGTTTTGGGGAGATTAACAGTCATGACTCCCTCTCCCCCCACCTAGCGCACTTATAGAAGTGGCCAAAGGATGGCTCATTTGTCCTTTCTGCCATGTGAGATGGTTCAGCAAGAAGCTGCCATGCATAAGAAAGTGAGTACCTTTTTAAATCAGACACTGAATTGGTCAATATTTTAATCTTAGACTTCACACCTTCTAAAACAATGAGAAATTAATTTTTATTGTTTCTAAGCCAATCAGTTTATGACATCTTCTGTTCGTCTAAAGGATCAAAGATACTGGCATTGGAAAGATTTTGGGATTACTGTTTGTTTTACTTACTATTTATCAGTGTAAATTTTTATAGTCTAAGAAATTTTAGACATATATGTTACATAGCAGAAATAGTTCATAAGATCAAAGACTTTGATGATGCAGAAGAAATCACAGCACTGCTCTGGTTTCATGGATAATGCCTTTCTCATTAGCAAGGTTGAACAATGGAGTACTAGTGCAGTCCCTATCCTTAGAGATCCTTAGGGATTCCTTAAAAAGAAAGGAAAATCTTCCAGAAGCAGAAAATTAGTGTGGTAAACTAACCATTATTACCAAGACTCCAACACTGTTCTGGAACAAACACATCTGTTTGGGAGAGATTCAAGAATTGCATTAAGAAGTAATGTTACAATATAGAAATAGGTAGTTCACATCCCAAGGCCATAGGAAATGCAGTTCTCTATTGTTTTGTCTTACTTTTTGCAAACAACTCTTTAACTCAGCTTTTGCAGATTCTACCTAATCCAAATAGGTAGAACTAGGTGTTGTACATATATGTTTGCACTATATGTGTATGTACTGATTATAAGCAAATATTCTTAGTTTGTAGTAATGTTACTACCATCTTGTCAAAGATTTTCCTAATTATGATATCTCCACTATTCCTGTCTAACTTATCTTGTGAAGATTTTTCTTTTTCTGCTACTATGGGAAAACGTTTGTATTTAAGTAAATTCATGCTTCTTGAATAAAAATCTGAGACTGTAATTTATATACAATGGAAATTTATTTCTTATGTTTTGGAAGCTGGCAAGTGGGAGTCAAGGCCTTGGAGGGCCTGCTATTTGGTGTGGGCCAGATCGCTAGCTCTATGATGTCTTAAATGCTGTATCCCCTGGAGGACAAAGGCAGTCTTTGAATGTTGCAAGGGATCAAAAGATAAAAAGGACCTGGATATTTCCCTTTAGTCCTTTTATGAAATTGCTAATCTTATTCATAAGGGTTCTGCCCTTATGACTTAATTACTCCCTAAAGACCTAGCATTTTAATGGTATTATATTGGCAATTAAGCTTCCATATATGAATTTTGGAAGGCACATTCAGGTCATAGTGGTTTGTAAGTATACCAAATTTTACTACCTAGGAGACTAAATTGTAATACTTTAAATTTTTTTATTTGAATTTTCATTATTTCTACATATGTTTTAAATAATGAGCTATATGTTGTACTATATAAGAGAGATATTCAGATTAATAAAAGATTAGTTTTCATTCATTTTTCAAATTATTTTTGAAAACTTTTTAATCATGGCATAGTGTTCCATTACACTGATACATTATGATATTTTAACAGATGTCTTTTGCCAACTATTTAGATCATTGCTTTCCTTTACACCCCTATTAAGAATAATAGCAACAATCAAACTTGTCTATACAAGTTAGCCATGTCCTGGTGAAAAGTTTTAGAGAATAAATTGGTGGATCAAATTTCTTGTTTGTACACATGACCAGGTTTCTTTCAAAAATCATTAGACAGATTTATAGCTCTACCAATAAAACAGACTGTGTCCACAGTTTTGACTTATTTTATTTTGTTGGCCACTTACTTCCTATTTGAGAGCTAAATGAACCTACATGAATCTATGAAACTATGTTTATAATCATTGGTATTTATATATCTTTTTTCATAAAATATTTGTTCCTTTCATTCATAGTTTTTATAATGATGCAACTAGTACACAATTTTTAAAAGGCTTTAATTCTCATCACACACTTTTGGAATACAACAAAATTGAGACTCTGGAATGTACTCCTTGACCAGACATATCAATGTATAGCTGAAGAACTGCGCCAACATGTTACATTATTCTCATCCAAAATATAAAGGTTAGACTAAGGGTTCACTCATGATACTCTATAGTTTATGATTGTGAACAATTGTATAATAAATACCAATCATAACAGTTATCATGCAGGGTATTTTTCTAACCATAAATTTATTTGTTTTGTCCCCATTTGCTTAATCCCTAACAACCATTGAAAATTATTATCTTAACTATTTTTCTTTTCCAGAGTATAGTATAGCTACGTTTTCATAGCATTTAGCCTTTTGATACTACAGGTGATATGTACTTAAGGCTCTTCCATACATTTTCACAGTTTGTTGGGTGGCTTTTTAGTACTGAATAATAATCTATTGTTTCAGTGTGTCACGGTTTATTTTCATATTCACCTACTATGTGATGCATTGTTTCGTCCAAGTTTTAGCAATTGCGAAACTGCTGCTATAACAATACATACGTAGTTTTGTAAATGTGCACATACATTTTCAAATATTTTAGTGTTACACAATTTGTACATTTAATTTCTGTGCTAGGTAAAGTAAGTCAAAAGAAACCAAAGATCAAAGTGAATGTCAAGGGAATTGAACATAAAACTCATGTTTTGACATCTTTCAACATTAAAATGAAAATGCCAAAATTCAAATGGGACATCTATCTTGGTATAGCTTCCCTTGTAATCTGAGTATAGGATAAGAGGAATCACAAACAGATCATATAGATATAGTTTAGTGTGTCTCATTTAAATTTAACTTATATTTTTTGCTTTTTAATGCATTTTGATGTTAACTATTTTCTTTAATTCAGTGAGTAAAAAATTAATCTTTATTTTTCTATTATTTATTTACTTTGGTTGTTTTTGACACAGGACCTCCTCCAGCTGAGTCTGCCCCCAAACTCTATGTATCTGTAGATGGCCTCGAACTGGCGATCCTCTTGTTTCTTCCTCTCAAGTGCTGTTACCACAGACATGTAAAACTATACCTGGATCAAATTATTGAATTATTTTATCATTTAATTTATTAAAGTATTACTCAGTTACTTTATGAATAACTTTTAGTATAATATAACAAAAATATAAAATAATGGTCTATTTTGAACAATAGCCCTGGAGCCATAAACAGATTATCTCTAAAATCAGACACTCAATTTGTTGTCTAGTTCCCCATAAACAAACATGAAAGAAATTTCTTCTTCATTTGCTGCTATAATCTAAGGAAATATCATACATGTCAGTAGAATTTTGTAGCACTAGTTTCTCTTCATGGTGAAAAAGATTAATTAGGAGTATTAGATTAAGAATCACCTTTTACAAAATTTATGGGTGATAAACATTTCTGTTGAAAGTTTATACACAAAATCAAAATTTCAGGACTCTGCCAACGTGTAGCTTCCTATAAACTTGACAAATGTAAAAGTGAATTAGGTGAGGAGGGAGAGAGAGAGTAAGTATTTCTGGACTATAATACAAACACATTTTGTAAGAACTAGACCCTAGGGATCATAATCAACTAGCTTGAACCACATACAATAGATAGGTATTTCTGGTTGGTACTTTTTTTTTTTTTTCCCCCTAAGGCATGACATCAAATTGAGATGGGAGAGCTAAAAATAGTCCATAGAGACAGATATCCAAGTCAACCTTTCTTACCATAGAAGAATCTGCTTTTCCCTAGTTTTGATGAATAGTTAAGTAGCTCCTTCTCAATGTTCAGCATAATGAGAAAAAGCTTGCTTTATGTTACATGTGTGCCATTCACACAGTTTTTAAATGTAC
This sequence comes from Uromys caudimaculatus, assembly GCA_028551405.1. Classification (NCBI taxonomy): domain Eukaryota; kingdom Metazoa; phylum Chordata; class Mammalia; order Rodentia; family Muridae; genus Uromys; species Uromys caudimaculatus. The sequence goes on along the minus strand of CM052722.1, from coordinate 33,803,844 downwards.
TTGCTTTCAGAGGTCTGAGGGTAGACAAACGAAAACAATATGGTTCCTGTCTTAGTCAGGGTTTCGATTCCTGCACAAACACCATGACCAAGGAGCAAGTTGGGGTGGAAAGGGTTTATTCAGCTTACACTTCCACACTGCTGTTCATCTCCAGAAGAAGTCAGGACTGGAACTCAAGCAGGTCAGGAAGCAGGAGCTGATACAGAGGCCATGGAGGGATAGTTCTTTTTTTTTTAAAAAAAAAAATAATTTTTATTTTTTGATACTTTATTTACATTTCAAATGTTTACCCCCTTTCCAGGTCTCCACTTTGGAAACCCCCTATCCCTTATCCCTTTCCCCTGACTCTATGAGGGTATTCCCCCAACTACCCACCCACCCACCCACTCCCGTCTTCCCACCTTGGCATTCCCCTATACTGGGGCCTCTAACACCTTCAGGCCCAAGGGCCTCTCCTCCCCCTGATGGCAAACAAAGCCCTCCTCTGCCACATATGTGGTTCGAACCATGGGTCCCTCCATGTGTATTCTTTGGTTGGTGGTCCAGTCTACAGGAGAACCTGGGGGTTGCACCAGTTGAGACTGTTGCTCCCTCCATGGGGCTGCAAACTCCCTCAGCTCCTTCAGTCCCTTCTCCAACTCCTTCATCTGGGACCTCACAATCAGTCCAACGGTTACTATGAAGTGAAACTTGGGTATTTCGAACTTTTGGACTAATATCCACTTATCAGTGAGTACATACTATGTTCCTTCTTTTGTGACTGAGTTACCTCGCTCAAGATGATATTTTCAAGTTCCATCCATTTGCCTGTGAATTTCATGAAGTCATTGTTTTTAATAGCTGAGTAGTATTCCATTGTGTAAATGTACCACATTTTCTGAATCCATTCCTCTGTTGAGGGACATCTGGGTTGTTTCTAGCTTCTGGCTATTATAAATATGGCTGCTATGAACATAGTGGAGCATGTGTCTTTATTACATGTTGGAGCATCTTCTGAGTATATGCCCAGGAGTGGTATAGCTGGATCCTCAGGTAGTATTATGTCCATTTTTCTGAGGGTCCGCCAAACTGATTTCCAGAGTAGTTTTATCAGCTTGCAATCCCACCAGCAATGGAGGAGTGTTCCTCTTTCTCCACATCCTCGCCAGCATCTGCTGTCACCTGAGTATTTGACCTTGCCATTCTGACAGGTGTGAGGTGGAATCTCAGACTTGTTTTGATTTGCATTTCCCTGATGACTAAGGATGTTGAACATTTCTTTAGGTGCTTCTCAGTCCTACAAATTTTCTCAGTTGAGAATTCTCTGTTTAGCTCTGTTCCCCATTTTTGATAGGGTTATTTGGATCTCTGGAGTCTAACTTCTTGAGTTCTTTGTATATATTGGATATTAGGACTCTATCAGACGTAGGATTGGTAAAGATCTTTTCCCAATCTGCTGGTTGCTGTTTTGTCCTATTGACGGTGTTCTTTGCCTTACAGAAGCTTTGCAATTTCATGAGGTTCCATTTATTTTTATTTTTTATTTTGGTTTTTCAAGACAGGGTTTCTCTGTGTAGCCCTGGCTGTCCTGGAACACACCTGTAGACCAGGCTGGCCTTGAACTCAGAAATCTGCCTGTCTCTGCCTCCCAAGTGCTGGGATTAAAGGCGTGCTCCACTACTGCCCAGCGAGGTTCCATTTATTTATTCTTGATCTTAGAGCATAAGCCATTGGTGTTCTCTTCAGGAACTTTTCCCCTGTACCCATGTGTCCGAGACTTTTCCCCACTTTCTCTTCTATTAGATTCAGTGTATCTGGTTTTATGTGGAGGACCTTGATCCACTTGGACTTGAGCTTTGTACAGGGAGATAAGAATGGATTAATTTGCATTCTTCTACATGTAGACTGCCAGTTGAACCAGGACCATTTGTTGAAAATGCTGTCTTTTTTCCACTGGATGGTTTTAGCTCACTTGTCAAAGATCAAGTGACCATAGGTGTATGGGTTCCTTTCTGGGTCTTCAGTTCTATTCCATTGCTCTACCTGCCTGTCACTGTACCAATATCATGCAGTTTTTATCACTACTGCTCTGTAGTACAGCTTGAGATCAGGGATGCTGATTCCCCCAGAGGTTCTTTTGTTGTTAAGGATAGCTTTTGCTATCCTGGGTTTTTTGTTGTTCCAAATGAATTTGAGAATTGCTCTTTCTAAGTCTATGAAGAATTGAGTTGGAATTTTGATGGGGATTGCATTGAATCTGTAGA